>JASDDO010000024.1:600577579-601300051 GCA_030015575.1 Agapanthus africanus
CTGTATGGCAAAAACCTGCAAGAACTGTGGCACAACGGGGGTGAGTTGCCAACTCGTGAATAGAAAATATCTACAAGCAGAGATCGAATGTATGACACATCCTAGGTCAATACAATCAGATATATATAAAGCTCAATATGAATAAGTCTGCAGCATGCTAAACTGGCAATGTAATCTCTATACATGAGGGTAGTGCCACGTGCTCGTGCCAGTGCCTCAGGTAATAGCATATCATAAATATGAGGTATGATCAATGTAATCAAATCTGCATGTACGTGGATCCCGTCCACTCATCACCCAATGACAATAACCATCATGTATGTAAATATCATTAGCATGTGCATGGAAATATGAGGATATAAACCACCTGTGTCACTAGCGACACGTCAAAATCATGGAACCGGAGTGTCCAGTATCGACACTCGAAAACATCATGAAAACTGTGCCCAGCATCGACACGTAAATCCTCATATATCGGGCTCCGTCTGCGGAATCGGCTCTCGGCCCCAGCAGTACGCCCATATCCATCTATTGACTCTGGTCGGTATCCTCCGGATAACCGCCAGGTCCAACCAATCACCGGTAGGTACTCGCCCACCTCCAGGCTCAATCGGCAAAGTCCTTCGATCATCTTGCCGAGGGGAACCATACCGGGTCCACCATGTACCCGCAATCGGCTCATCCACTCCTCGAATCGGGTTTCGCATGTCGCTCTCAGCACCGAGAAAACACATGGTGGACGTAGTGAAATATCATATCAAGGGTAACCGGGTTTTTAAAGCAATGACATATTCTCTTTTGAAATACCCACGGTTCCCAAAATCCAGAAATATCATGGAAACAGCAACTCTCAATGCGTATAATCAGAAAGCATGATGTATGTGACATGTAAAAGAAATGTAAGCACATCAGTCTGTCATGCAAGAATCATATCCTGAATGCAAAAGTACTACAGTGTAGTGACATGGAAATTATCGATGATGAAGTGTGTGAGCCGGCAAACAGGTGTATGTGGAACATACGCATCATCGATAATGGTGCTGGTGTCCTAGCAGCATGACTGTAATATATCAATAAACACAAGCAATGCAATGCAAATAGCATGAGCATGCGGAATCGAATAATCAACGCAACAGTACAGACTCTATCTCAATAAATATATCATGCAGCCTTGCCTTTTGAAATAAGACGAATCAGGGTTTTTGGTAAAATAAGTGCTACGGTGTTTTAAGAAAAGATGTGTCGTTTGAAAGTATCCGTAGAATCCCTTTTGCCTATCTTTAAAATATCCCTGATTCGTTAGTTTTAAAATGGGTAGGACTCTAGTCTATTCTAACGCCTATTATGCGAACTACGGACCCAACTATCAAGTCAATCGGGAGGGGTATAGAAACCACCTAAAGCTGAGTCGATATACATATATATATACAAAGGTCGGTGATCTCGCCTCAATAGTATCACGTATGATACGATATATCATATAACATCCTCGAGTCATGAGTGCGGATCTAACATCAATATAAAGCTCGTACGGTAAATCGTCGTACGGCATCCCGATAGCTGGGTACGGGTCAATATCACATTATCTCATCACATATCAGGTATCACTACCATCATATCACATAATCTAGGGTACAACTCTAAGTCTAGTACCATCGATACCATCTATATAAATATGAATGCGGGGTAAAACACATGCCCAAAGGCCCGCTAAAACCATCATGTCGCATCTCAAATACGAACTCTGTCATATCGCCGAATCTCATGACCTCAAATCAAAACTCATCGACTCATCTCAATCCCACTTATCATCCTCAAATCCCGTATATGAACACATAGTCCCATACCCATGTGTAGATATACACACCTCCATATGCGCACAGGTAAAATAAAGAATGTATGCAAGTATATGTGTATTTGTATGTGTGGATGCAACCACTACTCTGGGGTTTCGCACTATACTAAACCAATACATCCTTATCATCAATAATCTTAAACAACACGTAATAAGTATACGTGTGTATACGTATTCGTATACATCACCACGGACTGCGGGAGTGCTATACGCCATCCACCCGACTTCTCCCCGTAGATATAAATCTACTCACCTTGCGCCTTTATCTGTTGACGTCACCACGCTTTTGCTTGTCGTCCCGAAGTTTTCATGGGGTACCTACACATTAACGTATCGCAAATGCGTATCAAAATCAATTCCACTAAAACGGCATACGAAACCCAAAACGATACGCTATGATCTATAGGTTAGAACCTATGGACAACGCCTTCCAAACCATCAACAACCCTTGATATCGTCGTATAAACGCCAAGTAGTCAAGGAAAAACACCATACGCAAATTCAGAATTACAAATACGGAATACGGAAACACGAATCCCAAACAACAACTAAAGAAATAGGCTCCAAATTTCACCCTAGGTCCAATTAGACAAATCTATACATGCCAGGGGCCTGATCTACACATGTAGGATCTGTAGAACCAAAACGACCCAATTTGGTGCAGGTCTGGTCGCAATTTTTGGCCAGAGGGAATAAATTTGCGGTCGGGAAAATGAGTTAGGGGCTAGGGTCTTGTGTGGTGGTTCTATGGTGCCTGCACATCTTACTGTCCAACCAATTTTATTTTAGGACGTCTCGGGTGATAGCAGATTATAAAATACACTCCCAGATTTACAGTTTTCCCCGATATCGATTCGGTAAATCCGTATTTTGTGTTCTAGTTCAAGTTTGGGTCCAAAATAACATCACACCAGGAGTTCTAAGGTCATCACAAGCCTCAATTCCACTTTGATTTCAGATCCACCCTAAACCCTAACTAGGTTTTCCTTAAGTCCACCAAAACACATAATATCGGTTCTAATCTAAACATGGGGTATAAGTAATGCATAAACTAAGATAATGATCCAGAAATTACCTCTTTTGGCAACTCAAGAAAATTCTTGAGTTGCCCATAGTGGCCAAAATCCTTGCTTCCTTGGTCCAATGTGTAGATCTTGAGCTCGTGCACCTTTTTAGTGAAATGGGAGTAGGGTTTTAGAGTTGATTTCATGGTGATTTGGGGCTTGAAAAGGGGATGGAGAATAGGGAACAGCAGCTCAGCAGCAATGAAGGAGAGGGAGAGAGAAATGTGATGAAGAAATGAGAGGAAAAAGGCTAAGTCAACACCCCACCTACCCTCTCTCTCGCCATACCTATTTTCTTTTCTTTTTCTTCTTTCTTTTCTTCACTAAATCCCTTGTCACTTGAATAGTAAACCCAAAAGAAAAGTCATGGTAGAAATGCACAAGTGTAGAGAAAAGATATGTACATGTTTTGCACAAAATTGCTAAAAACCGGTTAGCGATTTTTAATCGCGATTAGCACTAAATTAGCATATAAATGATCACAAAAACTTTAAAATGGCATAATTCCATAAAATACCCTATTTTAGAATTTTCCATAATTTTTCCACATTTATTTGTATTTAATTATACCGGAATATTAAAATATTCATTAAAATAATATTAAATTAAAAAAATTCCCAAAAATAATATTTTATTATTTTGGAAACATTACAGGAGACTCTGCCGGAATTTTTGGAAAAGGGATGTTGCTTTTAAAAAGGCTTGATGTGACTTAATGGATTAAATCGCTTTCAATAAATTGGTTTTTCCTTCACTCTATTTTCTTAATCGGGTTTTGATTTCTGCGCTTTGGCTTACTTATGTTACGGACGCCTTGAGACGTTTTGTAACTTAAGTGCCAGTCACGTTCCTTACCCTGCGGGTCGTGACATATAGCTGGGTTATCGGATCAAGTGTTGATTCGATAATTTAATGTATATTATATATGAGATATATTACATTACATTAACTAATATAAGCTCGCTTTATTGATTCATTTTCTCACGGAATAATACATTGATATATATGCGATATATGTTAATTGTATTATTTTATTTTGTTACAAAATATATTATATATGTGATATATAATACTGTAACAAGTTAGGATTACAAATGCAATATGTTTTATAGAGTTTAAACATGGTTGGGGTTTGGATTAGGGTTAAGCTTGGATGAAGCTTCATGAAGCTTTGACTTTGACCTTTGATATTTTGTGTTGATATTTATTAACCCAACCCAAATCTTAGCCTCTAGTTTATTCTCTACAAGGGTTAACTCTGTCATTCTTAACCCATGGTTGATTTGTAACCACAACACAATAATTCATTATTCATCACAAAAGATTTTGCTTCATCTTCTTCTTCTTGCTTCATGAAGAAAACCTTCACTAGCTTTTTCATTTGTGATGTTTATAAGGGAGAATATGAAAACAAAAGAAAGCTAAATTCCTACTTCATCATCCTCATCCATTCTAGCCACTTAGATTAGGATGTTTGCTTTGCTAATACTTGATTAGTGAAGCAAGAGCTTGGGTTTGAGTTTCTTCAAGGTAGATCATCTTCGAAAAGGAAGACTTCTAGCAAGCATGGATCATTCGACTTGTGGAGCCTCTCTAGAGTCCGGGAGTTCATGGATCACGGCGAAGGTAATACTACTCGGAGCTTATGAAATGAAGGAACGGACTACAAAGGTTGTAATCCCTAACTCTTAGAAGAAAAGTTGTTTACTTGCTTTGTTTGCCTAATCTCTAGTCTAAGATCTTGCTTGGGTTGTTCGGCACTTGAAAAATTTGAATTCGGCTTGGTTGATGCCTTGTTGACCCTTATGATAGTGCCTAGTAACCCTACAAATTGTGTCACTCAATTCGTGTGGAATTGATTTGGATTTTGCTAAAGTTTTTACCCTAATTGATGAACAACCGAACAACCCCCAAATAAAGCCCTAGATCCCTTTTTATAGTTTTCCCCTTTAGCTTCCCCTAGAAGCTTGGTTGTTATGAGGCTTGTATGAGAATCTAGAGTAGAGAAGTTTCTAGATTAAGGTAGTTAGATAGCTTGCATGAGAAGCCTTGCTGTTGGAGGGAAGCTTTTGGAGATTTGAAGTGTCTTGAAGAAGTTTGGCCGTTGAAAAGGGGCCTCTGCATAAAGTTCTCACCGCCGACGAGTCGACTCGGCCGCGGATCCGCGGCGGATCGGCCTGACTCGGCCTCGGATCCGCGACCGTTTGGTCGAGTTACTGCATGAAATTTCCAGTGTTATTTCATGTTGGCTTTATGGCACTTTCCTGATGTCTGGAATATTTTTATACTTTCTTGTTTACTGCCAGATCACAAGTCTTGGACTTGATGTATTTTATCAGCACTTTTAGCAGTTCCGGCTCTTTTTCCTAGAGAATTTCCTGCACACAATCTCGAGACAAGTGTTGAGATAAAAATCATGCGAATAATAATAAACACTTAATTTCCCTTTAGAATATCAATTATAACTATAACACAGGTTATTTGGTATTTTCCATATGAATTCGTAATCTGTGTTATAATTACAATAAACACTTATATATGAATGATAAGAGCAGGGAAATTAACGTGTTAAGAATACACTATTTTCGAATGATCAAATTCCCCCAAACATAATTTTGGTCGTCTCGAGCAAACGTCTTTTATTCAGGTGAAGGAGAAAAGAAGAAGAGAAAGAAAAAGAAAAACTAACTAGCACGCTTTCGTAGGAAACACGATTGCACTGAGCACGTGCAACAAGCCTTTAAACCTCTAGGTGTCCCTGGTAGGAGGAGTGTTGTCTCCTGAGGGTTTTCAGCGGATTGCACCCATAAAATCCAATAATAAAAGGAAGACTGTGAAAGTTACATTTAAAGATAAGAACTGTAAAAGAAAGACTTTGAAAATCAGAGTTTCCAACTAATACTAGCTTTTCGGTAGTCATGAGCCCTATCTTAATAGTCATGAAAAGATGTTAGAAATCACATCATCCCTCAATAAAACATCGTCTTTATTCTTCTTTCCTACCTTTCTTCCAAACATTGATCATATACCCCTACGTGTGTGTAAAAGACATCCCTACACTCGGAGAATTCAATTCAAGCTATCATACTCTTGTCCATCTACCTCCGTACTTTTTAATTGATGAATATCCAGATGGATTTGCTCCCACATTTTTCATGCGACCGTTAATACTTCTTGAGGTACTAACCAACCGATTACTCATGTGCTTGCTTATTAGGTGTATTAGTATTTTCCTCGTCTTGCAACACCTAAGGCTTAGCAGTGACTCCCAAACCAGTTGGTCTAAGGCACTAGGTGATGAAGCACCCTCGCTATATTTTTTTATTGCTGCCTTGGTGATAACAAAACCAGTGTTTATTTTTCTTTTCACCATTTTATCTTTTATTTTCCATTTATTATTTCCTTCATACTTTGGCTTTTAGACAAGAGCATTTCAAGGTATCCTCTACTATCCCGAGTTTCAAGACGTGTGTAAGTGCATATAGTAGGGTATCAACATTCAAATGTTTGGCTTCCAGAATAAAAACTATTTTTCAGACTTATTTTTATCCTCAGATTAGTGACTTCTTTCATCTTACTAACCCTTGGGACAACGGCTCATAACTACTTATTAGTAGTTTCGTTTAAGAAAACTTCTAACTTTCTTGGTTTTCTTAAACTTTTCTAATCTTTTGGATGTAAATTTTCACTATCTAATCTTTTATTATCTTATTTATGTACACATTTTTTTTATATGTTTTGTGCTTATGCAAAGTATGATGCAAAGTGATGCGTAAATAAGCACAAACCCCCCCAAACTTGTTTTCAACAGTGTCCTCAGTGTTGTCTTCTGCTGGATCACAAAAACCTGTAAGCTTGGGAGGACAATTTATTAACGGGGACATGAAATATGATCGTAAAAAATCCCCCCCCCCCCAAACTTATTCTTTGGCTCACCATTTTGTGTAAAAATTTTGTTTCCAAGAGCCAACAATATACCCCCCCCCAAACTTGAGTTAAACAATGTTAATCGCAAGAGGGGGTCAAAGTTTATTGGTCAATGCCAAGCTTTGCAAAGACCGAAAGTCAACACCAACCATTCAAAGAATTTTTCAGTGAAAAGTACCGGTTGGTGGAAGAACATGTTGTAGAGAGACAAAAAGAAGTAGGGAAAAGATAAGTGGTGTGAAAGAATGGGTTTGCGTCTCACTTTGGAGAGACGACACAGTGATAGTGATGATGGATTACTCGCATTTTTGTTGCTGCCCAGAAGAAGGGGTGGGGGTTCAATTCCTTTTTCTTGTAGTTGATTCATCTCAACACCCGTGTTTGCTAAAGATGCGAGCTCATCGGCGAAAATTTCCTCAAAGCTTTCATCGATACCCCGAAGAATAATGTCATCAAAAAGCGCGGGGTGATCTTCAGACTCCAAAAACGGTTCATAATCAGTGTTAGATGTTGACCCGGACAACTCGGTGGAAGAGTCCATATGTGTTTGATACGTAGTTGGGTCAAACAACAACATATGAAAAGAGTCAAGATCAGTATCATGAGGCTGATCAAATTCGCTGCTGTCGACATCCATTAATTCAACAGAACATGCATGACTAGTAGGCTCGGAGTGTACACTTCCCAACTTGTATATGTTAAGCTCTATTGACATCTTACCGAAGGATAGGGTCATAGAGCCATTACGACAGTTGATTATAGCATTGGAAGTGGACAAAAAGGGTCGACCGAGAATCACCGGAATTTGATTCCGTGGGTTCACATACAGGCTGTGTATCGAGAACAATAAAGTCCACATAGAATACAAATTCTCCGATTTTTATTAACACATCCTCCAGCTCACCCCTAGGTTTGGTTGTTGATCGGTCGGCCATCTAGAGAGTGCAGTGAGCTGGTTTCAACTCTACAATCCCTAACTGCTCATAAACCGAGTAAGGAAGCAGGTTAACACTTGCACCAAGGTCAAGTAGAGCACGGTTAATGTGTTTACCCCCAATAGAAATAGAAATAGTAGGACAGCCAGGGTCCTTACGTTTTCTAGGTAATTGTTGGGGAAAAGCTGTGTCTACAGTCTTTGACATGAATACCTTTTTTGGCACTTGAGTCTTCCTCTTCCTAGTGCACAAGTCTTTGAGAATTTTCGCATAAGCGGGGACTTATTGTATAGCATCTAGGAGAGGGATATTGATGTTAACCTGTTTAAAGATTTCAGTGATCTTCTCCATTTGCGGACTTGGTCTGTTTCCCCTTAACCGATTCGGATAAGGAGCTTTAGCAATAATAGCGGGGTCCAACATTGGAGAAGACCGTGTGGGTAGGAAAGATCCTAGAATAGGAGTGGGGATCATCTTTGGTGAAGTAGAAGGAGTATGCTGAGGGTTCGAGCCTTGGGAAAAATGGAGAATAGGCTCGGGAGAAAATGGTGGGGTAGATGAACTGGGGTCAGAAGTAGAAGTAGAAGTAGAAGTGGAAGGAAAAGTCTCAGCCAGGGTATCATCGATTGATTCATCATTATTAGTATCAATCTCTTCACCGACATGGCTGTCAAGCACTCTTCTATATTTCAACGTGGTGACAGCGTTCACATGATGTGCATAGCCAGGATTGGGTAAAGATTGAGCTGGAAGTTTTCCTCTCTCTAGCACTCATTTCGGCATTTATCCGTGCAATTTGTGCTTCCATTGATTTAATACTCTCACTTTAGGAGTCAGAGTTTTTCTGGATTTTATCGACGGAAGACTTCATTTCAGCCGAAACTTGCATGAAATTTGTCAGAAGTAAATTCATGGTTTGTTCGAGTGAAGAGGAGTTATCAGTACTGGTTAATTTCAAAGAATTGTTGTGTAGTGCAAAAGTGTTGACCGGATTTTAAAAGTTTTGTGATTGGTAGGGGGGCTTACTTATTTGAAGTGGTTGCTGTTGTGGTGGAGGACCCCTTTGGAAATTGTTTTGGTTTGGAACCGTGTTTTGAGTTTGTTGTTGGTTCTAAGCAAAGTTATGGTGATTCTTCCAACCCTGATTATAAGTGGAAGAATACAGATCGTTTCTAGGTCTTTGTTGGAAAGCAGCATTGGTATGCTCTTGACCTTGAAACGGAGAATTTAAAGGACATTCTTCCGTAAGATGTGATGGATCAGAATAGCATCCACAGACAGTTTTGGAGAGTGACATTTGACTTAGGGAGGCTACTAAAAATTTATGTTCCATAGCTTCGAGTTTCTTTTGCATTGTTGCCATTTCAGCTCTAACTCCTATGGAAACATCTGATTGGTGATTACCACCCCTAGACGATGGTTGACTCACACTCTCCCACTGTAAAGATTTTTCAGCGAAATCTTTTAAGTATCTCCAAGCTTCACCATCATCTTTATTCATGAAGGTGCCTTAACACATGGATTCAAGGTTCTGTTTTGTGGTAGGATTAATGCCCTCATATATAATTCTGCATATATCCTATCTAGGAATTCCGTGATAAGGACATTGAACTAACAGATCCTTGAAGCGTTCAAAACACTTCGAGAATGGTATATTTGGAAGCTGGGTAAATTGATTTATTTCGCTACGGACTCGAGCTGTTTTATGATTAGGGTAGAATTTCTTTAGGAGAACTGTTACGAATTCTCCCCAATTTGAAATAGAATGTGTGGCTGTGTTATAAAGCCATTTCTCGGCTATATCGCACAAGGTAAATAGGAGAAGACGTAATCTCATAACATCCACAGAAAGCTGTGAAGTACCCATCATTGCGTATACATTTTCAAATTTGGTAATAAAGACATATGCGTCTTCAGACTCGAGACCGTGATATTTTGGTAGATGATTGATGTAATGTGGTTTGATTTCAAAGTTTTCCCCATTGGCTGGTGGAATGGTAAGACAGGTCGAAAGAGGACCTCTCATAGGGTAACATCTCTCTTGGAGAGAGATGTGGGGAGAATTCTGCGCACCTGCGGACGGTGGCAGAGTAGTGTTAAAGATGTTCGATGGAGAACCATCCATCAAAGTGGGTGTGGTAGTGGATGTAGAAAAAGAAGACGTAGAATTACCGACTTCGGAGTCGATAGGAGGAACGCGGACAAGTCGAGCACTAGAATCCCGTGTCCAGCTGAGCATGCACTAAATGGTTTAGCACAAGTGACAGCGTTGTGATAATTAAGGAAAAGATGAGTTGGTGTTTGGTTTGAAAAAATACGGATTTTTGAAAAATTCACACAAACAATGCACAAGAAACCCTAAATCTAGTGGTCACCTAGGTCAAGTCTCTAGACCGCTCCTAGACTTCCAGAAGACAAGTCGCAAGATAGATCCTCTACCGCCTCTTTGCCCCTTCTATGGCCAGGTAAGTGCCAGGTAAGTAGGAGGTTCTCCACTGCGTAAGTAGTGGGCCTAATTAAGTAACCACTTGCATTAGACACACTTGCCTTAGACACCATAAAAGAAACACGGATAAGCAATAGATTACCCACGACCTCCTTCTGTCCCAAGTGAGTGCGACAGTCCTTAGAGTCCTGTCTAGATATTTTTTAGTTAATGAGGGTTATGCAGATGCAAGTTTGTGATTTTTGTGGCTTAGGACGGGTAATGAAATCCCGACCTAATCTGAATTTTGGTCGTGCCCCTTAATTTCCGTGTTAAAATATGCAAACAACCAAGATCAAACACGCAACAATTTTTCTTTTTGCGGCGCTGCGAATTTTTGCAAAGAATCCTGCAGAAATTGGTTAATGGACAGAGCAGGGAGGAGATAAGAAAGACAAAAGAGGACCTTAGAATTTTGGAACAGTGAAGCCTTCAAAGCACCGCGGATCCGCCGCAGAAAGGCTCCAACGACTGCGGTTCCGCCGCAGAAAGTCTCCAATGACCGCGGTTCCGCCGCGTCCTAATGTGATCCCTGCACAAAAATTTCAGAAACTGCTTCTGTTGCCTCTATGGACTTTTTGAGATGTCCTGAAAATTTTTTCTCTCGCTCTACAGATTCCAGATTTTCTTGCAGCAAATCACAACAAATTGTTAAGCGCTTGTTGCGAATTTTGATCTAAAAAACTGATGGAATAATAAATTTTCCAACTCAAATTACAAAAACGAACAAATTAGCACACTATCCCCGGCAACGGCGCCATTTGATTGAATTGATTTCCGTGTCGTGTTTTGAAAAGTGTAAAGATCACAAACAAAGAAATTTGTAAACTGCAATCAATTGACGGTGTCTATTGTAGGTTCGTCGGTGAATGCTGACCGTCCACAGGGAAAGTGTGATTTGATCGATCTTGTTTTAGTTGAGTTGAAAATTAAAAGATAAAAGAAAATGATTCAAGATTTATGAGATTTTAGTTTCAAGAACATCAAGAAATAGATCTAAAATCAAAAAATTATAGAGATCAAGAAAATGTCCAAATCGTTTGAATTATTAAGATTTGTAAAGAGGCTTGTCGGAATCAATCAAATTGATAGTAATGATGAATACTAATGATTACAAATTCTTATCTATTGAATATTTGTTGCTAGATCGATGACAATCAACGAGATTTAGGGATCTATTAAAGAAATTAGGGTTTCTCCATCATCATCCCTTGACCTTTCATTGATTATCATTCAAATTCAAGCCTCTAGCAAATTGAATCACCAATCGTTGATCTCTAATTTGGAGCGATGAAAATGATCTCGCTCAAATTAGGTTTTCGATGATTCAATTTCCTAAAGTTTACAAAACTCTTAAGACTTAAGAATCGTTCAAGAATTTCATCAAAATCATCTACCTATTCTCTCGATTCCGATACAAGCGGAGTTTTTACTCACGCATCATTATAAAGCAATCAAGAACTAAGAATATCATAATGCGAGAATGAATAGAAAGCAAGAATAAAGATTTTCACCTTTATTTAGTTCTTCTTCAAATTACAACTCTCACTCATGTTTACAAGACTAGCTCTCGCCCACTCAATTGAGGAAGAATTTGGCGTCGATCTTTGCGTGGCTCGATCGTCGTGAGTCGCGGACCGTCGTGGATCTCTTGCTAGGATGAAGATCGGCGTTGCTTCAAAGGCTCGTTGAATGCTTGCTCGATTTGGTACTCGATGGATCTTTATTTGGATCAAATTGTGCCACTCAATTCGTGTGGAATTGATTTGGATTTTGCTAAAGTTTTTACCCTAATTGATGAACAACCGAACAACCCCAAAATGAAGCCCTAGATCCTTTTTTTTATAGTTTTCCCCTTTAGCTTCCCCTAGAAGCTTGGTTGTTATGAGGCTTGTATGAGAAGCTAGAGTAGAGAAGCTTCTAGATTAAGATAGTTAGCTAGCTTGCATGAGAAGCCTTGCTGTTGGAGGGAAGCTTCTGGAGATTTGAAGCGTCTTGAAGAAGTTTGGCCGTTGAAAGAGGGCCTCTGCAAAAAGTTCTCACCGCCGACGAGTCGACTCAGCCGCGGATCCGCGGCATATCGTCCTGACTCGGCCGCGGATCCACGGCCGTTTGGTGGAGTTGCTGCATGAAATTTCCAGTGTTATTTCATGTTGGCTTTATGGCACTTTCCTGATGTCTGGAATATTTTTATACTTTCTTGTTTACTTCCATATCACAAGTCTTGGACTTGATGTATTTTATCAGCACTTTTAGCAGTTCTGGCTCTTTTACCTGGAGAATTTCCAGCACACAATCTCGAGACAAGTGTTGAGATAAAAATCATGCGAATAGTAATAAACACTTAATTTCCCTTTAGAATGTCGATTATAACTATAACACATGTTATTTGGTATTTTCCATATGAATTCGTAATCTGTGTTATAATTACAATAAACTGTTGGATATAGTGCCCTCAGAGTCAATTATTGGATCACAGGCAGGTGATTGCAATGATTGAGGGAGGACCTATGCCGGTAGGACAGTCTTATTCAAGATGATAGTATGCTATCTGGTTTATCTTTATCATCGTGTACTGATTTAGGTGACCTTACAGGTCGCTATTACACGTTGATAGAGCCCTTAGGATTCTTTCTTGACGGCCAGCGGTATGATGGAGATCATATACGTGGGAGCTGGGGTCTATAAGCACATCCTTAAAAGGTCCCTAGTCGTAGGAGTTTTCGAGACAGGGCATCGATACACCGGAGTAGACTAGTGTATACAGTCGAGACCCCGACGAGGGGCGGTGGCCGGTCTCACAAGCCATTGGTGTCAGTTGGTTCACCTAAGATGTATACAGGTGCTCATTGGGTTATGAGTACACCGGATAGGACTCGCCGGGAACATGCTAGTTGGTATTATACCTGACGTCAGATAGCAGTTCCCTGGTGACATATGTACAGGTTAGTTCATCGACCTGAGATCGTCATTTGTCTCGTGTGAGTTCCCACTGTGCTTTGATTACTACCCTACCACGTCTCAAAGGAGTCGTGCAAATAGGTTTTAGTTGGGTACAGTCCCGAGCCACATGGAGGCAGTGAGCGGATCGGCAGGGGTTTCGTCTCTCCCGGTATTGTGGGTGAGATCGCGCTGTGTCTAGGAGAGCCATTACACGAAGTCCTTGGCCAAGGCATGAGATTTACTGGTAGGTATTCCAGTAGTATCTCAGGGTGTTGTCACGACCCGAAAGTACGGAACGTGACCGGCACTTAGATTACGAAACGTCTAGAGGCGCAACGTAACCTAAGTAAGCCGAAGCCCAGAAATCTAAACCATAAAAGAAGAAGAAGAAGAAGAAGAAAACATGTAGAATACAAGTTTAAAAGCAACATCAAATTTTCCCAAAAATTTCGGCAGAGTCTCCTCTGTAAAAACTGGCCCCCAAACGGGCTACAACAGGTATAATATGCATAAACAATAAAAAGCATCCCCAAACGGGAGCTAGCTCAACGCCAACAGGCGGAAACAACCACAACAAGCACAATAATATACAACGCCAGAAGGCGAGGCTCAAACTCAAAAGAAAACAAAACCACCAGATCAGAATAATACAGGCGCGACTCTAAGGTCGAAGTAAAAGACTGGTCCAATAACTTATCAAGTAATACAAATATGGTTGATGGAGCTTACTAGATACAAATGAATGAATAAAAGTACAATGGTGGTTCGGATACAAGTGAACCAACTTACCGAGCAAATCACCCTGAAGAAAAGATGTGCCAACAAGCTGCCACGGGAAACCTGTACATCGAACCTGTAAAGAATTTGGCACAACGGGGGTGAGTTGCCAACTCGTGAGTAGAAGACATCTACAAAAAGAAATCGAATGCACGACGCTATCCTAGGTCATAATAATACACTACTAAATCTCAATCCTCTAGTAATAGCAGGGTAATACTACGTGTAAGTGCAGATACTCCGTGCTCGTGTCAGTGCCTCATATAGTACTATGTTATATGAATGGATATGCATGCACCATGAATGTAAAATAAGCAATCCTGAAATCCAGGTATATCTGTATAAGAAATCTTTGGCTGTTATCATAGTAAAATGTGTATAAGAATCTGAAATCTCAACAATGAAATCCATGAAAATCCGTGTCAAGCATCGACACAAACATGTAAATCTCAAGTCTCATAGTCTCAATACCTCGGGCTCCGTCAGTCCGGATCGGTCCATAATCAAATCTCACGACAACGGTCGGTATCCTCCGGATATCCGCCGCGCCAGACATCACCGGTAGGTAGCCTTCCCCTGCCAGGCTCATCGTCTACAACTCGATCTTCTTGCCCCGGGGTACCATACCGGGCCCACCATGTACCCGAGACGGTTCATCCACTCCTCGAATCGGGTCTCGAAATCCAACAGAAAACATAAAATCTCATGGTGGACGACACATACATCACGAGAAAACCGCAACTTTGTTTAAAAAGAGAGGAGGAGAGAGAGAGAAGTTTTTATATATTTTTGCGGTTTTCCCCAAAAATCCAGAAATCTCACAGAAATCCAAATCTCAAAATCATGAGTAAATATATGATAAGTGTCGGCATATGCCCATAATACTGCGTGATAACATGAAAATATGAATGCATGAATGTCTAAGTAATAAATATCATGTCTATGTTAACATCAGCGAGTAATCACAATATTATATCGGTTTAGTTGTTAACTGATTCTATCAATAAAAGATAATCTGATCTAAAGTGTACGTGACATAGAAATTACCGATGATGATGTGTGTGAGCCGGCAAATAAGTGTGCGTGGAATATGCGCATCATCGGTAATGGTGCTGGTGTCCTAACAGGTAAGGTTTATACTGTTTATAGCAACATATGTATGAACATGCAACATTATGATACAATGCGAAAGTAAAGACGAATGTATATTACCTACTCATTTAATATACTAATACTACTACCACTATATGACTCGAACCTAACCTAGTGTCCATCTAACCTCCTAAGGAAAACTAAACCTAAGAACTAGTCAACAGAAATAAGAGTCTACCTAAGGTCTGAATCAATATCCCTAATAGTCGGCGATCCAGCCTCAATAGCGTCACATACGTAGTATGGCTTTCTCGAATCAAGAGTGCGGATCAATCATCATATCCATGCCTCGTACGGTAAAATCCATCGCACGGCATCCCAATATCGGGGTACGGGTCAAGTATCTCCTAGGTGCCTCATCATTCGTATAATGTCATCATCAAGTCACACCTATATGATATCGGCATCAGGTCACACCTATATAATATCGGCATCAGGTCACACCTATATAATGTCGTAATCAGGTTGTACATATATCATATCGTGATCAGTCACAAGTTGCAGTCCGAGTACTATTTTAGAGTCCCATGTATCTCAATATCATCACTACCCATTATAATTTATATATACCTGTACATCATCTCATTCTCTAATGATCCGCTAACACTTAATACGACTGTATAGTCAAGAATCACGGCATCAAGCCCAGTTATACTATTTCATCATACCTCAGATATCATATCGCATCAATGAATCCCATGTACGTGTTGTGTATATATATATATATATATATATATACCTATACCTAGTTCTATATATATATACACATGCACGTATACACCATGACGTGTTCCAGTGTGTGCGTGTGTGTTTCTATCTGAAACCTACGAACCTCCTCCAAAGTATTCATCCTCTGGTATGCTTTTCCTAAATCGGTCTAGTCCAGCCTAGGGTCATTACTAGGGTCCTACTCATTAAGAATCTAGGGTCACATCTGGTTTCCTAATGTCAATAAGTACTATTCCTATTCTATGTTGCGGGGGTGCTAAACGCCATCCACCCGACTTCCCCCCGTAGATATACATCTACTCACCTGGTCCATGTCTGCCCAAGACGGTGTCGCCATCCTCCTCTTCATCGCCCGCAGTCCACTTGAAGGGTACCTAAACGCAAACATATAAATAGTATCGTAAACCGAATCACATACAAAAGTCAAAAGAGACAAGGAACAAGCATAGGTTAAAACCTATGTCCTGTCCACGCAAAAGGACCAAATACCGCTCGATATCGGCGTACAAACTCCGATGGATCGAGATAACATCATCAAACAACTTGTAGTTTTAAAACACATTACTTATACTATAAAACATGATTAAATCCATCGAAACCCGAAAATCTATCAAACCGTCCAATTTCGCAAAACCCGAAAATGCCAGTTTACCGTTTTTCATCAAAACTTAACATTTAAATGAAACCAATGGTCATAAAACTCATTAAATAGCCTTACTAGACTATACAAACCATTACTATATTTTTATTACACAATTTTGCATTTATTTGAAATTTCTAGTTTGCATCCTTTAACAATTTTCAACATTTTAAAGCAAAATACCACAATTCCACCACAAAACATGATTTCGCATGAATTAATGTCTTAAACTACAATTCATGATGATAGTGATATAATAAAACCATAATTATATTCTTAATCTCATTTATATAGAAATTTCTAAAATCTAGTTTACAAAATTAGCAATTTTTATCACAATTATCAATTATCCATAGAAACTAGCAATCAAACTAGGTTTTTCTTTCCACCAACAAGTTAATACTCTTATTAAGACCAAAATCTAGTATTACCAATATTAATTGAGATTTATTTCACCAAAAATTAGGTTTTATAGAAACCTAGTTAGCAAAATTTCCTAATTTAAACCATTTTCAATGAAAAATTTACAATTCAACAATCATGCAAGATTTTCCAAATCCAAAACTGTTAAACTAACTATTATAACCCTAAATAATTAACAAAAATCATAACTTGAATTTAGAAACCCTAACTTGAATTTTTAAAATTGAACATAGAACTAATTCATTAAATCTAATTAAGCTTAAATGAACATCTAAAACAATAAATCAAAAGAAAGAAATTATACCTCCCAAAATATGAAATCCAAACTAGAAATGAGCCTCCAAAATGCATGCTTTCCATCTCCAAAATCCATGTAAAAATGAGTAAAGAATAAAGGGTATGAAATAAATAGGATTTTGTGGAATTTTAATGGAATTTTTGATGTATTTTTGATCATTTTTGAATAAAAAAGAGGTGGAAAATGGGGGGGGGGGCAGCCATGGTGGGGTTGTGGCCGGCCTAAGTGAGGAGAGTGAGAGAAAGAAGAGAGTGTGCAAAGTGTGTGGAAGTTTCAAGAAGAGAAACATCATTAAAAGTCTTTTCATGCATTTATTTATTTATTTATTTACTATAGCAACTCAAGAAAGCTCTAGAAATTAGGAAAAATTTGCAAATAAATTTTGCATGATACAAACTAATTTCTAATATGCCATGGTTCATTTTTACAAATTAAAACCATTTAAATTTGTAATTTACACTAATTTAGTGTAAAAATAAAGCTTATGTTAATATTTAAAATAATTAATTTAGGAAAAATATTTTATTAAACTAAAAATTTATAAGTGGCTAAATAAACACTATTTACTAGTAATTTCATAATTAAAATAGATATTTTTAAATTTATAGTGAAAAACAATCACGGTTTGGTTTTACGAAAAATACATTTTACTTTACCGAAAATCCTAAAATTCACTTAAACACTTTTATTCATTTAATTATTTATTTAATTATTTTTAAAATGTTACAGGTGTTCTGGGCTACACTCCGACACGACTTGTACCGCTTTTGGGGGTCTGACTTTTACCAACCCCCTTGGCCCGCCATGCGATGCTCATAGACGAACGGACCGGGCTGTACGGATATTGTCACTGACAGGCTCAGTAGGGTGTCAGGATGAGTTCGCTCATCGACCTCCCTTTTAGTCAATACCTGGTAGCCCGTTACGTACAGCTAGTACCACTGACATGCTAGTGGTTAAATCCACAGCCAATGTATTGACGAGTCTTTAGAGTCCTTCTCAGACAGTTTCTCAAGTTTCGGGCGAAACGTTGTAGAGGCCGTATGAAATATGGCAGGGTTCGATCATATACGTGCGATAGTGCACGGATCATGATCGGGCGGATCATACTAGTGGGCTTTGGTTTAAGCCGGATCCTAGTATTAGATTTGTTGGATTACTTTAGTCTCATCGCATTCGCATTTAGTCGGAATGCGGATGCAGGTATGTATATACAGGTGAGGGGTATCCTTGTGATCCGTCACGAGTTTACTTTAGATGTTGCCGTATCTTTTTATTGTTGCAAACATTTGGATTAATGTTTGTTAATGGAAATTGTGAGCTAAACATCATCATTTGGAGCATTAATTGTGACACATGCACAAGTGGTGACTCATGGTCTCTTTCTTTGTGCATGTGTCACATAAGGTGATGGATTTGTGATGATATGATAAGAGGAGAGAGAGAGGGGCTGCCATGAAGAGGTTGGCTCTTGTATTATTCTCTTCTTACTCTCTCATTTTTTATCACACATAACACAAAAGAAAAGAAAAAGAAAAACTTCTTCTTCTTCCTCTTTCTTCTCTAGCTCATAATCTCCATCAATGGCAACACCTTCAACCTCCATCCATCTCATGGATGCAAGAGACAAAGTGATCACAAACATTCTCTACATCACCTTGGACACGTCGGCTAGCACACTTCGTGCCCGAGTTGCTTCGGATGAAGCGAGAGCCCGTAAAAAGACTCGTAGATGTGGTGCCCTTTCCGACGAGGAGATCGAGACCGGAGTTTCCGCGAGGAGCTTGGGATGGTGGCCAAGGACCGAAGGACACGGATCGATCGGTATAGCTTTTTTATCCCTTCTCTAGATTGCTAGTTGTAGGTTAATGGTTCGATCCAGATTTTAAGCAAACGGTATCGCCGGTTTCAAAGTTATGAAAAAGTTTTCGTTTCCGCATTTTTGCCTCGGAAAGACGGCCGGGGCGCTACCGTAGACTTACATAAACACCTATATATGAATGATAAGACTAGGGAAATTAACGAGTTGAGAATGCACTATTTTCGACTGATCAGTAGCCAATGCAGGTCGGAGTTGTATGGAACACTACCATGCAGTTCTGTTCTGCGTGAACAACCTAAGCAATATAACACAAGAACCAGCAACTAAAACATTCTTTACGATTCACATTCCTGGAATCTTATCATTCCATATACTTTGAATCTGTCCTAACCTAAATTTTTCTTTCAAGGTTATGGATTCCCCGAACAACACCAGCACCAACTTCAACAACACTCCCCCACCACTATCACTCACACCTGCTGTAGTTGTTCTGATCAATGACCATACGGTATTGCTTGAGGCGATCTGCAGCTTCCTGGAAGGACAGCAACGGCAGACTGCTATTCTCTTGAACCGTCCAGAGGCGGAAGCACCCGGAGTGAAGCAATTCCGGGCACTGCACCCCAAGAACTTCTCAGGAAAAGAGAGCCCGCTGGAAGCTAAGGAATGGGCTCAGAGCATCGAAGATGATCAGGCAGCAGCATAAGTGCCAGAGATAGCTTAGGTCCGTGTTGCGAAACTGCAGCTCACGGACAATGCACGGGTTTGGTGGAAGGCGGAAGAAAGTCATTTTGATCAACCCATCGAATGGAAGACTTTCCGAGACATGTTCGACGCAAAGTACTTTCCTGAGACTGCCAGGTTCGACATGGAACAACAGTTCATCCATCTGCAACAAGGTTCAATATGGACCAAATTAGTAGATGAGTATGATGCTGAGTTTACCAAGATCAGCAGGTAAGATATGTCTCAGTGTTCAATTTTATATCACATACTACACAGCTAACACAAGACTGTAACAGGTTTGCAGCCCATCTCATACCGACTGCTGAGATCAGGGCTAGAAGATTTCAGCAAGGGTTGGACCCAGAAATCCAAGCTTCTCTAATTACAGGGGATTTCCTAACCCATGATTTTTCTTTGAAGGCTGCCCGAAGATATGAGGCAGTAGTAAAGAGGAAGGGCAGACCTCAATCTACCGGTTTGAAACGCCCTGCCACTCAAATGGCAGGAGGAGCCTCTTCCAGGCCATCGTTCGAACCCAGGAGAACTGAAGAACCCAATAACCAGCCAAGACTAGATTTCTGTTTCCATTGCAAGAGAGATGGGCATTTGATAAAGGACTGTAGGCGCGCAAAAGGCCTGTGCCTAGTTTGTGGCGCGTCCAATCACAGAATTGAGACCTGTCCATATAGATACAACTCAGTTCACACACCCACCAACTACCCGCAGCGGCCAGCTATCCAGGCTCCTGCAACTCGTCCTGCACTCCCAGCACCACCGCCACGTAGAACTCCTGCACGGCCAAATCGCCAATTACAGTAGGCACTGCGGAGCATGCCTCGAGGACAGAGGAATGTGCCTCCAGCTAGGAGGAACGTGCCACGACGACAGCCTTACACTTTAGCAGCCGTAGAAGCCGAGACAGTTGACCAGGGTAACACTAGTAAGTCTCTTTCACATTTTTTTTAAAAACCCTTGTATCACTTTGTTATTTTTCATACACTGTCAGTATTTTAGTCACTAAACTTTCCTTGAATCTGTTACACTTTCCTTTTACAAATTTCGAGGACGAAATTTTTATAAGGAGGGTAGAATATAACAACCCTAAACTTCCTGTACAAATTTTTCAAAAAAATACAGAAAGGGGTATTTTTTCCTGAGCACAAGTTATAAGTTTGTTTTGCTTTTTAATAGCAAGAAGGAGCTTGTAGCTCATTGGTAAGACCTTGCACTGCTGAACCAAAGCACCAGAGTTCAAATCCTATCCCCCACAATATTTTTAATATTGTTTTCTTTTAATATTTTTAGAATTCCAAGAGTCTACACATGCATAACTCGTAAAAACCCTACGTCACATATAAAATAAACTGGACCAGGGGGTAGACCAACTGACGAGCGACCCACGACAAAGTTTCCCGGCCCGACTCGCCGTGACACGGCCGGCGGACAGGCCGACTTGGCCGCCGCCGCCGGCCGATTCACCTCGGATCATCGATCATTCTTCTGTGAACTTGTGCCTCTTGGGCTCCCCATCACTCCAGTAAAATTTAAATTCTTGGATCGGTAACAGAGCCAATTTAAATCTCAATAAATCCAATTTTTATTACAATTATCTCACACCCCTTCACCTAACCCTAACCCTAATCTTTTCCTATAAATACCACCCCTAAACACACCCCCCTCACTCACAAATTTTGTCCAAACTCTTAAGAAAACTCTATAGAGTTTTGTGTACAAGTGAAGTTATCGAAGGGCGAAGCGCCGACGAAATTCCGACGACGACTCTAGGAGCTCTCGGTGATGAAACGACACACCGGCAACTCCTACTTCCTCCTCTTCCTCATCCCTAACCTTTAATCCAGTAAGTTCCACCACCCTCCTCTCTAATCTATTCTTAAAACTTCTTTTAGTAAAACCCGACGAAAGTGGAGTTAAATCCGACTTCCGATTCGGTTTTCTTTATAAAGTTCAATTTTCCTTATCACAACCATATTAAACTCTTACATCTTGACTATTAATCATTACCAAAACATGTTGAACAAGTTCCATAGCAAAATATTTCATATTGCAACTTTTATCGTACTTTTCAGTAAAATACCATGTAGTATTGTTTCGACTTTAAAATATCATTACTCTTGCTATACCTTTAGATAGATCACGAGATAATGACCTACCTCCTCACAACACTCATATGCAACATAGCACAATACCTTTTGGGAAACATAGATTCGGGAAATACCATTTTACACAAAACTACCTTTTACTATTAAAACCTTTTTCTACAAGATTACGTATTTTTATAAATCTTTGCAAAGCGCCGCTACAACCTATTTAGGGAACCTTTTCGGGATGGTGCGGATTATCGCACATCCTCGGGCTTAGTAGTGTGAGATGCAGACCTCCGCAAGGAGCATTCGGTCTCGAGAGATTTAAAATACAAATATCTTAAGAAAATGAGATTTCTAGAAATATAATATATTAAAATTATTTATATATAAATATATATATATATATATGTATTATCAAAATATCGATTTTTGTGATAATATAAATATTCCAACTTTTCTAAATCACAAGAATCACTTTGCATGAAAATACCATAAAATTCCATACAAGTTCAATATTACAATTAAATACCCTATATTATGAAATTAGGTTATTTTCACTAAAAATGTCACAAATATAAAATCTACATCTATGACAACTCTAAAGACGATAATTAAATACTTGGGGTGTATTCTGAAAATTATACAAAATTATTTTTACATATAACCCTTTCAAGTTCTATAAATTACCCTAAGGACCCTAGTAAATATAGGTTTAAGCGGGACCAGTCTCTTGAGCCTCTGGGAGCCGGAGATATGGGCGCTTGCCTATTTAAGGTAGACAACTTAACAAACGGTGTTATCAACACGGTAAATGTCTTTGAAAAGACAGAAATCCTGCCGCCCATGTGCAGTGGTTACCGATAACATCAAAACTTAATTCAGGATTTCAATTTCTCTTTCTAATTGTTCTGACTCAGACTGAGTCTCATTATAATAATCTGACTTGAATATGATTCAAGTACAATCTACAATACTACAATTCAATATGAATCCAGGAATACATATATTCAATCTATTCAATCTATATTGACTGAACCGAACCATGGATATACATCCATTTATATGATTCTCCAGTTACATCCATGATTCTCCAGTTACATCCATTTACTGATATCATGGTTTCGGCAAGTCATCCAATTATATAATCTATATTACAAGACAATACAAATTGCAATACAATTCAAACAATACAATCAAGACATCGCGGGGTTTAAAGGGTAGATTGGTACGGAAGGCGTTAGAAGTGGCACGAGACTGCAACCATAAGAGACCTAACCTGTATTCCTTTGTTGTTGTACCGTGGCATAAACGGTTCCTTGAGTTCCAGATACCTTAGTCTCCGGGGCAAGTGAGACTCCTCTCGTATACACTGGCATTCTTCTGTACCAAGCTACAAACAACAGCGTTAACTCTAAATACAACTTTAAAAGCAACACTCTCTCTCTTACTCTCTGTCTATTCTACTTCTCCCTTATCTTTGGGACTTACCGAGCGATTTGTTCGCTGACGATATTCTCTTTCTTCTTCTTTGAATGTCGTCAGGTGTTTCGGACCTTTCAGAGATCGAGCCTAACACTGAAGACTTGGACCATCTTTTTGAAGATCCCGAGCTGTAGTTACACTTGTACACATTTCATTTCTGTACATTCCATTTCTGTTATGCCATTGTTTAGGCATTGCTTTCATTCAGATGTATTTACTTTTCCATGCATTGTACAAAAGAATGTTAATAAATAAAGTTGTTGTTTCATTACATTTTTCTCTTGTGTATATTTCTTTTATATTGCTTAGTTACGCTTAGCGTATTTACTTCAGAGTAAATACGTAGTGGCCTCGTCGCGTCCTCTGCCCGTACACCGGGAAGCGAGGCATGACAAGACTCGTCAATACGCCGGCAGTAGGTGATGATCATATCAAACACCCACAAGCCGCAAGAGGTCTGTTAAACGTAACGGCCACCCGGGTTTTGAGCGATCAGAAGATCAACAAGCAAGCCTGCTCATACTCCTGCGAATCCAATCAGTAACACTACCGTACAGTCCGATCTCTTCGTCTGATATGTCACATATCACAGCATGAGGGTGGTATAATGTCAGAACCCAATAGCCTGATAAGTCATTCCAATGGAAGGTCCATAACGGTTTGAGAAACTAGTGATAACACTTACCAGTAGATCTCAGCAACCCTGGCCAGGGATTTCCTGTTATGGACAATCAAGCATAGCACAACATCAACTCCCAATACCGGGAGAGATGAATTCCCTCCTATCGCTCGTTTCCTCCATGTGACTCGGGACTGTACCCAAAAACCATATTTTTGCACGATCTCTTGAACGAGGTATGGTGGAAATCAAAGCACAGTGGGTATCACACAAGACTCTATGACGATCTCGGGTCGACAGACTAACTTGTACCAGTGTCACCAGAGAACTGCTATCTGACGATTGGTATAATGCCATCTAAGAGTTCTCGGTGAGTCCGTCCAGTGTACCCTGTCTCCACTGAGCACACGTATACCTTCTCTGATGTCAAACACCAATGGATGTCGGATCATCCATCGCCCATCATATAGGTCGAGAAGCGTATACGCTAGTCTACCCTAGAGTATCGATTCCCTGTCTCGATACTCCCACGACTAGGAACATTTGAAGGATGTACTTACCGACTACCCTGTCCCCACTAGTATGATCTGCTTCATAATCCTGGTAGTCAAGTACGCATCCTAAAGTCTTTATCAACATGTAATAGAGAGAAATAAGTATACATGTTAAGATAAAGAGCAACCAGATAGCATATTATCATATCGTTCAAGAAATTCCTCCATATATATTTCCAAGCATCCACTACAATATACATCACATGTACAGTAATGGCTTCTAGGGCATACATATAACTAACAAAGGCCGCCGAGCAATTTCCTGCTGGCCCATCTGCAGCGGGTAGCTTCCTGCCCCATAACGCTGTGGATCCAAAGCCCTCCTCGTGAGACGACCGAGTAGCTTCCTGCTCGGTCATCCCTAGCGGGTAGCTTCCTACCCAAGAACACTAAGGATCAAAAGCCTTCCTCTCGAGGCCGCTGAGAAGCTCCCTGCTCGGTCCATCTGCAGCGGGTAGCTTCCTGCCTAACTACGCTGTGGATCGAAGCCCTCCTCTTGAGGCCACCGAGCAGCTCCCTACTCGTTCCATCTACAGATGGTAGCTTCCTGCCCAACTATACTCTGGATCGAAGCCCTCCTCTCGAGGCCACCGAGCAGCTTCCTGCTCAGTCGGTCCCTAGCGGGTAGCTTCCTACCCAACTACGCTATGGATCAAAAGCCATCATCACGAGGCCGCCGAGCAATTTCCTGCTGGTCCATCTGCAGAGGGTAGCTTCCTGCCAGACAATGCTGTAGATCCAAAGCCCTCCTCACGAGGAGACCGAGTAGCTTCCTACTCGGTCATCCCTAGCAACGCTAAGGATCAAAATCCCTCCTCTCAAGGCTGTCGAGCAGCTCCCTGCTCGGTCCGTCCGCAGTGGGTAGCTTCCTGCCCAACTACGCTGTAGATCGAAGCCCTCCTCTCGAGGCCACCAAGCAGCTCCCTGCTCAGTCTATCTGCAGCGGGTAGCTTCCTGCCCAACTATGCTGTAGATCGAAGCCCTCCTCACGAGGCGGCCGAGCAGCTTCCTACTCGGTCCATCTGCAACGGGTAGCTTTCTGTCCAACTATGATGTGGATCGAAGCCCTCCTCTCGAGGCCACCGAGCAGCTTCCTTCTCGGTCCGTTCCTAGCGGGTAGCTTCCTACCCAACTATGATAAGGATCACAAGCCCTCATCACGAGGACGTCAAGCTATCTCCTGCTGGCCCATCTGCAGCGGGTAGCTTCCTGCCCAACTATGCTATGGATCAAAGCCCTCATCGCAAGGCCACCAAGAAGCTCCCTGCTTGGTCCATCTACAGCTGGTATCTTCCTGCCCAACTACGCCGTGGATCGAATCCCTCCTCACGAGGAAGCCGAGAAGCTTCCTGCTCGGTCCATCTGCAACGGGTAGCTTCCCGCCCAACTACACTGTGGATTAAAACCCTCATCACGATGCCGCCAAGCAATTTCCTGCTGTCCCATCCCTAGCGGGTAACATCCTACCCAATTACACTAAGGATCAAAATCCCTCCTCACAAGGCCACCGAGTAGATTCTTGCTCGGCCCATCAATCGGTTCAGACTCGATGCGTGATTGCCACCTCGACTCAGGGGAAAAAGAGGATACCGACCTTCTTACACTTGGCTATCATTCGACTTGATGAGCGATCGCCACCTCGACTCCGGAAAAAGGGAGGGTACCGACCTTCCTACACTTGTCAATCATTCGACTCACACTCGACGAGCGAGCAGCGATCTAACACTCGCGAAACAAAAGTATATGAGCTAAAGATACTTGCGCAGCGAGCAAACATTTGGACAAAGGAAAAATGAGTACTTTATTTATGATCCAAAAGTAAAAGGTATTTTGGGCTCCTCAGCCTTACAAAATGCTCGGAGGCTTAAAAATTTTGAAAAGGAAAAAAATCCCCAAGGAAGGAAAGCTCAGGCCGTCAGCTCGGGGAGGATCTCGCCCTGCCCGGCGCCAGCGTCGGGGACCAAAACTGTGACCTCTGGGTCGGCGCTTCCACCGGCAGCCTCCGCCATGGCAACTTCCCCCTGCAGCTCCTCCTCAGCCATGGGTTATTTAGCGCGGAGCTTGCTGATATGACCCCCAGCGCAGACTCCCTGATGGCGTCGAGTGCACTGTGCTAGACGACGACCACGGATTCGGCGAGATCGGCGTAGAATTGGTCTGATGCCTTGTATTCCTCCACGGCCTTCTCCGCCAGGCACCCGGCGAGCTTCACCGTGTCTAAAGCCACCCGGACGTCCCTCTTGAGGGTGTCCCTCGACTTCTTCATCGAGTGGTAGAAGCCGTTCACTTCCTCCAACTTGGCCTGAATAGCCCGGTTGGATTCGTCCAGAAGCCTATGAGACTTCTTCAGCTTAGAGTTCATCAGCCCCTCGGCAATCAGACGAGCGTCGAGGAGGGCCACCTTCTCCTCCGCTTGCCGCAGTTGGAGGTGGAGTTCCTTCTCCAGCTTGGAAGACTCGCCGGCCTTTTTTATGGCCGGGGATACCTCATCGGACTCCATGGCGATAAGGAGCGCGCAGTGATGGAGGACCTGAAGAAAGTAACAAACAGGTTAGAAAGCTCAAACCGAGAAAACAAGACTTAAAATAATTTCTGAGAAAAGTCAAGGACTGATCTGAACCGCCTCCTCGGCTAAGGCGGCCACCTGGGCCTTCATGGTTGTAGGGTTCCTAGGCACACTCATAAGGTTCCATAATGCATCAACCATGCCAAAATCAAATTTTTTGTGTGCCTAACAACTCTATGCAAGATCGTTAACTAGAGGTAAGGCGAAACTACAAGCAAGCAAACTGCTTTGCTACTAAGTGAATGGGAATACAAGCATTGTAGATCCGGTCCTTCACTTCTAAAACTCCGTGTTGACGTCCCTTCGTTGCGATCATCGGGATCCCGAACCCTAGCATTGGTTTCATCGGAGAAAAGAGCGGGCTAGGTCGTTGACTTCGAGGCCGAAGATGATCTACGTCGGGGAGACTCAAACTCAAGCTATTCCTCCACTTGGTCAAGAACTTTGTGAAGAGAACACCCTATACAACATGGAAAGTGGTAGAGGATGAAGAAATAGGAAGTGGGTTCACTTTGGATTTGGATTTCTCACTCTTTTTCTTCACTTGATAATTTTCGAGAAAACTTTCTTCACTTGAAGAAGATGAAGAAGAAAGAAAATAATGAATTATTGAAAAAGAATAAATCAAGTGAAGTCTATCATGTTGCAACCATGGGTGAGTAAACCATTGTAGAGACTAAACTAGAGTTTAGGTTGATGGTTAGGTCAAAGAACAAAACAAAATGGTTAGACTTTTTCAAAGATGCTAAAAAGCTTCATGAAGCTTTAAGCATAAAACAAAGAAAGCCACCATTTTATTTTTGCTAAAAATAAATAAATAAAGAAAATAAAACCCAACCATTAACCTAAACATGATGTAAGTCATACATACACCCAAGTTTGCATGTATCATCAATCATGATACAAACTAGTGCACAAACATATATCATATATACAACTTGTGCACATCAAGTGAGAAAATCAATCTTAAGTGAACAAATACTAGTTAATGTAAACTAATATATCAAATATATAATTATACATTAAATCATTAAATCAATACTTGATTTAATGATCCGGTCCTATCGCATATAACCGACTAATATGTAGTGTATCAATATATCGAATCAACACTTGATTCGGTAACCCGGCTATATCACATATAACCGTCCGATGATACAAACCGCGAGAATAGAACACAGTATCACATACTGGTATTATTCTCGGTCCCGCACATATCTCATATGCACTCCTATTTCGTTTCGCTTGAGCCAGGAAACCCCTGTGTAGGACTCTAAAGACTCGTCAATACGCCGGCAGTAGGTGGTGATCATATCAATCACCCACAAGCCGCAAGCGGTCTGCTAAACGTAACGGCCACCCGGGTATTGAGCGATCAGAAGATCAACGAGCAAGCCTGCTCACACTCCTGTGAATCCAACCAGTAACACTTACCACACAGTCCGGTCTGTTCATCTGATATGTCGCATATCTCGCCTAGGGGTGGTAAACGTCAGACCCAAGTAGCTTGATAAGTCATGCCGATGTATGGTCCACAACAAGCGTGAAACTACTGATAACACTTACCAGTAAATCACTGCATCGCTGGCCAGGGATTTCCAGTTATGGCCAGTCGAGCATAGCGCAACATCAACCCCCAATACCGGGAGAGACGAATCCCCTCCTATCGCTCATTGCCTCCATTTGAATAGGGACTGTACCCAAAAACCACCTTTTTCACGACTCAGTAGAGCCGTGGTAGGGTGGAAATCAAAGCACAGTGGGAGACACACAAGACTCTATGACGATCTCGGGTCAACAGACTAAGTTGTACCAGTGTCACCAGAGAACTGCCATCTGACGTGAGGTATAGTACCATCTGGGAGTTCTCGGCGAGTCCATTCAGTGTACCCAGTCACCACTGAGCACCCGCATACCATCTCTGATGTCAAACACCAATGGATATGGGATCATCCATCGCCCATCACATAGGTCGAGAAGATATACGCTAGTCTACTCTGGAATATCGATGCCCCATCTCGATATTACCATGACTAGGAACATTGAAGGATGTACTCATTGACTATCCAAGCCCCACTAGTATGATCTGCATCACAGTCCTGGAAGTCGAGCACATCTCCTAAGGGCTTTATCAACATGTAATAGAGAGACTGCAAGTATACATGTTAAGATAAAGAGCAACCAGATAGCGTACTATCATGTTGAACAAGAAAGTCCTACCTATATATGTCCCAGCATCCTCTACAATATACATCTCATGTACAGTAATGGCCTCTAGGGCATACACATAACTAACAATCTCCCACTTGCACTGGGGCCATCTGTAGTAGTGGTTGCAGTATCTCATACTCAACCATCCCATAATAGTCTCTCTCTGGGAAAAGGCCTTTGTGAGTGGATCCGCCGTGTTATCCTCTGAGTCTACTCTCCGAACCTCGATCACCCTAGAGATCAACTATCTCTATGATCAGGTGATGCTGCCTCAGAATATGTCTGGGTCACTGATGGGACCAGGGTTCCTGGGCCAAAGCCACACTTCCATTGTCACACAATGGTAGGAACCTAGTTCATCTTATGAACTAATATACACCCAAACCGCCTCTTTGGTAGTATCTTTGATAGCGATGTCACCAGCTTTTATCGTTTAGTTTGCCACGGTATCTTAGCTTGGAACTCTTCCAACATACCATCCCTCTACTGAGGGTAAAGACAATGCCTGCGACTGACATTCAGTCGTCCTTATCACTCTGGAACATTTCCAGTAATTCTCCCCAGGATCCATTGATACCATCTCACTATACCTAGTGAGAATCCTAATATCCATTTAGATCTATCTCATAGATATAAAATGTTGGAGATGGTGCCCTCAGAGTCAATTATTGGATCACAGGCACGTGATTGCAATGATTGAGGGAGGACCTGTCCCAGTAGGACAGTCTTACTCGAGATGATAGTATGCTATCTGGTTTATCTTTATCATCGTGTACTGCTTTAGGTGACCTGACATGTCGCTATTACACGTTGATAGAGCCCCTAGGATTCTTGCTTGACCACCAGCAGTATGAGGGCGATCATATAAGTGGGAGCTGGGGTCTATAAGCACATCCTTAAAAGGTCCCTAGTCGTGGGAGTTTCAAGACAGGGCATCGATACTCCAGAGTAGACTAGTGTATACAGTCGAGACCCCGACGAGGGGCGGTGGCCGGTCTCACAAGCCACTGGTGTTAGTTGGTTCACCTAAGATGTATACAGGTGCTCATTGGGTTATGAGTACACCGGACAGGACTCGCCGGGAACATGCTAGTTGGTCTTATACCTGACGTCAGATAGCAGTTCCCTGGTGACATGTGTACAGGTTAGTTCATCGACCTGGGGATCGTCATTTGTCTCGTGTGAGTTCCCACTGTACTTTGATTACTACCCTACCATGCTCAAAGGAGACGTGCAAACAGGTTTTAGTTGGGTACAGTCCCGAGCCACATGGAGGCAGTGAGCGGATCTTCAGGGGTTCGTCTCTCCCGGTATTGGGGGTGAGGTCGCGCTGTGTCTAGGAGAGCCATTACACGAAGCCCTCGGCCGAGGCAGGAGATTTACTGGTAGGTATTCCAGTAGTATCTCAGGGTGTTCTGGGCTACACTCCGACACGACTTGTACCGCTTTTGGGGGTCTGACTTTTTACCAACCCCCTAGGCCCGCCATGCGATGCTCATAGACGAACGGACCGGACTGTATGGATATTGTCACTGACAGGCTCAGTAGGGTGTCAGGATGAGTTCGCTCATCGACGTCCCATTTGGTCAATAGCTGGTGGCACGATACGTATTGGCTTATACCTCTGACGTGCTAGTGGTTAAATCCACAACCAAGGTGTTGACGAGTCTTTAGAGTCCCCCACATTCAGTTGCTCAAGTTTTCGGGCGAAAAGCTGTAGAGGCCGTATGGAGATATGGCAGGGTTCGATCAGATATGTGCGGTATTGCACGGATCAGGATCGGACGGATAATACTAGCAGGCTTTGGTTTAAGCCGGATGCTAGTATAGTACAGTGTAGATTTTGTCTCTTTGCATTTGTATTTCGGTCGGAATACAAATGCGGGTGTGTATACACAGTATCGGGGTTTTCCTGTAACTTATTACGGGACCAGTTTTCTGGAGTTTCCAGTTTGCTTTCCGTTTCGGCCATATTTCTTTGTATCTTTCATTGGCCGAAGATTGGTGGAGGAGGGCTTATTTGCATTTGTGCAAATAAGTATTTGTGGAGGGTGTTCTTTGCATTTTGTTGGATCATGATGGCTCACCATCACTTGACTTTCCTTCTTCATGATGGCTTGACTTTTTGAAGTCATCATGCTTGATGATGATGGCTTGACCTTTTGGAATGATTGATTGGTTGAGTGTTGGTTATTCCTTGTGATGATTTCTTCTCATCATCTTGTTTTTCTCTCTCTTGGATTATGAGAGACCCTCATTGTTTTGTTACACTCTCCCTCATTCTCTCCTCTCTTCACCACAAGGTGGCCGGCCATCCCCTCATGGGGCTGTCCAAAATTTTGGATGTGGGAATTGTTGTTCTTTTCATGCCACAAAATTCCCAAGTTCATCAAAAATTCCACTAGTTCATTTCCTCCACCAAAAGGCAACCTCCATGAACCCCAAAATGAGATATGGTTCTACACATATTCTACAGCAAACCTTGGGCACGTCGGCTCGCCAACTTCGTGCCCGAGTTGCCTCGGTATAGAGGTGGGAGCCCGTAAAAGAAGCCGGCGACGTGGTGCCCTTCCGGCGAGGAGGTGGAGACCGGACATTCCGCGGGAGATCGGGACGACGGCGAGAAGACCGGAGGACACGGATCGCTCGGTATATCTCTCTTCTCCATCTTGTAGTTAGCTAGGACTAGTTAATGGCCCGATCCGGGTTTTAGTGCGCGGTGGTGCCGGTTCAAGAAAATTAAAGTTAACCATCGCTTCCGCATTTTGCCTCGGGATGGAGGCCGGGACGCCGCCGTGCACTTACAGTGGTATCAGAGCCTCGCCATTAACATAGTCTAGCTTTGTCTAATGTGTTTTACATTTCCGATCGAACAATTTTCCAAAAACCGTATTTTTCTTCACATCAGTTTCTGTCGAAATTTTTTGAAGTCCAAAAATTTTTCAGGCTGTTTCAGAATGATGTGTAGGAAATTCTAAGAGTTCTGTGAAAATTTGGGCTCGTGAATAGTCCAAACCACCGCGGAACCGCGGCCAAACCCATGCTTGGGCCGCGGTTCCGCCGCGACTTTAACTGTTCAGTTCCCCAAACTTTTGCAGAATGTTCCTGAGTTGAAAATATGGTTTCTGGAATGTTATTTTTTGGGCCCAGATTTCTTGATGTGCTACAGTAGTTCTTAGGGGCCCGCTTGATAAAATTTGATCGATCGGATATTTTAAACACATTAGTTCACAGTATTTACATTATATCTGCGACCGTGAATGTCACTTGATCGGTAAATCCTGTCTAACTGCTATAGCTCGGTTAGACGGATTTGCGAACGTGACTTTCACATTGATGTTCTGTGTATTGCTGTGATGTTGCGGATCGGTCGTGGGGGATAGCCTGGATGCAATGCTAGTATAGTTTTTGTTGTATTATGTACATTTGATATTGCGGGGCGAGCGTCCGACATGTGGACTGCCGTCACTGCCTGTTTGTATTATTATTTTGGGGCACGGCCAGGTTGCAGTCGATGTACCCGTTGTATGTATATTTTACTTTCTGTACTAGGATTGCCCCGTGCAGGGGTGCAGGGTAGCCGGGTTCTAGAGGGCAACAAGCCCGCATCTCATGGCATTGAGACGGAGGGGGCTTTACTCTAAAATTAGCGGGCTATTCGCCGCACTCGTAGGGGGTACAGGTTGACCCAGGAGGGGTGCCCAAGTTACCGGATTCCGTGAAGTGCTGGGTGGTCCATTCACGTTGCTGAAGGGGGCTGTCTCGCTTCAGGTTTTGGCGGGTAACTTGCCGCGCCCGTAGGGGTCTAGGATTTCATTGCACAGGCTATCCACACGACCAGGGGAACGTCGGGTTTCAGTAGTGGCTCTGTGAAACCCGGGGATCCCAGATATCTGTATTGTTCTGTGATGCTGTACATTTCTGTGATGTTGCATTTTATCACGCCTTGAGCAAAATATAATATATTGGTATATATATTAGTAGATGTTGTATATGTTTTGCATCCGCGCTAGTCTTGTCCCCGCTCTGTCGTTAGTTAGCTAACCTAACGGGTAATAACGGGACCCAGTGGCGAATGCGGATGGCATATACGTACATCAGTATATCTTCGTTCTTTTTGGTGTGATCAATTGATGGGACTGCGTTGATTCGGATCAATGCAAGTTAAAAACAAACCTAATCTGATGTTGTTGGAACACTTTTCAAAAAGCTGTTATTGCAAGGACGTTCACTTTTGTTTTGCATCGTGGTATTCAGTTGGAATATCCTGCTCCTCAGTCGACGAGGCAAGGGCCGAGATCCCTTCACCGGGAGTTACCCCTTGGACAGAAGTTTGCGTCAGGGCATTAACTTCACTATAGCCGATTACTTTTGCTTTGCATCGTGGTATTCAGTTGGAATATCCTGCACCTCATTCTATGGGGAAAGAGCCGAGATCCCTTCAACGGGAGTGACCTCTTTAGCGAAGGTTTTCGTCACTATATTTTTAAAAGCTATCCGGTTCCTTCAACGATATCAAGTTCATTACGTTAAAGGTTTTCGCCAGAAACCATTCGTAGCCCTCCATCATTTCAGTTAAATATTCGGTAGTATTCAAGCTATGTATTTTGACCTCACGCCAAGGCATAGTGTTTGGTAGCTGCCGGGTATTTATCTGTTGCATAGATAGATGCGTTGGTTTGGGACAGTCGTACTACTATTTTGGCCTATGTCAAGGGTATGTACGGGTGGGTTCAAATTAACCTGGACAATGATGGGTAGAACTTGACATGTGACTTATGATATTTTGACCTCACGCCAAGGTCATAAGAGCATGGGGCAGAAATCACATCGGGAGTTTCAAAAGAACTGAAACTTGCCAGATATACGCATACCTTCTGGAGTGTGATGACGTGAGCGGATTCTATCACGTTATCATGCGGTGATAGTTGGATCCCGATTCCCACTGATGAGTTAGTTTACTCTTCGGGTGACCCCGACTAATTCTTCTTTTAGGTTTGGAGGAGAATTTGAGGTGACAGTGGGAGGTTTCCAGATTAGATAAATTGGTAACCATTCTGATCTAGGTTAGAGTGCACGCTGAGTGTTTCTTTTCTCTCTCTCTTCGGCAGCGACCATTGACCCGACCCTAAGACTATGACTCAGTGACCGAAATTGACCGAACCTTCTTAAACACTGGCTTTTGGATTGTCAGAGTTGCGAACCTCATTGCCACTCCTGCTTTTACCCTTTTCTCCAGGACACCCCGTATTACTATGAACGTCCACTTCCATTGGACAAAACCATCGTATGGTTAGATATGAACTCGAAAGAATTTATTCGAGGATGGTTTCAGGTTCTGGAGAAAATGGATAGGACTATTCAGTTGTCTTTTCCTTTTACCTTCTCTCAGGTTGCGAGTACTCCTTGGTTTAGGAGATAGTACACCTATTACGCAAATTGGATAGTCTTCTTCCAAACCTTAGGCTGGTGCCGACCGGTAGGGAATGAAGAAAACCAATTAGCCTAACGATGGTGTACAGAAGGTATTAAGTTAAGACAAAGCAAGGGATTAGTAAGAGGGCAAAGTAAATTGCGACTGATATTCACGACCAAACCAGGTATTTCATTACCACTCGCACTTCACCTTTGTATTTCTCCAGGACACTCCGTATCACTACGAAGATCCACAGTTTATTGGATACTCCATCGTATGGTTATATACGAACTCGAAAGGAACTTGTTCCAGTTCGGGGATGGATTCTGGTTCAGGAGAAATATGAATAACGTTTATTCGGTTGTCTTTTATCTTCACCTTCTCTCTCATTGCGAGTGCTCCTAGGATTAGGACAGTACACCCAATACGCTTATTGGATAGTCTTCTTCCAAACCATAGGCTGGTGCCGAACGGTAGGGAAAGAAGAAAACCATTTGGCCTAAAGGGGTGTGCAGAAGGTAATGACTAAAGACATAAAAAGGGATTTGGAGAGATGGCAAAGAATTATACGGTTACAGTCGTGAATCTGGAAGAGGCATTACTAGGAATACCGGGATACCCCATTGAAACATTTCAATGTTTCAGTTTCACTGTGTACAGTTACAAGAAAACTGATTTCCCAATTAGCCCTTACTCCAGGGTATGTATTTACCAGGTATGATTCTCACATCTGTATGGTTTTACAGATGATGAGTGGGAGTAAGTTATTGGGAATTGGGTGATCATCCTCATTATATCGGGATTCGTTGTAATCGGTGATATTTGAGGAAATCACCTGGGTTGTTTGCCGGTCGGCGAATATTTGGTTTTGAATATCCGCTGTTATGCACCAATTTCAAATCGATATATCTGTACGTCTATTTTCATAGAGTGAGATATACCTTTTTGAAATTATGTCTATGACATTTACCTATATCAGTGGATGGTTGGGTAAGGAGCATTAAACAGCGGTGTAATTCTTCTTAACCATAAGTACAGTTTTCAACCTACGACACACAGTGAATGAGCTATCAGACTCAAGGGACTGATACAGAGTATTGTATGTTTTCCAGGGTCCATCAGGACAGAGGGGTTGGTCCTCGTACTATATTCGGTTTACTTATGACTTCTCTAGTTTTTTAGACAGGTGTTTCGTGGAAACACAGGGTCCGAATTTTGAGAAGTTATAGGTATTTGAATAAAGTAGAGAACCAGGTGTTGCAAGTATCGGGATTCTTCAAAGTGATCGAAGATGTAGATACTTGTATATGGTATTCAGTTGATAGTAATGGTTAAGAGAACTTGCTTCTCTTTCAGGTTACTCATAATTGGAAGCATTCCTAAGTTGAGTAACGCTGATCGGCCTCCTTCCATTTAGTAGACATGCACTGGAGACAGCTGCATGATTTGAATCTGGTTCAATTAAATCGGTGCCTCTGGTTCTATATTGGATATAGAACAGTTCATATCTTAACGATGTTAAGGTACGGGGAGTTGTCCGGTTTATGATTAAAACCAGACACTGGACAACTCAAGGCACGTTTCTGTAATGGCTGTTTGTGGGTTGACCCAGGCTATGGTGAGGGTTGACTTTCTACCATCTGAAAGATCAATAGTGATATTGTTCTAAACTCGCCACAGTTTTAATAAAAATGGATTTTTTTTCAGAAAACAGTAGTGGGAGTATGGTAGAACTGGAAGTGATTCCAGAACCACAAACGATTACTGAAGATTTGATAGGAACCTAAAGATTCAACCTGGTTTGACATTCCATTGGCCACTCCGCAGATTTGGTGGGTAAGCTCAGGCACCCGAGAGGTACTCGGGTAGCCTCAAGGACGATGACGGGGAGGTTCTTGTTTACCCACACTTGCCATTGCTGTTGTTCCAGACTGTGAGACCCGGCAGGAGGATGAGTATAGCGTCGTTCTAAACAAGTTTTAGAAGTGTACGTCTATATGACTCTGCCAGAGGGTTGTCGTAGTCAGTGGGAGCAGCGGAAGCATTGGTGGACATGTGGCTTATGTCTATTTATAGACTAAAGTAGAGATAGCGGAGATAGATCATCAATTTCTGATGTGACAGTCATAGGCTTGACTTCATCAGAATAGGGGATGGATCTGTTGAGAAGGTAGTAGGGTGTTATGTCATGGTATTTGGATGACATACACAGAATAGGAAAAGAAACTCCTATACTACGATCGGTTATACTTTGGTCGTCACACAGTGGTTTCTCCACATGGGACTTGGACATTATATCAGACATACTGGTTACTAGATCTATTGTTTTAGATCTAGATTTGGGTGGTTTCCCAATCAGGGTACTTAGACAGCATTCTAAGAGTATTTAGAATGGGCGACTCCAGGCACGGTAGTGTACCTGCAGGTAATGGAGTCACCCTCTCTAAAGGTGTCTTACAGACTAAAGGGGAGAGGGATGTACATGATTGGCAGATCACTTGCTCAGACAATTGAGTCAATCATGAGATGTCAAGTACCACACCAGATGTTGTTCTTGCACTAGATGCAATAAGTTGACATTGATCCTATCCTGGAGAAACAGTCGGAAGCAGTTTTAGAACATAAGTGGATGTTCTAGGGATATGATAACGAAAGCCTCATGCGGGAGACAGTTATCATTCCAGGCTTCCAAGGTGACATGGACGACAAGGAGATTGTCAGAGTTATAGTTTTTCCTTCTGGCGAAGGGCAGTATTTTGGACAGATGGTCCAAGGCAATACTGAGGGAGGCATGGCGCAGGATACTGATTAAGTTCAGTTGTCGATACAGTCTAAGAAGTTTGGATTTGGAGTTCATTTATGAGCTAGGTCCCATCAGACATCTAGACACATTCTAAGACAGGTATTGCTCATTTCGAGAGATGGCTTTCTCCACGAACTTGAGATTATAGAGAGACATAGAAAGAAACATCAAGGTGGATCCACTCACTGAGGCTATTCCTCGAAAGCAATAGTTTCTCAAACAGGCTTTGTGAGACTGACTAGTAGAGGAGTTGGGTGTTCGGTATCACACGGGCTGTGTGTATGCGACATCGCAATAATTAGCCTTGAGTGCAAGTGGGAGATTATTAGAGATGGTGCCCTCAGAGTCAATTATTGGATCATAGGCACGTGATTGCAATGATTGAGGTAGGACCTGTCCCAGTAGGACAATCTTACTCGAGATGATAGTATGCTATCTGGTTTATCTTTATCATCGTGTACTGCTATAGGTGACCTGACATGCCGCTATTACACGTTGATAGAGCCCCTAGGATTCTTGCTTGACCACCAGTAGTATGAGGGCGATCATATAAGTGGGAGCTGGGGTCTATAAGCACATCCTTAAAAGGTCCCTAGTCGTGGGAGTTTCAAGACAGGGCATCGATACTCCAGAGTAGACTAGTGTATACAGTCGAGACCCTGACGAGGGGCGGTGGACGGTCTCACAAGCCACTGGTGTTAGTTGGTTCACCTAAGATGTATACAGGTGCTCATTGGGTTATGAGTACACCGGACAGGACTCGCCGGGAACATGCTAGTTGGTCTTATACCTGACGTCAGATAGCAGTTCCCTGGTGACATGTGTACAGGTTAGTTCATCGACCTGGGAATCGTCATTTGTCTCGTGTGAGTTCCCACTGTACTCTGATTACTACCCTACCACGCTCAAAGGAGACGTGCAAACAGGTTTTAGTTGGGTACAGTCCCGAGCCACATGGAGGCAGTGAGCGGATCTTCAGGGGTTCGTCTCTCCCGGTATTGGGGGTGAGGTCGCGCTGTGTCTAGGAGAGCCATTACATGAAGCCCTCGGCCGAGGCAGGAGATTTACTGGTAGGTATTCCAGTAGTATCTCAGGGTGTTCTGGGCTACACTCCGACATGACTTGTACCGCTTTTGGGGGTCTGACTTTTTACCAACCCCCTAGGCCCGCCATGCGATGCTCATAGACGAACGGAACGGACTGTACGGATATTGTCACTGACAGGCTCAGTAGGGTGTCAGGATGAGTTCGCTCATCGACGTCCCTTTTGGTCAATAGCTGGTGGCACGTTACGTATTGGCTTATACCTCTGACGTGCTAGTAGTTAAATCCACAACCAAGGTGTTGACGAGTCTTTAGAGTCCCCCACATTCAGTTGCTCAAGTTTTCGGGCGAAAAGCTGTAGAGGCCGTATGGAGATATGGCAGGGTTCGATCAGATATGTGCGGTATTGCACGGATCAGGATCGGACGGATAATACTAGCAGGCTTTGGTTTAAGCCGGATGCTAATATAGTACAGTGTAGATTTTGTCTCTTTGCATTTGTATTTCGGTCGGAATACAAATGCGGGTGTGTATACACAGTATCGGGGTTTTCCTGTAACTTATTACGGGATCAGTTTTCTGGAGTTGCCAGTTTTCTTTCCGTTTCGGCCATATTTCTTTGTATCTTTCATTGGCCGAAGATTGGTGGAGGAGGGCTTATTTGCATTTGTGCAAATAAGTATTTGTGGAGGGTGTTCTTTGCATTTTGTTGGATCATGATGGCTCACCATCACTTGACTTTCCTTCTTCATGATGGCTTGACTTTTTGAAGTCATCATGCTTGATGATGATGGCTTGACCTTTTGGAATGATTGGTTGGTTGAGTGTTGGTTATTCCTTGTGATGATTTCTTCTCATCATCTTGTTTTTCTCTCTCTTGGATTATGAGAGACCCTCATTGTTTTGTTACACTCTCCCTCATTCTCTCCTCTCTTCACCACAAGGTGGCCGGCCATCCCCTCATGGGGCTGTCCAAAATTTTGGATGTGGGAATTGTTGTTCTTTTCATGCCACAAAATTCCCAAGTTCATCAAAAATTCCACTAGTTCATTTCCTCCACCAAAAGGCAACCTCCATGAACCCCAAAATGAGATATGGTTCTACACACATTCTACAGCAAACCTTGGGCACGTCGGCTCGCCAACTTCGTGCCCGAGTTGCCTCGGTATAGAGGTGGGAGCCCGTAAAAGAAGCCGGCGACGTGGTGCCCTTCCGGCGAGGAGGTGGAGACCGGACATTCCGCGGGATATCGGGACGACGGCGAGAAGACCGGAGGACATGGATCGCTCGGTATATCTCTCATCCCCATCTTGTAGTTAGCTAGGACTAGTTAATGGCCCGATCCGGGTTTTAGTGCGCGGTGGTGCCGGTTCAAGAAAATTAAAGTTAACCATCGCTTCCGCATTTGGCCTCGGGATGGAGGCCGGGGCGCCGCCGTGCACTTACATAAAAGCCAGGATTTAGGAGGTATCTCTTTGATCCTATATGGAGAATCCATGTGATAAGAGGAGATTGACCGTGCGTAGCATAGGAAACTCTTTTCCTATCAAGAGTATGTTGTCCACGTACAATACGAGGATGACCACCTTACTCTCTACTACCTTCTTGTATATACAAGGTTCATCTACCATTTTGATGAAGTCAAACCCTTTGACTACCACATCAAAACAGACGTTCCAACTCCGCGATGCCTGCTTTATCCTATAAAGCAACTTGCACACGTTTTCGCTGCTCCCACTGTCTACGAAGCCCTCTGGCTGTGTACTTATAGACGCTCTCTTCTAAATCAATATTTAGAAAAGCAGTCATGACACCCAACAACCAGATATCTTAATCATGGTATGTAGCAATGGCAAGTAGGATCCGGATGGACTTAAGCACAGCCAGTGGAAAAGGTTTCATCATTATCTACTCCTGGTCGATGACGAAAACCTTTAACAAGTCTAGCTTTGAAAGTCTCAACTTTTCCGTCTACACCAAGTAATCTTCTCAAGATATACTTGCTCCTGATAGGGATTTAACCCTTTAGATACAGCATCCAAAGTTCATACTTTGTTGGTGTACATGGATTCCATCTCAGATCGCTAAGCATCCAGCCATTCTTACAGAGTCCCCACTCTTGATGGCCTGCTCGAAACTAGTTGGGTCATCACCTCATGATGCAATCCCCGCTCCCACTGTCATCGAGAAACCAAAGTATCTCTCAGGTAGGTGAGGAACCCTGCTAGATCGGCGGAGAGGCTGAGCTTCGTTGGAGACTATAGAATCCTTTGGTTCTGTCAAATCATCAGCTGTAGTTTGTATAACTGGAACTCCTTCCAGTACTACAGAACTGACCTTGCCTTGATCTTGTCCGGATTTTGCTTTTGACATAGGCCGGACAATCCCAAATCTTAACTTACTTAAGAGATAGGCTCTTCCCATACCATATCTCATATGAAGTGGTTGGCATTGATTTGATTGGAATCTAATTCAATAGGTATGCAGCTTCTCAAGTGCACAACCCCCCAAAAGGAAATAGGTAACTCAGCAGTACTCATCATAGAGCGCACCACATCATATAGGGTGCGATTGCTCCGCCCCGATACATCGTTGTGCTGTGGTGTATTCAGAGGAGTAACACCGAGAGAGAATCTCATTCTCCTTTAGAATAGTCCAAGAATTCCATGCACAAGTATTCTCCTCCCTGATCTCATCATAGGACATAATACTTATACCTGTATTGGTTCTCTACTTCTAACTTATATTCTTTGAATTTCTCAAAAGCTTCAGACATGTGTTTCAACAGGAACATGTGTCCGAATCTTGAGAGATCATCAATGAATGTAAGGAAGTACAAAGAACCGGTCTTGGCATATGTAGACTGGGGACCTTTATACATCACTATGTATCAGTCCCAAGAGTTTACTAACTCTTTCTCTGTTTCGAGTAAACAGAGCTTTGGTCATCTTATCTTTATGACATGACGGGCAAGTTTCACAAGATGTAAATTCAAACTGATTTAAATATGCATCTAAATGTAACTTTAGCTAATCGGGTCACATTGAAATGACCTAGTCTACAATACCTCAAGAAGAAATCGTTCATTTCTAAACTCTTTCTCTTGTGTGTGTTCTGTACGTAAGGAACTGTAGTTTGATTTAGAATGTATATGCTTTTAGATAACGTGCCTGAACCGATCAACTAGTAATATAGGAAATGTTCAAAACATTATCCAACAATACAAAATTATATCCTTCTTTAGTAATAAAGAGACTGATATGATGTTGTATATCAGGTTCGGTATCTAATAACATTCATTCAGAATCAATGTATTTTGGTAATACAGGGTGATAGTGACCAACAGACTTGGCTGCAACACTTGTACCGTTTTCTGTCTCATGAAACTTATCACCCGTTCTCAGTTCTCTACCTTTCTGTAGCCCTATGTAACAGATTACATATCTGGGATCCTGATCCGGTATCAAATACCCAGGACGTAGAGGATATAGAGAAACAGTTCTTTGTAATGAACACACCCGAAGAAGATGTATCATCATGCACTTTCTTCGTTTGGGCGGCATGGGAATCCTGGTATTCCCCTAATTCCTGCTCGGTCTTATAACAATTATAAGTTGGAGCGGGACCAACGTTCCCCAGCTCAGTATAACAAGCGGGTTCGGTCAATACATCCATATTATTATCTTGATTAAGGAGTGACATGGTCGCTACCTGGAGAGAGAGAGATGAAAACACTCTGCGTGCGCTCTTGCAAGATTAGATTGGTTATTTATTTTATCTAATCAGGATAGCTCCCACTGTTTTTATCAAATCTTCCTTCAAACCCTAAAAGGAAAGACTAGCCGGGATTAATTACACTCTACAAGTTCGCCAATCTTTCAGCCAGGCCAGTGCCGGTACTTTGAGGGAGGTTCCCCGTGCTTTCGTACGGACCTAATTAAAGTAAACCTCATTTTCCCATGGGCGTAACCCCGTTGACACCTTTCTAGACACCTACTTGATCGGCTAATTGTAAAGTGCAAAACACTTCCAGGAGTAAGAATTACTCGCAGTGGGTATCGGGATCCAACTATCATATAGAAGGTATGCAATCTCATTGCAAATTTCAACACTTGAAACTCCCGATAATGGTTTTTACCCCTAGCACTTATGACCTTAACTATGGTCAACAAATCATAAGCACTAGTCAAGTTCTACCCGTCATTTCGTGATTAATTAGACCCACCCACATGACCCTTAACTAAGGTCAACAAAGTCACGCGACTGTCCTAACTAATCGCATCATATGCGGTGTAAGAAGACATCACTTAGCTACCGTACACTGTGCCTTGACTATAGTCAACAAACACAGCATGAATACTAAGTACTCTACTTCCTAAAATGACGGAGGGTTGCGGATGGTTTTTAATAAAACCTTTAACTCTTTGAACTTGATCTCGCCGCAGAATCAAATGGTTTTTAAATGGAGTGTTTTTTAGGCTTTTCTAGTTTTGCTAAAGGGGTCACTCCCGGTGAAGGGATCGTCGGCCCTTTCCTCATCGAATAAGGTGCAGGATATATCACATATACCGCTGTGCAAAGCAAAAACTATAGAAGCAATCAAAAGACAAACCGAGGGTTGTAGCATCTGCCAGTTATTGCTAAAGGGGTCACTCCCGGTGAAGGGATCTCTGCCCTTTCCTTATCGAATAAGGTGCAGGATGTTCTACAAGGAACACCGCGATGCAAAGCAAGAACTGTAGCTACCTGTTTTATTTTTGAAATTCGATTCCACAACATCTTTTAGGTTTATTTTCTTTCATTAATCTCATTAATGAATGTCCCATCATTTAAGTCCACCTAAACATCACAGATAAATATAACGTACGCTTATGCCATCCGCATTCACCTCGATGTACCGTTTGCACCGTTAGGTTAGGTAACTAACGGCAGAGCGGGGCAGGGCTAGCGCGGGTGTAAAACATAAGCAACGTCTATATAATATATCATATATAGTATATACAGTATCCATCTGAACAAATCACATGATCATATCACAGATAACGCAGCAGAAAATATCATATGAAATATTGGATATACTAGGACGTCCGTGTTTTATTTTGAGCCTGTATAAAACACGGATTCCACGATCGTGATGAATAGCCAATCCCACACCCCTAGACCCCTACGAGAGCGGAAAGTAACCCTACCAATTCTAGAGTTAGGAGACCCGGACTCGACTCCTCAAGATGGTCTCCTACTGGACCCTAGAACCCGGTTACTTATGCTCCCCGCCTTGGGTCTATCCTAATGCGGAAAAGTAAATAATATACAATGGTGACATCATCCTCAACCCGGAAGTGCCCCAATAAAAGAATATTACATACAATGAATTTTACATGAATGAAAATGAATAACACTTATCTCACATAAAAAAAAACCCAGCTATTCAAACACGACGATCCAATATAACATATCCAGCAACACATAACATCACATATCATCAACGTAAGTAAATATGCCTATCCCAATTGTCATTGACATATAGCAACGAAACCGGCGATATCACATATTACACTTACGGTCGCAGAAAAGAAATTGTAAAACTACAACAGTTGGAATCCGCAACCTCCTTAGACATCGCATGCCTAATCAAATGAATTCCTTAGACATCGCATGCCTAACAATTATAAACCCCGCATTTTAGTCTCATTATCGAAAACTCTTTTCAATATCAAGTCGGGCAATTCAACAAGATTCCCGACATCCTGAAAAAATGCTCGTCGCAAACTTTAGTAGACGGCCGCACCCCCGATACCGTCGTCGAAGTGCACTAAGGCGGAACACCGCTGCCGCGAGCACCCGAACGGATGCTTTCGGCGACGGGGTTCTCCTACAGTCACTTGGTCGGGCTATGGGGTGTAGCTGTCTATTACGTTTACCCGGCGAGTATCCGCGTACGCAACGTGATTACGACGGACTTTTGATCACATCAAATTTCCGTAGCAACCGATCAAGTGAGACTAAACTGCTAGATTTATAACATTCAAATTAGTTATCTCATAACTACTTGTGGATTCCAAATATTGTATCACATTCCAGATAAATAGACAATGTTAAACTTTCCGATCGAACAATCAAACACCCAAGTTTTCCCGAAAAGCTCAACACTTGAAATAAGTTTAAAAACATCCACTTCATGCCACAGTACCAACGGTCCGGCCGTAGAAGGGTCAAGCCAACGCCTGACATGTGGCATGCCGTACTGCCCCAAACCCTAAGGTTCAAAAGGCAGTTCAAGACGGTCACATAATCGAGTTAAGGTTTGTTGTCTTCTAGAGGGTCCATCGCGTTACTTGCACTACTTAGAACGTTTTTAAACTACGAAAAAATCCAACACTTGGAAATTTTCCGGCAGGGGAAAAAGTGAGATATCGATATCCGGTCGAACATTTTAACACGTTCTAAAATTACCCGGAAAGAATAAACAAGGTTAAATAATCCGATCGAATCATCGAGTCCCCAATACAACCCTAGAAAACTCAACACTTGAGTGGAATTAAACAATTCCCAGAAAAAAATAATAAGAAAGGACCTAAGAATAATTACATGAAATTCCAGGACTAAGTCACAATTTTGGCCGCGGAACCGCCGCTAAACCCTTGGTTTGGCCGCGGTTCCGCGGTCAAATAATTGACTTAGCGGACCGTACTTCACAGTAATTCTTACTTTTTCCTGCTTGTTTTTCTGAGCATTTTTAATTCATAAAAAATCACATTTTTAGAAAATGTACAGAGAGGGGTGTAGTTTAGGGTTTCGGGGTTCGATCGGCTTTCTAACTTCGTCTACACTTCGCTTAAAGCTCTAGCTAGGCTCTGATACCACTGTAGGGTTCCTAGGCACACTAATAAGGTTCCACAATGCATCAACCATGCCAAAATCAAATTTTTTGTGTGCCTAACAACTCTATGCAAGATCGTTAACTAAAGGTAAGGCGAAAATACAAGCAAGAAAACTACTTTGCTACTAAGTGAATGGGAATACAACCTTTGTAGATCCGGTCCTTCACTTCTAAATCTCCGTGTTGACGTCCCTTCGCTGCGATCATCGGGATCCCGAACCCTAGCGTTGGTTTCATCGGAGAAAAGAGCGGGCTAGGTCGTTGACTTCGAGGCCGAAGATGATCTACGTCGGGGAGACTCAAACTCAAGCTATTCCTCCACTTGGTCAAGAACTTTGTGAAGAGAACACCCTATACAACATGGCAAGTGGTAGAGAATGAAGAAATAGGAAGTGGGTTCACTTTGGATTTGGATTTCTCACTCTTTTTCTTCACTTGATAATTTTCAAGAAAACTTTCTTCACTTGAAAAAGATGAAGAAGAAAGAAAAGAATGAATTATTGGAAAAGAATAAATCAAGTGAAGTCTATCATGTTGCAACCATGGGTGAGTAAACCATTGTAGAGACTAAACTAGAGTTTAGGTTAATGGTTAGGTCAAAGAACAAAACAAAATGGTTAGACTTTTTCAAAGATGCTAAAAAGCTTCATGAAGCTTTAAGCATAAAACAAAGAAAGCCACCATTTTATTTTTGCTAAAAATAAATAAATAAAAGAAAATAAAACCCAACCATTAACCTAAACATGTTTTAAGTCATACACACACCCAAGTTTGCATGTATCATCAATCATGATACAAACTAGTGCACAAACATATATCATATATACAACTTGTGCATATCATGTGAGAAAATCAATCTTAAGTGAACAAATACTAGTTAATGTAAAGTAATATATCAAATATATAATTATACATTAAATCAATACTTGATTTAATGATCCGGTCATATCGCATATAACCGACTAATATGTAGTGTATCAATATATCGAATCAACACTTGATTCGGTAACCCGACTATATCACATATAACCGTCCGATGATACAAACCGCGAGAATAGAACACAGTATCACATACTGGTATTATTCTCGGTCCCGCACATATCTCATATGCACTCCTATTTCGTTTCGCTTGAGCCAGGAAACCCCTGTGTAGGACTCTAAAGACTCGTCAATACGCCGGCAGTAGGTGGTGATCATATCAATCCCCCACAAGCCGCAAGCAGTCTACTAAACGTAACGGCCACCCGGGTATTGAGCGATCAGAAGATCAACGAGCAAGCCTGCTCACACTCCTTTGAATCCAACCAGTAACACTTACCGCACAGTCCGGTCTGTTCGTCTGATATGTCGCATATCTCGCCTAAGGGTGGTAAACGTCAGACCCCAGTAGCTTGATAAGTCATGCCGATGTAAGGTCCACAACAAGCGTGAAACTACTGATAACACTTACCAGTAAATCACTGCAACCCTGGCCAGGGATTTCCAGTTATGGCCAGTCGAGCATAGCGCAACATCAACCCCCAATACCTGGAGAGACGAATCCCCTCCTATTGCTCATTGCCTCCATGTGAATCGGGACTGTACCCAAAAACCACCTGTTTGCACGACTCAGTAGAGCCGTGGTAGGGTGGAAATCAAAGCACAGTGGGAGACACACAAGACTCTATGACGATCTCAGGTCAACAGACTAAGTTGTACCAGTGTCACCAGAGAACTGCCATCTGACGTGAGGTATAATACCATCTGGGAGTTCTCGGCGAGTCCGTTCAGTGTACCCAGTCACCACTGAGCACCCGCATACCATCTCTGATGTCAAACACCAATGGATATGGGATCATCCATCGCCCATCACATGGGTCGAGAAGATATACGCTAGTCTACTCTGGAATATCGATGCCCCGTCTCGATATTCCCACGACTAGGAACATTGAAGGATGTACTCATTGACTATCCAGGCCCCACTAGTATGATCTGCATCACAGTCCTGGAAGTCGAGCACATCTCCTAAGGGCTTTATCAACATGTAATAGAGAGACTGCAAGTATACATGTTAAGATAAAGAGAAACCAGATAGCGTACGATCATGTCGAGCAAGAAAGTCTTACCTATATATGTACCAGCATCCACTACAATATACATCTCATGTACAGTAATGGCCTCTAGGGCATACATATAACTAACAATGGTCCCCCAGGGTATTTTAACCCCGGCAACCTACTCCATGTCAGAAAGCAGGCTGTCGGCGACGGAGAGTCCCAAGGGCACCTCAATCTAGAAGTTGCCCTCCTGCACTGGGATCCCGGTAGAAGGCGCCCGAGATACCGTCCTCTTATGTCTCTTGAGGGGGGCTTCGGCGGGCTCAGCCTCTTCCTCCTCCTCTCTCGCCCTGGGTGCCGGGTCCCGTGCATGCTTATGACCCCCCCGCCGCGTTCTTCTGAGGCTCGGGTGTTAGTGTTTATGCCCTAGAAGGCCATTACTGTATCATACTAGTTTGTATATTACTTAATGGAAGCTTGGGATATTCACATGTGTATAACAGTCTTGCTAAACATGGCAGTATGCTACTTGGTTTTTCTATCTTAATATGTGAGTGTACGTATTGATAGAGCTCTTAGGATCTTGCTTGTCTACCAGCGTTGTGATGGCAGTCACACTAGTGGGGGCTGGGTAGTCTACAAGCACATCCTTATTCTGGTCCCTGGTCGTTGGATTATCGAGACAGAGCATCGATACTCCGGAGTAGACTGGTGTGTACGCTTCTCATCCCAGTTGGGGAGATGGTCTGTCCCACAGCCGTCAGTACGTCGTACTGGAGATAGTATGCAGGTGCTCGTTAGGTTACGGGTACACCGGACAGGACTCACAGGGAACTGTTGGTTGGTTTGATACCAGTCGTCAGTGAGCAGTTCCCAGGTGACATGAGTACAGCATAGTCCGCAGACTTGACACTGCTACTTCGCCTCGAGTGTGTCCCACTGTTCTTAGATTGCTACCCTACCACGGCTCAAAGGAGTCGTGCAAACAGGTAGCAGTTGGGTGCAGTCCCGAGCACTTGGAGGCAGTGGCGGTTAGACAGGATTCGTCCCTCCCGGTATTGGGAGTAGATATCGTGCTGTGTCAGAGAGCCATTACGCAAAGTCCCTGGCCAGGGCAAGCGAGATTTGCTGGTAGGTTCCAGTAGTTTCTCAGGGTGTAATGGGCTTCCCTCCGACACGACTTATACCGCTATTAGGGGACTGACGCTTGCCGCCCCCTAGGCCCGATATGCGATAGTCTTGGACGAACGGACCGGACTGTATGGAGATTGTCACATCAGACTCAGTAGGAGTTCGGATGGGGTTCCTCATCGGCCTTCTTATCGACAACTACCTGGGGACCGTTACGTACAGCTAGTGCCGCTTGCGGTCTGTGGTTAAACCCACTGCCAGCGTAGTAGTCGAGTCTCTAGAGTCCCACACAGAGAGTTTCCTACTCCAGGCGAAACGATATAGAGGTCGCATGGTTTTGCGACAAAGGGTTCGGACGCATACGTGCGTTTACGCGCGTACGACTTTCGGACAGTTTTTACCAGTCGGCTTTGGTTTAAGCCAGTTACTGGTATCCGGTTATTGGATTTATACAGTCTAAAGTTTTTCCGTATTTTTACGGATCGGAGGGGCGTTCTCGTAATTACTCGAGAAGCTTCTAGAAGATGGTGACTAAGGAGGGTTATGTGTCATTTGCATTAAATGAGTTTAGTGAGTCATGAGGGTGATTCATGCATATCATTAATGCATGATAAATGCTTAGTGAGTCATGACAATGAATCACCATTAGATATTTGTGAAGCATGCTTATTCATTATGTATTATTCTTTTTCTCATAAATAAGAATGCTTCATATTTATTATGATAGATTTACTATTCTCATTTGATATTCATTCTCACCTTCTCTCTCCTCAAGCTCTCATCTTCAAACCCTAATCCTTACACCTCATGTGTTGAGATCAAAGGATTAGAAAGACTAATCAATCCATAACCATCACTCTATTTCATTCTATCTTCTTTGATTAGCAATCCAAGAAGATTAGTTACCTCAAGTTAGAGGTTTAGTTTGGAGTTTTGCTCTCGGGTGGATCGTCTACTACCTAGGGAAGGCCGAGGAGAACAAGGAGATCGTAAAGACGAAGGACTGGTTTCATTAGGTATAATCCCTAAACACAATAGTTATGAAACTCTTTGTGTACGGTTATTTATAGTTTAGCTTCGATTCAAGCGGTTAGTCGATGTTCGTTCACTAAACAAGATCGTTTTTGAAAATTCCGCCTCCCCACAAGTACTGGGGTGTAGTACATCGACTTACAGTGGTATCAGAGCCTCGCTAAACAATAAATAACTTAATTGCAAATTTGTACGAATTTCGAACGGAAAAACGAAGCCGGAAAACCCTAAATCTGTCAAGTTTCTGTCGAAATTAAAATGAAGTCCAAAAATTTTTCAGGTGAGTTCAGAAAGCTTGAAATGGGTCCAGAAGAACACCCATGAAATTTGAGACCATGATTCGGCTAAAGCGCCGCGGAAGCGCGGCGGATCCCACCGATCCGCCGCGGTTCCGCGGCCGAGTTGCCGAATCATGGACTCATCTTTCATGTGTGGGTCCTCTCTGGTATTTGGGGTTTTCTGGAATATTTTAATTTTGCTCAGGTTTCCAGTTTACAGAGCAGTTTTTGGAGCAATATTAAAGATGTTTAATCGATCGAAATTGTACAGTATTTGCATGTTGGATTATATCTGTGATTGATAAATGTGTTCGTAAACCTCCCCTAACTGCTAGTATGTCGGTTGGCAGGGGGTTGCACATTTCTGTAATGGTTATATCTGTTTGTGCATATGAACTGTATTGGACTGTTGTGGTGTATAGCCGGGGTTTAGCAATGGGTTATTGTTTAATTCATTTGTTGTAAATGTAATTTGTTGTAATATTATTTTTGCGGGGCACATCCAGGTTGCGGTTGTAGCCACCGTTGTATTATTTCATTTTACTGTTTTTGCTCTTAGGACTGACCCAAGGTGGGGTACACAAACTGCCGGGTGGGTAGTTTGCTGTACCCGTAGGGGTCGAGGGTGGGGTAACGGCTATTCATCACAACTGTGTAATCTGTCTTTTCTTGCAGGCTCAAAAGAAATGCAGATTGCTTGCAAATCCAATATTGTTTATCTGTGTTCTGGAATGTATATCATTGCGTCAGACGAATGTAAAATATCTATATATATGATAGCTATTTAGACGTCACTTATGTTTTACACCCGCGCTAGCCCAGGCCCCGCTCTGTCGTTAGTTAAGTAACCTAACGGGTGATGACGGGACCCCGTGGCGAATGCGGATGGCATAAGAGGACGTTGTATTTTCGTTGTTTTCTGCAATGATAGGTTAATGATGGGACGCATTATCTATAATGCAAAGAATATAAACCAAGTTTAAATCGTTGGAACAATTTAAAAGAAACCACTCGGTTATTTTTAAAACAGATATTTTTAAATGCGGAGACTTAACCACTCCTTTTAAAAGCTATCAGGTTCCTTCGGTTATATCAAGTTCACTACGTTCACGGTTTCGCCAAAACCATTCGTAGCCCTCCATCATTTCATCTGGGTATTCAGTAGTATTCAAGCTATGTATTTTGACCTAACGCCAAGGCATAGTGTTTGGTAGCTACTGGGTATTCATTTGTTGCATAGGTAGATGAGTTAGTTTGGGACAGTCGTATTATCATTTTGGCCGAACGTCAAGGATATATACGGATGGGTTCAAATTGACAAGATAATGATGGGTAGAACTTGACATGTGAATTATGACATTTTGACCTAACGCCAAGGTCATAAGAGCATGGGGCAGAAATATATATCGGGAATTTCTAAAGAAACTGAAATTTGCAAAGAGATGCATACCATTTGGAGTTTGATGAATGTTGGTAGGATTCCTTCAACATTATCATACGATGATATTTGGATCCTGATCCTACTGTGAGTATATGCTACTTATCAGGGTATTCGTCACTTAACGATCAATGCTATAAACCTAGTAGGTGTCCAGAAAGGTGTCAGCGGGGTTACGCCCCCAGAGAAAAGAGGTTATTTAATTAAGGAACTTCACGAAAGCGTTGGAAAACCTCCCTCGAAGTATCGACACTGGCCTGGCTGAACGGTTAAGCAAGTATTGTACGGTGAGAATAGTCCTGGCTAATTCTTCTTTTATGGTTTGAGGAAGGATTCGAGAAACAGTGGGAGCCATCCAGTTTAGATAAACTAAAAACCACTCTAAACTTGCAAGAGCATCATGCTAAAGAGTTTTCTTCTCTCTCTCCTAATTGCAGCGACCCTGAAAATGACTGGATTTAAGTTACTTTTAGAGAAAAATATACTGACAGTGCCAAACTATAAAGATTGGCTGCGGAATGTCAAAATGGCTTTGACCTATGACAAACTGGGGTACGTCCTCACCGCTACGGCACCTGCTGTCCCTGGTCCCAAATCCAGCAATGCGGATAAGGAAATCCGCAAAACCTGGGATTTAGATTGCGCGAGAGCCAAGTGCATCGTGCTTGCCTCAATGAACAATGAACATCAGAGGAGGCACGAGGATATGTCCCTAGATGGCATATTTCTCCATACAAAGGAACTTTATGGAGAGCAATCTCGTATAGCAAGATAGGAGACCTCTAAGAACTTGTTTCGAGCGAGGTTGGCTGTCGGGTCATCGGTAGGTGAACATGTCCTACAGATGATCGGCTATATTGAAGAGCTCGCAGACCTTGGGACGACTTTGGATAATGAGCTCTATACAGACCTTATTCTCCAGTCCCTTCCTCCCACCTACGCCCAGTTTATCCTCAACTTCAATCTTCAAGGAAAAGAAGTTGAACTTGCGGAACTCCTGAACATGTTAAGGAGTGCAGAGGGCACCTTGCAGAAGGCAAGGGAAACACCCGCTATGTTTGTTGGCGGTGCATCTTCTTCCGGGTCCAAGGCTAGGGCCAAAGGAAGGAAGAAGAAGGCCGCACCCAAACCTAGAGGAGGTGTTAGTAAGGTGGGAAAGAAGGGAAAGAAAAAGCTTGCAGCACCGATAGTTGGCCAGGATGAGTGCTTCCATTGTCACAGGAAAGGGCATTGGAAGAAGGATTGCAAGGCGTGGAACGCCAAGAACCAGGAACCGAAGCAAGCTGTGGCTTCGACTTCAGGTGTGTTTGTAATTGAGAATTGTCTGTCGATCAACTCTACTTCCTGGGTATTGGATACCGGATCAGGATCTCATATTTGCAATTCATTGCAGGCACTGAGAAACCGTAGAGTGCTGAAGGAAGGTGATATGATCCTCAGGGTTGCTAACGGAGCTAGCGTGGGAGCTGCGTCCGTCGGGGATTATCACCTAGGATTGACGAGTGGACACATTTTGGTTTTACATAACTGTTATTTTGTACCAAGCTTAACGTGTAATATCATATCAGTTTCCTTGTTATCAAATAAAGGTTATGATTTCACGTTTGTAAGAGATGTTGTTAACATCCACCTTAATCATGGTTTGATTGGGTCCGGTACTCTAAATAACGGCATATATGTGTTAAACCAACTCCAAATTTTCAATGTCCAGAACACACTAAAAAGAAAGTCTCCAGATTTAAATAAAGCTTTCTTATGGCATTGTAGACTGGGTCACATCAATGAGAGAAGGTTGACTAAGTTGCATAGAGAAGGATATTTAGACTCGTTCGAATATCAATCTTATGACACTTGTCAATCTTGTCTCAAAGGAAAGATGACAAAGACTCCATTCACTGGACAAGGAGTAAGAGCGAGCGAGCTCTTAGGACTCATACACAGCGATGTATGTGGTCCAATGTCTACACATGCGAGAGGTGGTTTTTCCTATTTCATTGCTTTCACGGATGATTACTCAAGATACGGATTCATTTATCTGATGAAACATAAATCCGAGGCTTTTGAGAAATTCCAAGAGTATAAGAATGAAGTAGAAAACCAAACCGGCAAAAGTATTAAGACACTAAGATCTGATCGAGGTGGTGAATACTTGAGTGCCGAGTTCCTTGGTTACCTAAAAGAGAAAGGAATTCTCTCTCAGCTTACTCCTCCATACACTCCACAGCATAACGGTGTATCGGAGAGACGGAATCGAACCCTATTGGATATGGTACGATCCATGATGTGTAATGCTGAGTTACCGCGATCTTTCTGGGGTTATGCGCTAGAATCAGCGGCATATCTTTTGAACATGGTTCCTACCAAGACTGTGCCTACCACTCCATATCAGATGTGGAGTGGGAAGAAACCCCATCTACAGTATATAAAGATTTGGGGATGTCCAGCTTTTGTTAAGAAGCAGCATGTGGACAAGCTCGAGGCACGATCAGTAAAGTGTAGTTTTGTGGGATATCCAAAGAACTCCAGGGGATATCTATTCTATTACGTAGAGGAACAAAAGGTATTTGTTTCTCGTAATGCCCATTTTCTAGAACATCAGTTTTTAGAAAAGGAATCAAGTGGGAGCGAAATAGAACTGGAAGAAATTCCAGAACCACAAACTAATACTGAAAGTTTGGTAGAACCGGTAGTTCAAGAAGAACAGAACATTCCCGCACCCCTCCGCAGGAGTAGTAGGCCGTCTCATCCGCCTGAGAGATACTACGGTTTTCTCATAGATGGGGATAGAGAGGATTGCATCATAGATGATGATGAACCTACTGACTTCCAGCAGGCCATCCAGAGTGGCGACTCGGTACGATGGTTAGATGCAATGCGGACCGAGATAGAGTCCATGTACACCAACAAAGTATGGACTTTGGACTTTGCTCCAGATGGGGTAAAACCCATAGGATGCAAATGGATCTTCAAGAAAAAGATTGGTGTAGATGGACAGGTGGAAACCTATAAGGCTAGACTTGTTGCAAAGGGTTTTCGTCAAAGACCTGGTTTGGACTATTACGAAACTTTTTCTCCAGTGGCTATGCTCAAATCCATTCGGGTCCTTCTTGCTATTGCTGCCTTCCATGATTATGAAATCTGGCAGATGGACGTAAAGACGGCTTTTCTGAATGGAAATTTAGAAGAGTGCGTCTATATGGATCAGCCAGAGGGTTTCAATCAGAGTGGGAGCAGCGGGAAAGTATGCAAGCTGCTTAAGTCCATTTATGGACTAAAGCAGGCATCGCGGAGTTGGAACATCTGTTTTCATGAGACAGTCAAAGAATATGACTTTATCAAAAATCCAGATGAACCGTGCATATATAGTAAAGTTGTAGCCAGAAGTGTCGTATTCCTCGTCTTGTACGTGGATGACATTCTATTGATAGGAAATGACATTCCTATGCTACAATCTGTCAAAGGATTCTTGTCACACAGGTTCTCCATGAAAGACCTGGGAGATGCCTCTTACATTCTGGGGATCCGGATCTATCGTGATAGATCCAAGAGGATGTTGGGACTTTCGCAGTCCAGGTATATCGACACTGTACTGAAAAGATTCAGTATGGAAGATTCTAAGCGCGGTAATCTACCGGCTTGTCACGGAATCACCCTCTCCAAAGAGATGTCTCCCAAGACTGATTTGGAAAGGGAACGCATGTCTATTATACCCTACGCTTCTGCGGTAGGCTCTATAATATATGCGATGTTGTGTACCAGACCAGATGTAGCTTACGCACTGAGCGTGGTAAGCCGGTATCAGTCAGACCCAGGGGAGAAACACTGGATAGCAGTAAAGAACATTCTCAAGTACCTGAGGAGGACTAAGGAGATGTTCTTGGTTTACGGCGGAAAAGACCTCAGGTTGGAGGCCTTTGCTGATTCCGGCTTCCAGAGTGATAAGGACGATTCCAAGTCCATGTCGGGTTATGTCTTTACCCTCAATGGAGGGGCGGTGTGCTGGAAGAGCTCCAAGCAGGACACCGTTGCTGACTCGACGATGGAAGCGGAGTATATAGCTGCTTGCGATGCCGCAAAAGAAGCAGTCTGGATGAAGAAGTTCCTAACAGAACTTCAGGTGGTTCCTACCATAGTTGATCCAATACCTCTGTATTGCGACAACAACGGAGCTATAGCTTTAGCGAAGGAACCAAGGTCCCATCAGAAGTCCAGACACATCTTAAGGCGGTATCACCTGATCAGGGAGATCATTGATCGTCAGGAGATCGAGGTTCGGAGAGTTGCTTCTGAAGAGAACATTGCTGATCCATTCACAAAGGCCCTACCTCAGATTCAGTTCGAGAGGCTACTCGAGATCATCGGTCTACGATATGCCAGTACATGGCCCTAGTGCAAGTGGGAGATTGTTAGTGTTTATGCCCTAGAAGGCCATTACTGTATCATACTAGTTTGTATATTACTTAATGGAAGCTTGGGATATTCACATGTGTATAACAGTCTTGCTAAACATGGTAGTATGCTACTTGGTTTTTCTATCTTAATATGTGAGTGTACGTATTGATAGAGCTCTTAGGATCTTGCTTGTCTACCAGCATTGTGATGGCAGTCACACTAGTGGGGGTTGGGTAGTCTACAAGCACATCCTTATTTTGGTCCCTGGTCGTTGGATTATCAAGACAGAGCATCGATACTCCGGAGTAGACTGGTGTGTACGCTTCTCATCCCAGTTGGGGAGATGGTCTGTCCCACAGCCGTCAGTACGTCGTACTGGAGATAGTATGCAGGTGCTCGTTAGGTTACGGGTACACCGGACAGGACTCACAGGGAACTGTTGGTTGGTTTGATACCAGTCGTCAGTGAGCAGTTCCCAGGTGACATGAGTACAGCATAGTCCGCAGACTTGACACTGCTACTTCGCTTCGAGTGTGTCCCACTGTTCTTAGATTGCTACCCTACCACGGCTCAAAGGATTCGTGCAAACAGGTAGCAGTTGGGTGCAGTCCCGAGCACTTGGAGGCAGTGGCGGTTAGACAGGATTCGTCCCTCCCGGTATTGGGAGTAGATATCGTGCTGTGTCAGAGAGCCATTACGCAAAGTCCCTGGCCAGGGCAAGCGAGATTTGCTGGTAGGTTCCAGTAGTTTCTCAGGGTGTAATGGGCTTCCCTCCGACACGACTTATACTTCTATTAGGGGACTGACGCTTGCCGCCCCCCTAGGCCCGATATGCGATAGTCTTGGACGAACGGACCGGACTGTATGGAGATTGTCACATCAGACTCAGTAGGAGTTCGGATGGGTTTCCTCATCGGCCTTCTTATCGACAACTACCTGGGGACCGTTACGTACAGCTAGTGCCGCTTGCGGTCTGTGGTTAAACCCACTGCCAGCGTAGTAGTCGAGTCTCTAGAGTCCCACACAGAGAGTTTCCTACTCCAGGCGAAACGATATAGAGGTCGCATGGTTTTGCGACAAAGGGTTCGGACGCATACGTGCGTTTACGCGCGTACGACTTTCGGACAGTTTTTACCAGTCGGCTTTGGTTTAAGCCAGTTACTGGTATCCGGTTATTGGATTTATACAGTCTAAAGTTTTTCCGTATTTTTACGGATCGGAGGGGCGTTCTCGTAATTACTCGAGAAGCTTCTAGAAGATGGTGACTAAGGAGGGTTATGTGTCATTTGCATTAAATGAGTTTAGTGAGTCATGAGGGTGATTCATGCATATCATTAATGCATGATAAATGCTTAGTGAGTCATGACAATGAATCACCATTAGATATTTGTGAAGCATGCTTATTCATTATGTATTATTCTTTTTCTCATAAATAAGAATGCTTCATATTTATTATGATAGATTTACTATTCTCATTTGATATTCATTCTCACCTTCTCTCTCCTCAAGCTCTCATCTTCAAACCCTAATCCTTACACCTCATGTGTTGAGATCAAAGGATTAGAAAGACTAATCAATCCATAACCATCACTCTATTTCATTCTATCTTCTTTGATTAGCAATCCAAGAAGATTAGTTACCTCAAGTTAGAGGTTTAGTTTGGAGTTTTGCTCTCGGGTGGATCGTCTACTACCTAGAGAAGGCCGAGGAGAACAAGGAGATCGTAAAGACGAAGGACTGGTTTCATTAGGTATAATCCCTAAACACAATAGTTATGAAACTCTTTGTGTACGGTTATTTATAGTTTAGCTTCGATTCAAGCGGTTAGTCGATGTTCGTTCACTAAACAACATCGTTTTTGAAAATTCCGCCTCCCCACAAGTACTGGGGTGTAGTACATCGACTTACATCGAGGTGCGGAGGAAGGCTTAGACGATGGAGTTGGCTTCGAGGCCGAACTCGGACCGGGTCCGGACGAGCTTGCGCCCCGGCCTTCTTTCCCTAAGTCTTAGCGCCCAGGGCGGCTAAGATTTTTGCTCGGTCCATGGGCTCTACAAAGAAAGGAACACAACAAACAAAGGGGTTAGCAATGCCAAAACAACAAAGGAAACTTGGTAAAGTTTAAACAGATCGACGAAAGCCCTAACTTACCCAAGAAACAAGCATGACTGAGCCTAGCCCAGCTCAGTGCCTGCTCGGATAGCAGGACATCCTCCTGTTGGATCGGCTCCCACTGGGACACCACCCTTGCTTCGGGGAAGTCGACTGCTTTGCCCTCGGGCAGTTGGCCCTGTGCCACTGTGTAGGCATAAGCCAATCCTCGCGCTCTGGCGGCCCAACGAATATAAACTTCTCCTTCCATTCATGGATGGAAGAAGGGACGGCTACTACCCCTGACCCGGCCACTCCGCCCTTGGGTTTTTGAACGAGAAATACACCCAGCTCTGCTCATCCTTACTAATGCCGAGGTGATTCTTATAACACAGGAAAGATACAAGGAGAGTCAAGCTGAAGGGGATATTTTCAAGTTTTAACCGGACCAGAAACCCAAGGAGAATTCTCTACGAGTTCAGTGCTAGTTGGCCCTGGGCGAGATGAAAGCAACGGAGCACCCCGCAGACTTCAGTTGGGAAGGGCAGACGCATTCTTACCCGGAACGCTTCCAAATACAGGGCAATCTCCTTGCCCTGCACCTTATCTGCCCACTCACCCTCTCTAGCTAAACGGATGGAATAGTTAGAGGGGATGTGGAATCGAGCCCGAATTTCGGAAAACTCGTCCAGACTCTTCAAAACGTGTAGGGTTACCCACGACGGCAGCAAGGTTTTGGGAGGCATCGTCCATACCAAATTTAAAATTTTGTCGTTTTAGCTAATCCTAACTTGAATCGTTTACTAGAAATAATTCGGAATATGAAAAGCAAACACTTTGCAACAAGTAGTGAGCAAGGAATACAACCTTTGTAGACCGGTCCTTCACTTCAAATAGCTCCGTGTAGTAGCCCCTTTCGCTGCAATCGCAAACTCCGGACTCTAGAGAGGCTCCGTTGAAGAAACGAACGTGCTTGCTTTGAAGACTTTGAGGCCGAAAATGATCAACGTCGGGGAGACACTAACCCAAGCTAATCCTTTACTGGGTCATGAACTTTGTGAAGAGAACACCCTATACTACATGGCAAGTAGTAGAGAATGATGAAGTAGGAAGTGGGCTCACTTTAGAATTGATTTTCTCACACTTTTTCTCACAACTCCATTAGAGCTAGCAAGATTTTTCATGGAGCTTGAAGAAGAAGAAGAAGTCTTGTGAATAATTCATCCAAATGAATTATGTAACCATGGGTGAGTTAAAGCTATCATGCTTAACTCATGTAGAGAATAAACCATACACTATGGTTAAGGGTTGGGTTTGATAATATCTTATGGAATGACAAAATAGTTGACTTTGTCAAAGTTTCTACAAGGTTCATGAAAGCTTGACAACTTTGACTAAGTCATTCTCTTTTGTTATTCTTAAGACATAAACAAAACCCTAATTTAACCTAATCATGGTATAAGTCTTATACACCCATCTTGTATGTATCATCAAGCATGATACAAACATGTACACTTGCATATATCACATATAAACAATGTGCACAATCTAGTGAGAAAATAAATCATAAGTGAGCTAATACTAGTTAATGTAATATATCAAATATATAATTATACATTAAATTATTAAATCATTTCTTGATTTAATAATCCGGCTATAACCGACCAATATCATGTGTAACAATTTATCGAATCAACACTTGATCCGATAACCCGGCTATATCGCATACAACCGATCAATGTCACTAATCGCGAGAATAGAATACTGTATCTCATATCGTATTGATCTTGGTCCCGTATATATCACATATGTGCTCCTACTCCGTTTCTCTTGAGCCAGGAAACCCCTGTGTAGGACTCTAAAGACTCGTCAATACGCCGGCAGTAGGTGATGATCATATCAAACACCCACAAGCCGCAAGCCGTCTGCTAAACGTAACGGCCAACCAGGTATTGAGCGATCAGAATATCAACAAGCAAGCCTGCTCACACTCTTGCGAATCCAGTCAGTAACACTACCGTACAGTCCGGTCTCTTCGTATGATATGTCGCATATCTCGTCTAGGGGTGGTAAACGTCAGGCCCCAGTAACTCGTTAAGTCATGTCGATATGAGGCTCATAACAGGTCGAGAAACTACTGATAACACTTACCAGTATATCTCTGAAGCTGCCATGGCCAAGGACTTCCTGTTATAGCCAATCGAGCACAGCGCAACATCAACTCCTTATACCGGGAGAGACGAAACCCCTCCTATCGCTCATTGCCTCCATGTGACTCGGGACCGTACCCAAAAGCCACCGTTTTGCACGTTCTCTTGAACGGGGTAAGGTGGAAATCAAAGCACAGTGGGAATCACACAAGACTCTATGACGATCTCGGGTCTACAGACTAACCTGTACCAGTGTCACCAGAGAACTGCCATCTGACGATAGGTATAATACCATCTGTTTCACGACCCGAAATAGCCCGTGGCTGGCACTTGAATCATATGAATTCTACATGACCACATCTAATTCAAGTAAACCAAAAACCCATAAATCTAAAACCATTTTAGGTAAGAAGAAACTTATTTTAAAACGAGTAGTTTAATAGCATAAGCCGAATTATGCGTTTTTAAAACATCAAGTCTTTTCTAAAAATTTCGGCAGAGTTTCCTTTGTAAATACTGGCCCCGAACGGGGTACAACAAGATAAATATATACATGAATGATAAAAGTCATCCCCAAGCGGGAGCTAGCTCTTCGTCAATCGACGGTCACAACCACGCAAGCAATATAATATACAACGCCGAAGGGCGAGGATCAAAATTGAAAAGGAAACTCAAAACAGCATGAAATCCATAGTAATACAACGCGCGACTCTAAGGTCGAAAGAATAACAACTCTAGTCTCTAAGTCTGAAATAAATACATGTTTGGTTGATGGAGTTTACTAGATACAATGATTAAAATAAAGTGTGGTCACGATAAAAGTGAACCCTCCTACCAAGCAAATCACCCGGAATGGAAGCAGTGTGCCCGCAAAGCCGTAACGAAACCGGTACGGCAAAAACCTGCAAGAAACTGTGGCACAATGGGGGTGAGTTGCCAACTCGTGAGTAGAAAACATCACAGAGCAGAAATCGTATGTATGACGCAATCCTAGGTCATACGATCAATATATATACAACCTCAAATGATAAGTCTGAAGCATAAAAAGGTGGCAAGGGTAAACGTCTATATATAAGTGTAATCCTAGTGCTCGTGTCAGTGCCTCAGGTAGCAATATATCATATGTATGAGGTATGAATGTAAGGTAATGAAATGAGTGAGACAACTATTTTCTATTTTTAATGAGATATCTGTTAGTTGTATGTATGCCCTAGAGGCCAGTATTGTACAGATGTTGTATATTATATTGGATGCTTGGACATATATAGAGATGACTTTCTTGCTCGATATGATAGTATGCTATCTGGTTGCTCTTTATCTTAACATGTACACTAGTCTCTTTATACTGTCTTATAGTTACATGTTGGTAAAGCCCTTAGGATTTGTACTTGACTACCTGGACTATGATGCAGATCATACTAGTGGGGACATGGTAGTCCATAAGTACATCCTTCAAGGTCCCTAGTCGTGGGTGTATCGAGATGGGGCATCGATATACCAGAGTAGACTAGCGTATACGCTTCTCGACCCATGTGATGGGCGATGGATGATCCCATATCCATTGGTGTTTAACATCAGAGATGGTATACGGGTGCTCAGTGGAGACTGAGTACACTGGACGGACTCGCCGAGAACTCCCAGATGGTATTATACCTCATGTCAGATGGCAGTTCTCAGGTGACAATTGTACAGGTTAGTCTGTAGACCCGAGATCGTCATAGAGTCTTGTGTGATTCCCACTGTGCTTTGATCTCCACCTTACCACGTCCATGAGGGCATGCAAAACGGTGGTCTTTGGGCACAGTCCCGAGTCACATGGAGGCAATGAGCGATAGGAGGGGTTTCGTCTCTCCCGGTATTGGGGGTTGATGTTGCGCAGTGCTCGATTGGCCATAGCAGGGAAGTCCCTAGCCAGGGCTGATCAGAGATTTGCTGGTAAGTGTTACCAGTAGTTTCTCGACCCGTTATGAGCCTCACATCGGCACGACTTATCGGGTTATTGGGGTCTGACGTTTACCACCCCTAGACTTGATATGCGACATATCAAACGAAGAGACCGGACTGTATGTTAAGTGTTACTGGTCGGATTCGCAGGAGTGTGAGCGGGCTAGCTCGTCGATCTTCTGATCGCTCAATACCCGGGTGGCCGTTACGTTTAGCAGACCGCTTGCGGCTTGTGGGTATTTGATATGATCGTCATCTGCTACCGGCGTACTGACGAGTCTTTAGAGTCCTACACAGAGGTTTCCTGGCTCAAGCGAAACGAAATAGGAGCGCATATGAGATATGTGCAGGACCGAGAATAATGCGTGTATGTGATGCCGTATTCCATTCTCGCGATATATGTATCGAATGATTATATTCGATATAACCTAGTTATCGAATCGAAGATCGATTCGATAAGCCGATACATTGGATACTAGTCGGTCATGTGCGACATGACCGTATTATTGAATCAAGTGTTGATTTAATGATTTAATGTATAATTATATATTTGATATGTTACTTTGCATTAACTAGTATTGGTTCACTTTAAACGGATTTTTCTCACTTGATGCACATTGTATATGTGATATGCTTTCGTGCACTTTTTTGTATCATGTTTGATGATACTTGATCATTTAGTTAAGTGTATAGAATTTATCCATGGTTAATTTGATAATTAGGGTTTTGCATATTCATTTATTTATTTATTTGTTTATTTATTTATTTGAAATGGGTTAAGATAAGAATAGTGGCTTTATTTGTTTTATGTTGAAGCTTCATGAAGCTTTGACTTTGCTAACCATTCTTGTCTTCATGCTTAACCCTAACCCACTCAAATGACCATGGTTTATTCTCTACACTTAACCCTAGTTTATGTTATGATAAGTATTGGTTTTCTATTTTCTTTTTAATTAGAACTTATCATAACCATCATCTTCTTCTTCTTCTTCAAGCTTGCTACAACAATGGCAACTTGAGTTTTAGTGAGAGAAATCCAAATCAAAAGTGAACCCATCTCCTATTTCTTCATCCTCTACCTCTTGCCAAGTGGTTTTGGGTGTTTTCTTCACAAGTTTCACAAGTTTGTGAAGTCGGAGCTTGAACTAGTGTAACCTCGACGTAGATCGTCTTTGACACGAAGCCGTCGAACTATTCCGCTCACTTCTCCGATGAAGCCGTCGCGAGAGTCCGAGGTTCGTGATGGACAGCGAGGGGACGACCACATGGAGCCAAGCAAGTGGATATCCGGATCTACAAAGGTTGTAGTTTCCGACCTTTAGTTCATTTGCTAACTAGTTTAGTTTTTCGCCTAAATATCTAGTAAACGATCCATGTTAGGGTTTCTCGGCTTCCATAATTTTTGAAATTGGCATGGTTGATGCCTTGTGAGACTTCATTAGGATGCCTAGGAACCCTACAGTGGTATCAGAGCCTAGCTAGAGCCTTAGGCGAAGTCTAGACGGAGTTTGAAGTCCGAACGAACCCGAAACCCCGATACCCAAGAGCTCTCTGGACATTCTCTGAAATCTGGGAATTTTTGATATTAAAAATGCTTAAAAAATTCACCAAAGAATTCTAAGAATTACTGTGTAAAACGTTTCCCATGAACAGTTCCTTGAGCCGCGGAAACGCGGCAGAAGCATGGATTCTGCCGCTGTTCCGCGGCCATATAGTGACGTCAGCAATGTTTCACTGCACAGTAATACCTGATAAATTCTGGTGAGTTTTCTGGGTATTTTTAAATTTATTTAAGGGTTGAGTGCTCTGGGGTTATATTGGGAATCGACGATTCGATCGGAATATCAAACTTTGTCTAAGTGTTTTTCCAGATAACTGTAGAATATGTTAAAGAGTTCGACCGGATATAAATACCCAAGTTTTCCCCTGCCGGAATAATTCCAAGTGTTGGATTTTTCTGTGGTTAAAAGACGTTCTGAGTAGTGCAAGTAACGCGATGGTCCCTCTAGAAGACAACAAACCTTAACTCGATTATGTGACCGTCTTGAACTGCCCTTTGAACCTTCGGGTTTGGGGCAGTACGGCGTGCCACATGTGAGGCGTTGGCTTGACCCTTCTACGGCTGGACCGTTGGTACTGAGGTATGAAGTGAATGTCTTTGAACCTATTTCATGTGTTGATCGGTGTCGGGAAAACTTGGGTGTTCGAATGTTCGATCGGAAAGTTTGATATATTCTATTTATCCGGAATTGGATACAATAATTGGAATTCACAAACAGTTATGAGATAACTGGATGAATGTTATAAATCTAGCAGTTTAGTCCCATATGATATTGAAAAGAGTTTTCGATAATGAGACTAAAATGCGGGATTTATATCTGTTAGGCATGCGATGTCTAAAGTAGTTGCGGATTCCAACTGTTGTAGTTTTACACTTTCTTTTCTGTGACCGTAAGTGTAATATGTGAATCGCCGGTTTCGTTGCTATATGTCAACGACAATTGGGATGCGCATATTTACTTACGTTGATGACATGTGATGTTATGTGTTGCTGGATATGTTATATTGAATCGTCGTATTCGAATAGCCGGGGTTTTTTATGTGAGATGAGTGTTTTTCATTTTCATTCATGTAAAAACTTGTATGTAATATTCTTTTATTTGGGGCACTTCCAGGTAGCGGAAGATGTCACCTTTTGTATATTATTTACTTTTCCGCATTAGGATAGACCCAAGGAGGGGAGCACAAGTAACCGGGTTCTGGGGTCCAGTGGGAGACCAACTCGAGGAGTCGAGTCCGGGTCTCCTAACCCTAGAATTGGCAGGGTTGCTTGCCGCTCTCGTAGGGGTCTAGGGGTGTAGGATTGGCTATTCATCACGACCGTGGAATCCGTGTTTTATACTGGCTCGTATTGAAAACACGGACGTCCTAGTATATCCAATATTTCATATGTTTATTCTGCTGCGATATCTGTGTTGTGATTCTGTGATGGATATAGTATATAGTATATATGATATATTATATAGACGTTACTTATGTTTTACACCAGCGCTAGCCCTGCCCTGCTCTGTCGTTAGTTACCTAACCTAACGGTGCATGAGGGGACATCGAGGCGAATGCGGATGGCATAAGTGTACGTCATATCTATCTGTGATGTTTAGGTATTTAAATGATGGGACTTCATTAATGTGATTAATGAAAGATAAGAAACCTAAGATGTTGTGGAATCGAATTTTAAAATAAAACAGGTAGCTACAGTTCTTGCTTTGCACAGCGGTATATATGATATACCCTGCACCTTATTCGATGAGGAAAGGACCGAGATCCCTTCACCGGGAGTGACTCCTTTAGCAATAACTGGTAGATGCTACACACTCGGTTTTGCTTTTGACTGCTTTTGGGTTTTTGCTTTGCACAGTGATATATATGATATATCCCGCACCTCATTCGACGAGGAAAGGGCCGACGATCCCTTCACCGGGAGTGACCCCTTTAGCAAAACTAGAAAAGCCTCAAAATCACTCCATTTTAAAACTTCATTTGATTCTACAACGATATCAAGTTCATTACGCTCATGGTTTTCAGAAAAACCTGGCGTAGCCCTCCGTCATTTCAGATAGATCCTACTTAGTATTCGTGCTACGTTTGTTGACCTCCGTCAAGGCGTAGTGTGCGGTAGCTAACTAGTATTTATCTGTTTATGCATATGATGCAGATTGGATTAGGGTAGTCGTACGACCTTGTTGACCTCCGTCAAGGGTCGTGCGGGTGGGTTTGATTCAATCAAGAAATGACGGGTTGAACTTGACTTGCACCCTGTGGTTTGTTGACCTCCGTCAAGGTCATAGGATGCTTGGGGTAAAATATTATCGGGAATTTCAAGTGTTGAAATTTGCAATGAGATTGCATACCTTCTATGAGATAGTTGGATCCCGATACCCACTGCGAGTAAGAGTTACTCCTGGGAGAGTTTTACACATTACAATTAGCCGATCAAGTAGGTGTCTAGAAAGGTGTTAACGAGGTTACGCCTCTGGGAAAACGAGGTTTACAGTAATTAGGTTCGTGCGAAAGCACGGGGGACCTCCCTCAAAGTACCGACACTGGCCTGGCTGAAAGATTGGCGAACTTGTAGTGTGTAATTAATCCCGGCTAGTCTTTCCTTTTAGGGTTTGAAGGAAGATTTGATAAAAAGCAGTGGGAGCCATCCTGATTAGATAAGATAATAACCAATCTGATCTTGCACGAGCTTACGCTAAAGTGTTTTCTTCTCTCTCTCTCTAGGTAGCGACCATTTCATGCCTTAATAAAGATAATAATATGGATGTATTGACCGAACCCGCATGTTATACTGTGCTGGGGAACGTTGGTTCCGTTCTTACCTATAAGAGTTATAGGACTGAACAGGAAATAGTGGAATACCAGAATTCTCATGCCACCCGGATGAAGAAAGTACATGTTGATGCATTTTCTTCGGGTGTGTTCGTTACTGAGAACTGTTTCTCCATTTGCTCTACGTCCTGGGTATTAGATACCGGGTCAGGATCCCATATATGTAATCAGTTACATGGGCTTAGGAAAGGTAGAGAACTTGGAGAAGGTGATAAAGACATTAGAGTCGGAAATGGTGCAATTGTTGCAGCTAAGACTGTCGGGGAATATCACCTTGTATTACCAACTGGTAATACATTGGTTCTGAACGAATGCTATTACATGCCGAACCTGATATGCAACATTATATCGGTTTCTTTATTAAGTAAAGAGGGATATAATTTTGTATTACAGGACAATGTTATGAACATTTTCCATAACCAAAAGTTGGTTGGATCAGGCACGTTATGCAATGGCATTTATGTTCTAAATCAATCAACAGTCCTGAGCATAACAAACACACACAAGAGGAAGAGTTCTGAACTCAATGAATCCTTCTTGTGGCATTGTAGACTGGGTCACATCAATGCGACACGACTAGCTAAGTTGCATAAAGATGGATATTTAAATCCGTTTGAATTTTCATCTTATGACACTTTCCAGTCATGTCTCAAAGGCAAGATGACCAAAACTCCGTTTACGGGACACGGAGAAAGAGTTACCGAACTCTTGGGACTTATACATAGTGATGTATGCGGTCCCATGTCTACACATGCCAGGGATGGTTCTTCATACTTCATTACATTCACTGACGATCTCTCTAGGTTCGGGTATGTGTTTCCGATGAAACACAAATCAGAAGCTTTTGAGAAATTTAGGGAATATAAACAAGAAGTTGAGAACCAAACCGGAAAAAGTATTAAAATCCTACGATCTGATCGAGGAGGAGAATACTTAAGCATTGAATTCCTGGACTTCCTAAAAGAGAATGGGATTATCTCTCAGCTAACTCCTCCATATACACCACAGCACAATGGTGTATCGGAGCGGAGAAACCGCACCCTATTAGATATGGTGCGCTCTATGATGAGTGTAGCTGAGTTACCTGTTTCCTTCTGGGGATATGCACTGGAAACAGCAGCATACCTACTGAACAGGGTTCCCACCAAATCTGTGCCTACCACACCATATGAGATATGGGAAGGGAAGAGACCATATCTTAATTTTATAAAGATATGGGGTTGCCCGGCCTATGTCAAAAGACAAAAACCGGACAAACTCGAGGCAAGGTCTGTTTTGTGTAAATTTGTTGGATATCCCAAATATTCGCGAGGGTATATCTTCTACCACAGTGAGGAACAAAGAGTATTTGTTGCTCAACATGCCACCTTTTTAGAAAAGGAATTTCTTGCAAAAGAGATTAGTGGCTCTGAGGTAGAACTGGAAGAGGTTCCAGCTGAACAAAACACAACAGAAGATTTAGTGGAACCAGAGGATTCAGTAGCTCCCAATGAACCTCAGCCACTCCGCCGATCTAGTAGGGTTCCTCGCCAACCTGAGAGATACTACAGTTTTCTCATGGATAGTGGGAGTGAGGATTGCATCATGGAGGATGATGACCCAACTAGCTTTGAGCAGGCCATCACGAGTAGGGACTCAGTGAAATGGCTGGATGCTATGCGGTCCGAGATGGAATCCATGTACACCAACAAAGTATGGACTTTGGAAGTTTCTCCTGAAGGGGTAAAACCCATTGGGAGCAAGTGGATCTTTAAGAAGAAACTTGGTGTAGATGGGAAAGTGGAGACTTTCAAAGCTAGACTTGTAGCAAAGGGTTTTCGTCAAAGACCAGGTGTGGACTATGACGAAACCTTTTCTCCAGTGGCTATGCTTAAATCCATCCGAATCATGCTTGCCATTGCTGCCTTTCATGACTACGAAATTTGGCAAATGGATGTTAAGACCGCCTTTCTAAATGGTGATTTAGAAGAGTGCGTGTACATGACTCAGCCAGAGGGCTTCGTAGACAGTGGGAGCAGCGGGAAGGTGTGCAAGCTGCTTAAATCCATTTATAGATTAAAGCAAGCATCGCGGAGTTGGAACATCTGCTTTGACGTCGTTATCAAAGAGTTTGATTTCGTCAAAAATCCAGATGAACCTTGTATCTACAAGAAGGTGGCAGAGAGTAAGGTTGTCTTCCTCGTATTGTATGTGGACGACATACTCTTGATAGGAAATGATATTCCTATGCTGCAAGCGGTCAAGCTCTTCTTATCACAAAGATTCTCAATGAAAGATCTTGGTGATGCCTCCTGCATATTGGGAATTAGGATCCATAGAGATAGATCCAAACGGATTTTGGGATTGTCCCAATCCAGGTACATTGACACCATACTAAAGAGGTTTAGTATGGAAGAGTCCAAGCGTGGGAACTTGCCCACGATCTCTGGAGTCACTCTCTCCAAAGAGATGTCTCCCAAGACTGATTTGGAGAGAGCTCGCATGCAAGGTATACCCTATGCTTCGGCAGTAGGCTCTATTATGTATGCGATGCTATGTACCCGACCCGATGTATCATACTCACTAAGTTTAGTGAGCAGGTATCAAGCTGATCCTGGAGAGAGTCACTGGACAGCTGTGAAGAGCATTCTCAAGTACTTGCGAAGGACTAGAGATATGTTCTTGGTGTATGGTAACGGAGAACTCCAAGTGGCGTCCTTTACCGATTCGAGCTTCCAGAGTGATAAGGACGACTCTAAGTCGCAGTCGGGTTTTGTTTTTACCCTTTACGGAGGGGCGGTTAGCTGGAAGAGTTCCAAGCAGGAAACCGTGGCAGACTCGACAATGGAGGCTGAATACATCGCTGCCAACGATGCTGCTAAAGAGGCTGTCTGGATCAAGAAGTTCATTACTGAACTTGGAGTGGTTCCATCCATTGAGCGTCCAATACCTTTGTATTGCGATAACAATGGAGCGGTGGCTTTGGCCAAGGAACCCAGGTCCCATCAGCGATCCAGGCATATTCTGAGGCGGTATCACCTGATCCGGGAGATAGTTGATCGCCGGGAGATCGAGGTCAGGAGGGTTGACACGAAGAATAACACGGCGGATCCACTCACGAAGGCCATTCCCCAGACACAGTTTGAGAGACTCTTCGGGATGCTCGGTATGCGATACTACAGCAGCTGGCCCTAGTGCAAGTGGGAGATTGTTAGTTGTATGTATGCCCTAGAGGCCAGTATTGTACAGATGTTGTATATTATATTGGATGCTTAGACATATATAGAGATGACTTTCTTGCTCGATATGATAGTATGCTATCTGGTTGCTCTTTATCTTAACATGTACACTAGTCTCTTTATACTGTCTTATAGTTACATGTTGGTAAAGCCCTTAGGATTTGTACTTGACTACCTGGACTATGATGCAGATCATACTAGTGGGGACATGGTAGTCCATAAGTACATCCTTCAAGGTCCCTAGTCGTGGGTGTATCGAGATGGGGCATCGATATACCAGAGTAGACTAGCGTATACGCTTCTCGACCCATGTGATGGGCGATGGATGATCCCATATCCATTGGTGTTTGACATCAGAGATGGTATACGGGTGCTCAGTGGAGACTGAGTACACTGGACGGACTCGCCGAGAACTCCCAGATGGTATTATACCTCACGTCAGATGGCAGTTCTCAGGTGACACTTGTACAGGTTAGTCTGTAGACCCGAGATCGTCATAGAGTCTTGTATGATTCCCACTGTGCTTTGATCTCCACCTTACCACGTCCATGAGGGCGTGCAAAACAGTGGTCTTTGGGCACAGTCCCGAGTCACATGGAGGCAATGAGCGATAGGAGGGGTTTCGTCTCTCCCGGTATTGGGGGTTGATGTTGCGCAGTGCTCGATTGGCCATAGCAGGGAAGTCCCTGGCCAGGGCTGATCAGAGATTTGCTGGTAAGTGTTACCAGTAGTTTCTCGACCCGTTATGAGCCTCACATCGGCACGACTTATCGGGTTATTGGGGTCTGACGTTTACCACCCCTAGACTTGATATGCGACATATCAGACGAAGAGACCGGACTGTATGTTAAGTGTTACTGGTCGGATTCGCAGGAGTGTGAGCGGGCTAGCTCGTCGATCTTCTGATCGCTCAATACCCGGGTGGCCGTTACGTTTAGCAGACCGCTTGCGGCTTGTGGGTGTTTGATATGATCATCATCTGCTACCGGCGTACTGACGAGTCTTTAGAGTCCTACACAGAGGTTTCCTGGCTCAAGCGAAACGAAATAGGAGCGCATATGAGATATGTGCAGGACCGAGAATAATGCGTGTATGTGATGCCGTATTCCATTCTCGCGATATATGTATCGAATGGTTATATTCGATATAACCTAGTTATCGAATCGAAGATCGATTCGATAAGCCGATACATTGGATACTAGTCGGTCATGTGCGACATGACCGGATCATTGAATCAAGTGTTGATTTAATGATTTAATGTATAATTATATATTTGATATATTACTTTGCATTAACTAGTATTGGTTCACTTTAAACGGATTTTTCTCACTTGATGCACATTGTATATGTGATATGCTTTCGTGCACTTTTTTGTATCATGTTTGATGATACTTGATCATTTAGTTAAGTGTATAGAATTTATCCATGGTTAATTTGATAATTAGGGTTTTGCATATTCATTTATTTATTTATTTGTTTATTTATTTATTTGAAATGGGTTAAGATAAGAATGGTGGCTTTATTTGTTTTATGTTGAAGCTTCATGAAGCTTTGACTTTGCTAACCATTCTTGTCTTCATGCTTAACCCTAACCCACTCAAATGACCATTGTTTATTCTCTACACTTAACCCTAGTTTATGTTATGATAAGTATTGGTTTTCTATTTTCTGTTTAATTAGAACTTATCATAACCATCATCTTATTCTTCTTCTTCAAGCTTGCTACAACAATGGCAACTTGAGTTTTAGTGAGAGAAATCCAAATCAAAAGTGAACCCATCTCCTATTTCTTCATCCTCTACCTCTTGCCAAGTGGTTTTGGGTGTTTTCTTCACAAGTTTCACAAGTTTGTGAAGTCGGAGCTTGAACTAGTGTAACCTCGACGTAGATCGTCTTTGACACGAAGCCGTCGAACTATTCCGCTCACTTCTCCGATGAAGCCGTCGCGAGAGTCCGAGGTTCGTGATGGACAGCGAGGGGACGACCACATGGAGCCAAGCAAGTGGATATCCGGATCTACAAAGGTTGTAGTTTCCGACCTTTAGTTCATTTGCTAACTAGTTTAGTTTTTCCCCTAAATATCTAGTAAACGATCCATGTTAGGGTTTCTCGGCTTCCATAATTTTTGAAATTGGCATGGTTGATGCCTTGTGAGACTTCATTAGGATGCCTAGGAACCCTACAATATCTGTATGTATATAAATCGAGTAATATCAATGAAATCAACTGAGAAATCCGTGTCAAGCATCGGCACAAAACATAAATCCCAATATCTCAATATCTCAGGTCTCAAATCTCAAATCTCAAATATCAATATCTCGGGCATCCGTATCATCTGCAGGATCGGCCCGTGGGCTCCGGCAGAACGGATCAGCCTGTATCCATCTCATGGCTCCGGCCGGTATCCTCCGGATAACCAACAAGTCTAAATAATATCACCAGTAGGTAATGCTCCCTGCCAGGGTCATCGAATACAACTCGAGCTTCTTGCCTCGGGGTACCATACCGGGCCCACCATGTACCCGAGACGGTTCATCCAACTCCTCGAATCGGGTCTCGAAATCCAACAGCAATCCTGAAAGCTCATGGTGGACGACTCATACATCACGAGAAAACGGCACTTTTCATTTTAAAAAGTGAGAGAGAGAGAGAGAGAAATTTATATATATTCTTGCGGTTTTCTCCCAAATCCAGAAAATCTCATGAAAATCCGAAATCCAATCATCAATAGCAAGTAAACAATGAATATCGGCATAAAACGCCATAATACTGCATAACAGTGAATAATAATATGCATGAAGTAGCAAGTAATAACTGCAATGTCTAAACAAGCATATAAAGCAAGTACACTATATCATGTCGAAACTATCAGTTAACAAGCTATGTCAATGAAATGATATTCTCTAAAGTGTACGTGATATGGCAATTACCGATGATGATGTGTGTGAGCCGGCAAGTAAGTGTATGTGGAACATACGCATCATCGGTAATGGTGCTGGTGTCCTGACAGCATGATCTCAATATTAACATATGAAAACATAATATAAGTATGCGATGCGATGCGAACAGCAATAATATGCGGGAGCTGAATAATAACGCAACAATAAGGAGTTTACAATACTATACAAGTGTCAAAACTGGTTTGCCATTTGAAATAATACGAATCGTGGTGTTTTGAAAATAAGGGCTACGGTGTTTTTAAGAAAATATACGTCCTTTGAAATACCCGTAGAATCCTTTGTACCGTCTTTAAAATACACACGATTCATTGGTTTTGAAATAGGTATGAGTCAAATCTAGTCTAACATCTACAAATGAACTACATGACTGAGCTAACAGGCTAAACGAAAGGTAAAGAAACCGCCTAACATCTGAGTCGAGACATATATAATATATAACAGTCGGTGATCCCGCCTCAATAGTATCCCATACGATACCCTAATATAATATGACATCCTCGAGTCAAGAGTGCAGATCTATCATCAATATATAGCTCGTATAGTAAATCCGTCGTACGACCTCCTAAATCTGGGTACAGGTCAAAAGTCACATCTATCACATGATCTCATTATTCAACTGGTATCCTCTTTATCAAATATAATGATCCGGGGTACTAATCTACGTCTAGTACAATACTGATACCAAACTAAGTATATGCATGTGTGTGTATGAAAACACCACGCCAAAAGGACCCGCTAAACATCATGTCGTATCTCAAATACGATCCATGTCACATCACCGATCTCACGGCCTCAAGCCCAATCTCATCGAATCATCACAAATCCCAAATACTATCCTCATAATCCGTGTATATGTATACGTATATATATATATATGCATAGTCCCATACCCATGTGTGTGTATATATATATATATTTACATATCCCCATATACGCATAGGTAAAAGAATGAATGTATGCAAATATGTGTGTGCGTGTGTGGCTGCAACAACTACTCTAGGGTTTCGCAACTAACGCTAAACCAATCCAAGAACACCCAGAATCTATCTTTATCATCAATAAACTCATATCGACATATAATATTTATATGTGTGTATACATATTCGTATACATCACTACGAACTGCGAGGGTGCTATACGCCATCCACCCGACTTCCCCCGTAGATATATATATCTACTCACCTGATCTTGCTTGCCGATGTCGATACCGCCATCATCTTCTTCATCGTCTCTAATCATTGTGGGGGGTACCTACATGTCACACGTATCGCATCGCATTAAAACCAAATCGAAACCAAAACGACTCGCGAAACTCACATAGGTCAAAACCTATCGCCTCGCATGGAAAACACGACCAATCTTCCCTAGTCGTTGATGTACAAACATCCAACAACTAAACCCAAATCCAACTATCAAAACTTATCATTTAAAATACGGAAAACATGTCCAAAAATCATAACAAAGTACTTCCAGATTTTGATTAAGGTTCAAACAAAGTTCCAAAACAACACTAAGGTGATATATAGGGTGTATATAACCAACTAGAGGAACCATGGCACCTAGCTCACCAAAGTGGCCGGCCACCCTAGTCTAAATTCTGGCTTCCTCAGTTTTCCTGGGGAGTTGGGGTGTCGTATTTGTAGGGTGGTCTCGTGGTGCTCTAACTAGGTCTCTGAAGTTGTTTTTTATCTCGTAAAAGTTCCAGGTTATCCCAGATTTCCCTGCACCCTCAATTACCTCACAAACTGACATGAAAAGTTACAGTTTTTCCAGAATTTGGGTTTCAGGTTTTGATTTAGTGTAAGATCTGGGTTTAAAACATTGTAGGGGGGTTTTAAGGTCACCAAACACACTCAAGTTCACTAAACTACTCAATTTAATCCCTAACCCTTTCTAGTAATTTCCAAAGTGCACTAAACACTACTAAAACGATTTTAAACTTGAATAGAGGCTAAGGCAATTGAATTACTACACTAATTGTGAATATATTACCTCATTTGACACCCATGAATTTTCTACAGCGCCAAAATGCGAACTTTCTTGGTCCAAAGTGTAGCTTGTGAGCTTGTGCACAATTTTTGTGAAGTGGGAGTGAGGTTTTGGGTTTGTTTTGGAGATGAAGTGAGGTGATTTGTGGAGGGGGAGATGAGGGCAGCAGCACATGAGGAAATGAGGGAGAAAATGATGAAGGAAGAAGAAGGGAACAAGTGGGCATGGCTCTCTCTTGACCCCTCACTTTCTCTCACTTTCCCATACCTCATTATTCTATCATTCCTTTTTCTTTTCTTTTATTTACTTCTCTTTGCAATAGTAAACCCAAAACAATAACCATACACCCAAAAATTATGTAGGAAAAAATGTAACAAGTGTTAAAATGACATGTGCATGTCATGTGCACAAAACACGCTTAAAGCCCGATTAGCGATTTTTAATCGCGATTAGCACAAAATTAGTGTATAATAAATCGTAAAATTTCATAATTTGCATAAATCACATAAAGCACCCTCTTTTTAGTAATTTCCATAATTTTCAATTTTTTCCCAATTTATCGGTATTTAATTATACCGCCATATTAAAATATTCATTAATTTTATTATTTAATTATAAAAATTCCCTAAAATAATATTTTATTTTTCTGAAATGTTACAATCTTCCCCTCTTAAAGAAATTCGGTCCCCGAATTTAAATTTAATCCCCTCAAATACTAAAACATTTCAGTAAAAAGTCCAAGTTGTCGGGGCTCCGAAATCATCAATACATAAAACGCTTCATAGCCCAATGCATGCCCATGAAGAATGAGCAGATAACTCAAAATCAAAACTCAGTCAAGCTTCCCGCAATCATCGGAATCATGGTGAAGACACCAATGTCAATTCCAAAACAAAACCAACATAATATACATCATAACTATATATGTAAACCTCATTAAAACATCGGAAAGATATGCATGCCGAACTTTTCATGTTGCTTTGCGATGCACATAACACTGCACAGTGGCGGACGTCTATTGTAAGAAAATAACCATATATGTATATATATCTTTTGTTTGATATGCACGTCCCGCCATTTTGAAAACAATTTAGAAGGGTTTCCTTGTTTTAAACGTTTCGTGTTATATCAGACACGCAGGTAAATACTGAGACTATAGCTCCCTTTTTGGAAATCCTTTCGATAACTATCAATGCATGCAAAATATATCCAGTTACTGTCCTCTGACTAGTCCTGCTCAGCTACTATATCAAGTAGTAAATATCATAAAAATATACTGCTCAAAGGAAATCAATCCCAATGTATATATGAATGCCACGTGCGTCTGGTGCGCACGGAAATAAAAATCCATGAATGTGCCATACATGTGCACAGAAGCAACATATAACTGCAACGGGTGTGCACGAAACACCTGTCGGAGGCAACGGTGTGCCTGACAGCAACATCATGTGTATCTGATAAGCACAAAGAATCCGATTTAATTCATCTGGTGTGCACCAAATCGCATCTCAAATCATGCGCCCAACATGCGCGAAAATCCAAATCAGGTGCATCCATCATGCACGAATAAAATCTAAATCATGTGCATCCAATATGCACGAAATCACGAAATCCAATATCAAACGCCGAACATGCGCAAAAATCCAATCAGGTGCACAAGGTGCACAAAACAAATATCGAGTATCGCTATCGAAATCGACGGTATACAACGCATCTCAAATCCAAATCAGGTATACCGTGGTATCAAATCTCACAACCATGTGCATCAGCATGCACAAAATCTAATCAAAACACTAAAAGTGCATGAAAACTATGCCGTAAGCACAAGTCAAATCATATGCATGCCCTAGGCATGAAATCAAAATCAATATCTCAAATAACATCAAATCGAAGTCCTGTGCAACTGTAGTGCACCAAATATGTATCACTGCACAGCAAGCATATGTGAACTATACTGAGTGCAAAAACCAAATCGTGTGTACCATAAGCACAAAATCAACTCAACTGTATGAAACCCATGAAATCATAAACATGTGCAGCCAAGGCACAAAAACGATATCCCGTGCGATAACTGTGCACAAATCATAAATCAACACAACGGTGTATAAAGCATATCTTAAGTGCAATACTATGCACAAAATATAAATACCCAGTAGGTGCAACCATGGTGCACGAAAACAAATATCATGAAACTCAATCATCAAAACTCAATCATGCGAATAGATCGCCCAAAATACTGAAATCAAGTATTGCGGAATATTCCCGCTCAAGCGCATCCTCTAAGAATCTCTGATCAACTGTCATGGTCACTCATAACATGTCTCGTCGACGATGCCGAACTCTGGCCTGCTGGGTGTGCACAATATGACCACTCCTGGGCCCAAGTCTTCTCGTACTTTATGCCAGAAAGGTCCTGTCGAAGTCTCTCCTAAATCTCGTCTCTGCCGTCCTGTTCGGAGGTGATAACCCTTTACTATAGCGATCTCTGGTTCCGGAACAGCTGCATACCTATCGCGACTCCTTCTGGGAGATATATATATATATAATGCCTCTGTATGCACGTCACATCTCTGATGTAGGCGGAGTGGAACGTCACGTCATCAAGATCTCGTACGAACCTCTTACTTCACTTTTATCTAATGTCGACTGCTTCGGACTCGTCTCTTCGTGGCTGAATGGACTGCGCTCCAACGGCTATACTCTTTTCTGGAGTCTCCCAAGCAATGCATCCCATCACATGATATCCGAAATGATGTCGTACCTTCCGATCGACTCGTCAAAACCTCACAATCCTCCAAGAGATTCAACATCTTGGATACAGTTTAATAATATCGAGAACATACCACAGCACCTATGGACCAACCGTAGAAGGGAAAACCCAAGCCTCATTAATAGCACCGCGGAACTGCCGCAAACCCTAAGGTTCAAAGGCTTTCACATGGTCATTATGTCGAGTTAGGGTTTCATTCTTCTAGAGGGTTCGTAGAGTTACTTGCATGTTTTCTTCAAATACTTTAAACTTGGAAAATGGGTTTCTGACATTCGATCGTCTCTATCGACTCCCAATGTATACGTGTGAAGTCTCCTCAAACTGGAATCAATTAATCTGGTGACCTCTCATCGGGGTAAGCGAACGAACCACATGTCCTAGTCATTCATCCTTGTGTGACTAGCGACCATCTATCATATCTCTGAGTATAACTCGTATTGCAATAGCTCCAACATCTGGGACGATATCTCGTCGTTCGCAGCAACAACTGGCTCATTCGTCTGCACGCTGAACAGTGCTTCAATCATCATGAACAAGCGATACATCAATGGTAATCAGATTCTGGCTGGCCTCTATCAGTGGCTCAATCCTCTGGTGCTGATCTGCACGCCCGAGTAATCTCATAACAGCAATCCATCAAACGCTCACGGCGCGAAAACACAATAAAACGACGCCTCTCTATGCAATCGTATCCCTGGAATTACGCCCTGGTCAGTCCCCATCCGTGACGAGCTCGTGCTGACGCAACTCTAGCCGTAGCTCTCTCCGCCCGTGTAATCGTGATAACAAAACCATAAACTGGTACTGATGAGGCTAGATCATAGGAATGAATATAATGCTGTGGAATGAAATGTACATTCTAAGGCTTCTTAAGTGGAGTATCATATCGTAAATATGCCGTGGAACATACGTACGGCACGTCACTCTACTCAAGCTACCAACTCCATCAACCAAGGTCAACTTATGCGACGAAATTTCGGGTTTAATACCCCCTCGACTAAGTCTAAGTTCCGTAAGGTCAAGCCTAGATTCCGTATATATATAAACGCCCTAAGCTCCGCATACTCAAACCTAGACTCAAACCAAGGTTAACCTAGCGCTATGATACCAACTTTATCACGAACCGAAATAGTCCGTGACTGGCACTTGAATCATATGAAGTCTACAGGACCACATCTAATTCAAGTAAGCCAAAAGCCCAGAAATCTAAAACCATTTTAGGTATGAAGAAACTTATTTTAAAATGAGTAGTTTAATAGCATAAGCCAAATTATGCGTTTTTAAAACATCAAGTCTTTTCTAAAAATTTCGGCAGAGTTTCCTTTGTAAATACTGGCCCCGAACGGGGTACAACAACATAAATATATACATGAATGATAAAAGGCATCCCCAAGAGGGAGCTAGCACTTCGTCAATCGACGGTCACAACCACGCAAGCAATATAATATACAACGCCGAAGGGTGAGGATCAAAACTGAAAAGGAAACTCAAAACAACATGAAATCCATAGTAATACAACGCGTGACTCTAAGGTCGAAAGAATAACAACTCTAGTCTCTAAGTCTGAAATAAATACATGTTGGTTGATGGAGTTTACTAGATACAATGAATAAAATAAAGTACAATGGTGGTCACGATACAAGTGAACCCACCTACCAAGAAAATCTCCTGGAATGGAAGTAGTGTACCAGCAAAGCCGTAACGAAACCTGTACGGCAAAACTGCAAGAAACTGTGGCACAACGGGGGTGAGTTGCCAACTCGTGAGTAGAAAACATCACAGAGAAGAAATCGTATGTATGACGCAATCCTAGGTCATACGATCAATATATATACAACCTCAAATGATAAGTCTGAAGCATAAAAAGGTGGCAAGGGTAAACGTCTATACAAAAGTGTAATCCCAGTGCTCGTGTCAGTGCCTCAGGAAGCAATATATCATATGTATGAGGTATGAATGTAAGGTAATGAAATGAGTGAGACAACTATTTTCTATTTTTAATGAGATATCTGTATGTATATAAATCAAGTAATATCAATGAAATCAACTGAGAAATCCGTGTCAAGCATCGACACAAAACATAAATCCCAATATTTCAATATCTCAGGTCTCAAATCTCAAATATAAATATCTCAGGCATCTGTATCATCAGCGGGATCGGCACGCGGGCTCCGGCAGAACGGATCAGCCTGTATCCATCTCATGACTCCGGCCGGTATCCTCCGGATAACCGACGAGTCCAAATAATATCACCGGTAGGTAGTGCTCCCCTGCCAGGCTCATCGAATACAACTGAGCTTCTTTGCCCGGGGTACCATACCGGGCCCACCATGTACCCGAGACGGTTCATCCAACTCCTCGAATCGGGTCTCGAAATCCAACAGAAATCCTGAAAGCTCATGGTGGACGACTCATACATCACGAGAAAACCGCACTTTTCATTCCAAAAAGTGAGAGAGAGAGAGAGAAATTTATATATATTCTTGCGGTTTTCTCCCAAATCCAGAAAATCTCATGAAAATCCGAAATCCAATCATCAATAGCAAGTAAATAATGAATATCGGCATAAAACTCTATAATACTACATAACAGTGAATAATAATATGCATGAAGTAGCAAGTAATAACTACAATGTCTAAACTGGCATATAAAACAAGTACACTATATCATGTCGAAACTATCAGTTAACAAGCTATGTCAATGAAATGATATTCTCTAAAGTGTATGTGACATGGCAATTATCGATGATGATGTGTGTGAGCCGGCAAGTAAGTGTATGTGGAACATACGCATCGTCGGTAATGGTGCTGGTGTCCTGACAGCATGATCTCAATATTAACATATGAAAACACAATATAAGTATACGATGCGATGCGAACAGCAATAATATGCGGGAGTTGAATAATAACGCAACAATAAGGAGTTTACAATACTATACAAGTGTCAAAACTGGTTTGCCATTTGAAATAATACGAATCGTGGTGTTTTGAAAATAAGGGCTACGGTGTTTTTAAAAAAATATACGTCCTTTGAAATACCCGTAGAATCCTTTGTACCGTCTTTAAAATACACACGATTCATTGGTTTTGAAATAGGAATGAGTCAAATCTAGTCTAACATCTACAAATGAACTACATGACTGAGCTAACAGGCTAAACGAAAGGTAAAGAAACCGCCTAACATCTGAGTCGAGACATATATAATATATAACAGTCGGTGATCCCGCCTCAATAGTACCCATACGATACCCTAATATAATATGACATCCTCGAGTCAAGAGTGCGGATCTATCATCAATATATAGCTCGTACGGTAAATCCGTCGTACGGCCTCCCAAATCTGGGTACGGGTCAAAAGTCACATCTATCACATGATCTCATTATTCAACTGGTACCCTCTTTATCAAATATCGTGATCCGGGGTACTAATCTAAGTCTAGTACAATACTGATACCAATCTAAGTATATACATGCGTGTGTATGAAAACACCACGCCAAAAGGACCCGCTAAACATCATGTCGTATCTCAATACGATCCATGTCACATCACCGATCTCACGGCCTCAAGCCCAATCTCATCGAATCATCACAAATCCCAAATACTATCCTCATAATCCGTGTATATGTATACGTATATATATATATATATATGCATAGTCCCATACCAATGTGTGTGTGTGTGTGTGTATATTTATATATTTACATATCCCCATATACGCATAGGTAAAAGAATGAATGTATGCAAGTATGTGTGTGCGTGTGTGGGTGCAACAACTACTCTAGGGTTTCGCAACTAACACTAAACCAATCCAAGAACACCTAGAATCTATCTTTATCATCAATAAACTCATATCAACATATAATATATATGTGTGTGTGTGTGTATACGTATTCGTATAGATCACTACGAACAGCGGGGGTGCTATACGCCATCCACCCGACTTCCCCCGTAGATATATCTACTCACCCGATCTTGCTTGCCGATGTCGATACCGCCATCATCTTCTTCATCATCTCTAATCATCATGGGGGGTACCTACATGTCACACGTATCGCATCGCATTAAAACAAAATCGAAACCAAAACGACACGCGGAACTCACATAGGTCAAAACCTATCGTCTCACATGCAAAACACGACCAATCTTCCCTAGTCATTGATGTAAAAACATCCAACAACTAAACGCAAATCCAAATATCAAAACTTATCATTTAAAATACGGAAAACATGTCCAAAAAGCATACCAAAGTGCTTCCAAATTTTGATTAAGGTTCAAACAAAGTTCCAAAACAACACTAGGGTGATATATAAGGTGTATATGACCTACTAGAGGAACCAGGGCACCTAGCTCACCAAAGTGGCCTGCCACCCTAGTCCAAATTCCGGCCTCCTCGGTTTTCCTGGGGAGTTGGGGTGTGATATTTGTAGGTGGTCTCGTGGTGCTCTAACTAGGTCTCTGAAGTTGTTTTTTTTATCTCGTAAAAGTTCCAGGTCATCCCAGATTTCCCTGCACCCTCAATTACCTCACAACCCGACATGAAAAGTTACAGTTTTTCCAGAATTTGGGTTTCAGGTTTTGATTTAGTGTAAGATCTGGGTTTAAAACATTGTAGGGGGTTTTAAGGTCACCAAACACACTCAAGTTCACTACACAACTCAATTTAAACCCTAACCCTTTCTAGTAATTTCCAAAGTGCACTAAACACCACTAAAAGGATTTTAAACTTGAATAGAGGCTAAGGCAATTGAATTACTACACTAATTGTGAAGGGATTACCTCATTTGACACCCACGAATTTTCTACAGCGCCAAAATGCGAACTTTCTTGGTCCAAAGTGTAGCTTGTGAGCTTGTGCACAATTTTTGTGAAGTGGGAGTGAGGTTTTGGGTTTGTTTTGGAGATGAAGTGAGGTGATTTGTGGAGGGGAAGATGAGGGTAGCAACACATGAGGAAATGGGGAGAGAAAATGATGAAGGAAAAAGAAGGGAACAAGTGGGCATGGCCCTCTCTTGACCCCTCACTTTCTCTCACTTGCCCATACCTCATTATTCTATAATTCCTTTTTCTTTTCTTTTATTTCCTTTTCTTTGCAATAGTAAACCCAAAACAATAACCATACACCCAAAAATCATGTAGGAAAAAATGTAATAAGTGTTAAAATGACATGTGCATGTCATTTACACAAAACATGCTTAAAGCCCGATTAGCGAATTTTAATCGCGATTAGCACAAAATTAGTGTATAATAAATCGTAAAATTTCATAATTTGCATAAATCACATAAAGCACCCTCTTTTTAGTAATTTCCATAATTTTAAAATTTTTCCCCAATTTATCGGTATTTAATTATACCGCCATATTAAAATATTCATTAATTTTATTATTTAATTATAAAAATTCCCTAAAATAATATTTTATTTTTCTGAAATGTTACAATCTGGGAGTTCTCGTCTAGTCCTTCCAGTGTACCCAGTCTCCACTGAGCACCCATATACTGTCTCTGATGTCAAACACCAATGGATATGGGATCATCCATCGTCCATCAACATGGGTCGAGAAGCTATACGCTAGTCTACTCTGATATATCGATGTCCTGTCTCGATACACCTACGACTAGGAACATTTGAAGGATGTACTTAGCGACTACTCTGTCCCTACTAGTATGATCTACATAATAGTCCTGGTAGTCAAGTACTCATCCTAAGGGCTTTATCAACATGTAACATAGAGACAATCATTGTACACGTTAAGATAAAGAGAAACCAGATAGTATACTATCATGTCGAGCAATAAAGTCCTCCATATATATGTCCAAGCACCCACTACAATATACATCGTATGTACAGTAATGGCCTCTAGGGCATACATATCACTAACAATCTCCCACTTGCACTAAGGCCATCTGTTGTAGTATCTCATACCCAACAATCAGCAGTGGTTGACGTATCTCATACTCAACCATCCCATAAAAGTCTCTACTGGGAAATAGGCCTTTGTTAGTGGATCCGCGCTGTTGTCCTCTGTGTCTACTCTCCTAACCTCGATCTCCCTGGAGATCAACCATCTCCATGATCAGGTGATACTGCCTAAGAATATGTCTGGATCACTGATAGGACGGGGGTTCCTAGGCATAAGCCATAACTGTTGGATATATGTATGCCCTAGAGGCCATTATATGATAGTGGATGTATTTATACATGTATATATATATATATATATTCAGTGTACATTCTTGCTCGATATGATAGTATACTATCTGGTTCTTCTTTATCTGACATGTTGATTTGATCATGCTTTTATTCATTCATACATGTTGACAAAACCCTGAGGATATTTGCTTGACTACTGTGATTATGATGGAGATCATACTAGTGGGACATCTGTAGTTTATAAGAATATCCTGAAAAGTCCCTAATCGTAGGTGTATCGAGACGGGGCATCGATATACCAGAGTAGACTAGCGTATATGATACTAGACCCATATGATGGGCGATGGATGTTCCCACATTCATCGATGTTTGACATCGAGATCGTATACGGGTGCTCAGTGGTGACTGGGTACACTGGGCGGACTCACCGAGAACTCCAATATGGAATTATATCTATCGTCGGATAGCAGTTTTCAGGTGACACAGGTACAGGTTAGTCTGTAGACCCGAGATCGTCATAGTGTCTTGTGTGTTCTCCCACTGTACTTTGATTACCACCCTACCACGGCTCTACCGAGTCGTGCAAACAGGTGGCTGTTAGGTACGGTCCCGAGACACACGAAGGCGATGAGAAATAGGAGGGGTTTCGTCTCTCCCAGTATTGGGGGTTGATGATGTGCAGTGCTCGATTGGCTATATCAGTAAGTCCCTGGTCAGGGCTGTTGAGATTTACTGATAAATGTTATCAGTAGTTTCTCGATCTGTTATAGACCATTCATCGGCACGACTTATTGAGTTATTGGGGTCGACGTTACCATCCCTAGACTCTATATGCAGCATATCTGACGAAGTGACCGGACTGTTCTGTAGTGTTGACGGTTGGCTCGACGGGAGTTGTGACAGGTTCGCTTGTTTTCTTCTGATCGCTCAATACCCGGGTGGCCGTTACGTTTAGCTGACCTCTTGCGTCTTGGGGGTACTTGATATGGTCATCACCTACTGCCGGCGTATTGACGAGTCTTAGAGTCCCACAATGGAGTTACCTAGTCCAGGCGAAACGATGTGGTGTGCATATGAGATATGCGCGGGGACCCGATTAAATGTGCGTATGTGATACCGTATATTAATCGGGCGGTTTGCAATTGGTCGGGTCGGATGTGATATGACCGGTTTGGTAAATCAAGTGTTGATTTATCTTTGACCGTTAGCTTTTCACTTTAGACCCTTTTGTCTTTTGTAGTATGCATGCATATATGCACATGTTCTTTTTTTTGCACATATAGATGTGCATGCACACATACATGCATACACTTATTCTATCATGGTTGTTGATATATGAAATGGTGGCAATATAAGACTCACACCTTGTTATTTAATATAATGATATTTCCTTTTGGAAAAGAAAATGAAAGTGAAATTAATTCATGGTTAATTATTTTATTCTTCCACTTAACCATGAGTTATATTTCCTTGGCCAATTTTCATCCAAAAGAAAATATCTAGATATTTTTTAACTAGGGTTAAAGGTGAGAAGAAGAAAATATATATATTTTCTTTTCTCATCTTTTAACCTAAGCTTATCATTATCTTGAGCTCTCATATTGCCTTCATCTTCTTCTTCCTCTCTCTTGCTCTCTAACTTCCATTAGTGAGTGAAAGAGTGTTCAAGATAGGGTCTTTAAGTGAGAAAAGAAACCACATCAACATTCTACACTACTCTAGCTAACTAGTTTAGAGTGTTGGCTTCAACTATTTCTCTTGATCTAGTATAGCTTCTAGCTTAGACAAAGAGGACTCCGGGTGGATCGTCGTGGACTTAGAGGACCTCAAGCAAGGTTCTTTCAAACCCCAGGTGGACAAGGATTCTAGCGTAGGGAGCTACAAAGGTTGTATTTGTAAGTCCATGTTACGCACCCCACGAACTTGCGGGGAGGCAGAATATATGAAAAACGATTATCAAAGCTTCGTAACACGGACTTGAGCGCATGAATCGTATCTAAACCGTTACTAGCAAACTACGAAAGGTTTAATTACTCTGATTCGAAGTTATACCTCACGTTACTTGTCCTTCGGGTCTTCATCACTGTCCTCCACTCCTTTTAGGCTCTTTGGAACGTCGGCACCTCAACGGCCTCCTCGAGTCAAAGACGATCCACGCGAGAGCTCCTACTCCAAGCTTAACCTCTAACTTGAAGTAACTAGGTTACTCAAAGTGCTAATCTAAGTAACCTAGGTGATATAGAGTTGGATTATGGAAGTATTAGTCTAGCTAACCCTTGATCTCAACACATGAGAGGTTAGGGTTAGAGTTTGAAGAGAGAGAGAGCTTGAGGAGAGAGAAGGTGAGAGTGAGAATCCTTTTGGATGAATAGATCATGTGTGTATATATGAAACATATCATATATATTAAATGAATAACAAATAATGATATATCATCATATTTCATTAATACACTAAGTGATTCATCACATGAGTCATATAAATCATAATTGATTCATTAACTCCATTTATGAATCACACCATGACTCACTTATCCAATTAATGCAAATGCCACCTTAACCCCCAAGTCACCATGCTTCAAGAAGCTTCCCGACAAATTACGAGAACGCCCCTCCTATCCGTAAAAACACGGAAAAACTTTAGACTGTATAAATCCAATAATCCGATACTCGAATCTGGCTTAAACTGTTAGTGTATATGCCCTAGAGGCCATTACTGTATCATACTAGTTTGTATATTACTTAATGGATGCTTGGGATATTCACCTTGTATATACAATCTTGCTCAAAATAGTAGTATGCTACTTGGTTTGTTTCTACTTCAATGTGTACTTGTGTTTATTTCAGTATATCACTTATACGCATTAGTGGAGCCCTTAGGATCTTTGCTTGATTACCAGCGTTGTGATGGCAGTCACACTAGTGGGGGCTGGGTAATCTATAAGCACATCCTTATACAGGTCCCTAGTCGCAGGACTATCGAGACAGGGCATCGATACTCCGGAGTAGACTAGCGTATGCGCTTCTCATCCCAGTGTGGGAGATGGTCTGTCCCACAGCCATCAGTACGTCGTACTGGAGATAGTATACGGGTGCTCGTTGGGTTACGAGTACACTGGACAGGACTCGTCGGGAACTGACAGGTTGGTATTATACCTATCGTCGGTTATCAGTTCCCAGGTGACATGAGTACAGCTTAGTCCGCTGACTTGACACTGGCACTTTGCCTCAAGTGTGTTCCCACTGCACTTTGATCACTACCCTACCACGGCTCAAAGGAGTCGTGCAAACAGGTGGTGGTTGGGTGCAGTCCCGAAGCACTTGGAGGCAGTGACGGTTAGACAGGATTCGTCTCTCCCGGTATTGGGGGTTGACATCGCGCTGTGTCTAGGAGAGCCATTACACGAGTAGTCCCTGGCCAGGGCAAACGAGATATACTGGTAGGTTTCCAGTGTTATCTCAGGGTGTTTTGGGCTTCGCTCCGGCACGACTTGTACCGCTATTGGGGGACTGACGTTTACCACCCCCTAGGCCCGCCATGGGATGTATCAGAGCGAACAGACCGGACTGTACGGAGACTGTCACATTCAGACTCAGTAGGAGTACAGATGGGGTTTCACCTCGTCAGCCTTCTTGTCGACATCTACCTGGGGACCGTTACGCACAGCTAGTGCCGCTTGCGGTCTGTGGTTAAACCCACTGCCAGCGTAGTGTCGAGTCTTTAGAGTCCCACACAGTGGGTATTCGCCTCTGGGCAAAACAGAGTAGAGGTCGCATGGTTTTGCGACAGGGTTCGTTCTCATCCGCGCACTTGTGCACGTTTGGAGTCCGGACGGATTATACTGGCAGGCTCTGGTTTGAGCCAGATACTGGTATATGTTTTGGGGGTTGCTTTTATCTCTTGGTATTCTTGTTCCTCGGAACGAGAATGCAGGTGTGTATGCACAGTTGCTTGAGGCGGAGGATGAGGTTTTTCATTAGGGTTTCGGAACGGGTGCGTATGCACAGTTGACAGTCTTCATTTTCCAAACCCTAATGGATTTATAAATTATCTATTAATAATAGTAATTAAATGAGAATTTTGTTATGGTTGATTTTGTTGACTTGTTGACCATGGTTGACTTGTTGACCATGGTTGGATGTTGACCACCATCATGCTTTAAAAAGTCTTCCTTGATTTATGCTTACATGAAGCATGGTAGTGGTCATTCCAAATTACCATCAACTATTCTCATTTTCAATTATTATTATTAGATAATTCTTTTCTTTTGGCATTATGGTTGCAAGAAAGAAAAGATTGCTCATTATCTCATTTAGCTTCTCTCTCATCTCTTCATCTTCTTCTTCCTCTAGCAAAGAGAAACCTTCTCATGTGTTGAGAATCCTTCTCTTTAAAAAGAAAAGCAAACCCTAGTCACTCTCTACTCACTCTAGGATCAAAGGATTAGCAAGCCGGAGATTCTAGTTCACTCCAAGTTCGAGAAAGAGCCCAAGGTCGAACCCTCGAGGTGGATCCATCTTCGACGGAAGAAGGCGACAAGAAGAGAACCATCAACCTCTACAAGATTTCAAGAAGAAGGAGTTCAAGTTTAGGTATAACCTTCATCCGAGTAGCTAACTCCCTTTAGCGTATTTGCTAGTTTAGTTTAGACACGATCCCGACCTTGTTTAGTCCATGTTGCTTCTTTGCGATAAAAATTCATTTTTTATACCGTTTCCGCCTCCCCGTAAGCACCGGGGGTCGCAATATGGACTTACAGTGGTATAAGAGCCAAACTAAACTTAAACTAGCTTGGTAGCGAAGTGTATGGAAGTTCGAAACCGAAAAATCACAAAACCGGAAAAATTACAAAACCTGAGTTTCTGTTGAAATTTTTTTGGCTCAAAATGAAAAAATTTGTACTTGTAAAATCGTCTCAGGGTTTTGTGAGTTCACCCATGAAAAACGATGACCTAATTCCCTCAAACCGCCGCCCTTCCGCCGCACGAGGTAGGTATGTGCGGCGGAAGCGCCGCTTTTTGTCGCCTTCTGTCCATCGATTTTCGTGCAGAGTGTTTGTGTGTTGGTTTTGGGATTTTTAAAATATATTATATGTACCCAGATTTTCCAGAACAGAAATTCACTTTTGGGGTCCTATAATTCCGTATTTTTTTTCGAACTTCACTGCATTTTGGCTATGTTGGTTATATCTGTGATGTTTGCATGTATTGAACGTCGGCTAATCGCTATAAGTCGATTAGTCGGGGTTATACATGATCTGTGTTTGATGTTGGATTGTGTATATGAATGTGTTGGACTGTCGCGGGTGAATAGCCGGGGTGGATGTGAGATGAGCTTTTGTTTTTCTTTCATTCATTGTAAATGTAAATTGATGTAATAATTATTATTTGTTTGGCCGCACAACCGGGTCGGGGTTGTAGCCGTCATTGTATAATTCTTTTTACTGTTTTTGCTCTTAGGATAGACCCATGGAGGGGTGCACAAACTACCGAGGACTTGGCGGGTAGTTTGCCGCACCCGTAGGGGTCTTGGGTGGGGTATTTGGCTATTCACCGCGACCGTGTTATCCGCTTTTCGTTCCAGGCTCGAAAGGATTGCGGATTGCTAGTATATCCAATGTATTCATCTGTGATCTGTAATGTCTATCATTGCTTTCTATTTAGGCGTTGCTTATGTTTTACAGCCGCGCTAGCCCAGCCCCCGCTCTGTCGTTAGTTAAGTAACCTAACGGGTAATGACGGGGCCCCGTGGCGAATGCGAATGGCATAAGCGTACGTCATATTTTGGTTGTTTTCTGCAATGGTAGGATTAAATGATGGGACGCATTAAAAGTACTAATGCAAGAATATCACGCATTAAAAGAACTAATGCAAGATAATAAACCAAGTTGAAGTCGTTGGAACACTTTCGAAAAACCACTCGGTTCTTTTCAAAACTAACTTTTAAATGCGAAGATTGAGCCACTCCTTCTAAAAGCTATCTCGTTCCATCGATTAAATCAAGTTCACTACGTTCACGGTTTCGCCAAAACCATTCGTAGCCCTCCGTCGCTTCGCATGAATAGGCAATAGTATTCAAGCTATGTATTTTGGCCAAAGTCAAGGCATAGTGATTGGTAGCTATTGGGTGTTCATGTGTAGCATAGATAGATGCGTTGGTTTGGGACAGTCGTGCTGCCATTTTGGCCAAAGTCAAGGGTAGGTACGGATGGATCCAAATTAACCTGGATAGTGACGGGCAGAACTTGACATGTGACTTATGATATTTTGGCCAAAGTCAAGGTCATAAGAGCATGGGGCAAAAATCCACACCAGGAGTTTCATAAGTACTGAAACTTGCTAGATTTGCATACCATTTGGAGTGTGGTGATTCTGGTAGGATTCCTTCAGTTTCGTCACGCGATGATATTTGGATCCCGATCCTACTGTGAGTATATGCTACTCCTCGGGAAATTTCTCACTTAACGATCAATGCTATAAACCTAGTAGGTGCCTAGAAAGGTGTTAGCGGGGTACGCCCCCAGGGAAAAGAGGTTCTCTAATTAAGGAACTTCGCGAAAGCGTTGGAAAACCTCCCTCGAAGTACCGACACCGGCCTGGCTGAACGGTTAAGCAAGTATTGTACGGTGGGATTGATCCTGACTAATTCTTCCTTTATGGTTTGAGGAGGGATTCGAGAAACAGTGGGAGCCATCCTGTATAGACAAACTAAAAACCACTCTAAACTTGCAAGAGCATCATGCTGAGTGTTTCTTCTTCTCTCTCCTAATTGCAGCGACCAATCAACATGACTGGACATAAGTTACTCCTAGATAAAAACAAACTGACAGGGCCAAACTACAAAGATTGGCTCAGGAATGTCAAGATAGCAATCACTTATGACAAGCTGGGGTATCTTCTTACCACCAAAGCTCCCCCTGTCCCTGGTCCAACTTCCAGTGTCGCGGATAAGGAAATCCGCAAGACTTGGGAGATTGATAGCGCGAAGGCCAAGTGCCTCCTGCTTGCCTCGATGGACAACGAACATCAGAGGAGGCATGAGAATATGGACATGGAGTCCATATTGCTCCATACAAAAGAACTGTATGGAGAGCAATCACGTATCGCAAGATACGAAGCGTCGAAAAGGTTATTTTCGACAAGAATGGCCGTCGGATCATCAGTAGCCGAGCACGTGCTAAAGATGATCGGCTACATTGAGGAGCTCGCTGACCTAGGGATCACATTAGAGAGTGAGCTATATACGGATATAGTTCTCCAGTCCCTTCCTTCCACTTACGCCCAGTTCATACTGAACTTCAACCTACAAGAAAAAGAGGTTGAACTTTCAGAGCTCCTCAACATGCTGAGGAGCGCAGAGGGCACCCTACAGAAAGGTAGGGAAACATCCACTTTGTTTGTAGGAGGATCATCTTCTTCTAGGTCCAAGGCGAAAGCCAAGGGAAAGAAGAAGAAAGCCCCCGCCAAACCAAGGGGCGGTGTTAGTAAAGTGGATACGAAGGGAAAAGGTAAAGCAACAAAGATAGCGGGGAAGCTTGTGGATAAGGAAGAATGCTTCTTTTGTCATAAGAAAGGACACTGGAAGAATGATTGCAGGGCCTGGAAGGCCAGAACACAGGAATTGAAGCAGGTTGCAGCTTCAGCTTCAGGTGTGTATGTTATTGAAAACTGTCTTTCAATAAACTCTACTTCCTGGGTATTGGATACCGGATCAGGATCTCATATCTGTAATTCTTTGCAGGCGTTGAGAAACCGTAGGGATTTGAAGGCAGGTGACATGATCCTCAGAGTTGCGAACGGAGCTAGCATGGATGCTAAAGCCGTGGGGGACTATCACCTGGGAATTTCAGATGGACATGTTTTGGTTTTGCGTAATTGCTTTTTTGTACCCAACGCAACTTGTAATATCATTTCTGTATCTTTAGTTTCTAAAGAAGGTTATGAATTTGCGTTTGTAAGTAATGTTGTAAACATTCACCTTAATCAAGTTTTGATTGGGTCAGGTACTTTGAGTAATGGTATATACGTGTTAAACCAACCACAGATTTTTAATGTCCAGAATACACACAAAAGAAAGTCTCCAGAAATAAATCAGACTTTCTTATGGCATTGTAGATTGGGTCACATCAATGAGAGAAGGTTGACGAAGTTACATACAGAAGGGTATTTGAATGCGTTCGAATATCAATCGTATGCCACTTGTAAATCCTGTCTCAAGGGAAAGATGACAAAGACTCCGTTTACTGGACATGGAGTAAGAGCGAGCGAGCTCTTGGGACTCGTACACAGTGACGTGTGCGGTCCAATGTCTACACATGCCCGAAGCGGACATTCTTACTTCATTACTTTTACGGATGACTTCTCAAGGTACGGTTATGTCTTCTTAATGAAACATAAGTCCGAGGCCTTTGGAAAATTCCAGGAGTATAAGAATGAAGTAGAGAAACAGACCGGCAAAAGTATTAAGATTCTAAGATCGGATCGAGGTGGAGAATACTTAAGTGCCGAATTCCTGGACTATTTAAAAGAGAACGGAATTCTCTCTCAGCTTACTCCTCCTTACACCCCGCAACATAACGGTGTATCGGAGAGACGGAACCGCACCCTATTGGATATGGTGCGGTCCATGATGAGTAACGCTGAGTTGCCGCGATCATTCTGGGGATATGCGCTAGAATCAGCCACATACCTTTTGAACCGAGTTCCCACTAAGACTGTGCCTACCACGCCATTTGAGATATGGTGTGGGAAGAGACCCCATCTTAATCACATTAAGATATGGGGAAGTCCAGCTTTTGTCAAAAAGCAGCATGCGGACAAGCTCGAGGCACGATCAGTACTGTGCAAGTTTGTGGGATATCCGAAGAATTCCAAGGGATATTTCTTCTACTGTGAAGAGGAACAAAAAGTTCTTGTTTCTCGTCATGCCCACTTTCTAGAACACCAGTTCATAGAAAAGGAAATAAGTGGGAGCGCAGTAGAACTGGAAGAAATTCCAGAACCACGGACTATTACTGAAAGTTTAGTGGAACCAGAGGGTTCGGAAGAACAGGACATTCCTACGCCGCTCCGCAGGAGTAGTAGGCAGTCTCATCCCCCCGAGAGATACTACGGTTTTCTCATAGACGGGGATCGAGAGGATTGCATCATAGATTATGATGAGCCTACTAGCTTCCAGCAGGCCGTTCAGAGCATTGACTCGGTAAAATGGCTGGATGCAATGCGGACCGAAATGGAGTCCATGTACACCAACAAAGTATGGACGTTGGACATTGCTCCAGACGGGGTAAAACCCGTAGGATGCAAGTGGATCTTCAAAAGGAAGATTGGTGTAGATGGACAGGTTGAGACCTATAAAGCTAGGCTGGTAGCAAAGGGTTTTCGTCAAAGACCTGGCTTGGACTACGACGAAACCTTTTCTCCAGTAGCCATGCTGAAATCCATTCGGATCCTTCTTGCCATTGCTGCCTTCCACGATTATGAGATCTGGCAAATGGACGTAAAGACAGCTTTTCTAAATGGAAATTTAGAGGAGTGTGTCTATATGGACCAGCCAGAGGGTTTCATTCAGAGTGGGAGCAGCGGAAAGGTGTGCAAGTTGCTTAAGTCCATCTATGGACTAAAGCAGGCATCGCGGAGTTGGAACATCTGCTTTGATGAGACAGTCAAAGAATTTGGCTTTATCAAAATTCCAGATGAACCATGCATCTATAGTAGATTTGTAGCGAGAACTGTAGTATTCCTCGTTTTATACGCGGATGACATTCTCTTGATAGGAAATGACATTCCTATGCTACAATCTGTCAAGGGGTTCTTGTCACAAAGGTTCTCCATGAAAGACCTGGGTGATGCCTCATACATCCTGGGGATCCGGATCCATCGTGATAGATCCAAGAGGATATTGGGACTTTCTCAGTCCAGGTACATCGACACCATAGTGAAAAGATTCAGTATGGAAGATTCCAAGCACGGTAACCTACCGGCTTGTCACGGGATCACCCTCTCTAAAGAGATGTCTCCCAAGACTGATTTGGAGAGGGATCGCATGTCTATTATACCCTACGCTTCTGCGGTAGGCTCTATAATGTATGCGATGTTGTGTACCAGACCGGATGTAGCTTATGCACTGAGTGTGGTAAGCCGGTATCAGTCTAACCCTGGGGAGAAACACTGGATAGCAGTAAAGAACATTCTCAAGTACCTGAGAAGGACTAAGGAGATGTTCTTGGTGTATGGCGGAAAAGACCTCCAGATCGAGGCCTTTGCTGACTCCAGCTTCCAGAGTGACAAGGATGATTCCAAGTCCATGTCGGGTTTTGTCTTCACCCTCAATGGAGGGGCGGTGTGTTGGAAGAGTTCCAAACAGGAAACCGTTGCAGACTCGACGATGGAAGCGGAATACATCGCTGCATCTGATGCCGCAAAAGAAGCTGTCTGGATGAGGAAGTTCTTGAAAGAACTTCAGGTGGTTCCGTCCATTGTTGACCCAATACCTCTGTATTGCGACAACAACGGGGCTATAGCTTTAGCGAAGGAACCCAGGTCCCATCAGAGATCCAGGCACATCTTGAGGCGGTATCACCTGATCAGGGAGATCGTGGATCGCCAGGAGATCGAGGTTCGGAGAGTCGCTTCAGAAGACAACACTGCAGATCCATTCACCAAGGCCTTGCCCCAGACTCAGTTCGAGCGGCTGATCGAGATGATAGGTCTTCGATACGCCAGTACATGGCCTTAGTGCAAGTGGGAGATTGTTAGTGTATATGCCCTAGAGGCCATTACTGTATCATACTAGTTTGTATATTACTTAATGGATGCTTGGGATATTCACCTTGTATATACAATCTTGCTCAAAATAGTAGTATGCTACTTGGTTTGTTTCTACTTCAATGTGTACTTGTGTTTATTTCAGTATATCACTTATACGCATTAGTGGAGCCCTTAGGATCTTTGCTTGATTACCAGCGTTGTGATGGCAGTCACACTAGTGGGGGCTGGGTAATCTATAAGCACATCCTTATACAGGTCCCTAGTCGCAGGACTATCGAGACAGGGCATCGATACTCCGGAGTAGACTAGCGTATGCGCTTCTCATCCCAGTGTGGGAGATGGTCTGTCCCACAGCCATCAGTACGTCGTACTGGAGATAGTATACGGGTGCTCGTTGGGTTACGAGTACACTGGACAGGACTCGTCGGGAACTGACAGGTTGGTATTATACCTATCGTCAGTTATCAGTTCCCAGGTGACATGAGTACAGCTTAGTCCGCTGACTTGACACTGGCACTTCGCCTCAAGTGTGTTCCCACTGCACTTTGATCACTACCCTACCACGGCTCAAAGGAGTCGTGCAAACAGGTGGTGGTTGGGTGCAGTCCCGAAGCACTTGGAGGCAGTGACGGTTAGACAGGATTCGTCTCTCCCGGTATTGGGGGTTGACATCGCGCTGTGTCTAGGAGAGCCATTACACGAATAGTCCCTGGCCAGGGCAAACGAGATATACTGGTAGGTTTCCAGTGTTATCTCAGGGTGTTTTGGGCTTCGCTCCGTCACGACTTGTACCGCTATTGGGGGACTGACGTTTACCACCCCCTAGGCCCGCCATGCGATGTATCAGAGCGAACAGACCGGACTGTACGGAGACTGTCACATTCAGATTCAGTAGGAGTACAGATGGGGTTTCACCTCGTCAGCCTTCTTGTCGACATCTACCTGGGGACCGTTACGCACAGCTAGTGCCGCTTGCGGTCTGTGGTTAAACCCACTGCCAGCGTAGTGTCGAGTCTTTAGAGTCCCACACAGAGGGTATTCGCCTCTGGGCAAAACAGAGTAGAGGTCGCATGGTTTTGCGACAGGGTTCGTTCTCATCCGCGCACTTGTGCACGTTTGGAGTCCGGACGGATTATACTGGCAGGCTCTGGTTTGAGCCAGATACTGGTATATGTTTTGGGGGTTGCTTTTATCTCTTGGTATTCTTGTTCCTCGGAACGAGAATGCAGGTGTGTATGCACAGTTGGTTGAGGCGGAGGATGAGGTTTTTCATTAGGGTTTCGGAACGGGTGCGTATGCACAGTTGACAGTCTTCATTTTCCAAACCCTAATGGATTTATAAATTATCTATTAATAATAGTAATTAAATGAGAATTTTGTTATGGTTGATTTTGTTGACTTGTTGACCATGGTTGACTTGTTGACCATAGTTGGATGTTGACCACCATCATGCTTTAAAAAGTCTTCCTTGATTTATGCTTACATGAAGCATGGTAGTGGTCATTCCAAATTACCATCAACTATTCTCATTTTCAATTATTATTATTAGATAATTCTTTTCTTTTGGCATTATGGTTGCAAGAAAGAAAAGATTGCTCATTATCTCATTTAGCTTCTCTCTCCTCTCTTCATCTTCTTCTTCCTCTAGCAAAGAGAAACCTTCTCATGTGTTGAGAATCCTTCTCTTTAAAAAGAAAAGCAAACCCTAGTCACTCTCTACTCACTCTAGGATCAAAGGATTAGCAAGCCGGAGATTCTAGTTCACTCCAAGTTCGAGAAAGAGCCCAAGGTCGAACCCTCGAGGTGGATCCATCTTCGACGGAAGAAGGCAACAAGAAGAGAACCATCAACCTCTACAAGATTTCAAGAAGAAGGAGTTCAAGTTTAGGTATAACCTTCATCCGAGTAGCTAACTCCCTTTAGCGTATTTGCTAGTTTAGTTTAGACACGATCCCGACCTTGTTTAGTCCATGTTGCTTCTTTGCGATAAAAATTCGTTTTTTATACCGTTTCCGCCTCCCCGTAAGCACCGGGGGTCGCAATATGGACTTACATAAACCAAAGCCGACTAGTAAAAACTGTCCGAACATCGTACGTGCGTAAAAACACGTATGCATCCGAACCCTATCGTAAAACCATACGACCTCTATATCATTTCGCCCGAAGTAGGGATACTCTCTGTGTGGGACTCTAAAGACTCGACACTACGCTGGCAATGGGTTTAACCACAGACCGCAAGTGGCACTAGCTGTACGTAACGGTCCCAAGGTAGATGTCGATAAGAAGGCCGATGAGTAAACCCATCCGAACTCCTACTGAGCCTGCTGTGACAATCTCCGTACAGTCCGGTTTGTTCGTCTAAGACTATCACATATCGGGCCTAGGGGGCGGCAAGCGTCAGTCCCCTAAAAGCGGTATAAGTCGTGTCGGAGCGTAGCCCATTACACCTTGAGAAACTTCTGGAAAACCTACCAGTAAATCTCGCTTGCCCTGGCCAGGGACTTTGCGTAATGGCTCTCTGACACAGCGCGATATCAACTCCCAATACCGGGAGAGACGAATCTTGTCTAACCGCCACTGCCTCCAAGTGCTCGGGACTGCACCCAACTGCTACCTGTTTGCATGACTCCTTTGAGCCGTGGTAGGGTAGCAATCTAAGAACAGTAGGACACACTCGAGGCGAAGTAGCAGTGTCAAGTCTGCGGACTATGCTGCACTCATGTCACCTGGGAACCGTTAACTGACGACGGGTATAATCCCAACCAACAGTCCCCCGTGAGTCCTGTCTGGTGTACCCGTAACCTAACGAGCACCTGTATACTATCTCCAGTACGATGAACTGATGGCTGTGGGACAGACCATCTCCCCAACTGGGATGAGAAGCGTACACACTAGTCTTCTCCGGAGTATCGATGCCCTGTCTCGATAATCCAACGAGTAGGGACCTGAATAAGGATGTGCTTGTAGACTACCCAGCCCCCACTAGTGTGACTGCCATCACAACGCTGGTAGTCAAGCAAGATCCTAAGAGCTCTATCAATACGTATACTCACATATTAAGATAGAAAAACCAAGTAGCATACTACCATGTTTAGCAAGACTGTTATATACATGTGAATATCTCAAGCTTCCATTAAGTAATATACAAACTAGTATGTTACAGTAATGGCCTTCTAGGGCATAAACACTAACAATCTCCCACATGCACTAGGGCCATGTACTGGCATATCGTAGACCTATCATCTCGAATAGCCTCTCGAACTACGTCTGAGGAATGGCCTTTGTGAATGGATCAGCTGTGTTATTCTCTGTATCTACTCTCTTTACCTCGATCTCCCGGCGATCGACGATCTCCCTGATCAGGTGATACCGCCTTAAGATGTGTCTGGACTTCTGATGGGACCTGGGTTCCTTTGCTAAAGCTATAGCGCCGTTGTTGTCGCAATACAGAGGTATTGGACCAACACTGGTAGGAACCACCTGAAGTTCTGTGAGGAACTTCTTCATCCAGACAGTTTTTTTTGCGGCATCCCAAGCAGCTATGTACTCTGCTTCCATCGTTGAGTCAGCAACGGTGTCCTGCTTGGAACTCTTCCAACAGACCGCCCCTCCATTGAGGGTAAAGACATAACCCGATATGGACTTGGAGTCATCCTTGTCACTGTGGAAGCTGGAGTCAGCAAAGGCCTCGATCTGGTGGTCTTTTCCGCCATACACCAAGAACATCTCCTTAGTCCTCCTCAGGTACTTGAGAATGTTCTTTACTGCTATACAGTACTTCTCCCCTGGGTTTGCCTGATACCGTCTTACAACGCTCAATGCGTATGCTACATCTGGTCTGGTACATAACATCGCATACATTATAGAGCCTACCGCAGAAGCTTAGGGTATAATCGACATGCGATCCCTTTCCAAATCAGTCTTGGGAGATATCTCTTTGGAGAGGGTGATTCCGTGACAAGCCGGTAGGTTACCGCGCTTAGAATCATCCATACTGAATCTTTTCAATTTGGTGTCTATGTACCTGGACTGCGAAAGTCCCAACATCCTTTTTGATCTATCACGATAGATCTGGATCCCCAGAATGTAGGTGGCATCACCTAGGTCTTTCATGGAGAACTTCTGTGACAAGAATCTTTTGACTGACTGTAGCATAGGAATATCATTTCCTATTAGGAGAATGTCATCCATGTACAAGACGAAGAATACAAAAACTCTCCCTACAATCTTACTGTATATGCATGATTCATCTTGATTTTTGATAAAGTCGAATCCTTTGCCAGTATCATCAAAACAGATGTTCCAACTCCGCGATGCCTGCTTTAGTCCATAAATGGATTTAAGCAGCTTGCATACTTTGCCGCTGCTCCAACTCTGAATGAATCCCTCTGGCTGATCCATATAGACGCTCTCTTCCAAATTACCATTTAGAAAGGCCGTCTTTACGTCCATCTGCCAGATCTCATAATCGTGGAAGGAAGCAATAGCAAGAAGGACCCGAATGGATTTGAGCATAGCCACTGGAGAAAAAGTTTCGTCATAGTCCAAACCAGGTCTTTGACGGAAACCCTTTGCAATAAGTCTATCCTTATAGGTTTCAACCTGTCCATCTACACCAATCTTCTTTCTGAAGATCCACTTGCATCCTACGGGTTTTACCCCATCTGGAGCAATGTCCAAAGTCCATACTTTGTTAGTGTACATGGACTCCATTTCGGTCCGCATTGAATCTAGCCATTTTACCGAGTCGCCGCTCTGAATGGCTTGCTGGAAGCTAGTAGGGTTGTCATTATCAATGACGCAATCTTCTCGATCCCTGTCTATGAGAAAACCGTAGTATCTCTCGGGCGGATGAGACTGCCTACTACTTCTGCGGATAGGCGCTGGTATGTCCCTTTCTTCTGAAACTTCTTGTTCTACCAAACTTTCAGTAACAGCTTGTGGTTCTGGAATTTCTTCCAGTTCTACTACGCTCCCAATCTTCTGATTCTCTAAAAATTCAGTTTTTAAGAAGCGGGAATGACGAGAAACAAAAACCTTTTGTTCCTCTGCGTAATAGAAGCAATATCCCATGGAGTTCTTTGGATATCCCACAAACTTACACTCTACTGAGCGTGCCTCGAGCTTGTCCGGATGCTTCTTTTTACAAAAGCTGGACATCCCCATGTCTTCAGGTACTGAAGATAGGGTTTCTTCCCACTCCACATCTGATATGGTGTGGTAGGCACAGTCTTAGTTGGAACCTTGTTCAAAAGATATGCCGCTGATTCTAGCGCATAACCCCAGAATGATCGCGGTAACTCAGCCTTACTCATCATGGAACGAACCATATCCAATAGGGTTCAATTCCTCCTTTCCGATACACCGTTGTGTTGTGGTGTGTATGGAGGAGTAAGCTAAGAGAAAATTCCATTCTCTTTTAAGTAACCCAGGAACTCGGCACTTAAGTATTCACCACCTCAATCAGATCTGAGTGTCTTAATACTTTTGCCTGTTTGTTTTTCCACTTCATTCTTGTATTCCTGGAATTTCTCAAAGGCCTCGGATTTATGCTTCATTAAGAAGATATGCCCATACCTAGAGAAATCATCCGTAAAAGTAATGAAGTAGGAATAACCACCTCGGGCATGTGTAGACATTGGACCGCACACGTCACTGTGTACGAGTCCTAAGAGCTCGCTCGCTCTTACTCCGTGTCCAGTAAACAGAGTCTTTGTCATCTTCCCCATGAGACAAGATTCACAAGTGGCATAAGATTTATATTCGAACGGATTCAAATATCCTTCTCTATGTAACTTCGTCAACCGTGTTTCATTGATGTGACCTAGTCTACAATGCCATAAGAAAGCCTGATTCATTTCTGGAGACTTTCTTTTAAGTATGTTCTGGACATTGAAAACCTGAGCTTGACTCAATACGTATATACCGTCATCTAATGTACCGGACCTAATCAGAACTTGATTTAGGTGGATGTGAACTACATCGCTTACGAATGTAAAGTCATACCCCTTTCTTGAAAGTGAGGACACTGATATGATATTACAAGTCAAATTAGGTACATACAAACAGTTACGTAGAATCAATATCTGCCCACTTGTCAAACCTAGGCGATATTCTCCCACGGATTCAGCGTCCACGCTCATTCCGTTAGCAACTCTGAGAGACATATCACCTACCCTTATAACTCTACGGTTTCTCAAAGCATGTAATGAATTACAGATATGAGATCCTGCTCCGGTATCTAGTACCCAGAAAGTAGAGTTAATTGACAAACAGTTCTCAATAACAAACACACTTGAGGCTGAAGCCACAACATGCTTCGTATCCTGGCTACTGGCTTCCAAAGCCCTGCAATCCTTCTGCCAATGCCCGTTCCCATAACAATAGGAACATCCCTCCTTAGCTACACCAAGTCCCGAAACTTTTGCTCTTCCCTTTCCTCCTACTTTACTGACACCGTATATCGGCTTAGTAGAGGTCTTCTTTTCACCCTTTTCTTTCGCCCTGGATGTAGAAAAAGAAGGTCCCCCATTAAGCAGAGCTTGTGTCTCCCTGGTTTCTTTCAGGGTGTAAGTAGAGGGTAGGGACTGTGGAAATAAGTCAGCGTATGACCTGTTTCCCAACGTGGTCTCTAGGTCCTTGAGCTCACTAATATAGCTAGTCATCGTAAGGACGTTGTCCCCTACTGATGACCCGATAGCCAACCTCGCTTGAATTAATTCGATCGAGGCCTCATATCTCTTGATATGAGATTGCTCTCCATATAAATCTTTGTTATGGAGAAAGATAGAAAATAAGTCCATCTTCTCGTGCTACTTTTGGTATACACCATCAACTGAAGCCAACACGAGGCACTTAGCTTTTGCTTTATTCTTTTCCCTTGTCTTACGGATATCCATATCCGCGACGGTGGAAACTGGACCTGGGACGGCGGGATCTTGAGTAGTAATAGGGTGGTCCAGCTTGTCATAGGAAATGGATATCTGGACAGACCTTTGCCAGTCATATAAGTTAGATTCAGTCAACTTTTTATCTAGATGTAACATAGTCATGGTCACAAGGTCGCTGCAATGAGAGAGAGAGAAGAAAACACTTTAGCATGATGCTATTGCAAGTTTAGATTGGTTCTTAATTTATCTAAACTGGATGGCTCCCACTGTTTCTCGAATCCTACCTCAAAACATAAAACAAGAATTAGCCAGGACTATTCTCACTATACAATACTTGCTTAACCGTTCAGCCAGGCTAGTGTCGGTACTTCGAGGGAGGTTTTCCAACGCTTTCATGAAGTTCCTTAATTAAATAACCTCTTTTCTCTGGGGGCGTAGCCCCGCTGACACTTTTCTCGACACCTACTTGGTTTATAACATTGATCGTTAAGTGACGAATCACCTGATAAGTTGCATATACTCACAGTAGGATCGGGATCCAAATATCATCGTATGATAACGTTGAAGGAATCCTCCCAACATTCATCAAACTCTATATGGTATGCAACACTAGCAAGTTTCAGTTTCTTTAGAAACTCCCGATGTAGATTTTTGCCCCATGTTCTTATGACCTTGACGAAAGCCAACAAATCATAAAACACATGTCAAGCTCTGCCCATCATTATCTTGTTAATTTGAACCCATCCGTATATACCCTTGACGAAAGCCAACAAGGTAATACGACTGTCCCAAACCAACTCATCTATCTATGCAACAAATGAATACCCCGGCAGCTACCAAACACTATGCCTTGACGAAAGCCAACAAACATAGCTTGAATACTACTCACCATCCATAAGAAATGACGGAGGGCTACGACTGGTTTTGGCGAAACCGTGAACGTAGTGAACTTGATATAATCGAAGGAACCTGATAGCTTTTTAAAAGGAGGGTTAAAGCTCCGCAATTAAAAATTCTGCTCTTTTAAAATAACCGAGTGGTTTCTTTTAAATTTGTTCCAACGATTCAACTTTGGTTTATTTTCTTTGCATTAAAATAATGTGTCCCATCATTTAACCTATCATTGTAGAAAACAACGAAAATACAACGTCCTCTTATGCCATCTGCATTCGCCACTAGGTCCCATCATCACCCGTTAGGTTACTTAACTAACGACAGAGCGGGGGCTGGGATAGAGCGGGTGTAAAACATAAGTGACGTCTAAATATCTATCATATATAGATATTGTACATTCGTCAGACGCAATAATAGGCATTCCAGATCTCAGATGAACATTATTGGATATACAAGCAATCCGTGTTTGCTTTGAGCCTGCAACAAAAGACGGATTACACAGTTGTGATGAATGGCCTTTACCCCACCCGGGACCCCTACGGGTACGACAAACTACCCGCCAAGTACCCGAAGTGAAACGGTCTCCCTCAACAACGTGTGTAGGCCACTAAACACTTCGACGTACCCGGTAGTTTGTGTACCCTACCTTGGGTTTATCCTAGGAGCAAAAAACAGTAAATGAAATAATACAACGGTGGCTACAACCTCAACCTGGATGTACCCCGCAAAAGAATATTACATCATATTACAATTTACATCGAATGAATGAATATTAAAACCCATCTCAAACCCCGGCTAATCATCACAACGATCCAATCAAGTTCATATACACAAACAGTAAACATTACAGAAATGTGCAACCCCGTGCCAACCGACATACTAGCAGTTAGGGGAGGTTTACGAACACATTAATCATCACAGATAAAAACCCGATTAGCAAATAACTTAGAATATCGATCGACAACCTTTTTCCGTGTCTACCCCAAATGCAAGCCAGCACAGAAGTAACCTGGGTAGAAACATAATATACAGGAAAACAAAACACCAGAAACAAAGAATTACTGTGAAACTCCGAGTCAACTCGGCGTTGACTCGGCGGCGGATCCGCGGCCAAAAGCACCATTTGGCCGCGGTTCCGCGGCCATCTTGCCGAGTTGTGACCTCGTATTTTCCAATAACTCTTATAATACCCTGCTGTGAATTTTAAGGCCGATCAAAAAAAATTTCTGACACTTTTAAAATTAACAGAAACTGATAAGGGGTTAGGGTTTTGTTTTCGTGTTATCCGTCGATCGAAGTTCTAATTAGTTGCTAACAAGCTAGTAATGGTTTAGTTGGCTCTGATACCACTGTAAGTCCATGTAACACACCCTACGAACTTGCGAGGAGGCGGAATATATGAAAAACGATTATCAAATCTTCGTAACACGTACTTGAGCGCATGAATCGTATCTAAACTGTTACTAGCAAACTACGAAAGGTTTAACTACTCTGATTCGAAGTTATACCTCACGTTACTTGTTCTTCGGGTTTTCATCACTTTCCTCCGCTCCGTGTAGGCTCTTTGGAATGTCGGCACCTCAACGGCCTCCTCGAGTCAAAGACGATCCACGCGAGAGCTCCTACTCCAAGCTTAACCTCTAACTTGAGGTAACTAGGTTACTTAAAGTGCTAATCTAAGCAACCTAGGTGACATAGAGTTGGATTATGGAAGTATTAGTCTAGCTAACCTTTGATCTCAACATATGAGAGGTTAGGGTTAGGGTTTGAAGAGAGAGAGCTTGAGGAGAGAGAAGGTGAGAGTGAGAATCCTTTTGGATGAATAGATCATGTGTGTATATATGAAACATATCATATATATTAAATGAATAACAAATAATGATATATCATCATGTTTCATTATTACACTAAGTGATTCATCACATGAGTCATATAAATCATAATTGATTCATTAACTCCATGTATGAATCACACCATGACTCACTTATCCAATTAATGCAAATGCCACCTTAACCTCCAAGTCACCATTCTTCAAGAAGCTTCCCGACAAATTGCGAGAACGCCCCTCCTATCCGTTAAAACACGGAAAAACTTTAGACTGTATAAATCCAATAATCCGATACTAGAATCTGGCTTAAACCAAAGCCGACTAGTAAAAACTGTCCGAAAATCGTACGTGCGTAAAAACACGTATGTGTCTGAACCCTGTTGTAAAACCATACGACCTTTATATCGTTTCGCCCGAAGCAGGGAAACTCTCTGTATGGGACTCTAAAGACTCGACACTACGCTGGCAGTGGGTTTAACCACAGACCGCAAGCGGCACTAGCTGTACGTAACGGTCCCCAGGTAGATGTCGATAAGAAGGCTGATGAGTAAACCCATCCGAACTCCTACTGAGCCTGCTGTGATAATCTCCGTACAGTCCGGTCTGTTCGTCTAAGACTATCGCATATCGGGCCTAGGGGGCGGCAAGCGTCAGTCCCCTAAAAGCGGTATAAGTCATGTTGGTGCGTAGCCCATTACACCTTGAGAAACTACTGGAAAACCTACCAGTAAATCTCGCTTGCCCTGGTCAGGGACTTTGCGTAATGGCTCTCTGACACAGCGTGATATCAACTCCCAATACCGGGAGAGATGAATCATGTCTAACCACCACTGCCTCCAAGTGCTCGGGACTGCACCCAACTGCTACCTGTTTCCACGACTCCTTTGAGCCGTGGTAGGGTAGCAATCTAAGAACAGTGGGACACACTCGAGGCGAAGTAGCAGTGTCAAGTCTGCGGACTATGCTGCACTCATGTAACCTGGGAACCGTTAACTGACGACGGGTATAATCCCAACCAACAGTCCCCCGTGAGTCCTGTCCGGTGTACCCGTAACCTAACGAGCACCTGTATACTATCTCCAGTACGATGTACTGATGGCTGTGGGACAGACCATCTCCCCAACTGGGATGAGAAGCGTACACACTAGTCTACTCCGGAGTCTCGATGCCCTGTCTCGATAATCCAACGACTAGAGACCTGAATAAGGATGTGCTTGTAGACTACCCAGCCCCGACTAGTGTGACTGCCATCACAACGCTGGTAGTCAAGCAAGATCCTAAGAGCTCTATCAATACGTATACTCACATATTTAGATAGATAAAACCACGTAGCATACTACCATGTTTAGCAAGACTGTCAATACAACTGTGAATATCCCAAGCTTCCATTAAGTAATATACAAACTAGTATGATACAGTAATGGCCTTTTAGGGCATAAACACTAACAGTATTCCCTAAACCTAGATTTTACTTCTTGTGAAAGTGTTTAAAGTTTTGTTACCCTAGCTTTTCTAGTATGATACTTAGGTTAGTTTCTCTAGCACCCTAAAAATTTAAAGAATGGCATGTGTGATGCTACTAAACCCTTGTAGGGGTGCTGTAGAAACTCTTTCATGGTATCAGAGCCTAACTAGAAGCCTAGGCGATGTTACAAGAATACGAAAACGAAAACTTCCGCATAATACGAAATTATAGACCCTTGAAAAATGCTCTCTGTAATTTTTTTTAAAAGTGACCTGAAAATTATTTAAACAACTGCAGGGTGGTATTTAGAATGATACAAGAACACTGGTGAAGTACGAAAGGGGGGCTCGGATTGGGCCGGCGACAGAGCTAATTTTTCCGTCATCGCCGACTTACTGTGCTCCTTGTTCACACCATAATATTGCATTATTATATTCCCCGTTCTTATTCTTTTTACAAATAAACAGGTGCTTTTGACGCATGTCTGCTACATATTACAGGTTACAGGTTCTTGGAGCGAAAACAGTGAAGAAGACAAAAGACGACACAGAAAAGGGACTTTTGACCAACAAATAGAAAGATCTTAATCAAGCCTGCACAAAAGATCAGTACAAGGCAACGCAAGGTCCAAGATTACAAAGCGAACGGTTAAAAGTCCACTGCAATTGTTCACTGGAGATCTGGAAGAAATAGAGAAGCCAAATTGAATAAAGATCCAAAGAAATAAAAAGCCCAAGAAGCCCAGAATCAGTTCCAAAATTTCCAGACATAAAATTTTTGAAGTCTACTTTGACTAGGTCTTCCTAAGGATATTTTGGTAAATGTAGACGTGCGAATCAATTGTAACCTAGGGTTTCTATGTCTTATAAATAGAAGCCCAAATCATTGTATTCTTTTCATGCCTCCCTATGCCTCTTTTTATGAATAAAATTTAGAATTCTTTTGGAGAGCATCGAGGCCTCTTTTCATATCATCTATTCAGATCTGACAACACTGTGTAAATGTTTGGAGAGAGCCATCTGTAAAGTAAGTAGATTTATTTAATTGCCCTAGTTTAGATTTCAATTCCTGCCCTAGGTAATTTTCATTCTCTGCCCTAGATAAATGTTTTTCAATTCCCTAATGAGTGAGATCTGGGGAAGGTTTGAGAGACGAAGATCTCTCATCCCCTTTCTTTCCCATCATATATTTTCATAGGACTCTATGCATACATGCGCATACCGCTCCCTACGACACCCTATCCCTCGAGGTAGCGGTGATACTGTAGTATAAAGGCCCGGTTGTGATTGTTTTCCATGGAGGTTAGGTTAAGGATTGATAAAGAAAGGACAAGAACCTAGAGGAAGAAACATCTTTCCAAATGATTCTAATCTCTTTTATTAATAATTACCATAACTTCTAATTAGATCTTCATATGGGTATAGAAAGCGGTGAGATTTATAGACTTTCCAAACTTAACCTAGACTTAACCCTAGCAAGACTTAGATATAAATTACTTTAGTTTTTTAGATTTATTCAATCCGACCACCTTCGGAATTAACTCGTAAGAACGATTAGGAGATTCACAACATCCCTGTGGACCGACCCGTATTCACCGGCTAGCTACATGCGACGTCGTTCTTGATTGCGGTAATAGATAGTTTTTGAGATCAATCAAATGGCGCCGTTGCCGGGGATGGCGTAGAACTTTCCCTTTTGCAATTTCGGGTTAATCTTAATTAAAAAAATCCTAAAAATCTGAAAAAATATAAAAATATATCATCTGTTATTTTTGGGAAGGGTATTTTTGTGTGAATTTTGCTGGATCTACGAACAAATTCGGATCTGGAAATCTACAGAGATCAAAACAGCAAATATCGAATCCGAACAAACAAAAGATCATAACAACCAAGGAACAGAAGAAATTTGGAGGACCGAGTCAAACAAGAAGAATCGCGGTGATCTGGTCCACCAAAAAAAAAAACCCGCGCGCGACCCTATTCCGGCCGCGGTTTGAAGCTCCTCCCACTGCGGTTTCGCGGTTCTTTGTGCTGATCAAAAAAAAAAAAGTTCTGCCACTGCAAATCTCTATGAGTTTTCTCTCTCCTCCTCTACAAATCTCCGATATATCTTCTGAAAAATCTCCTGCAGGATTCTTTGCGCTTAAAAAGATCTTTTGCTTTCCAAATAACAAATCTTATGTAGGATTCGTTGTGCTATGCTTAAAATAATAATTGATTGCAAGTGATCTTTTCTGATTTGCATATCCTTAATCTTTTTGCTAAAAATATCTTTCTAAATAAAGAGCAAGAGAAAAAAGGAAAATTTTAATTAGAAAACTTGCAAATTTTGAAATTAACAAAAAAAAATTTGATTGCAAGTGATTTACTGTTTTGCATATCTTTAATCGGACTTTAAGGGGCTTTTGACCAATTCAGATTGGGTGGGGATTTCATCACCCTTCCCAGGACCCCAGAAATCACATAAAGCATTTGCATTGACCAATCTTTAATTAAAAAATACTAGACCCAGCCCTAAGGACTTCGAGATCAATAGGACAGAGGACTAGTTATAGGCATCGACCGTTTATCCTAACCTGACTTTGCGGTGTCTAGGCAAGTGTGTCTAAGGCAAGTGGTTACTTAATTAGGACCGCTACTTGTAGCGGGGAGCCTCCCACTTACCTGGCACTTACCTGGCCGCAATTGGCGGTGAAGAGACGGTTTGAGGTCCTATTTCTAGCCCTTTGGAACAGTTAGGAGCTGTCTAGCTGACCTAGGTGACCCTAGATCTAGGCCTGATTGTGCATTTTTGGTTGATCAAAAGTGTCTTAGCTTTTTTCTCGAAAATCTTTTTGCAAACAGTTCTAAATAAAGAGAAAAAGGAAAAAGAAAAAAGGAAATTTAAAAAAAAAAATTGCAACTTTTGTCGCTGAGAAATCCTTGCACCACCTACCTTCTTCATCTTCTCTTTCTTCTATCATGGGCACCCCACATCATAAATCTCTTGCCGAACTTTGGTATCCCGAACCTAATTTTGCGTCGTTCGGTAATTTGTTCGATCAATTTAAAGACGATCCTTCCATGCCTAAAATATCTTTGAAAGATCAAATAGAGGCATCTAGGAGAAACAATTCGACTTTTCAACCCACTTTGTGTCAACCAAGTCAATCTTTACCACCTCCATATGTTGATACCACTTTTTCAAGTCCTTCTGTCACTCCTAAGTCGATGTCCATTGCCGAGCATATTGCTCAATCTCGCAGACGATCTTTCACCCCTCTCCACTCATCTATTTCTAGGGATCCGCACGACTATTCACCTTTTTATCCATATGTTGACCCTACCCCTGTCCAATCACCCACTTCCTACCAGTCCTACCCGACTTTTCCACCGTCACTAGACAATGTTTCTACACAGCCTGTTGGGAGTTTTGCATATCCACACGATTTCGATTCTTTTACCGAAACCCCCTTACCACCCAAGTCTAGCTTGGAAGAGGCGTTGGAGGCGTATATCGCAGCAACAAACAAAATGGTTAGAAATGTGGAAGCGTCCGTGGCCGCCCTTATGCAACCTGCTGAACCGGTAGCTAGTTTCCCGCTAGCCCCAAATTTTTCAATGTATGAGGAGGCGGTTGGACAGAATGAGAATGTGAGAGGATTTCCAAATCAAACCTACCCTTACCCAATTGAAGCCCACAACTCCAGTTTTCCATCGAATGTCCTAAATGATTCACAAGTTCAAAATAAAAACGAGTTGTGCGACTTTGTAGTGTTTGATTTGCCAAATTGTGAAGAACCCCTTTCGAGTGAAACCACACTTAATCCATTCGATCTTTACACCTCCACTCTAGAACCTAAATCGATAAATATCCATGCTTTTGATGAGGTGTCAGAAAAAATTGATTTTCACTTGATTGAGGATATAGACGCCGGGAATATTTCGGATGATGAACCCGTCGATTTAATTGATATTTTATGTCCAATTCATCATCCCGAGTCATTAAATGTTTCTCCCGAACTTCATATGCGTCTTGATTTTGATGATATTGGCATGGATGAGCAAATTTTTAAGGAAAATATTGAGGAGAATTATGAGGATAGTACTGAGGATAATAGTGAGGTTGAACCATTTTCGTTTGATGTGTCGAATTTTCCAATACACCCTCCTAAATCCTTAACCGATACCCTTCCTCACTCTCTTCCTTCCATCCTTCCTATTGTTCCGACCGTGCAAGTGACCGTTACGCTTTCATCTCCTATACCAAGTTCGGCGTACCCATGTTTTCTTGCGAATCTTGAGGGATTTGACCCCATTGCACGACGAGTTGATAGATTAGCACAATCAGTTTTCACACTTCGGTCATCCCAAATTGCGCTAATTTATTCACTCGATTTACACCCTCAAGATCGTGCTACCCTTCTTTCTCCCTTTCGGCATTCTTCTCCTACACCGAGACCATATTCTACTCTTCTTCCCATTCGGTCTCGTGTGTTTCTCATTTCTTTTCTTTCTACTCCCTTCTTTCACCAACTCGACCATTACCACGATAAGATTTTTGAATGGTTGGTGTTAACCTTTGGCTTGTGTAAGGCCAAGCTTAAGTTTGAGGGGAACCTTTGTATATATGTATATATATTTTTTGTTTTCTTTTTCTATAAAAAAATAACAAAAAAATATCAAAACAATAAAAACAAAAGAAAAAAAATTGTAAATAAATAAACAGAGGAGTATCGTCATTTTGACCCTCTTGGTTTAGCATGACAGTGAGGACACTGTCAAGTTCAAGTTTGGGGGTATGCTCGGTACGTCTTCTTTCGCATTCATTTGTACATATTTTTGCATTTGCATACTTATTTGAAAATCCATAAAAATTGAAAATTTTCAAAAATTAATGTATTCAATTTTGGCCTAATTGACTTGAGTTTGACAAATAGGTTAACTAGCTAGGAACAACTAGATCTTTGACGTAGTAAATTAAAAACCCTAAAGATAACTTTCCTTAAAGTTTAACGGTAGAAAGTATATATCTTTGTAGTTTATTTAGAAATAGGCAAATTTTGAGTTCAGTTCTTGGGCTAAGTTGAAACAAAGGAAAAGCATTGATGTTCTTATTAGAGTATAAGTTTGAAAAATAATTCCTAGCTTAAGTCTAGATTCTGAAAACGTATACCCTACAATTTGCACAATCACGCACCTTGAAACTTGGAATAGTAGAGGAGACCTTGAAATACTCTTGTCTAATGTCCTTAATACAAAGAAAATGAAAATGAAAAAATTAAAGTTTGAATAAAGAAAAAAATGGACACTGGTTTTTGTGATTACTTAAGGCTGCAAAAATAGAAAAATATTTAGCGAGGGTGCTTCATCACCTAGTGCCTTAGACCAACTGGTTTGGGAGTCACTGCTAAAAGCCTTGGGTGTTGCAAGACTAGGAATTACGCTTTAATGTATAAACACATCTTGTAATGGGTTGTTGATACCTCAAGAAGTATTAACGGTCACATGAAGGATGTGTAGGAAAAAATTCAATTAAAAATTCACCTACTAATAAGTACTTTGGACAACAGACGAGAGTATGATTGCTTGATTTGAATTTCCAAGTGTAGGGGTGATATTTACACACACGTAGGGGTATGTGATTGGGATTTAGATGAGAGAAAGGAATGAAGAATAGAACTTGTATCTTTAGTAGAGTTGATAAAAATTCCTAAGTGGAGATGGAACCCTAGAAGGAAAACTTAAGAGATGCTGAAAGCTAAGTAAGTCTATAGAACATATATGATCTTAAGTTAAATGATGAGGAAGTGTGAAGAATATGGGTGGATAATTTACGAGTTGAAGATAATAGAGTTCCTTGTTAGAAACCCTAATTGGAGAACAAAAGTCGAAAAGCCAAATTGATAGGATTTTGTGGGTAGTATCCGCTGAAAACCCTCAGGAGACAACACTCCTCCTACTAGGGACACCTAGAGGTTTAACGGCTTGTTGCACGAGCTCAGTGCAATCGTGTTTCCCTGCGAAAGTGCGGTTAGGATTTTAGTGAATAAAAATAAGTTTGCTCGAGGACGAGCAAAAGATAAGTTTGGGGGTATTTGCTCACACCATAATATTGCATTATTATATTCCCCGTTCTTATTCTTTTTACAAATAAACAGGTGCTTTTGACGCATGTCTGCTACATATTACAGGTTACAGGTTCTTGGAGCGAAAACAGTGAAGAAGACAAAAGACGACACAAAAAAGGGACTTTTGACCAACAAATAGAAGGATCTTAATCAAGCCTACACAAAAGATCAGTACAAGGCAACGCAAGGTCCAAGATTACAAAGCAAACGGTTAAAAGTCCACTGCAATTGTTCACTGGATATCTGGAAGAAATAGAGAAGCCAAATTGAATAAAGATCCAAAGAAATAAAAAGCCCAAGAAGCCCAGAATCAGTTCCAAAATTTCCAGACATAAAATTTTTGAAGTCTACTTTGACTAGGTCTTCCTAAGGATATTTTGGTAAATGTAGACGTGTGAATCAATTGTAACCTAGGGTTTTTATGTCTTATAAATAGAAGCCCAAATCATTGTATTCTTTTCATGCCTCCCTATACCTCTTTTTATGAATAAAATTTAGAATTCTTTTGGAGAGCATCGATGCCTCTTTTCATATCATCTATTCAGATCTGACAACCCTGTGTAAATGTTTGGAGAGAGCCATCTGTAAAGTAAGTAGATTTATTTAATTGCCCTAGTTTAGATTTCAATTCCAGCCCTAGGTAATTTTCATTCTCTGCCCTAGATAAATGTTCTTCAATTCCCTAATGAGTGGGTAGTCTCCTCACTTGTTAGGGTTAGATCTGGGGAAGGTTTGAAAGACGAAGATCTCTCATCCCCTTTCTTGCCCATCATATATTTTCATAGGACTCTATGCATACATGCACATACCGCTCATTACGGCACCCTATCCCTCGAGGTAGCGGTGATACCGTAGTATAAAGGCCCGGTTGTGATTGTTTTCCATGGAGGTTAGGGTAAGGATTGATAAAGGAAGGACAAGAACCTAGAGGAAGAAACATCTTTCCAAATGATTCTAATCCCTTTTATTAATAATTACCATAACTTCTAATTAGATCTTCATATGGGTATAGAAAGCGTTGAGATTTATAGACTTTCCAAACTTAACCTAGACCTAACCCTAGCAAGACTTAGATATAGATTAATTTAGTATTTTAGATTTAATCAATCCGACCACCTTCGGAATTAACTCGTAAGAGCGATTAGAAGATTCACAACATCCCTGTGGACCGACCCGTATTCACCGGCTAGCTACATGCGACGCCGTTCTTGATTGCGGTAATAGATAGTTTTTGAGATCAATCACTCCTCTTCTTCTCGTTTTGCTCCAGTGTTCTGTATATTAGGTTCTGGGGTTTCTGGTTTTGTTTAAGTAGTCCAGAATTGCTTGTGATGTAAGTTTGGTATTGGGCTCTTTGCAGAATAGTTCGTATTTGTATTTTATAGCATCGTATTGATAACTTTGGCGACGTTAAGCAGGTCGAACGAATTATCAAACACTCGTATTTTCTAGGTTGAACATACTCGATAACTAATGCAGGTATTCCTATGTACCCTCTAGAAGAAAGTAACCCTAACTCGAGATGTGTCCACCAAACTACGACTGAACCTTAGGGTTTGTCGTGGTTAGTGGCGCCACAAATGAGGCTTGAGTCTGCCCTTCTACGGTTGGTCCATTAAATACTGCGGCATAGACTTTGGGTATTGTTTAGCGGCGCTCAAGTGTTGAGCTTGCTAGGGAATGTGGGTGTTCGTTAATTCAATCGAAGGGTTTAACATCGCCTAGTAGTATGTGATACTTGTTTCTGCGGCCGTAAGCGTAGTATGCATATCGCCGGTTTCGTTGCTATATGTCAACGGCAATTTGGGTATGCATACTTGCTTACGTTGATGACATGTGATGTTATGTGTTGCTGTGTTGTGATGTATTGGATTGTCGTGATCGAATAGCCGGGGTTTTATGTGAGATGAGAGTTTTATTTTTCATTCATGTAAAATTCATATGTAATGTAATATTCTTTCATTCGTGGCACTTCCGGGTTGAGGATGATGTCACCATTGTTGTATATTATTTACTTTTCTGCATTAGGATAGACCCAAGGAGGAGAGCACAAGTGACCGGGTTCTGGAGACCAGTGGGAGACCATCTCGAGGCGTCGAGACCGGGTTTCCTAACTCCAGAATTGGCAGGGTCACTTGACGCTCTCGTAGGGGTCTAGGGTGTGGGATTGGCTATTCATCACGAACGTGGAATCCGTATTTTCTATTGTTGGCTAAATACTAAATACGGACGTCCTAGTATATCCTATATTATCATATCTGTGTTTCTGCTGCCTATATTCTGTGATGTGATCGCTTACTATATTTGAGACGGATGCTAAATTATATATGAGATATATAATAGACGTTGCTTATGTTTTACACCCGCGCTAGTCCCGTCCCGGTATGCCGTTAGTTAAGTAACCTAACGGTGCATAACGGAACATTGCAGCGAATGCGGATGGCATAAGCGTACGTTGTATTTTCGTTTCTTTTCTGTGATTGGCTTAAGGACTTAAATGATGGGACTACATTAATATGATTAATGTAAAGAAAATAAACCTAAAAAGATGTTGTAGAATCGGATTTGAAAAACCACTCGGCTTTTTACGAAAAAGGTACATTTCAAAACTGCGGAGCTTAAGCCAATCCTTTTGAAAACCATTTGATTCTACAACGATATCAAGTTCAAAGCGTTAAAGATTTTCTTAAAAATCATCTGCAACCCTCCATCATTTTAGGAAGTAGAGTATTTAGTATTCGTGCTACGTTTGTTGACTATAGTTAAGGCGTAGTGTACGGTAGCTAAGTGATGTCTTCCTACGATGCATATGATGCAGATTACTTAGGACATTCATGTGACTTTGTTGGCCATAGTTAAGGGTCATGTGAGTGGGTCTAATTAATCATGAAATGACGGGTAGAACTTGACTAGTGCTTATGACTTGTTGACCATAGTTAAGGTCATGGGTACTAGGGGTAAAAACCACATCGGGAGTTTCAAGAGTTGAAATTTGCAATGAGATTGCATACCTTCCATATGATGGTTGGTTCCCGATCCCACTGTGGACAATAGTTGCTCCCAGGAGAGTTTTTAAGTTTACAATTAGCTAACTCATTAGGTGTCTAGAAAGGTGTTAAACGGGGCTATACCTATGGGAAGACGAGGTTTATATTAATTAGGTCCGTGCGAACCTCCCTCAAGTACCGACACTGGCCTGGCTGAACGGTTAGCGAAGTTGTAGACTGTAATTAATCCTACCTAGTTTTCTTTTTAAGGTTTGAAAGAAAAACTTGATAAAAGCAGTAAGAGACATCGATTAGATAAGATAATAACCAATCTGATGTTTCCAAGAGCTTTCGCTGAGTGTATTCTTTTCTCTCTCTTAATGGCAGATACCAATGACAGGACTCAAGCTTCTACTAGATAAAAATAAACTGAATGGGACCAATTATAAAGACTGGCTGAGGAATCTTAACATTGCCTTGGCTTATGATAAGGTATCATATGTCCTCACAGTTCCAGCCCCGCCCGTCCCAGGCCCTAAATCCTCAGTTGCGGATATTAAAGTCCGCAAGACATGGGACGCTGACTGTGCTACGGCCAAATGCCTCGCGCTTGCATCGATGGATAACACACATTAAAAGCAGCACGAGAATATGGACGTTCACGCCATATTCCTCCATACAAAGAAGTTGTATGGAGAGCAATCTCGCGTATTACGATACGAAGCATCAAGAAAACTATTTCAGATGCGAATAGCCCCTGGCACACCAGTAGGAGACCATGTTCTGAAGATGATAGCTCTCATAGAAGAGCTTGAGGACCTTGGATGGACAATGGACAATTAACAATATACGAATATTATTCTTCAGTCTCTCCCCTCCACCTTTGCTCAATTTATAATTAACTTCAACATGCATAACATGGAGAAAGAACTACCTGAACTCCTTAATATGTTAAGGAGTGCAGAGAGCACACTGAAATCAGTGAAAACTCCCGTTTTGAGTGTTGGGCAATCTTCCTCTTCTCGCTCGAAGGCTAAGGCCAAGGGAAAGATAAAGACGAAACCTACCAAACCTAGGGGTGGAGTTAAAAAGGTTAAGGGGAAAGAAAAGTCCAAAGCTGGGGAATCGGGGAAAGGGAAATGTTATCACTGCCACAAAACAGGACACTGGAAGCGCAACTGCACAGAGTACTTGAATCTCAAGAAGAAGCATGGGGATGCTTCCGCTTCAGGTGTGTTTGTGACAGAAAACTGTTTTTCAAAAAACTCTGCTTCCTGGGTATTAGATACCGGTTTAGGTTCTCACATTTGCAATTCTATGCAGGGGCTGAGAAATAGCAAGGTTTTGAAGACAGGTGACCATACTCTCCGTGTTGGAAATGGTTCCAATGTACATACAGTTGCAGTGGGAGAGTATAACTTGGGGTTGCCGTCTGGGTGTATATTGGTTTTGAACCCATGTTATTATGTACCTAGTATGCTTTGTAATATATTATCCATTTCTTTGTTAGACAATGAAGGATATAATTTTGTATTGCAGAACAATGTTATGAACATTCACCTGAATCAAATGTTGGTTGGGTATGGTACGCTTTGGGTATGGTAGCTTAATAACGGGATATACGTCCTAAATCAACACACAGTTTTCAGCATACAACACACTAATAAAAGAAAACTTTCAGAAATAAATGAAGCTTTTCTTTGGCACTGTAGACTTGGTCATATTAACGAAAACAAAACTAAACAAGTTACACAAAGATTGATATTTAAACCCTTTTGAATATAAATCTTATGCGACTTGTCAGTCTTGTATCAAGGATAAAATGACCAAAACTCCGTTTACAGGACACGGAGAAAGATCTACTGAGCTCTTAGGCCTCATACATAGTGATGTATGTGGCCAATGTCTACACAAGCTAGAGGCGGTTTTTCATACTTCATTACCTTCACTGATGATTTCTCAAGATTCGGTCATGTATTTTTATTAAAGCAAAAGTTCGAAGCCTTCGAGAAATTCACTGAATATATACTCGAAGTAGAAAAACAAACCGTCTTGAGCATCAAAATGCTTCGATCAGATCGAGGTGGAGAGTATCTCAGTATAGAGCTTGCAAACTTCCTAAAAGAGAATGGGATTCTCTCTCAGCTCACTCCTCCTTACACACCACAGCACAACGGTGTGTCAGAACGACGGAATCGGACCCTATTAGATATGGTCCGTTCCATGATGAGTGATGCTGAGTTACCCGTCTCATTTTGGAGGCATGCATTGGAGACTGCAGCGTTTCTATTGAACATGGTCCCAACCAAAACCGTGTCTACCACGCCATATGAGATATGGCATGGGAAGAGACCATCTCTTAAGAGAATTATGATTTGGGGTTGCCCGGCCTATGTTAAAAAGCAGAATCCGTACAAACTCGAGACACGGTCGGTCATGTGTAACTTTGTGGGATATCCAAAGAATTCTTATGGATATCTTTTCTACCACAAGGAGGAACAAAAGGTGTTTGTTTCTCAGTATGCCACATTCTTGGAAAAAGAGTTTTTCACAAATGATACAGATGGCAGAATGGTAGACCTAGAAGAAGTTCTAGAAACACAGATTATGAATGACGACTTGGTTGAACCGGCTGTTGCAACAGAAACTGAAGAACCTCGGCCACTCCGTAGGTCTGGTAGGACTACTCGCCCACCGGAGAGGTACTACGGTTTCTTCATTGATGGTGACAGAGAAGACTGCATCATGGAGGATGATGATCCTACCAGCTTTCAGCAAGCTATCACGAGTGGAGACTCTGTGAAGTGGCTGGATGCCATGAGATCCGAAATGGAGTCAATGTACACCAACAAAGTTTGGACTTTGGACGTTATACCCCCTGGGGTAAAACCTGTGGGGTGAAAATGGATCTTTAAAAGAAAGATTGGTGTAGATGAGCAGGTAGAGACCTATAAAGCAAGACTTGTGGCGAAGGGTTTTCGTCAAAGACCAAGTTTGGACTATGACGAAACTTTTTCTCCCGTAGCCATGCTTAAATTCATTCGGATCCTACTTGCTATTGCTGCTCACTACGACTATGAAATCTGGCAGATGGAAGTTAAAACGGCATTTCTAAATGGAGATTTAGAAGAATGCGTTTATATGGATCAGCCAGAGGGCTTCATTGACAGTGGGAGCAGCGGGAAAGCATGTAGATTGCTTAAATCCATTTATGGATTAAAGCAGGCATCACGGAGTTGGAACATCTGTTTCGATGATGTTATCAAAGAGTTTGATTTCATCAAAAATCCAGATGAACCTTGTGTTTATAAGAAGGCTGTAGGGAGAGCTGTCACATTCCTCGTATTATACGTGGATGACATTCTTCTGATAGGAAATGATATTCCTATGCTACAGTCGGTCAAATCTTTCTTATCACTAAGGTTCTCCATGAAGGACCTGGGTGATGCCACATACATTATGGGCATACGGATCTATAGGGATAGATCCAAAGGGTTATTGTGATTGTCCCAAACCAGGTACATCAACACCATCCTAAAAAGGTTTAGTATGGAAGACTCCAAGTGGGGTGCCTTACCCGCCTGCCATGGGGTCACTCTCTCTAAGGACTCTTGCACAAAGACCGATGAAGAGAGAGCTCGCATGAGCATTATACCCTATGCTTCGGCAGTAGGATCTATAATGTATGCGATGTTATGTACGCGCCCAGATGTAGCTTATGCACTTAGTATAGTAAGCAGGTATCAATCCAACCAGGAGAGAATCACTGGATAGCTGTGAAGAACATTCTAAAGTACTTGAGAAGGACTAAAGAATTGTTCATGGTGTATGGTAATGGAGATCTCCAAATGGAGATCTCCAAATGGAGGCCTTTACCGATTCGAGGTTCCAGAGTGATAAGGACGACAGCAAATCTATCTCTGGGTTTGTATTTACCCTCAATGGAGGGGCGGTAAGTTGGAAGAGTTCCAAACAAGATACCGTTGCAGACTCTACGATGTAGGCTGAGTACATTGCTGCGAATGATGCCGCCAAGGAAGCCGTCTGGATGAGGATGTTCGTCTCGGAGCTAGGAGTAGTTCCAACCATTATTGATCCAATACCATTGTATTGTGATAATAATGGGGCTATGGCGTTAGCCAAGGAGCCAGGTCCCATCAGTGATCCAGATACATCCTGGGGCGTTTTCATTTGATCCGGGAGATTGTAGATCGCCGCGAGATCGAGATTAGGAGAGTAGACACAAATAATAACACTGCGGATCCACTCACCAAGGCCCTCCCTCAGCCGCAGCATGAGCGACTTTTTGAGCTGTTGGGTATGAGACACGCCAATAACCGGCCTTAGTGCAAGTGGGAGATTGTTGGATATATGTATGCCCTAGAGGCCATTATATGATAGTGGATGTATTTATACATGTATATATATATATATTCAGTGTAGATTCTTGCTCGACATGATAGTATGCTATCTGGTTTTCTTTATCTGATATGTTATTTGATCATGCTTTTATTCATTCACACATGTTGATAAAGCCCTGAGGATATTTGCTTGACTGCTGTGATTATGATGGGGATCATACTAGTGGGACATCTGTAGTTTATAAACATATCCTGAAAAGTCCCTAGTCGTAGGTGTATCGAGACGGGGCATCGATATACAAGAGTAGACTAGCGTATATGATACTAGACCCATATGATGGGCGATGGATGTTCCCACATTCATCGATGTTTGACATCGAGATCGTATATGGGTGCTCAGTGGTGACTGGGTACACTGGACGGACTCGTCGAGAACTCCTATATGGAATTATATCTATCGTCGGATAGCAGTTTTCAGGTGACACCGGTACAGGTTAGTCTGTAGACCCGAGATCGTCATAGAGTCTTGTGTGTTCTTCCACTGTACTTTGATTACCACCCTACCACGGCTTTACTGAGTCATGTAAACAGGTGGCTGTTGGGTACAGTCCCGAGACACACGAAGGCGATGAGCGATAGGAGGGGTTTCGTCTCTCCCGGTATTGGGGGTTGATGCTGTGCAATGCTCGATTATGTTAGTGTATATGCCCTAGAGGCCATTACTGTATCATACTAGTTTGTATATTACTTAATGGAAGCTTGGGATATTCACCTTGTATAGACAATCTTGCTCAATATAGTAGTATGCTACTTTGTTTGTTTCTGCTTTAATGTGTACATGTGTTTATTTTAGTATATCATCTATACACATTAGTGGAGCCCTTAGGATCTTTACTTGATTACCAGCATTGTGATGGCAGTCACACTAGTGGGGGCTGGGTAATCCACAAGCGCATCCTTATGCAGGTCCCTAGTCGTAGGACTATCGAGACAGAGCATCGATACTCCGGTGTAGACTAGCGTATGCGCTTCTCATCCCAGTGTGGAAGACGGTCTGTCCCACAGTCGTCGGTACGTCGTACTTGAGATAGTATGCGGGTGCTCGTTAGGTTATGATCAGTCGAAAATACTGCATCTTTAAACCGGCAATTTCCCTATCATTTGCATTCATCTAGAAGTGTTCGGCATTCATATAGCACATATTAGCAAAACAGTCGTTAAATATCAGATTGCATGTGTTAGACTTTAAAACTGGCACTATAAGGGAAATTGACTGCATTTCATAGCATGGAATCATTCCTATATATCGCAACTTGTGTTTCGAAGTCTGTGCAGGAAATTACAGAAGATCGGTCAAATTTAGAAACGAAGACTGTTAAAAAGACGCCAACTCAAGGAATTTGAATCTGGCAATGATCTAAGAAGCATTCAGAGAATCAAATATTAGAATGTACGCTTAAAGACACTATAAGTCAACACCACAAAGATGAAGCCCTAGCTCCACCAAGTGGCCGCGGAACCGCGGCCGGAGCCGCCTTGCGCCGCGGTTCCGTGGCGTCCCTGCCACGTCAGCCCTAATTCTCAGCACCATTACCCTTACTTCAGTGTGTACACTTCAGAAAGGCACTACATTTTCCAGATGTCTCTCGAACTTTCTGCCAGTTCAGCAAACCTAGGGTTCCTAAAACTAAACATTCCTAGCTTCCAATCTAGAACCTTCTCCCTAACCCTAGCTTAAAGTAGAAGCTAATCCCCTAACTAACTACTTCTAGAAGCCTCTTCCTCTAACTAACTTTTGGAGGGAAAACTCAAATTTGAATTCCTAGACCTAGGGTTTGGAAAACCTATAAATAGTCCCCTAGGCTCACTTGTTGAAGAAAAATCTTGAACAACTCATTGTTGGCTAAATTCTAGTTCAATCTTCATCTTCCCCAATTTCCACCCACAAGTCTAGTGACAAGGCTTGTGTCAAAACCCTAACCCTAATCCAATCAAAAATCAAGAAACTTCAAGATTCTTTGAGTGCAAGCCAAGCAAGTCTTCAAGATCCTTTAGAAGCGGAACCGAATTTCAACGGACACGAGATCGAAGCAATCCAAGACTCAAGAAGCCGAGCGATGCAAGATTCGACGAGCGAAGTTCCTACCTCTTGTAAATCTTGAGAGTTGTAACTACTTGTTGATGTAATAAAGGTGAAGATTCTTTAACTTGCTTATTTTCAATTCAAGCATTATGATTCATTTCGATTCTTGAATATGTACTTTGTGATGATGCTTGAATAAAACTCCGCTCGTGGAGGAATCGAAACAATTGTAAAATGATGATGTTGATGAATTGTTAAATGTTTTCTTAAGTCTTAAAACAATTGTAAATTCTTGAAAATCGATTGATCGATGATCTAGATCGATGCAAATGTGTTCTTGATTCATTTCGCACGATCTAGAGATCAACAATTGATCATTCGACTTTCAAGAAGCTATCTAGTGAATGTTATTCATCGAAAGGACAAAGGATAGGATGATGAACCCTAATTCTTCGCAAGATCCTTGATCCTCGATGAATTCTACATCGATTTAGCATCAATTTATTAACAGATAAGAAATCGAAATCATGAATCTTCATCACATCTACAATTTACTCGATTCTTACGAGCTTTACTTCAAATCTTGAAACCCTAAGTGATTGGAATTCTATCGAAACTCGATTCTCGATATTTATCATTTTCTTGATTCTTGATTAGAATAGTGATACTTGAAACCCATCGATAAAAATCTTGAATCCTGTTTTCTTTTCTTTTCTATTAAGTTTTTGATTCAAACAAATCAAATTACGAACGAATCGCACAATCCCTGTGGACGATCCGCACTCACTAATGATCTACAATCCGACATCGTTATTGATTGCGGTCAAATAATTCTTTGATTGTGAATTCTATTTTCCAAACCGACACACAAAGAAATGATCAATCAAATGGCGCCGTTGCCGGGGACCATTTGAGTTACTTACACAATCGAAATTTCATTCAACCAAATGGCGCCGTTGCCGGGGATTACGCGCTAATTCGTTCTTTATTTGAAATTTGAATTGAAAGATTTATTCCATTACAAATTTTGTGATCAAAATTCGCGCAAACACTAATACGAGTTGTTGTGATTTGTGCGAGGAAATCTGGAACTTCTGGAGCTGTGGAAAAAAATTTCTGAATATTCCAGAGAGCTAAGCGGAGCAACAGAAGCATTTACCTAAAATTTTGTGCAGAGATAACTTCGAACCACCGCGTTTCCGCGGCATAGGAGCCTAATTGCGGCGGTTCCGCGGCCTCCTCTAGGAGTTGCTGCACCAAAATTGCTCAGGTAAATCCTCACTTTCTTATCTCTCCCCTCAACTGCTCCAAATAACATTTTTGTGCAGGTTTCTTTGCAAAAATCGCAGCGCCGCGCAAAAAGCAAAATTAAATTGTGCTTGTTTTGATTTTTGTGGTTTTTTGCATAATTAATACGGACATTAAGGGGCAAAGACCAAATCCAGATTAGGTGGGGAGTTCATTACCCTTCCTAAGCCCCAAAAATCACGAACTTGCATCCGCATTTACCATAATTAACTAAAAAATATCTAGAGATGACTCTAAGGACCGTCGCGCTCACTTAGGACAGAAGAAGGCCATGGGTAATTCATTGCTTATCCGCGTTTCTCTTGTGGTGTCTAAGGCAAGTGTGTCGAAGGCTGGTGGTTACTTAATTAGGCCCATTACTTACGTAGTGGAGAACCTCCCACTTACCTGGCACTTGTCTGGCCATAGGAGAGACAAAGAGGCAGTGGAGGATTTATCCTGCAACTTGTCTTTTGGCAGTTAGGAGCGGTCTAAAGTTTGACCTAGGTGACCACTAGAATTAGGGTTTTGTGTGTTGCATTTTGTGATTTGCATCATTTTTTTTCAAAAATCCGTATCAATTTTCAAAACAAACACCGCATTCATTCATCTCCCCTAATTATAAATTCACGCTGCCACTTGTACTAACCCTTTTTAGTGCAAGATAGGCTGGACACGGGATTCTAGTGCCCGTTAAGTCCGCGTTTCCTTCGATCGACCCTAAAGTCGGTATTTCTACATTTACCTTTCTTTTACCCACCACCACACCCACTTCGATGGATCCGCCTCCATCGAACTTCTTTTCCACTACTCTGCCGCCGTCCGTTGGTGCGCAGAATCCACCTCGCATCTCTCTCCAAAAGAGGTGCTATCCTACACGAGATCCCCTATCCACCTGTCTTTCCATTCCACCAGCCAACGGGGAAAATTTTGAAATTAAACCCCAATACATCAACCTTCTACCAAAATTTCATGGTCTCGAGACTGAAAACGCATATGCATTTATCACCAAATTTGAAAATGTATGCGCAATGATGGGTACTTCACAGCTTTCTATGGATGCTATGCGTCTACGTCTTCTCTCATTTACCTTGTGCGATATAGCCGAGAAGTGGCTGTATAACACCACCGCACATTCCATTTCAAATTGGGATGAATTCGTCAAAGCATTCCTTAAGAAATTCTACCCATACCAAAAGACAGCTCGAGTCCGTAGCGAAATCAATCAATTCACCCAGCTTCCAAATGAACCTTTTTCAAAATGTCTTGAACGCTTCAAGGATCTGTTAGTCCAATGTCCACATCACGGCATCCCGAGATGGGAACTGTGCCGAATCATTTATGAGGGCATTAATCCTAACACAAGACAGACCCTTGAATCCATGTGTCAAGGCAACTTCATGACTAAAGATGATGAGGAAGCCTGGAAATTTCTAGAATATTTCGCTGAAAAATCTTTACAGTGGGAGGGTGTGAGTCAATCGTCTAGGGATGGCAATGATATTTCCATAGGAGTTAGAGCTGAAATTTCAGCTTTACACAAGAAATTCGACAATATGGAAAACAAATTTTTAGCCGCCGCCCTAAATCAAATGTCACTCTCCAAAACTGTATGTGGATGTTATTCTGATCCTTCTCATTTGACGGAAAAATGTCCACTAAACTCTCCGTTTCAAGGTCATATCAATTCTGCTTTCCAACAAAGACCTAGGAACGATCCATCTTCTTCCACATATAATCAGGGTTGGAGGAATCACCCAAATTTTGCTTGGAACCAATCACAATCTCAAAACACGGTTCCAACCCAAAACAATTTCCAAAGGGTCCCTCCACCACAACAGCAACCACTTCAATTGAGTCAGCACCCCTTCCAATCACAAAACTTCCGAAATCCGGCCAACACTTTTGCACCACATGAAAACTCTTTGCATTTGACCGGTACAGATAATACCTCTGCACTAGCACAAACCTTGGATACTTTCATGAAACAATCTATCCAAGGGACGGCAAGTTTGCAATCTTCCGTCGAGAATGTGATGAAGATCATTGTCTCTCAAAATGAGAATATCAAATTGATGGAAGCACAAATTGCACAACTAAAAGCCGAAATGAGTGCAAGAGAGAAAGGGAAACTTCCAGCTCAACCTTTGCCCAATCCTGGCTATTCACATCATGTGAATGCAATCACGTTGAGATCTGGAAGAGTGCTTGACAACCACGTTGGGGAAGAGTTTGATGATACAGAAAAATCAATCAATAACACCCCGGCTGAGACCTTTCCTTCCACTTCTACTTCTAATTCTGACCCCAGTTCTTCTACCCCACCACCTTCTTGCGGGCCTATTCTTCGTTTCCCACAAGGCCCGCCACCTCAGCCCATCTCTTCTAGTCTACCACCGATGATCCCCACTTCTATTCTGGGATCGGGTCCACACACACTTCCTTCTCCTATGATAGACCCAGCTCTTATTGCTAAAGCACCTTATCCGAATCGGTTAAGGGCTAACAAAGCGAGTCCACATATGGAGAAGATTATGGACATGTTTAAGCAAGTTAACATCAACATCCCTCTCCTAGATGCCATCCAACAAGTTCCGTCCTATGCGAAAACTCTTAAGAACTTGTGCACTAGGAAGAGGAAGACTCAAGTGCCTAAGAAGATATTCATGGCAAAGACAGTAGACACGGCTTTCCCCCAACAAGTACCATGGAAACGTAAGGACCCTGGCTGTCCTACTATTTCTATTTCTATTGGGCAAAAATACATCAACCGTAATCTACTAGACCTTGGCGCTAGTGTTAACTTGCTTCCATATTCGGTTTACGAGCAACTAGGTATCGGAGTGTTAAAGCCCTCGAGCATAACTCTCCAGATGGCTGACCGATCAATCACAAAACCTAGGGGTAAACTGGAGGATGTGTTAATAAAAATCGGGGAATTTATATTCCCTGTGGATTTTATTGTAATTGATACACAGTCTGTAGCGAACCCACGGAATCAAATTCCGGTGATTTTAGGTCGCCCCTTTTTGGCCACTTCCAATGCTAACATCAACTGTCGTGACGGTTCTATGACCCTTTCTTTCGGGAATAGGTCAATAGAGCTGAACATTTACAAGTTGGGAAGTGTACCCTCCGAACCTACTGCTCATGTCTGTTTTGTCGACTTAATGGATGTCGACAGCAGCGAATTTGATGATCCTCCTGATACCGATCTTGACTCTTTTCATACGTTATTGTTTGACCCAACTATGTATCATACACATATGGACTCTTCCACCGAGATGTCCGGGTCAACAATTAACACTGATTATGAACTTCTTTTAGAGTCTGAAGATCACCCCGCACTTTGTGATGACATTATTCATCGGGGTATTGATGGAACTTTTGAGGAAATCTTCGCTGATGAACTCGCATTTTTGAATGACACGGGTGTTGAGATGAATCATCTCCCAAACATTGAAATTGAACCTCCACCCCTTTTTCTAAACTGTAAAAAGAATGCGAGTAATCCATCACATTCACTGCATCGTCTCTCCAAAATGAGACGCACACACATTCTATTCCACCACTTACCCTTTCCCCACTTCTTCTTCCACCAACCAGAGCACTGCATTGATAAAATTTTTGAATGGTTGGTGTTAACTTTCGGTCTTTGCAAAGCTTGGCATCGACCACTAATTTTTGACCCCCTCATGTGATTTTCAAAGATTAACATTGCATAACTCAAGTTTGGGGGGGGGGCATTTTTTCTGGCTCTTGAAAAGAAAATTTTTACAAAATTATGAGCCAAAAATAAGTTTGAGGGAGGTTCTTCATTTAAATATTTTGCCCCCACTAATAAATTCCTCCCAAGCTTACAGGTTTTTCGAGATTTAGCAGAAGGCAACAGTGAGGACACTGTTGAAAACAAGTTTGGGGGAGGTTTGTGCTTATTTTCGCATCATTTGCGTCATACTTTGCATAAGCACAAAACATTTTTCAAAACCTATAAAAATTTAAAAATTTTCAAAGGAAAAAAAAAATATTTTTTGTACATAAATAAGATAATAAAAGATTAGATAGTGAAAAATTACATCCATGAGATCAGAAAAATTTAAGAAATCCAAGAAAATTAGAAGTTTTCTTATACGAACTAGTAATAAGTAGTTATGAGCCGTTGTTCCAAGGGTTAGTAAGATGAAGGAAGTCACTAATCTGAGGATAAAAATAAGAGTGAAAAGTAGTTTCTATTCTGGAAGCCAAACATTTTGAACATTGATACCCTGCTATTCGCACTTACACACGTCTTAAAGCCTGGGATAGTAGAGGATACCTTGAAATGCTCTTGTCTTTAAGCCAAAAGTATGAAGGAAATAAAAAATGAAGAAAATATAAAATGGTTAGAAAAATGGACACTGGTTTTGTTATCGCCAAGGCAGCAATAAAAAAATATAGCGAGGGTGCCTCTTCACCTAGTGCCCTAAGGCCAACTGGTCTGGGAGTCACTGCTAAGCCTTAGGTGGTGCAGGACGAGGAAAATACACCAAGTGAGCAAGCACAAGAGTAATCGGTCGGTTAGTACCTCAAGAAGTATTAACGGTCGCATGAAAGTGTGTGAGCAATCTCATCTAAATATTCATTAATTAAAAAGTACCGAGGCTGATGGGCAAGAGTATGATAGCTTGAATTGAATTCTCCGGGTGTAGGGATGTCCTTTACACACACGCAGGAAGGACGTGATTTCTAACATCTTTTCATGACTATTAAGATAGGGCTCATGACAACCGAAAAGCTAGCTTAGTTGGAAACCCTAATTTTCAAAGTCTTTCTTTTACAATTCTTTTCTTTAAATGTAATATTCATGATCTTCCTTTTATTATTGGATTTTGTGGGTGCAATCCGCTGAAAACCCTCAGGAGACAACACTCCTCCTATTAGGGACACCTAGAGGTTTAAAGGCTTTTTACACGTGCTCAGTGCAATCGTGTTGCCTATAAAAGTGTGCTAGTTAGTTATTTTTCTCTTTCTTTATTTTCTCCTTCTTTTTTTAATGAAAAGTTCGCTCAAGACGATCGAAAATAAGTTTGGGGGAATTTGATCAGTCGAAAATACTGCATCTTTAAACCGGCAATTTCCCTATCATTTGCACTCATCTAGAAGTGTTCGGCATTCATATAGCACATATTAGCAAAACAGTCGTTAAATATCAGATTGCATGTGTTAGACTTTAAAACTGGCACTATAAGGGAAATTGACTGCATTTCATAGCATGGCATCATTCCTATATATCGCAACTTGTGTTTCGAAGTCTGTGCAGGAAATTACAAAAGATCGGTCAAATTTACAAACGAAGACTGTTAAAAAGACGCCAACTCAAGGAATTTGAATCTGGCAATGATCTAAGAAGCATTCAGAGAATCAAATATTAGAATGTACACTTAAAGACACTATAAGTCAACACAACAAAGATGAAGCCCTAGCTCCACCAAGTGGCCGCGGAACCGCGGCCGGAGCCGCCTTGCGCCGCGGTTTCGTGGCGTCCCTGCCACGTCAGCCCTAATTCTCAGCACCATTACCCTTACTTCAGTGTGTACACTTCAGAAAGGCACTACATTTTCCAGATGTCTCTCGAACCTTTTGCCAGTTCAGCAAACCTAGGGTTCCTAAAACTAAACATTCCTAGCTTCCAATCTAGAACCTTCTCCCTAACCCTAGCTTAAAGTAGAAGCTAATCCCCTAACTAACTACTTCTAGAAGCCTCTTCCTCTAACTAACTTTTGGAGGGAAAACTAAAATTTGAATTCCTAGACCTAGGGTTTGGAAAACCTATAAATAGACCCCTAGGCTAACTTGTTGAAGAAAAATCTTGGACAACTCATTGTTGGTTAAATTCTAGTTCAATCTTCATCTTCCCTAATTTCCACCCACAAGTTTAGTGACAAGGCTTGTGTCAAAACCCTAACCCTAATCCAATCAAAAATCAAGAAACTTCAAGATTTTTTGAGTGCAAGCCAAGCAAGTCTTCAAGATCCTTTAGAAGCGGAACCGGATTTCAACGGAGCACGAGATCGAAGCGATCCAAGACTCAAGAAGCCGAGCGATGCAAGATTCGACGAGCGAAGTTCCTACCTCTTGTAAATCTTGAGAGTTGTAACTACTTGTTGATGTAATAAAGGTGAATATTCTTTAACTTTCTTATTTTCAATTCAAGCATTATGATTCATTTCGATTCTTGTATATGTACTTTGTGATGATGCTTGAATAAAACTCCGCTCGTGGAGGAATCAAAACAATTGTAAAATGATGATGTTGATGAATTGTTAAATGTTTTCTTAAGTCTTAAAACAATTGTAAATTCTTGAAAATCGATTGATCGATGATTTAGATCGATGCGAATGTGTTCTTGATTCCTTTCGCACGATCTAGAGATCAACAATTGATCATTCGACTTTCAAGAAGCTATCTAGTGAATGTTATTCATCGAAACGACAAAGGATAGGATGAGGAACCCTAATTCTTCGCAAGATCCTTGATCCTCGATGAATTCTACATCGATTTAATATCAATTTGTTAATAGATAAGAAATCGAAATCTTGAATCTTCATCACATCTACAATTTACTCGATTCCTACGAGCTTTACTTCAAATCTTGAAACCCTAAGTGATTGGAATTCTATCGAAACTCGATTCTCGATGTTTATTATTTTCTTGATTCTTGATTAGAATAGTGATACTTGAAACCCATCGATAAAAATCTTGAATCATGTTTTCTTTTCTTTTCTATTAAGTTTTCGATTCAAACAAATCAAAATACGAACGAATCGCACAATCCCTGTGGACGATCCGCACTCACTAATGATCTACAATCCGACACCGTTATTGATTGCGGTCAAATAATTCTTTGATTGTGAATTCTATTTTCTAAACCGACACACAAAGAAATGATCAATCAAATGGCGCCGTTGCCGGGGACCATTTGAGTTACTTACACAATCGGAATTTCATTCAATCAGGTTACGAGTACACTGGACAGGACTCGTAGGGAACTGTTGGTTGGTACTATACCTATCGTCAGTTATCAGTTCCCAGGTGACATGAGTACAGCTTAGTCCGCTGACTTGACACTGTCACTTCGCCTCGAGTGTGTTCCTACTGTACTTAGATTACTACCTACCACGACTCAAAGGAGTCGTGCAAACAGGTAGTAGTTGGGTGCAGTCCCGAAGCACTTAGAGGCAGTGACGGTTAGACAGGATTCGTCTCTCCCGGTATTGGGGGTTGACATCGCGCTGTGCCTAGGAGAGCCATTACACAAGTCGTCCCTGGCCAGGGCAAGCGAGATATACTGGTAGGTTTCCAGTGTTATCTCAGGGTGTTCTGGGCTACACTCCGACACGACTTGTACCGCTATTAGGGGACTGACGTTTACCGCCCCCTAGGTCCGCCATGCGATGTTATCAGACGAACAGACCTGACTGTACGGAGATTGTCACATTCAGGCTCAGTAGGAGTTCAGATGGGTTTCACCTCGTCAGTCTTATTGTCGGCATCTACCTAGGGACCGTTACGCACAGCTAGTGCCGCTTGCGGTCTGTGGTTAAACCCACTGCCAGCGTAGTGTCAAGTCTTTAGAGTCCCACACAGAAAGATATTCGCCTTTAGGCAAAAGAGTAGAGGTCGCATGGTTTTGCGACAGGTCGCATGGTTTTGCGACAGGGTTCGGTCACATCCGTGCACTTGTGCACGTTTAGTGTCCGGACAGTTAACACTAGCGGGCTTTGGTTTAAGCCAGATCCTAGTGTTCGTTTTGGGATTGGTTTTATCTCGTTAGTATTCGTGTTCCTCAGAACGCGGATGCGGGTGTGTATGCACAGTTGACAGAGAGACAGAGGCAGAGGATTCTCATTGGGGTTGTTGACTGTTGACTTTTGCTAAAACCCTAATGAGAATATGAAATATGATTAACAATAATATTGATTAAGTAGTATAGTGACATGGTTGTTGAGGGGTTAACTTTGTTGACTTGTTGACTTTGTTGACCGGTTGACTAGGTTGGACTAGTTGACCGTCATCATTACAATGGCTATCATTTCATGGCAAAGACTCTTGCTTGCTTGTTTCTTTTTGCAAAATGAGTGCATGAAATGATATGGCCATTTTGACTTTAACCATCACATAATACTCAATTACTATTATGAGTTATCATGATTTTGGATTATGAGAGCTTGGATGGCAAAAGGCTTGCTCATTCTCTCATTTGTTTTCTCTCTCTTGGTTGAGCTCTCCCTCTTCCTCTTGCTCTCTCTCTAGTCTATGGTTCACTTGTCTCATGTGTTGAGAAGCAAGAATCATAGAGATAAATCCCAACACACTCCTCAACTCATCCTAGTTCACAAGGTTTAGCGAACCAAGTGTTCTAGTTTCTTTTAGTTTGAAGAGAAGCCAAAGGTAGAAGCTTTCAGGTGGATCCATCTTCGGCGCAAGGAGACGACGAGGTGAGGCCGATCCGACCACCGCAAGGAGTTGAAGACGAAGGAGATCAAGTTAAGGTATAACCACCTAACTGAGTAAGTTATACTCTTGTTAGGATTGTTAGATAGTTGTTTAACAAAGATCCATTTTTTTGAGTCCATGTTACCCCCTCTAGAAAAATCGTTTTTCATCATTTCCACAAGCCCGTAAGTACCGGGAGAGGTAACGTGGACTTACAGTGGTATCAGAGCCTAGTTAAACACTATCTAACATGTTAGCAAAGTAACTAGAAGTTCGATCGAAGAAAAAATCGCGTAACATGCCCGAAAAATCAAGTTTCTGCCGATTCTGTTTTCTGTTCAAATATTAATAAATCTGACACTAAAAATTGGCTCAGGTTTTTTAAAACCCACACAAGAAATTTGGTCCACCGACTCGATCAAAGCGCCGCGGAAACGCGGCGGGAGCATGCTCCCGCCGCGGTTCCGCGGCCGAGTTGACTCGGTCGTGGAACAAGTTTCCTACAGTGTGTTTCTGGGGTTGTTTTGGGATTTTTACAATATGATTTTTCTGCCCAGATTTTCCAGAAAGCAAAATTTGTTTTTGGGGTCTAAAAATCCGTATTTTGATCAAACTTCTAAAGACTTAAAGCTAACGGGTTATATCTGTGATGTGATATATGTATTAAACGTCCGCTAATCGCTATTCGTCGATTAGTGGGGGTTATACATATCTGTGATCTGTAATGTTGATGGTATGTGTATATGAATTCACTAGATTGTCCCGGATGAATAGCCGAGGGGTTGTGAGATGAGAGTTTTCTTTTCTTTCAATTCATGTAAATTTGTAATTGATGTAATATTATTTTTAGCCGCACAACCGGGGTGAGGTTGTAGCCGTCATTGTATAATTTCTTTTACTGCTTTTTGCTCCTAGGATAGACCCAAGGTAGGGTGCACAAACTACCGGGTATCTCGAAGTGCCGGGTGGCCTACTCACGTCGTTGAGGGAGGTTGCTCCGCTTCGGATATTTGGCAGGTAGTTTGCCGCACCCGTAGGGGTCTAGGGTGGGGTTTTGGCTATTCATCGCGACCGTGTAATCCTCTTTTCGTTACAGGCTCGTATGAATTGCGGATTCCTAGTATATCCAATATGTTCATCTGTGATCTGGAATGGCTATCATTGCTATATATCTATATATGATATCTATTTCGGCGTTGCTTATGTTTTGCATCCGCGCTAGTCCATCCCCCGCTCTGTCGTTAGTTAAGTAACCTAACGGGTAATGACGGGGCCCCGTGGCGAATGCGGATGGCATAAGCGTACGTCATATTTTGGTTATTTTCTGCAATGGTAGGATTAAATGATGGGACGCATTAAAATTAATGCAAGAAAAATAAACCAAGTAAAAGTCGTTGGAACACTTTCAAAACCACTTGGTTCTTTTCAAAACCAAATTTTAAATGCGGAGCATGAACCACTCCTTTTTTTTTTGAAACCTATCTCGTTCCTTCGATTATATCAAGTTCACTACGTTCACGGTTTCGCCAAAACCATTCTTAGCCCTCCGTCGTTTCACATGAATGGTCAATAAGTATTCAAGCTATGTATGTTGGCCAAAGTCAATGCATAGTGATTGGTAGCTATTGGGTATTCATGTGCAGCATAGATAGATGTGTTGGTTTGGGACAGTCGTACTGCCATGTTGGCCAAAGTCAAGGGTAGGTACGGGTGGGTTCAAATTAACCTGGAGAATGACGGGTAGAACTTGACATGTGACTTATGATATTTTGGCCAAAGTCAAGGTCACAAGAGCATGGGGCAAAAATCCACATCGGGAGTTTCAAAAGAACTGAAACTTGCTAGCGCTGCATACCATTTGGAGTGTGATGATTCTGGTAGGATTCCTTCAGTTTTGTCATGTAATGATATTTGAATCCCGATCCTACTGTGAGTATATGCTACTCCTCGGGAAATTTCTCACTTAACGATCAATGCTATAAACCAAGTAGGCGTCTAGAAAGGTGTTAGCGGGGCTACGCCCCCAGGGAAAAGAGGTTATTTAATTAAGGATTTTCGCGAAAGCGTTGGAAAACCTCCCTCGAAGTACTGACACTAGCCTGGCTGAACGGTTAAGCAAGTATTGTAACGGTGAGATTGATCCTGACTAATTCTTCCTTTTTGGTTTGAGGAGGGATTCGAGAGACAGTGGGTGCCATCCTGTTTAGACAAATTAAAAACCACTCTAAACTTGCAAGAGCATCATGATAAAGTGTTTCTTCTCTCTCTCCTAATTGCAGCGACCAAACATCATGACTGGACTTAAGTTACTACTAGATAAAAACATACCGACAGGGCCAAACTACAATGATTGGCTCAGGAATGTCAAAATGGCAATCACTTATGACAAGTTGGGGTATCTCCTTACCACCAAACCTCCCCCTGTCCCAGGTCCCAAAACCAGCGTCGCGGATAGGGAAATCCGTAAGACCTGGGAAATCGATTGCGCGAAGGCCAAGTGCCTCGTGCTTGCCTCTATGGACAATGAACATCAGAGGAGGCACGAAAATATGGACCTTGAACCATATTTCTCCATACAAAAGAACTGTATGGAGAGCAATCTCGTATCGCCAGATACGAAGTCTCGAAAAAGCTGTTTTCGGCGAGATAGGCCGTCAGATCATCAGTAGCGGAACACGTGCTTAAGATGATTGGCTTCATTGAGGAGCTCGCAGACCTAGGGACCACGTTAGAGAACGAGCTCTACACGGACTTGATTCTCCAGTCCCTTCCTTCCACTTACGCCCATTTTATCCTGAATTTCAACTTGCAAGAAAAGGAAGTTGAACTTTCAGAACTCCTCAACATGCTGAGGAGTGCAAAGGGCACCCTACAGAAAGGTAGGGAAACATCCACTTTATTTGTAAGAGGATCTTCCTCTTCTAGGTCTAAGGCGAAAGCCAAAGGAAAGAACAAGAAAGCCCCCGCCAAACCAAGGGGCGGTGTTAGTAAAGTGGATACGAAGGGAAAGACAAAAGCAACAAAGGTAGCGGGGAAGCTTGTGGGGAAGGAAGAGTGCTTTTACTGTCACAAAAGTGGACACTGGAAGAAAGATTGCAGGGCTTGGAAGGCCAGAACACAGGATCTGAAGCAAGTTGCGGCTTTAGCTTCAGGTGTGTATGTTATTAAAAACTTTCTATAAATAAACTCTACTTCCTGGGTATTGGATACCGGATCAGGATCTCATATCTGTAATTCTTTGCAGGCGTTGAGAAAGCGTAGGTTTTTGAAGGCAGGTGACATGACCCTCAAAGTTGCAAACGGAGCTAGCATGGGTGCTAAGGCCGTGGGGGACTATCACCTGGGAATGTCAGATGGACATGTTTTGGTTTTACGTAATTTCTTTTTTGTACCCAATGCAACTTGTAATATCATTTCTGTATCTTTAATATCTAAAGAAGGTTATGAATTTGCGTTTGTAAGTAATGTTGTAAGCATTCACCTTAATCAAGTTCTGATTGGGTCGGGTACATTAAGCAATGGTATATACGTATTAACCAACCACAGATTTTCAATGTCCAGAATACACAAAAAAGAAAGTCTCCGGAAACAAATCAGGCTTTCTTATGGCATTGTAGACTGGGTCACATCAATGAGAGAAGGTTGACGAAGTTACATACAGAAAGATATTTGGATCCGTTCGAATATCAATCATATGCAACTTGTCAATCCTGTCTCAAAGGAAAGATGACAAAGACTCCGTTCACTGGACACGGAGTAAGAGCGAGCGAGCTCTTGGGACTCGTACACAGCGACGTGTGCGGTCCAATGTCTACGCATGCATGAAGCGGTTATTCTTACTTCATTACTTTCACGGATGACTTTTCAAGGTACGGATATGTCTTCTTAATGAAATATAAATCCGAAGCCTTTGGAAAATTCCAGGATTATAAGAATGAAGTAGAAAAACAAACCGGCAAAAGTATCAAGACACTGAGATCTGATCGAGGTGGTGAATACTTGAGTGCCGAGTTCCTGGATTACTTAAAAGAGAATGGAATTCTCTCTCAGCTTACTCCTCCATACACTCCGCAACATAACGGTGTATCGGAGAGACGGAACCGAACCCTATTGGATATGGTACGGTCCATGATGAGTAACGCTGAGTTACCGCGATCATTCTGGGGATATGCACTAGAATCAGCTGCATACCTTTTGAACCGAGTTCCAACTAAGACTGTGCCTACTACACCATATCAGATGTGGTGTGGGAAGAGACCCTATCTTAATCACATTAAGACATGGGGATGTCCAGCTTTTGTCAAAAAGCAGCATGCGGACAAACTCGAGGCATGCTCAGTACAGTGCAAGTTTGTGGGATATCCAAAGAACACCAAGGGATATTTCTTCTATTGCGAAGAGGAACAAAAGGTTTTTGTTTCTCGTCATGCCCACTTCTTGGAAACTCAGTTTTTGGAAAAACAGATAAGTGGGAGCGCAATGGAACTGGAAGAAATTCCAGAACCACGAGCTATTACTGAAAGCTTAGTAGAACCAGAGAGTTCGAAAGATCAGGACATTCCTACGCCGCTCCGCAGAAGTAGTAGGCAGTCTCGTCCACCCGAGAGATACTACGGTTTTCTCATAGACGGGGATAGAGAGGATTGCATCATTGATAATGATGAGCCGACTAGCTTCCAGCAGGCCATTCAGAGCGTTGACTCGGTAAAATGGCTGGATGCAATGCGGACCGAAATGGAGTCCATGTACACCAACAAAGTATGGACGTTGGACGTTGCTCCAGATGGGGTAAAACCCGTAGGATGCAAGTGGATCTTCAAAAGGAAGATTGGTGTAGATGGACAGGTTGAGACCTATAAAGCTAGACTTGTTGCAAAGGGTTTTCATCAAAGACCTGGTTTGGATTATGACGAAACCTTTTCTCCAGTGGCTATGCTGAAATCCATTCGGATCCTTCTTGCCATTGCTGCCTTCCACGATTATGAGATTTGGCAGATGGACGTAAAGACCGCTTTTATGAATAGAAATTTAGAGGAGTGTGTCTATATGGACCAGCCAGAGGGTTTCATTCAGAGTGGGAGCAGCGGAAAGGTGTGCAAGTTGCTTAAGTCCATCTATGGACTAAAGCAGGCATCGCGGAGTTGGAACATCTGTTTTGATGAGACGGTCAAAGAATTTGGCTTTATCAAAAATCCATATGAACCATGCATCTATAGTAGATTTGTAGCAAGAACTGTCGTATTCCTCGTATTGTACATGGATGACATTCTTCTGATAGGAAATGACATTCCTATGCTACAATCTATCAAGGGATTCTTGTCACACAGGTTCTCCATGAAAGACCTGGGTGATGCCTCGTACATTCTGGGGATCCGGATCTTTCGTGACAGATCCAAGAGGATATTAGGACTTTCACAGTCCAGGTACATCGACACCATACTGAAAAGATTCAGTATGGAAGATTCCAAGCGCGGTAATCTACCGGCTTGTCATGGGATCACCCTCTCCAAAGAGATGTCTCCCAAGACTAATTTGGAAAGGGATCGCATGTCTATTATACCCTACGCTTCTACGGTAGGCTCTATAATGTATGCGATGTTGTGTACCAGACCAGATGTAGCTTATGCACTGAGTGTGGTAAGCCGGTATCAGTCAAACCCTGGGGAGAAACACTGGATAGCGGTAAAGAACATTCTCAAGTACCTGAGAAGGACTAAGGAGATATTCTTGGTGTATGGCAGAAAAGACCTCCAGATTGAGGCCTTTGCTGACTCCAGCTTACAGAGTGACAAGGATGATTCCAAGTCCATGTCGGGTTATGTCTTTACCCTCAATGGTGGGGCGGTGTGTTGGAAGAGTTCCAAACAGGAAACCGTTGCTGACTCGACGATGGAAGCGGAATATATCGCTGCTGCAGATGCCGCAAAAGAAGCCGTCTGGATAAGGAAGTTCTTAACTGAACTTCAGGTGGTTCCGTCCATTGTTGATCCAATACCTCTGTATTGCGACAACAACGGGGCTATAGCTTTAGCGAAGGAACCCAGGTCCCATCAGAGATCCAGACACATCTTGAGGCGGTATCACCTGATCAAGGAGATGGTGGGTCGCCAGGAGATCGAGGTTCGGAGAGTTGCTACGGAAGATAACACTGCTGATCCATTCACAAAGGCCTTACCCCAGACTCAGTTCGAGCGGCTGATCGAGATGATAGGTCTTCGATACGCCAGTACATGGCCATAGTGCAAGTGGGAGATTGTTAGTGTATATGCCCTAGAGGCCATTACTGTTTCATACTAGTTTGTATATTACTTAATGGAAGCTTGGGGTATTCACCTTGTATAGACAATCTTGCTCAATATATTAGTATGCTACTTGGTTTGTTTCTACTTTAATGTGTACATGTGTTTATTTTAGTATATCACCTATACACATTAGTGGAGCCCTTATGATCTTTGCTTGATTACCAGCGTTGTGATGGCAGTCACACTAGTGGGGGCTGGGTAGTCCACAAGCACATCCTTATGCAGGTCCCTAGTCGTAGGACTATCGAGACAGGGCATCGATACACCGGAGTAGACTAGCGTATGCGCTTCTCATCCCAGTGTGGGAGACGGTCTATCCCACAGCCGTCAGTACGTCGTACTTGAGATAGTATGCGGGTGCTCGTTAGGTTACGAGTATACTGGACAGGACTCGTAGGGAACTGTTGGTTGGTACTATACCTATCGTCAGTTATCAGTTCCCAGGTGACATGAGTACAGCTTAGTCCGCTGACTTGACACTGTCACTTCGCCTCGAGTGTGTTCCCACTGTACTTAGATTACTACCCTACTACGGCTCAAAGGAGTCATACAAACAGGTAATAGTTGGGTGCAGTCTCGAAGCACTTGGAGGCAGTGACAGTTAGACAGGATTCGTCTCTCCCGGTATTGGGGGTTGACATCGCGCTGTGTCTAGGAGAGCCATTAAACAAGTCGTCCCTGGCCAGGGCAAGCGAGATATACTGGTAGGTTTCCAGTGTTATCTCAGGGTGTTCTGGGCTACACTCCGACACGACTTGTACCGCTATTAGGGGACTAACGTTTACCTCCCCCTAGGCCCGCCATGCGATGTTATCAGACGAACAGACCGGACTGTACGGAGATTGTCACATTCAGGCTCAGTAGGAGTTCAGATGGGTTTCACCTCGTCAGTCTTCTTGTCGGCATCTACCTGGGGACTGTTACGCACAGCTAGTGCCGCTTGCGGTCTGTGGTTAAACCCACTGCCAGCGTAGTGTCGAGTATTTAGAGTCCCATACAGAAAGCTATTCACCTTTAGGCAAAAGAGCAGAGGTCGCATGGTTTTGCGACAGGGTTCGGTCACATCCGTACACTTGTGCACGTTTAGTGTCCGAACATTTAACACTAGCGGGCTTTGGTTTAAGCCAGATCCTAGTGTTCGTTTTGGGATTGGTTTTATCTCGTTAGTATTCGTGTTCCTCGGAACGCGAATGCGGGTGTGTATGCACAGTTGACAGAGAGACAGAGGCAGAGGATTCTCATTGGAGTTGTTGACTATTGACTGTTGACTTTTGCTAAAACCCTAATGAGAATATGAAATATGATTAACAATAATATTAATTAAGTATTATAGTGACATGGTTGTTGAGGGGTTTACTTTGTTGACTTGTTGACTTTGTTGACCGGTTGACTAGGTTGGACTAGTTGACCATCATCATTATAATGGCTATCATTTCATGGCAAAGACTTTTGCTTGCTTGTTTCTTTTTGCAAAATGAGTGCATGAAATGATATGGCCATTTTGACTTGAACCATCACATAATACTCAATTACTGTTATGAGTTATCATGATTTTGGATTATGAGAGCTTGGATGGCAAAAGGCTTGCTCATTCTCTCATTTGTTTTCTCTCTCTTTCTTGAGCTCTCCCTCTTCCTCTTGCTCTCTCTCTAGTCTATGGTTCACTTATCTCATGTGTTGAGAAGCAAGAACCATAGAGATAAATCCCAACACACTCCTCTACTCATCCTAGTTCATAAGGTTTAGCAAACCAAGTGTTCTAGTTTCTTCTAGTTTGAAGAGAAGCCAAAGGTAGAAGCTTTCAGGTGGATCCATCTTCGGCGTAAGGAGACGACGAGGTGAGGCCGATCCGACCACCGCAAGGAGTTGAAGACGAAGGAGATCAAGTTAAGGTATAACCACCTAACCGAGTAGGTTAAACTCTTGTTAGGATTGTTAAATAGTTGTTTAACAAAGATCCATTTTTTTGAGTCCATGTTACCACCTCTAGAAAAATCGTTTTTCATCATTTCCGCAAGCCCGTAAGTACCGGGAGAGGTAACGTAGACTTACAAATTAGCTATATCAGTAAGTCCATGGCCAGGGCTGTTGAGATTTACTGATAAATATTATCAATAAATTCTCGATCTGTTATAGACCATTCATCGACATGACTTATTGAGTTATTAGGGTCGACGTTACCATCCCTAGACTCGATATGCAGCATATCTGACGAAGAGACCGGACTGTTCGGTAGTATTGCCGGTTGGCTCGACGGGAGTTGTGACAGGTTCGCTTGTTTTCTTCCGATCGCTCAAAACCCGGGTGGCCGTTACGTTTTGCTGACCTCTTGCGGCTTGGGAGTGCTTAATATGATCATCACCTACTGTCGGCGTATTGACGAGTCTTAGAGTCCCACAATGGAGTTACCTAGTCCAGGCGAAACGATGTGGTGTGCATATGAGATATGCGCGGGGACCGGATTAAATGTGCGTATGTGATACCGTATATTAATCGGGTTGTTTTCTATTGGTCGGGTCGTATGTGATATGACCGGTTTGCTAAATCAAGTGTTGATTTATCTTTGACCATTAGCTTTTCACTTTAGACCATTTTGTCTTTTGTAGTATGCATGCATGTAAGCACATGTTCTTTTTGTTGCACATATAGATGTGCATGCACACATACATGCATACACTTATTCTATCATGGTTGTTGATATATGAGATGGTGGCAATATAAGACTCACACCTTGTTATTTAATATAATGATATTTCCTTTTGGAAAAGAAAATGAAAGTGAAATTAATTCATGGTTAATTATTTTATTCTTCCACTCACCCTTGCCTTAACCATGAGTTATATTTCCTTGGCCATTTTTCATCCAAAAGAAAATATCTAGATATTTTTTAACTAGGGTTAAAGGTGAGAAGAAGAAAATATATATATTTTCTTTTCTCATCTTTTAACCTAAGCTTATCATTATCTTGAGCTCTCATATCGCCTTCATCTTCTTCTTCCTCTCTCTTGCTCTCTAGCTTCCATTAGTGAGTGAAAGAGTGTTCAAGTTAGGGTCTTTAAGTGAGAAAAGAAACCACATTAACATTCTACACTACTCTAGCCAACTAGTTTAGAGTGTTGGTTTCAACTATTTCTCTTGATCTAGTATATAGCTTCTAGCTTGGACAAAGAGGACTCCGGATGGATCGTCGTGGACTTAGAGGACCTCAAGCAAGCTTCTTTCAAACCCCAAGTGGCCAAGGAGTCTAGCGTAGGGAGCTACAAAGGTTGTATTCCCTAAACCTAGCTTTTACTTCTTGTGAAAGTGTTTAAAGTTTTGTTACCCTAGCTTTTCTAGTATGATCCTTAGGTTAGTTTCTATAACACCCTAAAAATTTAAAGAATGGCATGTGTGATGCTACTAAACCCTTGTAGTGGTGCTGTAGAAACTCCTTCAACAACTCCATTGTCACACAACGGTTGGAACAAAGTTCATTTCATGAACTAATATTCATCCAGACTGCCTCTTTGGTAGCTTCCTTGGTAGCAATGTATCCAGCCTTTATCGTCTAGTATGCCTCGGTATCTAGCTTGGAACTCTTCCAACATACCGTCCCTCCACTGAGGGTAAAGACAATGCCTGTGACTGACATTCAGTCAACCTTACCACCATGGAAGCTATCCAGTGATTCTCCCCAGGATCGATTGATACCATCTTACTACACCTAGTGAGAATCCTAACATCCACTTAGATCTATCTCATAGATCCAAAACCCAGGATTTAGGAGGTATCACCTTGATCCTATATGGAGAATCCATATGATAAGAGGAGATTGACCGAGCGTAGTATAGGAAACTCCTTTCCTATCAAGAGTATGTCATCCACATACAATACGAGGATCATCACCATACTCCCTACAGTCTTTTTGTGTATACAAGGTTCATCTACCATTTTGATGAGGTCAAACTCTTTGACTACAACATCAAAACAGATGTTCCAACTCCGCGATGCCTGCTTTAACTCATAAAGCAACTTGCACACGTTTTCGCTGCTCCCACTGTCTACAAAGTCCTCTGGCTGTGTACTTATAGACGCTCTCTTCTAAATCATCATTTAGAATAGCAGTCATGACACTCAACCGCCAGATATCGTAGTCATGGTATGTAGCAGTGACAAGTAAGATCCCTATGGACTTAATTATAGCTTCTGGAGAAAAGGTTTCATCATAAACCACACCTGGTCGACGACGAGAACCTTTTGCAATAATCCTAGCTTTGAAAGTCTCAACTTTTCCATGTACACCAAAGTAATCTTCTCAAGATATACTTACTCCTGATGGGGATTTAACCCTTCAGATAATGTAACCAAAGTCCATACTTTGTTGGTGTTTATGGATTCCATCTCAGATCGCTTAGCATCCAGCCATTCTCATAGAATCACCACTCTTGATGGCCTGCTCGAAACTAGTTGGGTCATCATCTCATGATGCCATCCTCGCTCCCACTGTCATAGAGAAACCGAAGTATCTCTCAGGCAGATGAGGAACCCTACCAGATCGGCGGAGAGGCTAAGATTCGTTGGGAACTATTGAATCCTTCGGTTCTACCAAATCGTCAGCTGCAGTTTGTATAGCTGGAACTCCTTCCAGTTCTACCTCATAACCACTAATTTCTTCACAAGAAATTCCCTTTCCCAAAGGTGGTATGCTGAGAAACAAAACACCTTTTGCTCCTCAGTGTGGTATAAGATATTCCCTTGCGAATGCTTGGGATATCCAACAAACTTCCACATAACTGACCTTGCCTCGAGCTTGTTCGGATTTTGCTTTTGGCATAGGCCGGACAACCCCAAATCTTAACAGACTTAAGACATGGGCTCTTCCCATTCCATATCACATATGGAGTAGTAGGCACCTGATTTAGTTGGAACCCTATTCAATAGGTATGCAGCTTCACAAGTGCATAACCCCCAAAATGAAATAAGCAACTCAGTAGTACTCATCATAGAGCACACCATATCATATAGGATGCGAGTGCTCCGCCCCGATATACCAACACACTGTTAAGTATATGGAGGAGTAATGTTGAGAGAGAATCTTATTCTCCTTTAGAATAGTCCATAAATTCCATGCCAAAGTATTCTCCTCCCTGATCACATCATAGGACATAATACTTATACCCTTTTTGGTTTTCTACTTCTAACTTATATTCTTTGAATATCTCAAAAGGTTCAGACATGTGTTTCAACAGGAACATAAATGCGAATCTTTAGAGATCATCAGTGAATGTAATGAAGTACAAAGAACCAGTCCTGGCATATGTAGACAGGGGACCTACATACATCATCATGTATCAATCCCAAGAGTTCACTAACTCTTTCTTTGTTTCCAATAAACGGAGCTATGTTCATCTTATCTTTGTGACATGACTGGCAAGTTTCACTAGATGTAAATTCAAAATGATTTAAATATGCATCTCTATGTAACTTAGCTAGTTGGGTCGCATTGATATGACCTAGTCTACAATGCCTCAATAAGGACTCGTTCATTTCTGAACTCTTCCTCTTGTGTGTGTTCTGTACGTTAAGAACTGTAGTTTGATTTAGAACGTATATGCTTTTAGATAACATGCCTGAACCGATCAACTCTTGATATAGGGAATGTTCAAAACATTATCCAACAATAAAAAATTATATCGTTCTTTACTAATAAAGAGACTGATATGATGTTGTATATCAAGTTCGGTATCTAATAACATTCGTTCAGAATCAATGTATTTGGTAATACAGGGTGATAACTGCCAACAGACTTGGCTGCAACACTTGCACCATTTTTAACTCTTAAAACTTATCATCCTTTCTCAGTTCTCTACCTTTCTGTAGCCCATGTAACATATTACATTTGCGGGATCCTGATCCGGTATCTCATACCCAGGACGTAAAGGATACTGAGAAACAGTTCTCTGTAATGAACACACCCGAAGAAGATGCATCATCATGTACTTTTTTCGTTTGGGCAGCACGGGAATTCAAGTAATCCCCTATTTCCTGATCTGTCTTATAACAATTATAAGTTGGAGCGGGACCAATGTTCCCTAGCACAGTATAACAAGCGGGTTTGGTCAATACATCCGTATTATTATCTTGATTAAGGCGTGACATGGTCGCTACCTGGAGAGAGAGAGAAGAAAACACTCAGCGTATGCTCTTGCTAGATTAGATTGGTTATTAATATATCTAATCAGGATGTCTCCCGTTGTTTTAGTCAAATCTTCCGTCAAACCCTAAAAGGAAAGACTAGCCGGGATTGATTACACCCTACAAGTTCGCCAATCTTTCAGCCAGGCCCGTGCCGGTACTTTGAGGGAGGTTCCCCGTGCTTTCGCACGGACCTAATTAAAATAAACCTCGTTTTCCCAGAGGCGTAACCCCGTTGACACTTTTCTAGACACCTACTTGATCGGCTAATTGTAATGTGTAAAACTCTCTCAGGAGTAACTCTTACTCGCAGTGGGTATCGGGATCCAACTATCTCATAGAAGGTATGCAATCTCATTGCAAATTGCAACACTTGAAATTCCCAATAATATTTTACCCCTAGCATTCTATGACCTTGACGCAGGCCAACAAACCATAGTCCGCTAGTCAAGTTCAACCCGTCATTTCCCGATTGAATTAAACCCACCCGTATGACCCTTGATGCAGGCCAACAAAGTCGCACGACTATCCTAACTCAATCGCATCATATGCTTTAGCAGATAAGCATAAATAGCTACCGAACACTACGCCTTGACGCATGCCAACAAACGTAGCACGAATACTATGAAGTACTTATCTGAAATGACGGAGGACTACGACAGGTTTTTAAGAAAACCTTTTGCGTAATGAACTTGATATCGTTGTAGAATCAAATGATTTAAAATGGAGTGTTTTTTTAGGCTTTTACTAGTTTTGCTAAAGAGGTCACTCCCGGTGAAGGGATCATCGGCTCTTTCCTTATCGAATAAGGTGCAGGATATTCAAAATACCACTATGCAAAGCAAAAACTATAGAAGCGATCAAAAGACAAACCGAGGGTTGTATCATCGGCCAGTTATTGCTAAAGAGGTCACTCCCGGTGAAGGGATCTCGGCTCTTTCCTTATCGAATAAGGTGCTGGATGTTCTACAAGGAACACCGCTATGCAAAACAACAACTAGAGCTACTTATTTTTGAAAATTTGATTCCACAACATCTTTAGGTTTCTTTTATTTCATTAATCTCATTAATGAAGTCCCATCATTTTAAGTTATCTAAACATCACAGATAAATTCAACGTTCGCTTATGCCATCCGCAGTCGCCTCGATGTCCCCTCGTGCACCGTTAGGTTAGGTAACTAACGGCAGAGTGGGGCAGTGCTAGCGCGGGTGTAAAACATAAGCAACGTCTATATAATATATCACATATACTATATCCTGTATCCATCTCATCATATCAAATGATCACATCACAGATATCGCAGCAGAAGAACAACATATGAAATATTGGATATACTAGGATTTCTGTGTTTTATTTTAAGCCTGTATAAAACACGGATTCCACGGTCGTGATGAATAGCCAATCCCACACCCCTATACCCCTATGAGAGCGGCAAGCAACCCTACCAATTCTAGAGTTAGGAGACCCGGTCTCGACTCCTCGAGATGATCTCCCACTGGACTCCAGAACCCGGTTACTTATGCTCCCTGCCTTGGGTCTATCCTAATGCGGAAAAATAAATAATATACAATGGTGACATCATCCTCAACCCGGAAGTGCCCCAATAAAAGAATATTACATACAATGAATTTTACATGAATGAAAATAAAAACCCTCATCTCACATAAAAACCCCCGGCTATTCAAAACACGACGATCCAATATAACATATCACAGCAACACATAACATCACATGTCATCAACGTAAGTAAATATGCGTATCCCAATTGTCGTTGACATATAGCACCGAAACCGGCGATACACCACATATTACACTTACGGCCGCAGAAAAGAAAGTGAAAAACTACAACAGTTGGAATCCGCAACCACCTTAGACATCACATGCCTAACCAAATGAATTCCTTAGACATCGCATGCCTAACAATTATAAACCCCGCATTTTAGTCTCGATCTTTAAAACACTTTTCAATATCTAGTCGGGCAATTCAATAAGATTCCCGACGTCCTGATCGAATGCTCGTCAGAAACTTTAGTAGACGGCCGCACCTCCCGAGACCGTCGACGAAGTGCACTGAGGCGGAACACCGCTGCCGCGAGCACCCGAACGGATGCTTTTGGCGACGGGGTTCTCCTACAGTCACTTGGTCGGGGCTATGGGGCATGGCTATCTATTAAGTTTACCCAGCGAGTATCCGCGTACTCTACGTGATTGCGACGAACTTTTGATCGCATCAAAATCTCGTGGCAACAGATCATTTGAGACCAAATTGCTAGATTTATAACATTCAAATTAGTTATCTCATAACTACATGTGGATTCCAAATATTGTATCCTATCACATAATATCCGGACGATGATAAACTCTTCGATCGTTTCATCAAAGTCCCACAATTTCCCGACAGCTCAACACTTGAGCACAGTTTTAATAATACCCAGAAGATGCCACAGTACCTATGAACCAGCCGTAGAAGGGTCAAACCAACGCCTCACATGTGAAACGCTAAACTACCACAAACCCTAGGGTTCAAGTGGCGGTTTTGACGGCCACATAATTGAGTTAAGGTTTCGTTCTTCTAGAGGGTCCAAAGAATCACTTGCAAATTTTTCCGAATACGTTAAACTTGGAAAAATGGGTTTTTGACATTCGATCGAACCTTTTAACTTCGTCTAGACAATATGTGAAAAATCCGAAACAATGTTAAAACTATGAATACGAAACACTCCGAATTTCTTATAGTGTAAGATTACATCACATGCAAAATTAGCAAAAATAAACAACACCTGAAACATCAAAACCAAGCCACTGGAACACAGACAAAAATTCAGGGGGGGTGCTCGGATTGGGCCGAGATGTACCCTATGGTGGCCGGCCACTTTTTCTGGGAATGTCCTGAAATTTTGTGTGTGTTCATGATATATCACATACATCACTCTGTACTTGTTTGCAAATTTTTTTGACAACTTTTAAAATCGACAGAAACTATGATTTTCCGTTTCAAGTTTCGGAGTTGTTTCGGTTCCGTAATCCTAACAAAATCCGTATTAATTTCTAGTATGGCTCTGATACCACTATAGGGTTACCGATGACGGCAACAAGGTTTCCGGAGGTATCGTCCATGCCAAATTTAAAATTTTTCCGTTTTAGCTAATCCTAACTTGAATCGTTTACTAGAAATAATTCGGAATATGAAAAGCAAACACTTTGCAACAAGTAGTGAGCAAGGAATACAAACTTTGTAGACCGGTCCTTCACTTCAAATAGCTCCGTGTAGTAGCCCCCTTCGCTGCGATCGCAAACTCCGGACTCTAGAGAGGCTCCGTTGAAGAAACGAACGTGCTTGCTTCGAAGACTTTGAGGCCGAAGATAATCTATGTCGGGGAGACACTAACTCAAGCTATTCCTTCACTGGGTCATGAACTTTGTGAAGAGAACACCCTATACTACATGGCAAGTAGTAGAGGATGATGAAGTAGGAAGTGGGCTCACTTTAGAATTGATTTTCTCACATTTTTTCTCACAACTCCATTAGAGCTAGCAAGATTTTTCATGGAGCTTGAAGAAGAAGAAGAAGTCTTGTGAATAATTCATCCAAGTGAATTATGTAACCATGGGTGAGTTAAAGCTATCATGCTTAACTCATGTAGAGAATAAACCATACACTATGATTAAGGGTTGGGTTTGATAATATCTTATGGAATGACAAAAGAGTTGACTTTGTCAATGTTTCTACAAGGTTCATGAAAGCTTAACAACTTTGACTAAGTCATTCTCTTTTGTTATTCTTATGACATAAACAAAACCCTAATTTAACCTAATCATGGTATAAGTCTCATACACCCATCTGGTATGTATCATCAAGCATGATACAAACATGTACACTTGCATATATCACATATAAACAATGTGCACAATCTAGTGAGAAAATAAATCATAAGTGAGCTAATACTAGTTAATGTAATGTAATATATCAAATATATAATTATATATTAAATTATTAAATCAAATCTAGATTTAATAATCCGGCTATAACCGACTAATATCATGTGTAACAACTTATCGAATCAACACTTGATCCGATAACCCGGCTATATCGCATACAACCGATCAATGTCACTAATCGCGAGAATAGAATACGGTATCTCATATCATATTAATCTCGGTCCCGCACATATCATATATGTGCTCCTACTCCGTTTCACTTGAGCCAGGAAACCCCTGTGTAGGACTCTAAAGACTCGTCAATACGCCGGCAGTAGGTGATGATCATATAAAACACCCACAAGCCGCAAGCGGTCTGCTAAACGTAACGGCCACCCGGGTATTGAGCGATCAGAAGATCAACAAGCAAGCCTGCTCACACTCCTGCGAATCCAGTTAATAACGCTATCGTACAGTCCGGTCTCTTCGTCTGATATGTCGCATATCTCGTCTAGGGGTGGTAAACGTCAGACCCAATAACTCGATAAGTCGTGTCGATATGAGGCTCATAACGGATCGAGAAACTACTGATAACACTTACCAGTATATCTCTGAAGCTTCCTTGGCCAAGGACTTCCTGTAATAGCCAATCGAGCACAGCGCAACATCAACTCCCTATACCGGGAGAGACGAAACCCCTCCTATCGCTCATTACGTCCATGTGACTCGGGACTGTACCCAAAAGCCACCGTTTTGCACGTTCTCTTGAACGTGGTTAGATGGAAATCAAAGCACAGTGGGAATCACACAAGAATCTATGACGATCTTGGGTCTACAGACTGACATGTACCAGTGTCACCAGAGAACTGCCATCTGACGATAGGTATAATACCATCTGGGAGTTCTCGGCTATTCCCCTCCGAACGGTGGCCAAGACATTAGGACGTCTTACCTGAGATTCGGGGCAGATGCTATTTGGTTTTATCCGTCCACCTCTCCGAAGATGCTAAGTTGATTTATGGCACCGTGTATCGGAGGTTTAGACGGATGCGGCCGATGTAGCAGACTTCGTCAGATTCCCCCTCGCTTGAGGGGTTTTTAATTATGGGGACGCTCTTCCCTGCAGGCGCAAGCCCCTGCAGTTAATTACGCTACCGCATCGCGGTAACCACTTTCTCCTTCTCCAGAATTTCACTTCGTGTCGTGGGTGTTTGTTTTGTTTGTGGTTGCCCGTGGATTGTATACGGAGACTATTTATTTCGTCGCTCGTAGGACGTGGATTCTTCCAAATCCGTACTTTCTTAGTTTTGGGTTTTGGTTTAAGGATACGTTAGTCATATTTGAGACTAAGATCAACTTAAACGTTTGTTAAGAGTACGTTAGTCTGATTTGAGACCAAGATCAACTTAACGGGATCGTCTAGATCCATTTCCAGTTTAGGGACGTGGTGGTCCATAGGTAGTATAAGGACATTGCGGTCCATACTCCAGTTTAGGGACATGGTGGTCCATCTCCAGTTTAGGGACGTGGTGGTCCATGTTCCAGTTTAGGGACGTGGTGGTCCATATTCAGTTTAAGGACGCTTAAGTCCGTGGGTTTAAGGACCCCACAGTCCATGTTTTAGTTTAAGGACGCTTAAGTCCATGAGTTTAAGGACCCCACAGTCCGTGTTGATGTGTGGTTGTCGGGACCCGTCACCTCTCTGACGTCGTTGAAGGATTACAACGATAGGAGTCAAAGGAGTTCGGAGATGTACCCTTGAACCGGATGTAAATTGATTTAAGAGAGCAGCTGTGCTCAGTCAATTTAATTTGAGGACTTACGGCCATGATTGGGCTAAGTCCAGTTGAAAACTGTTCAACGCTTTTATTCGTTTTTTAGCCTATTAAGCCTGTGCTAGGGCTTGGCTCCTTTTTAATAATGCATAGCATTAATCTTAGTCTCTGTTGGACTTTTATCTGGGCTCTGCCCCTTTTAAAATAATGCATTGCATTATTTATTATTTTGTTTGGGCTCTGCCCATTTATAAATGATGCAGAGCATCAATTTTGTTTGGGCTCTGCCCTTTTTATTGCATTGCAATTTAATTTGGCCTATTAGGCCTTTCTGGTTTGGGCCTGGCCCTTTAGTAAAAGAAATGCATTGCATTTGTCAGGCGCTTTACGCCAATCACTGAGCGCAAGCGCTTGTGGTGATGATACGTGTCACGCAAGCGCAATGCGTTGCGAAAGTGCGCTGCGCTTGCGCTGCTGACACGTGGCGCGCTCTGGTGAGTTGCGCCAATTTCAGAGAGCAAGGCTTTTTCTTAAAGCGCATAGCGCAAGTGATTCAGATGTTGACACGTGGCGCTCTCTAGTGGCTTGCGCCAACCCAGGAGCGCAACAGTGCAGTTTCTGCAAGTGCAAGGAACTATCTCAATAATCTTGAGAATCTTCAAGATTCCAGAACCAATGGTTCATAAAAAAGTGCAAAGCACTGTTTGATTTCTTGATCCAATTTAGATCAAAGAAAACAAGTTTTTTCTTCTTTTTCTTGTTTTCAGAGAACCAATGGTTCATAATGTTAGTGTATATGCCCTAGAGGCCATTACTGTATCATACTAGTTTGTATATTACTTGATGGAAGCTTAGGATATTCATAGTTGTATAGACAATCTTGCTCAAAATATTAGTATGCTACTTAGTTTGTTTCTACTTCAATATGTGCATGTGTTTCTTTTAGCATATCGCTTATACATATTAGTAGAGCCCTTAGGATCTTTGCTTGATTACCAGTGTTGTGATGGCAGTCACACTTGTGGGGGCTGGGTAATCTATAAGCACATCCTTATACAGGTCCCTAGTCATAGGACTATCGAGACAGGGCATCGATACTCCGGAGTAGACTAGCGTATGTGCTTCTTATCCCAGCAGGGGAGATGGTCTGTCCCATATCCATCAGTACGTCGTACTGGAGATAGTATGCGGGTGCTCGTTAGGTTATGAGTACACTGGACAGGACTCGTTGGGAACTGTTGGTTGGTATTATACCTATCGTCAGTTATCAGTTCCCAGGTGACATGAGTACAGCTTAGTCCGCTGACTTGACACTGTCACTTCGCCTCGAGTGTGTTCCCACTGTACTTAGATTACTACCCTACCACTGTTCAAAGGAGTCGTGCAAGCAGGTAGTAGTTGGGTGCAGTCCCGAAGCACTTGGAGGCAGTGACGGTTAGACAGGATTCGTCTCTCCCGGTATTGGGGGTTGACATCGCGCTGTGTCTAGGAGAGCCATTACACGAGTAGTCCCTGGCCAGGGCAAGCGAGATTTACTGGTAGGTTTCCAGTGTTATCTCAGGGTGTTCTGGGCTACACTCCGACACGACTTGTACCGCTATTAGGGGACTGACGTTCACCAGCCCCCTAGGCCCGCCATGCGATGTATCAGACGAACAAACCGGACTGTACGGAGATTGTCACATACAGGCTCAGTAGGAGCCCGGATGGGTTTACCTCATCGGCCTTCTTATCGACATCTACCTAGGGACCGTTACGTACAGCTAGTGCCGCTTGCGGTCTGTGGTTAAACCCACTGCCAGCGTAGTGTCGAGTCTTTAAAGTCCCACACAGAGAGTTTCCCTGCACTAAGCGAAACGTGTAGAGGCCGTATGGTTTTACGGCAGGGCTGCGATCACTTACGTGCACTTGTATGCGTATGCTGTTTGGGCAGGCAATACTAGTGGGCTTTGGTTTAAGCCGGATCATAGTATTGCACGGATGGATTTGTTTTGTCGTCTGTGCATTCGCGTTTTACAGAATGCGGATGCGGGTGTGTATGCACAGTTTTGAGGAGCGATAAAGGAGGAAGTGCCCCATTAGGGTTTTGGCAGTTGGTTCGGCCAAAACCGTTATGTGGCAGGCTCATTAGGGTTTTGACAATTCGTTTGGTCAAAACCATTATGAGCCGGGGACATTGTTTACTAATCCTTTTAGTGAAAGTTTAGTGATGGCTAATTGCATTGACCATTTGACCACCATGACCTCTCTTGACTTTTTTGACCCGTTGACCGGTGTTGACCATTGACCTTCATGAGAGGTCTACACTCTTCTTTGGATTTTCTTTTTCTTTTGGATTATGAAAATGGTCAATTAAATTAGTAGCCATCAACTTTATCATGAAAGGATTGGTAATGATGATTTTTTTGCATTATTGCAACCATGGTTTATTTCTTTAGCTCATAATTCATTTTCATTTGTCTCTCTTGTTCTTGTGAGAAGAAAAGAAAAGCTCTCATAGTTGCTAGCTCCTCCTTCTTCCTCCTCTTGATTTCTTCTTTTGATCTCATGTGTTGAGAGAAAAAGATCCCACAAGGACAAACACTTCCATATATCCCTACTAACCTAGGGCATCTAGACTAGCGACCCCGTTGCCCTAGTTGCCTCGGCTCAAGGTGGAGCTCGGTGTACAACTCTCGGGTGGATCGTCTTCGACTCAAGAAGGCCGCGGAGGTGACCAAGATCCGGATCGACCCTCGGAGCATGGATGGACGAGCCGGACAGCGGAGAGAATACCCAAAGGACCGGTTTCGTGAGGTATATTTTCTACGGCATAGTAGTTAAAGCCTCTAGTAGTTTGTTAGTTTCTAGTTTAGCAAAGATCCGGCTTTTAGTCCATGTTGCCTTTGCGCCAAAATTATTGTTCTTCGCCGTTTCCGCCTCCCCGTAGGAACCGGGGTGAGCAACGTGGACTTACAGTGGTATCAGAGCCTGGCTAAACATAAACTAGCAAGTTAGCAAAGTATTTAGAATATCGATCGGAAAAAAGTCGCAAAACACATCCGACAAAAACCAGCTTTCTGTCGATTTTTTATACTGTTCAAAAAATTATTTGACATACATGAAAAATCGTCTCAGGGTTTTTATAGAACACACAGCAAAACTGAGCCTCTGAATCGGCCAACTCACCGCGGAAACGCGGCCATACCATGGGTTTGGCCGCGGATCCGCGGCCGAGTTGACTCGGCCGCGCCTCCGTTTTGCTGCAGTGTTCTTACTGTGTTGTTTTGGGATTTTTTGTACATGTTGTTTCTGCCCAGATTTTCCAGAGAACAAAATGACTTTTGGGGTGGTTACAAATCCGTATTTTGATAGATATTCCGTAGACTTTGGCTAATGGATATTTTCTGTGATGTGATATATGTAATGAACGTCCGCTAATCGCTATACGTCGATTAGTGAGGGTTATACATATCTGTGATCTGTAATGTTGATGGTTTGTGTATATGAACTCGTTGGATTGTCGCGGATGAATAGCCGGGGTGGATGTGAGATGAGAGTTTCTTTTTCTTTCATTCATTGTAAAATTTGTAAATTGATGTAATATTATTTGTTTGGCCGCACAACCGGGTCGGGGTTGTAGCCGTCATTGTATAATTTCTTTTTACTGTTTTTTGCTCCTAGGATAGACCTAAGGTGGGGTGCACAAACTACTCGGTATCTCGAAGTGTCGAGTGGCCTACTCACGGTGTTGAGAGAGGTTGCTTTGCTTCGGGTACTTGGCGGGTAGTTTGCCTCACCCGTAGGGGTCTAGGGTGGGGTTTGGCTATTCATCGCGACAGTGTAATCCGCTTTTCGTTGCAGGCTCGAACGAATCGCGGGTTCCTAGTATATCCAAAGTGTTCATCTGTGATCTGGATTGGCTATCATTACTATATACCTATATATGATATCTATTTAGGTGTTGCTTATGTTTTGCATCCGCGCTAGTCCAGCCCCCGCTCTGTCGTTAGTTAAGTAACCTAACGGGTGATGACGGGGCCCCGTGGAGAATGCGGATGGCATAAGCGTACTTTTCTGCAATGGTAGGATTAAATGATGGGACGCATTGGAATTAATGCAAGAAAATAAACCAAGTAAAAGTCGTTGGAACACTTTCAAAACCACTCGGTTCTTTTCAAAAACCAGCTTTTAAACGCGGAGCTTAAACCACTCCTTTTAAAAAGCTATCTCGTTCCATCGATTATATCAAGTTCACTACGTTCACGGTTTCGCCAAAACCATTCGTAGCCCTCCGTCATTTCGGTTAAATATTCAGTAGTATTCAAGTTATGTATTTTGACCTTCGCTAAAGCATAGTGATTGGCAGCTGCTGAATACTTATCTGTAGCATAGATAGATGCGTTGGTTTGGGACAGTCGTACTACTATTTTGGCCTTCGTCAAGGGTAAGTACGGATGGGTTCAAATTAACCTGGACAATGACGGGTAGAACTTGACATGTGACTTATGATATATTGGCCTTCGTCAAGATCATAAGAGCATGGGGCAAAAATCCACATCGGGAGTTTCAAAAGAACTGAAACTTGCTAGCGCTGCATACCATTTGGAGTGTGATTATTCTGGTAGGATTCCTTCAGTTTTGTCACGCGATGATATTTGGATCCCGATCTTACTGAGGGTATATGCTACTCCCCGGGAACTTTCTCACTTAACGATCAATGCTATAAACCAAGTATGTATCTAGAAAGGTGTTAGCGGGGCTACGCCCACAGGGAAAAGAGGTTACTTAATTAAGGAACTTCGCGAAAGCGTTGGAAAACCTCCCTCGAAGTACTGACACTGGCCTGGCTGAACGGTTAAGCAAGAATTGTACGGTGAGATTGATCCTGACTAATTCTTCCTTTATGGTTTGAGGAGGGATTCGAGAGACAGTGGGAGCCATCCTGTTTAGATAAATTAAAAACCAATCTAAACTTGCAAGAGCATCATGCGAAGTGTTTTCTTCTCTCTCTCTTAATTGCAGCGACCCAGTGACCGCACCTAGGTTACATCTAGATAATAAAATGACTGAATCTGACTGTTATGACTGGCAAAGGTCTGTCCAGATGTCCATTGCCCATGACAAGCTGGGATACCTCTTGACTAATCCAACCCCTGCCGTCTCAGGTCCAGTTTCCCCTGTCACGGATATTGATATCCGTAGGACATCGGAAGAAGACTGTGCGAAAGCCAAGTGCCTCGTGTTAGCTTCAGTTGATGGTACATACCAGAGGCAGCACGAGAAGATGGACTCAGTTTCTATCTTCCTCCATAACAAAAATTTATATGGAGATCAATCTCGTATCGCAAGATATGAGACCTCGAACGAATTGCTTCCAGCGAGGTTGGCTATCGGGTCATCTGTAAGGGGCAACGTCCTTACAGAGACCGGCTCTTTTGAGCTCACGGACCTGAAGACCACGTTGAAGAATGGGTCAGATGCTGACTTAGTTCAACAGTCTCTACCTACTACCCTGAAGGAAACCAGGGAAGTAGAAAGAAAGGGAAGGGCAGAAGTTTCGGGACTGGATGTAGTAAAAGCAGGACGTTCCTATTGTTACGGGAATGAACATTGGCAGAAGGATTGCAGGGCTTGCAAAGCCAGTAGCCAGAATTCGAAGCATGTTGTTGCTTTGGCTTCGGGTGTGTTTGTAATAGAGAATTGTATGTCAGTTAACCCTACTTCCTGGGTATTGGATACCGGATCAGGATCTCATATCTGTAATTCGTTACGGGCTCTGAGAAACCGTAGGGTTATCAAGAAAGGTGATATGACTCTTAGGGTTCCTAACGGAATGAGCATGTATGCTGAATCCGTAGGGGAATATCATCTAGGACTGACAACTGGGCAGATATTGATTCTGCGTGACTGTTTTTATGTACCAGGTGCGACTTGTAATATCATATCTGTATCCTTACTTTCTAAGGAAGGATATGTTTTTGCTTTTGTAAGCGATGTAGTAAACATCCACCTAAATCAAGTACTGATTGGGTCAGGTACATTGAAAAACGGTATATACGTTTTGAATCAAGCTCAGGTCTTCAGTGTCCAGAACACACTTAAAAGAAAGTCTCCGAAATTAAATCAGGCTTTCTTATGGCATTGTAGACTAGGTCACATCAATGAGACACGGTTGACAAAGTTACATAAAGAAGGATACTTGGATCCGTTCGAGTACCAGTCTTATGCCACTTGTGAACCTTGTCTCATGGAAAAGATGACAAAGACTCCGTTCATTGGACACGGAGAAAGAGCGAGCGAGCTCTTGGGACTCATACACAGTGACGTGTGTGGTCCAATGTCTACACATGCGCGAAGTGGTTATTCATACTTCATTACTTTCACAAATGATTTCTCTAGGTATGGGCATGTCTTCTTGATGAAGCACAAATACGAGACCTTTGAGAAATTTCGGGAATACAAGAATGAAGTTGAAAAACAAACAGGCAAAAGTATCAAGACACTGAGATCTGATCGAGGTGGTGAATACTTAAGTGCCGAGTTTCTGGGCTTCTTAAAAGAGAATGGAATTCTCTCTCAGCTTACTCCTCCATACACACCACAACACAACGGTGTATCGGAGAGGCGGAATCGAACCCTATTGGATATGGTTCGATCCATGATGAGTATGGCTGAGTTGCCGCGATCCTTCTGGGGTTATGCACTAGAATCAGCTGCATATCTTTTGAACAAGGTTCCCTCCAAGACTGTGCCTACCACACCATATCAGATGTGGTGTGGGAAGAAACCTTGTTTTAAGTATCTGAAGATATGGGGATGTCCAGCTTTTGTAAAAAAGCAGCATGCGGACAAGCTCGAGGCACGCTCAGTACTGTGTAAGTTTGTGGGATACCCAAAGAACTCCAGGGAGTATTTTTTCTATTACGCAGAGGAACAAAAGGTTTTTGTTTCTCGTCATGCCCACTTTCTGGAACATCAGTTTTTAGAAAAAGAAGCAAGTGGGAGCGTAGTAGAACTGGAAGAAATTCCAGAACCACAGGCTATTACTGAAAGCTTGGAAGAACCAGAAGTTTCAAGAGAACCGGACATCCCAGTACCACTCCGCAGGAGTAGTAGGCAGTCTCATCCTCCCGAGAGATACTACGGTTTTCTCATAAACGGGGATAGAGAGGATTGCACTATGGATTATGGTGAGCCTACTAGCATCCAGCAAGCCATTCAGAGCGGTGACTCGGTAAAATGGCTGGATGCAATGCGGACCGAGATGGAGTCCATGTACACCAACAAAGTTTGGACTTTGGACTTTGCTCCAGAAGGGGTAAAACCCGTAGGCTGCAAATGGATCTTCAGAAAGAAGATTGGTGTAGATGGGCAGGTTCAGACCTATAAAGCTAGACTTGTTGCAAAGGGTTTTCGTCAAAGACCTGGTTTGGACTATGACGAGACCTTTTCTCCAGTGGCTATGCTAAAATCTATTCGGATCCTTCTTGCCATTGCTGCCTTCCACGATTATGAAATCTGGCAGATGGACGTAAAGACGGCTTTCCTAAATGGAAATTTGGAAGTGTGTGTCTATATGGATCAGCCGGAGGGATTCATTCAGAGTGGGAGCAGCGGTAAAGTATGCAAGTTGCTAAAGTCCATTTATGGACTGAAGCAGGCATCGCGGAGTTGGAACATCTGCTTCGATGATACTGTCAAAGAATTCGACTTTATCAAAAACCCAGATGAACCATGCATTTACAGTAATATTGTAGGGAGAACTGTGGTATTCCTCGTCTTGTACGTGGATGACATTCTCCTAATAGGAAATGATATTCCTATGCTACGTCAATCAAAGGATTCTTGTCGCAGAGGTTCTCCATGAAGGACCTGGGTGATGCCAACTACATTCTGGGGATCCATAAGAGGATGTTGGGACTTTCACAGTCAAGGTACATCAACACCATACTGAAAAGATTCAGTATGGAAGATTCCAAGCGCGGCAATTTACCGGCTTGTCACGGGATCACCCTCTCCAAAGAGATGTCTCCCAAGACTGATTTGGAAAGGGATCGCATGTCTATTATACCCTATGCTTCTGCGGTAGGCTCTATAATGTATGCGATGTTATGTACCAGACGAGATGTAGCATACGCATTGAGCGTTGTAAGCCGGTATCAGTCGAACCCAGGAGAGAAACAGTGGATAGCAGTAAAGAACATTCTCAAGTACCTGAGAAGGACTAAGGAGATATTCTTGGTGTATGGCGGAAAAGACCTCCAGCTCGAGGCCTTTGCCGACTCCAGCTTCCAGAGTGACAAGGATGACTCCAAGTCCATGTCGGGTTATGTCTTTACCCTCTGTGGAGGGGCGGTTTGCTGGAAGAGTTCCAAGCAGGAGACAGTTGCAGACTCAACTATGGAAGCGGAGTACATAGCTGTAACATTTCAAAAAAAAATAAAATATTATTTTTGGGAATTTTCATAATTTAATATTAATTTTTAATGGATATTCCAATAGTCGGTATAATTAAATACCGATAAATAGAGAAAATTATGGAAATTCTAAATTTGGGCATTTTGTGGAAATTTTACAGTTTTTATGATGGATTATATGCTATGTTGGTGTTAATCGCGATTAAAAATCGCTAATTGGATTTTTGGCTTTTGTGCAAAAATGTGCACATAACATTTCTACACTTGTTTCTTATTTTGGTCATGGTAGCCTAGGGTTGGACCATGTTTAGATGAGCATGGTGGGTTGAACCATTGATTAGGTTAATTGGGTTAATTAGTGTTTTGGTTTTGGTTAAGGGTGATTAGGATAGGGTTGACTTGTGGCTAGAGAGAGAGAGGTGGCTGTAGGTTGTGTCACAATCCCTTTTCATTTCAAATCTTTTCCTTATCTCTCTCACCTCTCTCCCCATAACACAACACCACACCATGATACACCAGCTAAGGCAGCATCAGCAGCTGCTACACCACTCAATACAACAGCCCAACACATAGCTTCAGCCCCATTTGCATTAGCAGCTACATCAGCAACAATATTCAGCAGCCCTACACCAGCCCCTAGCACCTTAGCTGACTTGCACACTCCCATCATCATCTTTTCAGCCCCAATAACTGACTTCAGCCACCCTAACTCCATAAAAACAGCAACAAAAAGCATCAGCTGCATCAGCCACACAAACACCACATCAGCCCCAACCCATCAGCTGCAGCCACCCTAGTACCATAGCCCAAAACATACACCCCAAACCCTTCACCTCAGCAGCTACATAACCCATAAGCCACCCTACTTCTGCTGCTACATCAGCCACAGCAGTAGCTGCTGCAACAGCATCAGAAACAGCCCCCAGCATCATATCGTACAACCCACACCCTCATCAAACACTTCAACATTACCCTCCCACTTCGCCATCATACAACAACCCTTCACAGCACCAAAACCATAGCCACCAACACTTCAGCTGCTGCCTCACACAGAGAAAAATAAATCAAAGCAAAAACAGCAGCAGCAGCCAAGGCAACAGCAGCCTGATGCAGCAACAACCCAGCATCAGCAACTTGAGAAAATGGAGCAGCTCCCCAACAACAACAGCCCTCCCTCCTTCCTTCATCCTCACTTCTCCAACATCCTAGGACCTTCTTTGAGGTATAATCTTGCAACCCAACTCCTATTTTTCCAAGTTCTGTTTAGCTAGCTGAAATTTAGTGTATTAAGTAGATTAGTGCTAGTTTTAGGCAAAATTGAGTGAGACTTGACCAAGTGTCGGTTTTGAATGTTAGTGTAACCTTATTAGGGGTATTTGAGACCATTGTGACCAAGATTTGTTCCAGATTTCACCAAAATACCAGATTGGTTATACTTGGCGTAATTCAGAATTTTTGTTGACTTTGTGGCTTTCTGGAAACTGCTATCAACCCGGACCTCCTAAAATAAAATTGACTTGGCAGTGAGGTATGCAGGTAGATAGAAACCATTACCCAAAACCCTAGCCCAAACCACCAAACCCCGGCCGCAGATTTAATCCCCCTGGACGCAATTTGCGGCCAGACCAGGGTGAAATCGCCTCGTTTTGCGTGCACAGCCCTATTTCATGTAAACTTGACCCCCTGTATCTCTAGTTTTGACTGATTCCTGTTAGGGTAGAATCTGGGTTGATTTCCATGAGTTGGCGTGTGATTTATGACTTGTTTTCCGTATGGATTTTTGGTATTCGATGATTCGTTCTGTCGGGTGGCGTTTGGACGTCAACGACAGTGGTGATTGGCTGTGTTTGCACATAAGGTCACAGGTTTTTACCTATGCGCGTAGTGTGCACCATTTTGGTTTCCGACATGGTTTTCATGAGTTTTAGCATGTGATATCCTTGTAGGTACCCCACATGGCGTCAAGGCATTAGAGATGCAAACGGCGACATCGGCACCGGCACACACAACAAGGTGAGTAGATTTATATCTACGGGGAGAAGTCGGGTGGATGGCGTATAGCACCCCCGCAGTCCGAGGTGATGTATACAGATGCGTATACACACCTACAATTATTATATGTCATTTGGGATTATTAATGATGTTTAGGATGGATATTGGTATGTTGGATTTGTAAAAGGTTACGAAACCCTAGGATAGTGGGTGCACTACATATACACACTCTCGCACATACATACTTGCATACATCATTACTTCATATGTGCATAGACGGGATTCTATATAGATATGTGTTCACATAGGTATGGGACTATGTGTTCGCATACGGTTTTGAGGATGATACTTAGGATGGAGATGAGTCGATAATATTTGATCCAAGATTATGATATCGGTGATATGGTAAAATTAGTATTTGGGATACGTCTTGATGCTTTAGCGGATTTTGGGATTATGATGCCATAGGAATAGTGACATATTTATCTAAATGATCGACATGTGATTATGATACGAGATAGGATGTGATATGATATGATATGACAAGATATTTGTGATAGGCCGCCTTGGGCGATGTATACTCCTTGAGATGATTTGGGCTGATGATATCGTTTTTGCTAGAGACTGTAAATCAGAAGCTGGATTATGATTATATTGACAATATATGATGATGATATTGATTTATATGAGACTGTCGATCAATGATCAGATCTTGATTATAGTGATGATGTTAGCATTGTACTAGACATAGGTCGGTACCCGGATAATGATATTTGATACAGAGAATACCAGATGAATGATATGACGAATGTGATATTGACCCGTACCCAGATTTAGGGATGCCGTACGATGGATTTACGTACGAGCTATAAATTGATGTTTGATCCGCACTCTTGATTTGGGAATAACTGATTATAGAGATATGTTATCGGAAGTGATATTATTGAGGCGGATCACCGACTATATATACATATACATATATCGACTCAGAGATTAGGCGGTTTACCTTACTTGCAGTTAACCTATTAGCTCAGCCTTTAGTTGGCGTAGCTGTATGACTCTTATGACATTAGATGCAGTTCGGCCATCATGGTGTTCAGTATTTCAGCTCCCGCATATTATTATTGTTGCTCTGCATCGCATACCGTTGTGATTTATATTCCATTGATATCATGCTGTTAGGACACCAGCACCATTACCGATGATGCGTATGTACCACGTACACTTATTTGCCGGCGTACACACATCTTCATCGGTAATTGCCATGTCACGCACACTTAGAGAATATTATTGCTTGATTTAGCTTGATAGCTAGCAGTGACATGATATTAGTGTATTTGCCATATATACCAGCTTGACATTGTAGTTATTACTTGTCACTTCATGCATATTGTTATTCATTATATGCTGCGTTCATGGATTCTCATGCTTATATTCTTGATTTTACATGCTATTGATTGGATTCGGATTTCCATGAGATTTTCTGGATTTGGAGGAAAACCGCAAAACACATATAAACTGCTTTCTTTCTTTTTAAATAAAAATGCGGTTTTCCCATGATGTATGAGTCGTCCACCATGAGTTTGCTGATGGATTTCGAGACCCAATTCGAGGAGGCGGATGAACCGTTTCGGGTACATGGTGGGCCCGGTGCGGTACCCCGGGGCAAGAAGATCGCAGGAGATGGCGTTGAGCCTGGCAGGGGAGCACGGCCGACCGGTGATATTACCCGACACGTCGGATATCCGGAGGATACCGTCGTAGTCATGAGATGGATGGTAGGGGCCGATCTGGACTGACGGCGTCGTGGATATTATGATTGAGACATTGAGATTTGAGGTATTGAGGTACAGAGATTGTGATACAGAGATATCGAGATATTGAGATTTATGTTTTGTGCCGATGCTAGGAGCTGTTTTATGCTGATTTCATTATGATACCTCATTTTAAAAATACAGAAATCTCACCAAGTTACAAGAGCAGTTTTCTTCAGTACATGCATTTTATTTCATGCATTCATACATTATTCATATGATTCATTGCTGCCTGGGGCACTGACATGGACACATGGGTTTACACTTGGGTTAGATATTTACCCTAGTCTTGTTATAGATTGCTGGTTATATATATATTTGAGGATTATATATTATGATTGTATGACCTAGGATTGCGTCATACATGCGATTTCTGTTCGTAGATCTTTTTCTATTCACGAGTTGGCAACTCACCCCCGTTGTGCCCCAGTTTCTTGCAGGTGTTGCCGTACGGGTTTCATTACGGCTTTGCGGGCACAGCTTCTTTCTGGTGACTTGCTAATGGGTGGGTCATTTGTATCATACCCATCATTATACATTGTATATTATATTTCAGTTGTATCTAGAAGTTCCATCAACCAAACATGTACTTATTTGAGATTGAGACCAGTGATATTTATTCTTTCGACCTTAGAGTCGCGTGTTATATTTCTATGGGTTCTTGCTGGTTGAGTTTCATTTCTGTTGTGATCCTCGCCTTTAGGCGTTGTATATTTGTTGCATACAGGTTGATTTGGTATGGTTCTTCCTACACTCTACCACTTCTCTTGGTTTGGATTTCTGGGTTCGGCTTACTTAGCATATGTACGCCTTGAGACGTTCGTAGTTTAAGTGCCGGTCGTGTTCCGTACTTTTGGGACGTGACAAAGTTGGTATCAGAGCGTTAGGTTTTACCTTCGGAGCGTAGGATGACCCTTGGTTGATGGAATAGGTGACTAAAGTAGAGTGACGTACCGTTGGTATGTTCCGCGGCATATTTACGACACTCCACTCCACTTAAGAAGCATTAGGATGTACATTTCCTTGTTCAGTATCATATTCATTCCTGATCTAGCTTCATCGGTACCAGTTGTGGTTTTGCTGCGACGATTACGGGCAGGGAGAGCTACGGCTAGAGTTGCGGTCAGCACGAGCTCGTTACGAACGAGAACTGACCAGGGCATGATTCCGGTGACACACGATTGCAGAGATGTGTCTTGATTCTGTTTGCGCCACGAGCGTTGGATGGATCGCTGAATGAGATTACTCGGACGTGCAGATCAGCACCAGAGGATTGGGCCACTGACAGAGGCCAGCCAGATTTTGATGACAATTGATGTACGGCTTATTCATGATGACCGAGGCACTGTTCAGCGTGCAGACGAGTGAGCCAGTTTTTGCTACGCACGATGAGATATCGCCCCAGAGGTTGGAGCTATTACAGTACGAGGTTGAACTAGGAGATGGTGAAAGGTCGCTAGTCACCAAGGATGAATGACTAGGACATGTGGTTTGTTCGCTACCCCGATGCGAGGTCATCAGATAGATGGATTCCAGCTAGAGACGGCTTCACACGGAGACGTTGAGAGTCGACAGAGACGATCGAATGTCAGAAACCTATTATTCCAAGTTTAAAGTATTCGGAAAGACATGCAGGCAATTCTATGGTCCCTGTAGAAGAATGAAACCCTAACTCGACATAATGACCGTATGAAAGCCTTTGAACCTTAGGGTTTGCGGCAGTTCTGCGGTGCCATTAGTGAGGCTTGGGTTTGCCCTTCTACGGCTGGACCACCGATGCTGTGGTATGTACTCGATACTATTATACTGTACCCAAGATGTTGAGCTCTTGGGGGATTATGAGGTCTTGACAAATCGATCGGATGGCTCGACTTAATTCGGATGCTAGGTGGTGAGATGCATTTCTTGGAAGACTCCAGATACAAGGATAGCCGTTGGAGCTCAGTCCATGCAGCCACGACGAGACGAGTCCGAAGCAGTTGACATTAGAGAAAAGTGGAGTAAGAGATTCGTACAAGATCTGGATATGATGACGTTCCACTCCGCCGACATCAGAGATGGGATGCGCATGCCGAGGCATTGTACTTGGATATACCTTCCAGAAGCAGTCGCGATGAGTATGCAGCCATTCCAGAACAAGAAGCAGATATAGTAAGGACGATGACTTCCGGACAATTGGCAGAGATGAGACTTGGAAGAGACCTTGAGCAGGATTCCTCCCAGAACACTACTGCAATGATGTTTGCACCCAGGATCAGATACGTCACGTACATTCAGAGAGACGGAGGCCGACGCCAGTGACATGCTACTTTACAAGTGGTCGCAATGATTGACCGAGAGATGACCAGAGAAGTGCCAGAATGGAATCGTCCCCGTTAGCACACCTGAAAGGGGCGATGTGCCGATGGATCGTGAGATTGATAACCTACAGTGAAGACGAGGACCTTTCTGGAATGATTTACGAGAAGACTTGGACCCAGGAGTGGTCATGTTACGCACACCAGTAGGCCATAGTTCAGGATCGTCGACGAGATATGCTATGAGTAATCACGACAATTGGCCAGAGATCCGTGGAGGACGTGCTTGAGCGGAACTTGTCCGCCATACTTGATTTCGGCATTTTGGACGATTTATTCGCATGAGTTGATTTTGATGATTGAGGATTTACGATTTTTGCACAGTTGTTGCACTTGGTATCGTTTTCGTCCCTTGGTTTCACATGTTGTGATTTTATGGGGTTTCATGCAGTTGAGTTGATTTTGTGCGTATGCACGCACACGATTTGGTTTTTGCACTCTGTATAGTTCACATATGCTTGCAGTGCAGGGACATGTATTTTGTGCACTTGGTTGCACTAGACTTCGATTTCGATGATGATGTTCGATATTTGTTTGTTTTGTGCACTTTATGCACCTGACTGGATTTTGCACGTGTTCGACGCTTGATATTGGATTTCATGATTTCGTGCATGATGGATGCACCGGATTTGGATTTTTAGCACATGTTGGGCGCCTGTTATGAGATGCGATTTGGTGCACACCAGATGCACTAATTCGAGATTTTTCGTGCATGTCAAATGCACCTGATTTTGCTGTCAGGCACACACGTTGCCCATGACCGATGCTGGGTGCACAACCGTTGCACCTTGATGATTGTTTCTGTGCACCTGCCTGGCACATGTATGGATTTTGATTTCCGTGCGCACCAGACACACGTAGTTTTCATATGTACTTTTGGGGTTGATTTCTTATGGAGCAGTACATTTTTATGATATTGTGATTTGTTTTTCGTACTGAGCAGGACTAGTCAGATGACAGTACCTGGATATATTTTGCATGCATTGATAGATTTCGAAGGGATTTCAAAAAAAAAGGGGCCAGCTATAGTCTCAGTATTTACTTACGTGTCCGATATGACACGAAACGTTTAAAACGAGGAAACCCTCCTATATTGTTTTCAGAACGGCGGGACGTGCATATTAAACAAAGATATATACATATATGATTATTTCTTATAGAGACGTCCGCCACTGTGCAGTGCTATGTGCATTGCACATCTACTTTAAAGGAATTTGGCATGCATTCCCTTCAGATATTTACATGTACGGATTTGGTATTTACATGCATAGTTCCGATTTCTAGCATATCGGTTTTTGCCTTGGATGTGGCATTTGTGTTTTTACCTTGACTCCGATGATTGCGAGGTGCTTGACGGAGTTTGATTTCGAGTTATCTGCTCGTTGTTCATGCGCATGTATTGCGCTATGATGCCTTTTATGTATTGATGATTTCGGAGCCCCGTTGACTTGGACATCTTATTGAAATGTTTTAGAATTTGGGGGTTTAAATTTAAATTCGGGGACCGAATTTCTTTAAGGGGGGAAGACTGTAACATTTCAAAAAAATAAAATATTATTTTTGGGAATTTTCATAATTTAATATTAATTTTTAATGGATATTCCAATAGTCGGTATAATTAAATACCGATAAATGGAGAAAATTATGGAAATTCTAAATTTGGGCATTTTGTGGAAATTTTACAGTTTTTATGATGGACTATATGCTATGTTGGTGTTAATCGCGATTAAAAATCGCTAATTGGATTTTTGGCTTTTGTGCAAAAATGTGCACATAACATTTCTACACTTGTTTCTTATTTTGGTCATGGTAGCCTAGGGTTGGACCATGTTTAGATGACCATGCTGGGTTGAACCATTGATTATGTTAATTGGGTTAATTAGTGTTTTGGTTTTGGTTAAGGGTGATTAGGATGGGGTTGACTTGTGGCTAGAGAGAGAGAGGTGGCTATAGGTTGTGTCACAATCCCTTTTCATTTCAAATCTTTTCCTTATCTTTTTCACCTCTCTCCCCATAACAGAACACCACACCATGATACACCAGCTAAGGCAGCATCAGCAGCTGCTACACCACTCAATACAACAGCCCAACACATAACTTCAGCCCTATTTGCATCAGCAGCTAAATCAGCAACAATATTCAGCAGCCTTACACCAGCCCCTAGCACCATAGCTGACCTGCACACTCCCATCATCATCTTTTCAGCCCCAATAACTGACTTCAGCCACCCTAACTCCATAAAAACAGCAACAAAAAGCATCAGCTGCATCAGTCACACAAACACCACATCAGCCCCAACCCATCAGCTGCAGCCACCTTAGCACCATAGCCCAAAACCTACACCCAAAACCCCTCACCTCAGCAGCTACATCACCCATCAGCCACCCTACTTCTTCTACTACATCAGCCACAGCAGTAGCTGCTGCAACAGCATCAGAAACAGCCCCCAGCATCATATCCTACAACCCACACCCTCATCAAACACTTCAACATTACCCTCCCACTTCACCATCATACAACAACCCTTCACAGCACCAAAACCATAGCCACCAACACTTCAGCTGCTGCCTCACACAGAGAAAATAAATCAAAGCAAAAAAAGCAGCAGCAGCCAAGGCAACAGCAGCCTGATGCAGCAACAACCCAGCATCAGCAACTTGAGAAAATGGAGCAGCTCCCCAGCAACAACAGCCCTCCCTCCTTCCTTCATCCTCACTTCTCCTACATCCTAGGACCTTCTTTGAGGTATAATCTTGCAACCCAACTCCTATTTTGCCAAGTTCTGTTTAGCTAGCCGAAATTTAGTGTATTATGTAGATTAGTGCTAGTTTTAGGCAAAATTGAGTGAGACTTGACCAAGTGTCGGATTTGAATGTTAGTGTAACCTTATTAGGGGTATTTGAGACCATTGTGACCAAGATTTGTTCCAGATTTCACCAAAATACCAGATAGGTAATACTTGGCGTAATTCAGCATTTTTGTCGACTTTGTGGCTTTCTGGAAACTGCTATCAACCTGGACCTCCTAAAATAAAATTGACTTGGCAGTGAGGTATGCAGGTAGATAGAAACCATTACCCAAAACCCTAGCCCAAACCACCAAACCCCGGCCGCAGATTTAATCCCCCTGGCCGCAATTTGCGGCCAGACCAGGGTTAAATCGCCTTGTTTTGCATGCACAGCCCTATTTCATGTAAACTTGACCCCCTGTATCTCTAGTTTTGACTGATTCCTGTTAGGGTAGAATCTGGGTTGATTTCCATGAGTCGGCGTGTGATTTACGACTTGTTTTCCGTATGGATTTTTGGTATTCGATGATTCGTTCTGTCGGGTGGCGTTTGGATGTCAACGACAGTGGTAATTGGCTGTGTTTGCACACAAGGTCATAGGTTTTTACCTATGCGCGTAGTGTGCACCATTTTGGTTTCCGACATGGTTTTCATGAGTTTTAGCATGTGATATCCTTGTAGGTACCCCACGTGGCGTCGAGGCATTGGAGATGCAAACGGCGACATCGGCACCGGCACACACAACAAGGTGAGTAGATTTATATCTATGGGGAGAAGTCGGGTGGATGGCGTATAGCACCCCCGCAGTCCGAGGTGATGTATACGGATGCGTATACACACACAACAACAACTGAGCCTTTTATCCCAAGCATATGGGGTAGGCTACATGAACCAACATGAGAATCACGCCGGGTCCCGCACATGAATCCTCTGTCTCCACTCACTTCTATCGAACAATATACTTTCATTGAGTCCTTTGGCAACCATATCGTTTCGTATCACCTCCATCCATGTTTTCTTCGGTCTCCCTTTTGCCCTTTTGCCATTTCCCATATCGAGAGTATCTATTCGTCGAACCGGTGCTTCCATAGGTCTGCGTCGCACATGACCAAACCATCTTAGCCGGTTTTCCCGCATCTTCTCCTCCACGGGTGCTACACCAACTTTTGCACGAATATCCTCATTTCGCACCTTATCTTTTCTAGTGTTACCGCACATCCAACGAAGCATGCGCATCTCCGCTACGTGCATCTTCAGTGTATACACACCTACAATTATTATATGTCATTTGGGATTATTAATGATGTTTAGGATGTGTTGGAGATAGTGCCCTCAGAGTCAATTATTGGATCACAGGCACGTGATTGCAATGATTGAGAGAGGACCTGTCCCAGTAAGACAGTTTTACTCAAGATGATAGTATGCTATCTGGTTTATCTTCATCATCGTGTACTGCTTTAGGTGGCCTTACGAGTCGCTATTGCACGATGATAGAGCCCCTAGGATTCTTGCTTGACTACCAGCAGTATGAGGGCGATCATATCCGTGGGAGCTGGGGTCTATAAGCACATCCTTAAAAGGTCCCTAGTCGTGGGAGTTTCGAGACAGGGCATCGATACTCCGGAGTAGACTAGTGTATACAGTCGAGACCCCGACGAGGGGCGGTGGCCGGTCTCACAAGCCACTGGTGTCAGTTGGTTCAACTAAGATGTATACAGGTGCTCATTGGGTTATGAGTACACCGGACAGGACTCGCCGGGAACCTGCTAGTTGGGATTATACCAGACGTCAGATAGCAGTTCCCTGGTGACATGTGTAGAGGTTAGTTCATCGACCTGAGATCGTCATTTGTCTCGTGTGAGTTCCCACTGTGCTTTGATTACTACCCTACCACGGCTAAAAGGAGTCGTGCAAACAGGTTTTAGTTGGGTACAGTCCCGAGCCACATGGAGGCAGTGAGCGGATCTGCAGGGTTCGTCTCTCCCGGTATTGGGGGTGAGGTCGCGCTGTGTCTAGGAGAGCCATTACACAAAGCCCTCGGCCGAGGCAGGAGATTTACTGGTAGGTATTCCAGTAGTATCTCAGGGTGTTCCGGGCTACACTCCGACACGACTTGTACCGCTTTTGGGGGTCTGACTTTTACCAACCCCCTAGGCCCGCCATGCGATACCCATAGACGAACAGACCGGACTGTACGGATATTGTCACTGACGGCTCAGTAGGGTGTCGGGATGAGTTCGCTCATCAACGTCCTTTTTGGTCAAAAGCTGGTAGCCCGTCACGTATGGCTAATACCTCTGACGTGCTAGTGGTTAAATCCACAGCCATAGTATTGACGAGTCTTTAGAGTCCACCACACACAGTTACTCAGGTTTCGGACGAAACGCTGTAGAGGTCGTATGGAGATATGGCAGGGTTCGATCAGGTACGTGCGGTATTGCACGGATCGTGATCGGACGGTTTTTACTAGCCGGCTTTGGCTTAAGCCGGATCCTAGTATTAAACAGTGTAGATTTTGTCTCTTTGCATTTGAGTTCAGTGGGAATACAAATGCGGGCATGTATATGCAGTAGTGGGGTTTTCCTGTAATTTATTACGGGATCAGTTTTCTGTAGTTGCCAGTTTGCTTTCCGTTCCGGCCAGTTTTCTTTTGTTCCTTCCGGCCGGACTTTCTGGTGGAGGGGGTTATTTGCAAGTTTGCAAATAACTCTTTGTGGAGGTGTTATTTGTGAAATGGGAGATTATGATAGCATCTTTTGATACCATTCTTTTCAATCATCATTTCTTGCTTTATTGTGATTAGAATTTGATTTGATATGGTTATCATTTCCTTTTGATGTGGTCACCTCTTTGAGTTTCCTACACTCACCTCCCTTGGTGGATTATTGTTTTTCTCTCCTCCATACCTAGAAGAGGGGCCGGCCACTCTTGAGAGAGAAGGAGAAAGATTTTCTTTTTGTGGTGGCACATATTTCTTCATCTCATTCTTCTTCTTGTTTGGAAAAAATGAAAGCACCATTTTTTCTTAACCTCATTCCTCCATCACCAATGGCAACATAAACCCCAATGAGACAAAGCCACTACACTACACCTACAGTACTCTTGGACGCATCGGCTTGCCAACTTCGTGCCCGAGTTGCCTCGGTCCAGAGGTGAGAGCCCGTAAAAGATATCGGCTACGTGGTGCCTTTTCGACGAGGAGGTGACGGACGGGGATTCCGCGGGAGATCGGAGTGGAGACGAAGACCGGAGGACATGGATCGCTTGGTATAGCTTCTCTTCCCTTCTCTTATTCGCTAGCATTAGGTTAATGGTCACGATCCGGGTATATTGTCCGTGGTAGCGCCGGTTTAAAAGTTATGAAAAATTTTGATTCCGCATTTTGGCCTCGAGTAGAAGGCCGGGGCGCTGCCGTGGCGCAACATGGTATCAGAGCCATGCCATTAACCTAGTCTAGCTTGGTCTAGTGTGTTTAAAACTTCGATCGAACATTTATCCCAAAACCGCATTTTCATTCCATGTGTTTTCTGTCGAAATTTTTTTAGCTCCAAAATTTTTTCAGGTTGTTGAAGAATGATGTACATGGAATTATAAGAACACTGTGAAAATTTGGTAGTGTGATCCCTCCATACGACCGTGGAACCGCGGCCTTAACCCCTATTTGGCCGCGGTTCCGCCGCAGTATTGAGTCTTCACTTCACCAATTTTTTGCAGTAGGCTTTTGGGCTGAAAATAGGGGTTTTGGTATATTCTTTTTGGGCCCAGATTTTCTTTATGTGCTACAGTAATGCTTGGGGGCCCACTTGATAAAATTTGTTCGATCGGATATTTCAAACATGCTAGTTCACAGTATTTACATTATATCTGCGACCGTGAATGTCATTTGATCGGTAAGTCCTGTCTAACTGCTATAGCCTGGTTAGACGGATTTGCGAACGTGACATTCACGTTGATGTTCTGTGTTGTGCTGTGTTGTTGCGGATCGGTCGTGGGGATAGCCTGCTTGCAGTAGTAGTACAGTTTTGTTTTATATGTACATTTGATATTATGGGGTGAGCGTCCGACATATGGACTGCCATCACTGCCTGTTTGTATTATTCTTTTGGGGCACGACCAGGTCGAGGTCGATGTACCCGTTGTATGTATATTTTACTTTCTGTACTAGGATTACCCCGCGGAGGGGTGCACGGATAGCCGGGTTCTAGAGGGCAACGGGCCCGCATCTCATGGCATTGAGATGGAGGGGGCTTTACTCTAGAATTAGCGGGCTATTCGCCGCACTCATAGGGGGTATAGGTTGACCCAGAAGGGGTACCCAAGTTACCGGATTCCGTGAAGTGTTGGGTGGTCCATTCACGTTGCTGAAGGGGGCTGTCTCGCTTCAGGTTTTGGCGGGTAACTTGCCGCGCCCGTAGGGGTCTAGTATTTTCATTGCACAGGTTATCCACACGACCAGGGGAACGTCGGGTTTCAGCAGCGGCTCTGTGAAACCCGGGGATCCCAGATATCTGTATTGTTCTGTGATGCTGGTTACATTTCTGTGATGTTACATTTTATCACGCCTTGAGCGAATATTATATATTGATATATATACTAGTAGATGTTGTATATGTTTTGCATCCGCGCTAGTCCAGTCCCCGCTCTGTCGTTAGTTAAGTAACCTAACGGGTGATGACGGGACCCAGTGGCGAATGCAGATGGCATATACGTACATCATTATTTTCATGTTTTTGTGGTATGATCAATTGATGGGACTGCGTTGATTCGGATCAATGCAAGATAAACAAACCTATTCTGATGTTGTTGAAACACTTTTTCAAAAAGCTGTTATTGCAAGGACGTTCTCTTTTGTTTTGCACAGTGGTATTCGGTTATGAATATCCAGCTCCTCAGTCGACGAGGCAAGGGCCGAGATCCCTTCACCGGGAGTGACCCCTTGGACAAAAGTTTGCGTCAGGGCAATAACTTCACTATAGCCGATTACTTTTGCTTTGCATCGTGGTATTCAGTTGGAATATCCTGCACCTCATTCTACGGGGAAAGAACCGAGATCCCTTCACCGGGAGTGACCTCTTTAGCAAAGGTTTTCGTCACTATATTTTTATAAAAAAACTATGCAGTTCGTTTAACGATATCAAGTTCATTACGTTAAAGGTTTTTCTCCAAAAACCAGCCGTAGCCCTCCGTCATTTCAGATTAGTATTGCTTAGTATTCGTGCTACGTATGTCGTGCATTGCCGAGGCGTAGTGTTCGGTAGCTATGTAATGCTTTTCTGTCGCATGGATAAGTGGATTGGTTAGGACAGTCGTACAGTTATGTTGGCATTGTCAAGGACTAGTACGGGTGGGTTTAACGCAATCAAGATAATGATGGGTTGAACTTGACTAGGACTCTTTGATATGTTGGCATTGTCAAGATCACTTGGGTCCTAGGGGTAAAAATCACATCGGGAGTTTCTAAAGAAACTGAAACTTGCCAGGCATGCGCATACCTTCTGGAGTGTGGTGACGTGAGTGGATTCCGTCACGTTATTATGTGATGATAGTTGGATCCCGATTCACTCTGATGAGTTGGTTTGCTCCTCGGGTGATCCCGACTAATTCTTCTTTCAGGTTTGGAGAAGAATTTGAGGTTACAGGGGGAGGTTTCCAGATTAGATAAAGTGATAACCATTCTGATCTAGGTTAGAGTGCACGCTGAGTGTTTCTTTTCTCTCTCTCTCTTTGGCAGCGACCTTGACCCGACCCTTGACTATGACTCAGTGACCAAAATTGACCGAACCTTCTTAAACACTGGTTTTTGGATTGTCAGAGTTGCAAACCTCATTGCCACTCCTACTTTTATCCTTTTCTCCAGGACACCCCGTATTACTACGAACGTCTACTTCCATTGGACAAAACCATCGTATGGTTATATACGAACTCGAAGGAATTCGAGGATGGTTTCCGGTTCTGGAGAAAACGAATAGGACTATTCAGTTGTCTTTTCCTTTTACCTTCTCTCTCAGATTGCGAGTACTCCTTGGCTTAGGAGATAGTACACCTATTACGCAAATTGGATAGTCTTCTTCCAAACCTTAGGCTGGTGCCGAACGGTAGGGAATGAAGAAAACCAATTAGCCTAAACGGTGTACAGAAGGTATTAAGTAAAGACAAAGAAAGGGATTAGTAAGAGGGCAAAGTAAATTGCGACTGCTATTCACGACCAAACCAAGTATTTCTTCGCCAATACTAAATCACCTTTGTATTTCTCCAGGACACTCCGTATCACTACGAAGATCCCAAGTTTATTGGATAATCCATCGTATGGTTATATACGAACTCGAAAGGAACTTGTTCCAGTTCGGGGATGGATCCTGGTTCAAGAGAAATAGGAATAAGGTTCATTCGGTTGTCTTTTATCTTCACCTTATCTCGCATTGCGAGTGCTCCTAGGATTAGGACAGTACACCCATTATGCTTATTGGATAGTCTTCTTCCAAACCATAGGCTGGTGGCGAACGGTAGGGAAGGAAGAAAACCATTAGGCCTAAAAGGGTGTACAGAAGGTAATGACTAAAGACATATAAAGGGATTTGGAGAGATGGCAAAGAATTATACGGTTATAGTTGTGAATCTGGATAATGGAAGAGGCATTACTAGGAATACCAGGAAACCCCAAAGAAACATTTCGATGTTTCAGTTTCACTGTGTACTGTTAAAAGAAAACTGATTTCCCGATTAGACACTTGCTCCAGGGTATGTATTTACCAGGTTTGATTCTCACATCTGTATGGTTTTACAGATGATGAGTGGGAGTAAGTTATTGGGAATTAGGTGATCATCCTCGTTATATCGGGATTCGTTGTAATTGGTGATATTTCTGAGGAAGTCATCTGGGTTGTTTGCCAGATGGCAAATATTTGGTTTTGAATATCCGTTGTTATGCACCAATTTCAAATTGATATATCTGTACGTCTATTTTTATAGAGTGAGATGTACCTTTTTGAAATTATGTCTATGGCATTTACCTATATCAGTGGATGGTTAGGTAAGGAGCATTAAACGGCGGTGTAATTCTTCATAACCATAGTACAGTTTTTAACCGACGACACACAGTGAATGAGTCACTAGACTCAGGGGACTTATACAGAGTATTGTATATTGTCCAGTGTCCCTTAGGACAGAGGGGTTGGTCCTCGTACTATATTCGGCTTACTTATGACTTCTCTAGTTTTTAGACAAGTGTTTCGTAGAAACACAAGGTCCGAATTTTGAGAAGTTATAGGTATAAGAGTAAAGTAGAGAACCAGGTATTGCAAGTATCGGGATTCTTTAAGGTGATCGAAGATGTAGATACTTGTGAATGGTATTCAGTTGATAGTAATAATTAAGAGAACTTGCTTCTCTTTAAGGTTACTCATAATTGGAAGCATTCCTAAGTTGAGTAACGCTGATTGGCCTTTTTCCATTTAGTTGACATGCACTGGAGACAGCTGCATGATTTGAATCTGGTTCAATTAAATCAGTGCCTCTGTTTCTGTATTGGATATAGAACAGTTCATATCTTGACATTGTTAAGGTACGGGGAGTTGTCCGGCTTATGCTTAAAACCAGACTCTGGATAACTCAAGGCACGTTTCTGTAATGGCTGTTTGTGGGTTGACCCAGGCTATGACGAGGGTTGACTTTCTACATCTGGAAGATCAATAGTGATATTGTTCTTAACTCGCCACAGTTTTAATTAAAAATGGATTTTTTCAGAAAACAGTAGTGGGAGTATGGTAGAACTGGAAGTGATTCCAGAACCGCAAACGATTACAGAAGATTTGATAAGAACCTAAAGATTCAATCTGGTTTGACATTCCATTGGCCACTCCGCAGATATGGTGGGTAACCTCAGGCACTCGAGAGGTGTTTCGGTATGCTCAAGGACGGTGACAGGGAGGTTCTTGTTTACCCAGACTTGCCATTGCTGTTGTTCCAGAGTATGAGACCCGGCTGGAGGATGAGTATAGCGTCGTTCTAAACTAGCTTTAGAAGTGTACGACTATATGACTTTGCCAGAGGGTTGTCGTAGTCGGTGGGAGCAGCGGAAGCATTGGTGGATAGGTGGCTTATGTCTATTTATAGACTAAAGCAGATACAGTGGAGATAGATCATCTATTTCTGATGTGACAGTCATAGGTTTGACTTCATCGGAATAGGGGATGGATCTGTTAAGAAGGTAGTAGGGTGTGATGTCCTGGTATTTGGATGACATACACAGAGTAGGAAGTGATATTCCTATACTACGATCGGTTATACTTTGGTTGTCATACAGTGGTTTCTCCACACAGGACTTGGATATTATATCAGACATTCTGGTTACTAGATCTATAGTTTTAGATCTAGATTTGGGTGGTTTCCCAATCTGGGTACTTTGACCGCATTCTAAGAGTATTTAGAATGGACGACTCCTGGCATGGTGGTGTACCTGCAGGTAATGGGGTCACCCTCTCTAAAGGTGTCTTACAGACTAAAGGGGAGAGGGATGTGCATGATTGGCAGATCACTTGCTTAGGCAATTGAGTCAATCATGAGATGTCAAGTACCACACCAGATGTTGTTCTTGCAGTAGGTGCAATAAGTTGATATTGATCCAATCCTGGAGATACAATCGGAAGCAGTTTTAGAACATAAGTTGATGTTCTAGGGATATGATAACAGCAGCCTCTTTTGGGAGACGGTTATCATTCCAGGCTTCCAAGGTGACATGGATGGCAGAGTGACTGTCAGAGTTATAGTTTTCCCTCTGACGAGGGGCAGTATTTTGGACAGGTGGTCCAAGGGGATACTGAGGGAGGCATGGCGCAGGATACTGATTATGTTCAGTTGACGATACAGTCTAAGAAGTTTGGATTTGGAGTTCACTTATGAGCTAGGTCCCATCAGATATCCAGACACATTCTAAGACAGGTATTGCTCATTTCGGGAGATGGCTTTCTCCGCGAACTTGAGATATAGAGAGACATAGAAAGAAACATCACAGCGGATCCACTCACTGAGGCTATTCCTCGAACGCAATAGTTTCGCAAACGAGCATTGTGAGACTGACTAGTAGAGGAGTTGGGTGTTCGGTATCACACAGGCTGTGAGTATGCGACATCGCAATAATTAGCCTTGAGTGCAAGTGGGAGATTGTTGGAGATAGTGCCCTCAGAGTCAATTATTGGATCACAGGCACGTGATTGCAATGATTGAGGGAGGACCTGTCCCAGTAGGACAGTCTTACTCAAGATGATAGTATGCTATCTGGTTTATCTTTATCATCATGTACTGCTTTAGGTGACCTTACGAGTCGCTATTGCACGTTGATAGAGCCCCTAGGATTCTTGCTTGACTACCAGCAGTATGAGGGCGATCATATACGTGGGAGCTAGGGTCTATAAGCACATCCTTAAAAGGTCCATAGTCGTGGGAAATTCGAGACAGGGCATCGATACTCCGAAGTAGACTAGTGTATACAGTCGAGACCCGACGAGGGGCGATGGCCGATCTCACAAGCCACTGGTGTCAGTTGGTTCACCTAAGATGTATACAGGTGCTCATTGGGTTATGAGTACACCGGACAAGACTCGCTGGGAACCTGCTAGTTGGATTATACCAGACGTCAGATAGCAGTTCCCTGGTGACATGTGTAGAGGTTAGTTCATCGACCTGAGATCGTCATTTGTCTCGTGTGAGTTCCCACTGTGCTTTGATTACTACCCTACCACGGCTCAAAGGAGTCGTGCAAACAGGTTTTAGTTGGGTACAGTCCCGAGCCATATGGAGGCAGTGAGCGGATCTGTAGGGGTTCGTCTCTCCGGTATTGGGGGTGAGGTCGCGCTGTGTCTAGGAGAGCCATACACAAAGCCCTCGGCCGAGGCAGGAGATTTACTGGTAGGTATTCCAGTAGTATCTCAGGGTGTTCTGGGCTACACTCCGACACGACTTGTACCGCTTTTGGGGGTCTGACTTTTACCAACCCCCTAGGCCCGCCATGCGATACTCATAGACGAACGGACCGGACTGTATGGATATTGTCACTGACAGGCTCAGTAGGGTGTCAGGATGAGTTCGCTCATCGACGTCCCTTTTGGTCAATAGCTGGTAGCCCGTCATTTATGGCTAATACCTCTGACGTGCTAGTAGTTAAATCCACAGCCATAGTATTGATGAGTCTTTAGAGTCCACCACACACAGTTACTCAGGTTTCGGGCGAAACGCTGTAGAGGCCGTATGGAGATATGGCAGGGTTCGATCAGGTACGTGCGGTATTGCACGGATCGTGATCGGACGGTTTTTACTAGCCGGTTTTGGCTTAAGCCGGATCCTAGTATTAGACAGTGTAGATTTTGTCTCTTTGCATTTGTGTTCAGTGGGAATACAAATGCGGGCATGTATATGCAGTAGTGGGGTTTTCCTGTAATTTATTACGGGATCAGTTTTCTGTCGTTGCCAGTTTGCTTTCCGTTCCGGCCAGTTTTCTTTTGTTCCTTCCGGCCGGACTTTCTGGTGGAGGGGTTTTTTTGCAAGTTTGCAAATAACTCTTTGTGGAGGTGTTATTTGTGAAATGGGAGATTATGATAGCATCTTTTGATACCATTCTTTTCAATCATCATTTCTTGCTTTATTGTGATTAGAATTTGATTTGATATGGTTATCATTTCCTTTTGATGTGGTCACCTCTTTGAGTTTCCTACACTCACCTCCCTTGTTGGATTATTGTTTTTCTCTCCTCCATTCCTAGAAGAGGGGCCGGCCACTCTTGAGAGAGAAGGAGAGAGATTTTCATTTTGTGGTGGCACATATTTCTTCATCTCATTCTTCTTCTTGTTTGGAAAAAATGAAAGCACCATTTTTTCTTAACCTCATTCCTCCATCACCAATGGCAACATAAACCCCAATAAGACAAAGCCACTACACTACACCTACAGTACTCTTGGACGCGTCGGCTTGCCAACTTCGCGCCCTTGTTGCCTCGATCCAGAAGTGGGAGCCCGTAAAAGATATCGGCTACGTGGTGCCTTTTCGACGAGGAGGTGACGGACGGGGATTCCGCGGGAGATCGGAGTGGAGACGAAAACCGGAGGACACGGATCGCTTGGTATAGCTTCTCTTCCCTTCTCTTGTTAGCTAGCATTAGGTTAATGGTCACGATCCGGGTATATTGTCCGCGGTAGCGCCGGTTTAAAAGTTAAGAAAAATTTTGATTCCGCATTTTGGCCTCGAGTAGAAGACCGGGGCGCTGCCGTGGCGCAACAGGATAGATATTGGTATGTTGGATTTGTGAAAGGTTACGAAACCCTAGGATAGTGGGTGCACTACATATACACACTCCCACACATACATACTTGCATACATCATAACTTCATATGTGCATAGACGGGATTCTATATAGATATGTGTTCACATAGGTATGGGACTATGTGTTCGCATACGGTTTTGAGGATGATACTTGGGATTGAGATGAGTCGATGATATTTGATCCAAGATTATGATATCGGTGATATAGTAAAATTCGTATTTGGGATATGTCTTGATGCTTTAGCGGATTTTGGGATTATGATGCCATAGGAATAGTGACATATTTATGTAAATGATCGACATGTGATTATGATACGAGATAGGATGTGATATGATATGATATGACAAGATATTTATGATAGGCCGCCTTGGGCGATGTATACTCCTTGAGATGATTTGGGCTGATGATATCGTTTTTGCTAGAGGCTGTAAATCAGAAGCTGGATTATGATTATATTGACAATATATGATGATGATATTGATTTATACGAGACTGTCGATCAGAGATCAGATCTTGATTATAGTGATGATGTTAGCATTGTACTAGACATAGGTCAGTACCCAGATAATGATATTTGATTCAGAGAATACCAGATGAATGATATGACGAATGTGATATTGACCCGTACCCAGATTTAGGGATGCCGTACGACGGATTTACGTACAAGCTATAAATTGATGTTTGATCCGCACTCTTGATTTGGGAATAACTGATTATAGAGATATGTTATCGGATGTGATATTATTGAGGCGGATCACCGACTATATATACATATACATATATCGACTCAGAGGTTAGGCGGTTTACCTTACTTGCAGTTAACCTATTAGCTCAGCCTTTAGTTGGCGTAGCTGTATGACTCTTATGACATTAGATGCAGTTCGGCCATCATGGTGTTCAGTATTTCAGCTCCCGCATATTATTATTGTTGCTCTGCATCGCATACCGTTGTGATTTATATTCCATTGATATCATGCTGTTAGGACACCAGCACCATTACCGATGATGCGTATATACCATGTACACTTATTTGCCGGCGCACACACATCTTCATCGGTAATTACCATGTCACGTACACTTAGAGAATATTATTGCTTGATTTAGCTCGATAGCTAGCAGTGACATGATATTAGTGTATTTGCCATATATACCGGCTTGACATTGTAGTTATTACTTGTCACTTCATGCATACTGTTATTCATTATATGCTGCATTCATGGATTCTCAAGTTTATATTCATGATTTTACATGCTATTGATTGGATTCGGGTTTCCATGAGATTTTCTGGATTTAGAGGAAAACCGCAAAACACATATAAACTGGTTTCTTTCTTTTTAAATAAAAATGCGGTTTTCCCATGATGTATGAGTCGTCCACCATGAGTTTGCTGATGGATTTCGAGACCCGATTCGAGGAGGCGGATGAACCGTTTCGGGTACATGGTGGGCCCGGTGCGGTACCCCGGGGCAAGAAGGTCGCAGGAGATGGCGTTGAGCCTGGCAGGGGAGTACGACCGACCGGTGATATTACCCGACACGTTGGATATCCGGAGGATACCGTCGTAGTCATGAAATGGATGGTAGGGGCCGATCTGGACTGACGGCGCCCTGGATATTATGATTGAGACATTGAGATTTGAGGTATTGAGGTACAGAGATTGTGATACAGAGATATCGAGATATTGAGATTTATGTTTTGTGCCGATGCTAGGCACTGTTTTATGCTGATTTCATTATGATACCTCATTTTAAAAATACAGAAATCTCACCAAGTTACAAGAGCAGTTTTCTTCAGTACATGCATTTCGTTTCATGCATTCATACATTATTCATATGATTCATTGCTACCTGGGGCACTGACATGGACACATGGGTTTACACTTGGGTTAGATATTTACCCTAGTCTTGTTATAGATTGCTGGTTATATATATATTTGAGGATTATATATTATGATTGTATGACCTAGGATTGCGTCATACATGCGATTTCTGTTCGTAGATCTTTTTCTACTCACGAGTTGGCAACTCACCCCCGTTGTGCCCCAGTTTCTTGCAGGTGTTGCCGTACGGGTTTCATTACGGCTTTGCGGGCACAGCTTCTTTCTGGTGACTTGCTAGTGGGTGGGTCATTTGTATCATACCAATCATTATACATTGTATATTATATTTCAGTTGTATCTAGAAGTTCCATCAACCAAACATGTACTTATTTGAGATTGAGACCAGTGATATTTATTATTTCGACCTTAGAGTCGCGTGTTATATTTCTATGGGTTCTTGCTGGTTGAGTTTCATTTCTGTTGTGATCCTCGCCTTTAGGCGTTGTATATTTGTTGCATACAGGTTGATTTGGTATGGTTCTTCCTACACTCTACCACTTCTCTTGGTTTGGATTTCTGGGTTCGGCTTACTTAGAATACGTACGCCTTGAGACGTTCGTAGTCTAAGTGTCGGTCATGTTCCGTACTTTTGGGACGTGACAAAGTTGGTATCAGAGCGTTAGGTTTTACCTTTAGAGCATAGGATGACCCTTGGTTGATGGAATAGGTGACTAAAGTAGAGTGACGTACCGTTGGTATGTTCCGCGGCATATTTACGGCACGCCACTCCACTTAAGGAGCATTAGGATGTACATTTCCTTGTTCAGTATCATATTCATTCCTGATCTAGCTTCATCGGTACCAGTTGTGGTTTTGCTGCGACGATTACGGGCAGGGAGAGCTAAGGCTAGAGTTGCGGTAAGCACGAGCTCGTTACGAACGAGAACTGACCAGGGAATGATTCCGGTGACACACGATTGCAGAGATGTGTCTTGATTCTGTTTGCGCCACGAGCGTTGGATGGATCGCTGAATGAGATTACTCGGACGTGCAGATCAGCACCAGAGGATTGGGCCACTGACAGAGGCCAGCTAGATTTTGATGACAATTGATGTACGGCTTATTCATGATGACCGAGGCACTGTTCAGCGTGCAGACGAGCGATCCAGTTTTTGCTACGCACGATGAGATATCGCCGCAGAGGTTGGAGCTATTACAGTACGAGGTTGAACTAGGAGATGGTGAAAGGTCGCTAGTCACCAAGGATGAATGACTAGGACATGTGGTTTGTTCGCTATCCCGATGCGAGGTCATCAGATAGATGGATTCCAGCTAGAGACGGCTTCACACGGAGATGTTGAGAGTCAACAGAGACGATCGAATGTCAGAAACCTATTATTCCAAGTTTAAAGTATTCGGAAAGACATGCAGGCAATTCTATGGTCCCTCTAGAAGAATGAAACCCTAACTCGACATAATGACCGTATGAAAGCCTTTGAACCTTAGGGTTTGCGGCAGTTCTGCGGTGCCATTAGTGAGGCTTGGGTTTGCCCTTCTACGGCTGGACCACCGATGCTATGGTATGTACTCGATACTATTATACTGTACCCAAGATGTTGAGCTCTTGGGGGATTATGAGGTCTTGACAAATCGATCGGATGGCTCGACTTAATTCGGATGCTAGGTGGTGAGATGCATTTCTTGATGGAAGCTTGGGATATTCACAGTTGTATAGACAATCTTGCTTAAAATGGTAGTATGCTACTTGGTTTGTTTCTACTTCAATATGTGCATGTGTTTCTTTTAGCATATCGCTTATACATATTAGTAGAGCCCTTAGGATCTTTGCTTGATTACCAGCGTTGTGATGGCAGTCACACTTGTGGGGGCTGGGTAATCTATAAGCACATACTTATACAGGTCCCTAGTCATAGGACTATCGAGACAGGGCATCGATACTCCGGAGTAGACTAGCGTATGCGCTTCTCATCCCAGCAGGAGAGATGGTCTGTCCCATAGCCATCAGTACGTCGTACTGGAGATAGTATGTGGGTGCTCGTTAGGTTACGAGTACACTGGACAGAACTCGTTGGGAACTGTTGGTTGGTATTATACCTATCGTCAGTTATCAGTTCCCAGGTGACATGAGTACAGCTTAGTCCGCTGACTTGACACTGTCACTTCGCCTCGAGTGTGTTCCCACTGTACTTAGATTACTACCCTACCACGGCTCAAAGGAGTCGTGCAAACAGGTAGTAGTTGGGTGCAGTCCCGAAGCACTTGGAGGCAGTAGTGGTTAGACAGGATTCGTCTCTCCTGGTATTGGGGGTTGACATCGCGCTGTGTCTAGGAGAGCCATTACACGAGTAGTCCCTGGCCAGGGCAAGTGAGATTTACTGGTAGGTTTCCAGTGTTATCTCAGGGTGTTCTGGGCTACACTCTGACACGACTTGTACCGCTATTAGGGGACTGATGTTCACCACCCCCTTAGGCCCGCCATGCGATGTATCAGACGAACAGACCGGACTGTACGGAGATTGTCACATACAGGCTCAGTAGGAGTTCGGATGGGTTTACCTCATCGGCCTTCTTATCGACATCTACCTGGGGACCGTTACGTACAGCTAGTGCCGCTTGCGGTCTGTGGTTAAACCCACTGCCAGCGTAGTGTCGAGTCTTTAGAGTCCCACACAGAGAGTTTCCCTGCACTAAGCGAAACGTATAGAGGCCGTATGGTTTTACGGCAGGGCTGCGATCACTTACGTGCACTTGTGTGCGTATGCTGTTCGGGCAGGCAATACTAGTGGGCTTTGGTTTAAGCCAGATCCTAGTATTGCACGGATGGATTTGTTTTGTCTTATGTGCATTCGCGTTCTACGGAATGGGGATGCGGGTGTGTATGCACAGTTTTGAGGAGCGATAAAGGAGGAGGTGCCCCATTAGGGTTTTGGCAGTTGGTTCGGCCAAAACCGTTATGTGGCAGGCTCATTAGGGTTTTGACAATTCGTTTGGTCAAAACCATTATGAGCAGGGGACATTGTTTACTAATCCTTTTAGTGATAGTTTAGTGATGGCTAATTGCATTGACCATTTGTCCACCATGACCTCTCTTGACTTTGTTGACCCGTTGACCAGTATTGACCATTGACCTTCATGAGAGGTCTACACTCTTCTTTGGATTTTCTTTTTCTTTTGGATTATGAAAATGGTCAATTCAATTAGTAGCCATCAACTTTATTATGAAAGGATTGGTAATGATGATTTTTTTGCATTATTGCAACCATGGTTCATTTCTTTAGCTCATAATTCATTTTCATTTCTCTCGCTTGTTCTTGTCAGAAGAAAAGAAAAGCTCTCATGGTTGCTAGCTCCTCCTTCTTCCTCCTCTTGATTTCTTTTTTTGATCTCATGTGTTGAGAGAAAAAGATCCAACAAAGACAAACACTTCCATATATCTCTACTACACAACCTAGGGCATCTAGACTAGCGATCCCGTTGCCCTAGTTGCCTCGGCTCGAGGTGGAGCTCGGTGTACAACTCTCGGGTGGATCGTCTTCAACTCAAGAAGGCCGCGGAGGTGACCAAGATCCGGATCGACCTTCGGAGCGTGGATGGACGAGCCGGACAGCGGAGAGAAGACCCGAAGGACCGGTTTCGTGAGGTATATTTTCTACGGCAATAGTAGTTAAAGCCTCTAGTAGTTTGTTAGTTTCTAGTTTAGCAAAGATCCGGCTTTTAGTCCATGTTGCCTTTGCGCCAAAATTATTGTTCTTCGCCGTTTCCGCCTCCCCGTAGGAACCGGGGTAAGCAACGTGGACTTACACATAAGTGCAAACCACTATTATTATTATTATTTTTTTGTTGAAGATCATTGGTCTTGTTTTTAGATCAATGATCTATTAAAAGAAATTCTTCTATCTTAAAGGTTTTTACCTTTTTCTTCTTGAAATTTCTTCAGAGTTCTCTCTGTTTGAAGTTCTTGATCTCTCACAATGTTGATGCTTTTGATTTGGGGTCTAGGGCCCTTTATATAGTACCCATAAATTTGTTAAATTTGTTAAAGAGATTTTTCTCTGAGTGATTTGGGGAATTTTCCCCACCGTTGGATCTTTGATCCAAGGGCTTCTGTTTTACAGAAGGCAATTTTCTTGTTTTAACAAGAACAGAAAAATCTTGCTAGAATTTAATTCTGTTTGGTGCAAACGCCCCAGCGCGTGATATGTGTCAGCAGCGCAGAGCACAGCGCAACTGCGCTGACACGTGTCGCGCAGCGCAACTGCGCTGCCATGTGTCGCGCAGCGCACAGCGCAGCGCATCTGCGCTGACACGTGTCGCGCAGCGCACGGCGCAGCGCACATGCACTTGCGCATCTGCGCTGACACGTGTCACGCAGCGCAGCGCTTGCGCAACTGAAGCGTTGCTTCCTTTAATTTTGTTTTAAATAGATCTTTCCTCTGATTGGGCGCACTGCCTTGGGCACTGCACTGATGTATCAGCTTTTGACACGTGGCGCGTTGCGCGCAGCGCAAAGAATCTGAAGCGTTGCTTCGAATTTTGAATTTTAAAATTCAAACAGAGTTTTGCTCTGATTGGGGGAAACAAATGCCCCCCTACCGTTGCGCTTACGTGGCGCGCACGTGAGTGCAGCGATGGCAAGATCCTTGCCGTTGGATCAACGGGTGAGCTGAAGGGGCGCAAGCGCCTTATAAATAGGACCCCTGGCCTTTAGAAATCTTTACCATTTCCAAGATTTTGATTTCCAGAGCTTTTCTCTTGCTTAAGAACTTCAGAGCTTTGCTCTTGTTTCCAGAACTCTAGAGCTTTGCTCTCATTCCCAAAGTTAGAAAACATTAGGTAATAATTAATTTTAAATTAAATTAAATCAATTTTAACCAACAGAGCCTCACTCTCATAGATCTTTTGATCTAAAGAAATCCCCTTTGGGGTTTCATAAACAGAGCTTTGCTCTCAAGAATTTGTTTCAGGGTTTCTTAGCCCATGAATAGAGCTTTGCTCATATTGACAGAATATAGATCCCTGATCTTCTGATGATGAACTCTTAAGAGTTTTTTCATATGGATCTTTAAGATCCCAGAACTTCAACTTTTTTATAAAAAAAAAATAAAAAATTTATGAAATTTTTTTATTATTACAGAGCTAAGCTCTTTCAAAGAATCTTATTCCCCTGAGACCAGAGTTTGACAAGTGTCACTCTGTGACAGAGCTTTGCTCTGAAAGAGGAGATTTTCTCCTTGTCTCTAGGGATTTTTTATTATTAATGGGAATATTCTCTTGGGGACCAACTGACAATCTCATCCAATGATGGGGTTGTCTTATTAACTGACGTATTGTCGTCCAGATTTTGTGGGTCCCCCTTGGTCTCCTACCCACTGCACTGCTGTCTGGTGTAATTAATTTTAATTTAATTTTAATTAATTTTTAATTTAATTAAATAATTAAAAAAATTTAAATGCCAAGCGTTGGAGTTGCAACACTAACGGCTACTTTTGTTCCCTTGCAGCGACTATGTCTCTCGATACCTCATTCCCGTTTGCTCGTTCGGAGGAGGGATTTCCTGAAGTGCCTTTGGACCGCGAAGTCCTAGCTATGATCAGGGACCACGACCCGGAATATAAGAGTCTCCACATTTGGGGGTCGTGGTACAATCAGATTATCATGGGTCGACGGAGCTTCACATGCGCAGTACCGTCAGAACCCATTACGGCGATTCATTACGCCAGCCCACCCCCGGTGCAGTATGCCATGGAGATGGTTGATTGGACTTCGAAGGGCTTTCTTCATCCTGCCATAGATGCGATTCCGGTTCAGCGTCCTATGGTTTTGGATATCCTGGGACGCCGTATCTGTCAAGGCGAGGCGTGACCTTGGAGGCAATCATATAACATAGGTCTGATCCCCCGCCACCCGATCGGCTATCTGCCGTGGGCTTGGTATATCCTGTCGACGAAGAAGTCGCAGTTGATAAGGTTAGGGTTGTACACCGTGGTCTGCGTCTCCCTCTTCCAGAATCCCATGCTTCCCACCTGGTGGTTCAAGGTTTTCTTGGAGCAGTAGAACATCCCTACTCATACCTTCCTTGCAATGGATCGGGAAGTGTCAATTTCTCTGGAGGAGTTCACAGAGGTCTCCGGTTTACCGGTTATAGGGGAGCACTATGAGGAGTTGCTTCCGACAGACGAGTATGTCTTCGGTGCTAAGCCGGCAGTTAGGGGCCTCACCTCGGAGAATGCTGTTCAACACCAATTCCTAAGTTTGATCAAAGTGTTGAACATCTATGAGGCCCTTTTCATCGAACGTGGGAGTCGCGGCGTTAGATTTGAGGATTTCATCGCTCGGTTCCTTCACCCAAGCGTCCTCTCGGCAGAAGCTGCCAAGTTCGCCACCCTTGAGGACTCTTTTGGTCTAGGTTTGGATAACCTAGCGGCAAAGGAAATAGACCAAAAGGGTTTTTTCCTTCCTAACTCCCCGACCATGTTTTTTGCGGAAGTTGCAGCCCCTGGGATGGACGAAGAGGCCTTCTTCTTAGGATTTCTCGGGCTATGGCTGAGTTGGTTTGCACTCCCGATGCATTCCCGCCATATGCGGCCCTCTGTCTTTTACCCAGCTCACCGGATGACCATCGGGGTAAAAGTGGCCGTTGGGATCGCCGGCTTGGCATACTTGTATCACGGCCTCAGTCGAGCGGTGGATGCTAATGAGCCTGGGGTGCTGCACGTGATCTTCCTGATGCACTATTTCATATCATGGCTCGAGCTACACACATCGGGTGTCTTCGGCATGCACAAAAGGCCCTCGTTCTATGACAGGTGTAGCTTCCCTCGCATCATACAGTTGATTGGAGCATCAATTATGACTCCATCGCCACGGAATGCCAGGGGTTTACTCCTTCGCCCCCACACTGTTGGAGACGGGGTATCTTTCGTCGACAAGATGTTGACTATTGGAAAGGCGTCTACCACTGCGGTGCGGCCATTGCAGGACACTTTCAAAGATGGAGCCTCAGTTTTGACGGCCAGGGAGACCCTCCACTTATATTCTATCAGACCGGGCTTCCTGGTGTTTAGGCAGAACGGTGCGGCAATTTTCATGAGATATAACCTACATCGTTTCGCCCAACAGCTGAGCTACAATCAAGGGGTACCATTGGAAGCCTTCTTATCGGAACCTGCTACTACTGAAGAGGGGATGGAGAACGCGCTGCATCATTTCATGTGCCTGAATACGGGTTCCCATTTTTTTATCAGTGAGCCAGCTTACGCCCCACGACTCCTCAAGGTATATACAGAATGGTACAGTCATTCGACGGGAGCCGTCATAAAGAAGGAAAAGCGATTGCTGGTCGACCGTAAGGGTGCGTCTCCAGGTAGAGACCGCAACGCTCCTTTGGTGCCAAGGACCCCGGTAGTTCCCCCTCTAAAAGATGATAGAGCCGGACCACCGCGTGCGCAGAGTCCCCCACGCGGATTGCCGCTCCTTGATATTGCGGATGCACCACCAGCGCCCTGTGCTCCAGTGGAGACAGTGGTTGTAGCCTCGCCGGAGTCTTGTGTGGGTGCGGACATCGGGACCCGCCGCCCCAAGGTGCCTGCAAAGCGCAAATCGATTCCGGGTGCACCTAGGGTTGGTGGGCAGAAGAAGAAAAAGAAGTCGCTCTTCGCCGCTGACGTCGTGTTCGGTCAAGAACCCCACGCTCCCTATGCTGAGGGCCTGAGTGAATATGGGACTAATGAGGGATTAGTCATGCCGCCGGATGACATAGACTTAGAGGCCACCCTCGAAGCTTCAGAGCGGTTCGCGAGGCGTGACGCATGGCTAGCTAAGCTTGCGCAATCAGGTAACCACTAGTCGCTTTTTTTTATATTATATCTTTATTATTTCCCTCGACTAACGTTTTTTTTCTTTTCTTCCAACAGGCATCACCACTGAAGAAGCCATTGCCGCTTCCCTCAAGACTTTTCAAGAGGAGGAACGCCTTAGAGCGTCCTTAGGCCTTAGTAAGTTTCAATTCATCAAGTTTTCATTTTTCTTGTGTTATGGTTGATCTAACCTCTCCCTTTTTATCGCAGGAACCTCAATGCCGATTCCGCCAAGTGACGCGGAGACTCTTCCTGTGCCAGCCGCCGATGTTTCTGCCTCTTCGGGACTACCATGAGAAGCCCGACTTGAAGAGCCAATGAGAGATGCCTTAAAGGCTCTGGAGGCATCTCTAAACGAGGACGACGACGCCTTGATGAAGGAAGCGTCGAAAAGGTCCATTACGTCAGCTCGGGAGGAAAGGAAGCGGTCAAGGCGCGAAGCGAAGGCACGCAGGGCTGCCTTGGCCATTGGAGCGGGCCCAAGCACCGTCCCTCGTGCCGATACTCCGTCAGAAGAGCCCCCGGTCGTCTTGTCTACAGCTCATAGACAGGCGGTTCGCGCCAATAGGGAGGCTAACGACAAGTCCACCTCAGGTAATATTTCTTTCAGAATTTTGTTGTAAGAATTATAAAGCTGCTGGTTCTTATATATTCTATCCTGCAGGGCCAAGTCCAACCGAGGGGGAGGCGGAGACTGTCAAACCTGAGGAGCCAGAAGGAAAGGCATTGGTCGAGCCCGAGCCGATGGCGGACGACACAACCGAGATTGCTGGGCCCGAGATAGTGGCTGACGAAATGGTCATGTCCACTATGCCTGAGCAAGTGGTCGATGCCGAGCCCGAGGTAGCAGCGGGCGGAGTGCCTGAGACCGATGACCTCATGGTGACGGCAGACGAGACAACCGTGACTGCTGAGCCCGAGGGAGTAGCGGCTGAGGTGAACATGATTCCTGAGGACGAGCCAACCGCTCTTTCTCAGGAGTCCGGCAATGCTTCGGTCATAGCTCTCCCCGCCTATGGCCCTCCGCCGTCTCCTGGCCTCGCGAGCACGACGACGGCCCCCGTGGAGTCTGGGGATGAGACCACGGGTGGTGGTCTTATGTCGATGGAGGAGGGAGATGCCTCCGTCTCGGCTGGAGGCTCATCAGGTAAATTTCGGATTACCGTCCCCCTTTTTTTATCTTGCAATCGCTTCTGACAGGTTTACCCTTGTTTTTTAACGCAAATGCGGCCAATGCCGATGGTCCACTGCTCGAGGGAGCGCCGTCAACTACTGCCTTGACGGTGGTCACTTCTTAGCCCTCTCTTATACCATCGAAGATGTTGGAAGGTATGGATTTCCGACCTATTAGTTTCGTCTTTCAGCCGCCTAATTTATGTACTAAAGTCGTACTGCTGTGTCTTTTCAGGAGTGCTTTTTGATCATCTCTATCAAGTGTTGCTCCCACACTTCTCCTTCCCATCTGAATTCGCTTCTTCCTCTGGTGGCGCTGGTGAGTATGGTTTCCCATTGATATATTTCTTTTTCATTGATGGAATTACTTCTAACTTTTTTCTCGTCCCGACTGCAGTGCTACAAATTGAAGGAGGGGATGAAAGATCGGCCGCGCCACCGGCCCTTCCGGCCTTGCCATCTGCCGCAGCTGGTACAGCAACTATCGCATTGATAACTCCCCTTTTTTTTATCTCTTGAACTGTTATCTGATCATATCTTGTTTTTTTTTAGCTGTCGTTCCGGTCTCGGCGCCCTTCGAGCCTCGAATCATAATGCCGGCGGGCCCTTTCCTGAGACGTCCATCCTCGAAAGGCGCCGCGAATAGTCTGCGCATGTTGAGCGACTATGTCAAGGAACTCGACGTCGAGACTCCTACATCTGCTGCAGACTTCGCTACGGCGGTTAACCCGATGCTGGTGATACTCGTAAACTTCCATGACGAGGGCATCATCGCGTCTTGGGTTAACCACTGTAGAGAGATCGAGGCTCGTCTACATCAACTGGAGTTTATGCGCCCTGCTCCCGAGACCTTAACCGCGAGCAATGAAAGAGCAGCGTGGATCGAGCAAAGCGCTTCTTACGTCCACCACTTGGAACAAGAAGCAGCTTTAAGGCTGAGGGAATGCCAAGCGACCTCGAGCGAGATGGATCGTCTGCGTGCTGAGGTTGAGGCGAATGCTGCCCAAGTGAAAGCTATCTTTGAGGGCCTCTTGGAACGCATCTCTCATGGGCTAAACTTGAAGCGAAAGCTTGATGTCGCCGAACGTGACACCCCAGGCCGTGAAGCTGCTCATCAGGCCATCAGGGAGCAGCTTGCATCTGTCTTGCAGCAGCGAGCTCAAGTGAAAGCAGATCTGGCGGTGGTGGCCGATCAGGAGAAAGTGTGGAAGGAGGTCCGCGAACAATTGCTAGAGCTATGCAAGACGCTTCCTTCCCAGTAATTCCCTTTGTATCTATATACTTGTAAAAAATTTCTTTTTAAATAACATGTATCCATTCTTTATTATTTTGTACGCCTCACCTTGTACTTGATTACATTCAATAAAGATACACATTTTTCTTTGCAATGTCTTGTACTATTTCTTTGCTTTTTCCTTTCTCTTATTATCAGCATGCTGTCTTGATAAACACATTTGACCGATAATAGAGTAAGCATCTAGATTTCTCCAAGAGATAACGATGGCTTAGGCCGCAGGTTCAGATTTGCTACCTAAGACTTTTCAACTCTATGAGCCGTGAGGGTCTCATAGAGACTTTTCTCCCTACGGATCGAGAGGATCTCGTAGGTGGATTTTCTCCTTAGGAATCGTGAGGATTCCTAAGTGTGTTTTCTCCTATAAGTCGTAAGGATCTTATAAGAGAATTTTCTCCCTTACAAGTCGAGAGGACTCGTAAGTGGTTGGTGAGTTGACTTGTTTCCGAGTCGAAGTATGGCTCCGACGGGGAGGTCGTTGGCTGACTTGTTTCCGCGACGGAGGTCGCTTGTTGACTTGTTTCAGGGACGGAGGTCCTTTGCTGACTTGTTTCCGGGACGGAGGTCATTTGCTGACTTGTTTCCGGGACGGAGGTCGTTTGCTGACTTGTTTCCGAGACGGAGGTCATTTGCTGACTTGTTTCCGGGACGGAGGTCGTTTGCTGACTTGTTTCCGGGACGGAGGTCGTTTGCTGACTTGTTTCCGAGACAGAAGTCCTTTGCTGACTTGTTTCCGGGACGGAGGTCGTTTGCTGACTTGTTTCCGAGACGGAGGTCGTTGGCTGACTTGTTTCCGCGACGGAGGTCATTTGCTGACTTGTTTCCGCGACGGAGGTCATTTGCTGACTTGTTTCCACGACGGAGGTCATTTGGTGGCATGTTTCCAAGACGGAGGTCATTTGCTGACTTGTTTCCGGGACGGAGGTCGTTTGCTGACTTGTTTCCGAGATGGAGGTCATTTGCTGACTTGTTTCCGGGACGGAGGTCGTTTGCTGACTTATTTCCGAGACGGAGGTCATTGGCTGACTTGTTTCTGAGACGGAGGACGTTGGTTGACTTGTTTCCGCGACGGAGGTCATTTGCTGACTTATTTCTGAGACGGAGGTCGTTGATTGACTTGTTTCCGAGACGGAGGTCGTTGATTGACTTGTTTCCGCGACGGAGGTCATTTGCTGACTTTTTTCCGCGACGGAGGTCATTGGTTGACTTGTTTCCGCGACGGAGGTCATTTGTTGACTTGTTTCCGCGACGAAGGTCATTAGTTGACTTGTTTCTGCGACGGAGGTCATTTGTTGACTTGTTTCCGCGATAGGGGTCATTTGCTGACTTGTTTCCGCGACGGAGGTCGTTGGTTGACTCTAGGTTGTCTGTGAACTGTAGAGACTTGGAACTGGGGACTTTACCGTAGCTCCGATTGGTGATGTCACGTCCATGTCCTGCTGGAATGAGGAGGAACGCCGTTGTTGGTCTCCAGGCTGTAGATGTGGTCGTCGAGATCTGACTTCCCTTTGACGCGGCCTGGTGGGGAAATGTAGTCCCCTTTCCCATTTTTTGTTTATGCCCATGGATTGTATATAGGGGTCACTATGGACTTACCTGCAGGGCAAACGTTTCATTCATTTTTATTGTTTTATTTCCGCGATACTCTATCATTTCAGCTTTTGATCGTGAAAGTCGCGACTGCCTAATCATTTCGGCTATTTTTCGCGATGCCCAATCATTTCGGCTATTTATTTTATTTTTACTCCCTGCTTTTTATTGCGAGTTGCCCAATCATTTCGGCTGTTTTGTATGCATACGTTTTTACTTGCTGCTTTTTATTGCAAGTTGCCCCATCATTTCGGCTATTTTGTATGCATGTGCGGCCTACTGGCTTTTCACCGTAAACCTGAAATTAGACACCGATTTCGGCATCAGCACCGCTACAACTGGGATATTGCCATGAGCGAATCATCATTTGCCTCCGTCGATGCCGAACAAAGGTGGCTTAGCGAACAGGGTTAAGGTCCTGTCGACTAAGGCTTTTAACTTCATGAGCCGTAAGGGTCTCACAAAGGTATTTCTCCCTATAAGTCGTGAGGATCTTGTAGGTGTATTTTCTCCTTAAGAATCGTGAGGATTCCCAAGTGTATGTTCCTCTGTAAGTCGTAAGGATCCTACAGTAGGGTTTTCTCCTTGTAAATCGAGAGGACCTACAAGGGTTGTTCATCATGCACACATATACCCAATCACGGATGAAACTTGGCTAGGGAAATGTTTATTCGCGCCCGTGGATTGTATACAAGGGTCAGTATTGAGCCACTTGTAGGGCACTATCGAAGGTTGTGGGGGTTGCTTAAGCACAGGTTTAGGTCTCTGTAACTTAAGACTTTCAAATCTTATGAGCCATGAGGGTCCCATAAGAGAGTTCTCCTTACGAGTCGTGAGGATCTCACAAGTGTATTTTCTCCTTAGGAATCATGAGGATCCCTAAGTGTGTTGCTCCCTTGTGAGTCGTAAGGATCTCACGCGGGTGGTTTCTCCTTGCAAGGTCGAGAGGAACTTGTAAGTGTCCTTTAACGAGGTTGCGCCCTTTCGGGTTTTCACAAACACTCGCCGGTAGTCCTGCTGTTTTTACTCACGGAGTCCTTTCGGGTTTTCATCCGTGTCCATTTTGCTTATGGACATACCGTTTTTCTTATTCTTTTTATTTTTATATTTTTTTACGAGGTCGCGCCCTTTCGGGTTTTCACAAACACTCGCCGGTAGTCCTGCTGTTTTTACTCACGGAGCCCTTTCGGGTTTTCATCCGTGCCCATTTTGCTTATGGACATACCGTTTTTTTTTTCTTTTTTCTTTTTATATATTATTTTTTTTATTCATCTCGTCAGCCTAAGAATGCTGCGGTAGTAGTTTAAAGACGTTTCGGTCCTTCATTAGTTTAAGGACGTTTCGGTCCTTCATTAATTTAAGGACGTTTCGGTCCGCCATTAGTTTAAGGACGTTTCGGTCCGGCCAGGAGAAGGCCTGCTACTGCTTATGAAGTTCCAGCTTAGGAAGATAGCGAGCGGACATAGTCGTCGTCATCTATCATTGACCTAGGCAGTAACTCACTAAGCGTAGTATTTCTTTAGGAATCGACCATTTATTGGCCTGTAAGGCCTTTCACCGTGCATATCCATGAGTAGATAGGCTCCACCTTGGTAGACCTTGTCTATGATGTACGGGCCATCATAGTTTGGCTCGAACTTTCCCCGCTTGGCGCGATTGGGAATCATAGGCCTTTTGACCACTTGCACGAGTTCGCCTTGTCGGAATGTCCTCGGCCGGGTCAATTTTTCATACGAGCACGTCATCTTTGCTTTATAAGCCTCCAGGTTTTGTTGCGCTATGAGCCGGGTCTCATCAAGGGCGTCAAGCTCCTCAAGCCGAAGGTGAGCATTTTCTTCGTCCGTCCGCTCGTAGTGGACTGCCACTCGTAGAGAGTGTAAATCTATCTCGAGGGAGAGTACTGCTTCTGTACCGAATACCAACGCGTATGGCGTTGTGTTTGTGGCTATCTTGAACGTAGTTCGATATGCCCAGAGAGCCTCTTGCAGCTTCTCATGCCAGTCCTTCTTATTTCGGGACACCGTTTTCTTCATAATCTTTGTCAAGGTTTTGTTGAAGGCTTCAGCTAGACCATTAGCTCGCGGATTATAAACCGAAGAATATCTCCAGCCTATATTGTGTTGTTGCGTGAAGCGACTGATCTTGTGGCTTCTGTAAGCTAGCCCGTTATCGGAGATGATCCGTCGTGGAGTTCCAAACCGATATATGACGTGCGTCTTGAAAAAATGGAGGATATTCTCCGTCTTAACTTCTCTCAGCGGTACTGCCTCTGCCCATTTGTAGAAGTAGTCAGTTGTCGCTAAGATGAAACGATGTCCTCTAGACGATGCTGGTTCGATGGGGCCGACTATGTCAGTTCCCCACATTTCAAATGGCCAGCTAACCACCATTGGATGGAGTGGATTTGGATGCTGATGGATGAAGTCCCCATGAATTTGGCATGAGTGGCATTGCTTCGCATATTCGAGGCAGTCCTGAATCATCGTGGGCCAGTAGTAGCCCATTCGTTTGATCTTCAGCTTCATCTTCGAGCCAGCTTGGTGAGAACCGCAGAGTCCGTCATGAACTTCCTGAACGACTCTTTTCGCTTCGTCAGGTCCCAGACATCTCAACCACAGAGAATCAAATGACCTCTTGTATAGAGTATCATTGACGAAGGCGAAAGACAGAGCTCGTTTCATAAGCTGATGTCTTAAGGACGCATGTTCGGGTGCTCGACGGTATTTGAAGTAGTCTATAAAGACTTCTCTCCAATCCTCGGTATTTTCTTGATCTTTTATTTGCAGGGTCTTCTGCTCAGTCGCTCCCTTTTCTTCGGATGACTCCGGAGATATCTCCGCTGGGGCAAGTACCCGACGACTTTGTACCACGATTCTTACGTCATCGAGGTTCTCATCTGCCAGTTCCTTAGCGAGTTTGGCCAATGCGTCCGCTTTGCTGTTTTCCGCGCGCGGTATGTTTTCCAAAGTGTATGAAGGAATTTGGGTCAACAGTTGTTGCACCTTTTCGCCGTACTTCACCAACTCTGATTTGTACGTTTGGTAGTCGCTATTTACTTGACTAACGACCAGCTGGGAGTCTCCGTATATGAGGAGGTTTTCAATTCCCATGTCGATGGCGATCTCGAGGCCTGCTATCAATGCTTCGTATTCGGCTTCATTGTTCGTCCTCGGCTCTGTTAGGGAGAAAGCAAAGCGCATTATCCCTCCTCGTGGAGTTACAAAGATGAGTCCTACCCCCGATTTGATTATAGGGGTACTTTGTTTGCGCTTCTTCACGGAAGATGCTCCATCGAAATAAAGCTCCCATCGGGTATCACCACCGTCGATCGCATCAAACGCATGTTCGTCTAGAAGATCGCAATTCAAAGGAGAATCGGCGGGTATCGGATGCTCAGCGAGGAAGTCGGCGATGGCCTGGCCTTTCACTGTCTTGAGAGGTTGATACGTTATCGAGAACTCCATCAAGAGCAGGACCCATTTAGCGAGTCGCCCTGTCAATATGGCCTTCGACATCAAATATTTAAGGGGGTCCACCTTCGAAATGAGACGGACTTCATGTGCCAACGCATAGTGTCTGAGCTTTGTTATCGCAAAGATCAACGCCAGGCAGTGTTTTTCAATGGGGGAGTAGTTGCTTTCTGCCCCCAGTAGAACTCGACTTAAGTAGTAGAGTGCTCTTTCCTTCCCTTGATCGTTCTCTTGTGCCCATAATGCGTCCAAGGAGCCTTCGAGAGCGGTTGTATAAAGAATGAGGGGCTTTCCCTTGACCGGAGCAGCCAGCACTGGCGGGTTCTGCAGGTATTGCTTGATCTCGTCTAGTGCGCTTTGGCATTTTAAGTGCCAGACAAACGGGGTTCCCTTCTTCATCAGGTGGCTGTAAGGACGGCACTTGCCTGAAAGGTTAGCTATAAATCGCCATATATACGTGAGCTTCCCTTGGAGAGACCGCAACTGTTTGAGAGTCCTTGGCGGAGGCATTTCCATGATCACCTTGATCTTTGACGAATCTATTTCAATACCTCGATGTCGGATGATGAATCCCAGGAATTTGCCCGAGGAAACCCCGAATGCACACTTGAGAGGGTTAATCTTCAAGTTGTATTGTCGAAGGAGTTGAAATACGGTCTTCAGATGTTCTAAATATTCCTCGTATGATTTGCTTTTCACCACGAGATCGTCGATATAGCATTCGACGTTTTCGTGTATGAGGTCATCGAAGATCTTCATCATGGCCCTCTGATAAGTAGAACCGGCGTTCTTTAAACCGAAGGGCATCACCTTGTAGCAGAATATACCCAAAGGAGTCCTGAAGGCGGTGTGCTTCTGGTCTTCGGGATGCATCTTTATCTGATTATTCCCTGACGAGCCGTCCATGAAGGAGAAAACCTCATGAGTGGGCGTATTGTCTATCATCAGTTCGGTGACTGACACTGGGAAATCGTCCTTCGGGCAGGCTTTATTGAGATCCTGGAAGTCCACGCATATGCGCACTGTCCCATTTTTCTTCATCACGGGGACGATATTAGCGATCCATTCAGGATATTGAACCTCCTGAATAAAGCCGGAGTCGATCAGCTTCTTGACCTCGGCGTTGATACTCATCTCAAGTTCGAGCCGTATTCTTCTCGGTGCCTGTTTGACTGGCTTGACGTCCGGGGATATTGCCAATTTGTGCACCGCAATTTCTGGATCTAGTCCCGGCATTTCGGATTAGTTCCATGAGAAGCAATCTTTATGCTGCATAAGCAGGTCTTTTAATGAAGCCACCCTCTCTTCAGACAGCAGCTTACTAATGAATGTCGGTCGCGGGTCGTTCGCCGTTCCCAACTCAATTTTCTTGAGGTTATCTGCAGTGGTATGGATTCCATCTTCCAGCTCTTTTGGCGCTGGTAGAAATTCTGAGATTACCTCATCGTTGTCGTTTTCAAAGCACCAGGGAAAGTCATCCATGTTCTCGGGCTCTTCCTTTGATATTGTTATTATGTGACAAGTACGAATTCGCTTCCAATCCCAATGTGGGACTGGTTTTTCTTCCATGGCCTTGGGTTCATGCTTCTGTGGCGGCGTTACCCTCCAGTTGTCGGACAGAGCGAACTTGCCAAACTGATACTGATCTTCGACCCAATTCTTGAATATGAAGCAGTCCTCGAGAGGGTGCCCTATCACTCGGTGATAAGGGCAATAATCCGGATGAGAGACTTCGCCTGCTTGTTCGGGGCGTTTAGACTCCGGCAGTGTAAGCATTTGATGTTTTAGAGCGAGGTCAAATATTTTCTTCATCTTGTCCCGAGGAAAAGAGTACGCCTGACCCATTTTTCTTATGAGGGATAGATCGGAACCGATCGGTCCCCGCTTGCGTGGCCTCTTAGCCCCGCTTCGTTGCTGTTGAGCGCTTTTTCGCGTTTCGGCTTGTTTCTGCCTCTGCGTCGAGCCTTCTTTATATCAGGTTGACAAGGAGCGGCATCTTCATTTTTCACAGCCTGTTGGAGGAGGCGTTGCGTTTTGGCTTTCTCGTAGATGGCCATTTCGCGGTTATGGTCGTCTCAGACTTTTTGACCAGCTTCCCTTATAAGCTTGCCAATTTGTTCTTCGAACGACCGAGTGGGCACTTTTGTGTCTGGAACTTTTACTGGTTCAGGATTAGCATCTTCCCATTGAGAATCCGCTTCTTCATCGAAGTCATACACAACGTAGCAACCGTATAGTAGCTCTCGTTTCTTTGACCGGATGTATCTAAGCCCGATTGTTTCCATTCTCCCATTAGGTAACTTGCGTTGAGTCCCGGGAACGTTCCAGACTTTGTCATAAAACTTGGCTTTTCGAACGGTCTGTTTGAAGGATATCCCCTGGTGCTTCAGTAGCCTCTTCAAGCCTTCTGTATAATATCTGGGGAGACGAATGGGCTGAAGCCTGTCAAGTATAGGATCCGCGCCATGCCAGATTTCTTTCTCCACTCTGGTTTCTTCAGAGCGGTAGAATAGAATTGCTTTTTCGCCTTCTCGCCTGGGAGGGACATAGAATGTCTGCAGCTCTTCTACATTGTAGATATCGAGTGCATCCAGTTCTTTATGATGTTTAAGCGGCACCATGGCGACTTGTAGACTTTGCTCTTCGTCAGCGGACGTTTTTATTGAAGGTCGAGCAGAGAATACAGCATGGACCTCATCTTCCGAGTCGCTACCAAAGATCAACGTAGGAGCGGATGGTCCTGGCTTGTTGTGTCGAGACGGCCCAGAGTAAACTATCTCTTCTTCTTCTTCGGTATCACTCCCGAAAACAGGAATGGTGGCAGCGGCTTTATTTTCCGGTTTGCGACATCTCTCTGTATCCTTGAAATTTGGCAAAAAATACTTTGCATCTTCGTATTTGCAGACCTCATTCACAGAGAACGGGTTCAGTTCTCCCGCCACGGTATACTCGAGGTCGTCCTTAGAATACTTCATACACTGATGTTGTGTAGAAGGGATGATATTGTACTCGTGTAACCATGGTCGGCCGAGCAAATCATTGTAGCATGTCTTGGCGTCTATGACGTGGAACATAATGTCCGTGACGAGTAGCCCAAAGCGTAGCGTCAGTATCACAGACCCAAGAGTTCTTGATGACTGGGAGTCGAACCCGGAGATGGTGATCTTGTCCCGAGCAAGGTGTTGGACGCTCATGCAGATTTCTTTTAACACCCGCACATTGAGGAGGTTAACGGAGGATCCATTGTCGATCAGGATTTTGCCTATCTTTATATCGTGACAGTATCCTGAGACATAAAGGGGGCGATTGTGTTCGCACGTCCCAAGGAGAAGGTCTTCATCACCAAAAGCGACATCAGCAGTGTGCACTTCCTCCAATTCATCCTTCATCTTTTCCTCGTCCAGGAAAGCTTGGAATCGCTCCGGATCCTGTAGTGCCTTGATTAACGAATCTCTCACCTCCTTGGATAGCAAAAGGGCGTCAAGAATGCTGAGCTGTGAGGGTAGCTTCCTCAGATGCGCTAAGACGTTGTAATCCATCTTATTTCTCTTCGGCGGTTCCTTGGCACTTAGCTCCTCCACAACTTGGTCATCTAAGATGATATCTTCAGGGACCTTCTCTTTTCCCTTATCTTTTTTATTTGAAGGCCCGAGATTCTTTTCAGGTAGCGTGCGATTACGCAGCCGGATATTTTCACAGACCTTCTGCCCTTTTTCTTTTCCCGGAGTGGACTCTTTAAAGAGAGGGCCAAGCTCCAGCTCTTCATCAGAATCACTCCCGAATGTAGGCACCTGTGATCCCCCGGCGTTAACCATGCGACAATCACCGGTAGTTCGGTTAAACCCTTCGGTCATATTTTTCCGCTCCCGACGAGTTTTACGCTTCTCCCGCTTAAAATGTTGTCGATGAGCAACATATCCTTGCCACCATCTATCAAAAGCTTTGCACTCTTCAGTGGGGTACGAAATCTTCTGATGATATAAGCAATAGGAGGGGTGCATTTCCATTTCACCAGTAATGTTTCCTTCGGAGGATGGTAGCTTCATGCCTATTGATATGGTCTTAGCAAACCTTTTCCTCATCTTGAATTTGCTTTTGTCGGTAGTGGATGCATTTTGCTCCAACGAGAGTGTTTCAGCTCTTTCGTCAAGTCGCTGGTGCTTGGCCATTTCAAATATAGCCGTCTCGCATTCCCGATCAGCTTTACTCTTTGTAGGGTTCCTAGGCACTCTAATGAGGTCTCACAAGGCATCAACCATGCCAATTTCTAATTTTATGGGTGCCGAGAAACCCTAATACGGATCGTTGGCTAGAAGTTTAGGCGACAAAGCAACTAGTTAACTACTTTAACTAAGAGTACGGAAATACAACCTTTATAGATCCGGTCCTCCACCTCCACGGCTCCGTGATGAAGTCCTCTCCGCTGTCCAAATCAAAATCCGGGCTCTAGCGTCGGCTTCATCGGAGAAATGGGCGGGCAAGGTCGTCGGTTTCGTGCCGAAGATGATCTACGTCGAAGCATCACAAGATCAAGCTCCCACTTCACCAAGTCATGAAACTTGTGAAGAATACACACTCTACTACTTGGCAAGAGGTAGAGGATGAAGAAATAGGAAGTGGGTAGACTTTAGAATTGGATTTCTCACTCTTTTTCATCAATCACCATTGATGGTCCAAGGTTTTCTTCTTTTAAGAAGATGAAGAAGAAGAAGATGATATTATGATAAGTTATTTAAAAATAGAAAGGAAAATGAATTCTTATCATAATTGTAACCATGGTAAAGTGTAGAGAGCTAACTATAGTTAAATGAATGGTTAGGGTTAATGAGATGAAGACAAAATGGTTTCTTTGGTCAAAGCTTCATGAAGCTTCAACAAGCTTCATGAAAGAAACCCTTTTGTTTTTCTTTTCTCTTTTCATTTCTTTTAATGCAAATTAAAAGATAAATGAAAGAATAAATGAAAACCCTAACCATTAACTAACCATGGTTTAATCTTTACACTTGACCAAGTTAACATGCATCATCAAACATGATACAATCAAGTGCACAAAATATATCACATATACAATGTGCACATCCGAGTGAGAAAATCCATCTTAAGTGAACCTATACTAGTTAATGCAAAGTAATATATCAAATATATATAATTATGCATTAAATCATTAAATCAACACTTGATTTAATGATCCGGTCATATCGCATTAACCGACTAATATCCAATGTATCGATTTATCGAATCAATCCTTGATTCGATAACTAGGTTATATCGCATACAACCATTCGATACATTTATCGTGAGAATGGAATACGGTATCACATACACGCATTATTCTCGGTCCCGCACATATCTCATATGCGCTCCTATTTCGTTTCGCTTGAGCCAGGAAACCTCTGTGTAGGACTCTAAAGACTCGTCAATACGCCGGCAGCAGGTGATGATCATATCAAACACCCACAAGCCGCAAGCGGTCTGCTAAACGTAACGGCCACCCGGGTATTGAGCGATCAGAAGATCGACGAGCAAGCCCGCTCACACTCCAGTGAATCCAACCAGTAACACTTACCGTACAGTCCGGTCTGATCGTCTGATATGTCGCATATCTCGCCTAGGGGTGGTAAACATCAGACCCCAATAGCTTGATAAGTCGTGTCGATATGAGGTCTATAACAATTCGATAAACTGCTGGTAACACTTACCAGTAAATCTCAGCAACCCTGGCCAGGGATTTCCTGTTATAGCCAATCGAACACAGCGCAACATCAACCCCCTATACCGGGAGAGACGAATCCCCTCCTATCGCTCATTGCCTCCATGTGATTCGGGACTGTACCCAAAAACCACCGTTTTGCACGCCCTCTTGGACGTGGTAAGGTGGAAATCAAAGCACAGTGGGAACCACACAAGACTCTATGACGATCTCGGGTCAACAGACTACTCTGTACCAGTGTCACCAGAGAACTGCCATCTGACATAAGGTATAATACCATCTGGGAGTTCTCGGCGAGTCCGTCCAGTGTACCCAGTCTCTACTGAGCACCCGTATATCATCTCTGATGTCAAACACCAATGGATATGGGATCATCCATCGCCCATCTATATGGGTCGAGAAGTTATACGCTAGTCTACTCTGGTATATCGATGCCCCGTCTCGATACACCCACGACTAGGGACCTTGAAGGATGTACTTATGGACTACCATGTCCCCACTAGTATGATCCTCATCATAGTCCAGGTAGTCAAGTACACATCCTAAGGGCTTTACCAACATGTAACAGAGAGACAATCAGTGTACACGTTAAGGTAAAGAGCAACCAGATAGCATACTATCATGTCGAGCAAGAAAGTCCTCCCTATATATGTCCCAGCATCCACTGCAATATACATCCTATGTATAGCAATGGCCTCTAGGGAATACATATAACTAACACTCTTCAGCAGAGCTTCGTTGAGGAATGCGTCAATTAACTCATCTGATGGCCTTAGAATTTTTGGTTCAGGATCTGCCCCCATCTTTTCAGTGCAGGGAGTCTCCTCATCGTCCGTCAACGAATGGGAGATCATATGGCAGCTCGCCACGTATGCCTCAGACTCATCAGACGAACTTTCTCCCTCATCTTCCTCTTGAAAGACGTGGTTAAGAAACTCTTGGAGCGTAATGGGATTTCGTGCTTTCTGGTTGTATTCCTCCAGCGCGTCAATTTGTTTTTGCAAGTCTGTGCGCTTGTCACCAGGCTTTACAGACTTCTTAGATTTCTTCTTCTTCTTCGAAGATTTTGACGGCTGGTTGCGAGTGCTTGGGCCACCACCATCGGTCTTTAGGGTCGGACGCGGCTTCAACATCCCTTCAATGACTTGCGGTTCCAACGGGTTCTTCCACTTGATCGCTGGGCATGTCTGAAGATCGTTCAGCATCCTCTTGGTCTTAGCTGACAGCACAACTTCCTATGGCGTTTCTTCGACAAGAAAGCACGTTGCCCCCGGCATATTCGTCCTCTTAGAGGTGTGTAGTTGCGGCGGATTCCCCTTCCATCTATCGGATAATGCGAATTTGCCTTGTTGGTACTGGTTTTCAAGCCAATTTTTGAAGACATAGCAATCTTCGATCGGATGTCCCAGTACTCGGTGATAGGGGCAGTAGTTGGGCTCATTGACATCATTTGGTTGCGACGGACGTTTTGGCTCCGGCAAATTTATGAGTCGGTTGCGCAACGCCAACTCGAATAACCTTCTTGTTTTATCTCGGGGAAACGAGTAAAGACGTCCTAGTCTCTCCTCAAGGGATACCTATGGACGCATATTATTTTGACGAACAACCGGCTTCGAGTTGCTCGGTTGTTGTTGAGCATTAGCGAAAACGATCGCCTTTCCCTTCCCCTTGTCATTTCGGGAGTCCGGCTTTGGAAGAGGGGGTCTATGGCCCATCTGATCCATTTGCGCTAGCTTGTCAATCAAGGCCTGGAAGGTAGTCGGCTTGAAGAACATCATAAATTGCGAGATGGTTGCTTGTGGATCAAGGGTTCCCACAAACATACCCACTGCGGGAGCTTCTTCAATGCGCTGCTCGCACTTTGACCATAAGTTCCACCACCGTATATCATATTGAACCCATGTCTTTCCTGGCTTTACTCTGGCGTTAATCAGTGCCGTCATCGGGGTGCGTTCACTGGCGCTTGCAAAATGCTGGGTAAACAACAGCTCCATCTCCACGAAGGTCTTGATAGAGTCGTTCGGGAGCTTAGAGTACCACTCAAACGCTGTATCTGATAAGCTGCCAATGAACTGGCGAAGCAACAGCTTATCATCACCGCCGGTGTTGCCGCAGAGTGCCCTGAACTGGGCAACATGCTGCTGGGGATTGCCTGTCCCCTTGTAGACATGGAATTTAGGTATGGTGTAACCCGGTGGGTACTTGATCTGGTCGTACCAACTCGGATACGGTCGTCCTGTTTTTACGACCTGGACGGCTGCTTCAGTCGCATGATGAATCCGTATTTGTTGGGCTATGTACTCATCCAGGTTAGCCTTGGAGATTGTCTCCTCCTTAGCTGTTGACAGAGCTTGTTAGTGTTTATGCCCTAGAAGGCCATTACTGTATCATACTAGCTTGTATATTACTTAATGGAAACTTGGGATATTCACATGTATATAACAGTCTTGCTAAACATGGTAGTATGCTACTTGGTTTTTCTATCTTAATATATAAGTGTACGTATTGATAGAGCTCTTAGGATCTTGCTTGTCTGCCAGCGTTGTGATGGCAGTCACACTAGTGGGGGCTGGGTAGTCTACAAGCACATCCTTATACAGGTCCCTGGTCGTTGGATTATCGAGACAGAGCATCGATACTCCGGAGTAGACTGGTGTGTACGCTTCTCATCCCAGTTGGGGAGATGGTCTGTCCCACAGCCGTCAGTACGTTGTACTGGAGATAGTATGCAGGTGCTCGTTAGGTTACGGGTACACCGGACAGGACTCACAGGGAACTGTTGGTTGGTTTGATACCAGTCGTCAGTGAGCAGTTCCCAGGTGACATGAGTACAGCATAGTCTGCAGACTTGACACTGCTACTTCGCCTCGAGTGTGTCCCACTGTTCTTAGATTGCTACCCTACCACGGCTCAAAGGAGTCGTGCAAACAGGTAGCAGTTGGGTGCAGTCCCGAGCACTTGGAGGCAGTAGCGGTTAGACAAGATTCGTCCCTCCCGGTATTGGGAGTAGATATCATGCTGTGTCAGAGAGCCATTACGCAAAGTCCCTGGCCAGGGCAAGCGAGATTTGCTGGTAGGTTCCAGTAGTTTCTCAGGGTGTAATGGGCTTCCCTCCGACACGACTTATACCGCTATTAGGGGACTGACGCTTGCCGCCCCCCTAGGCCCGATATGCGATAGTCTTGGACGAACGGACCGGACTGTATGGAGATTGTCACATCAGACTCAGTAGGAGTTCGGATGGGTTTCCTCATCGGCCTTCTTATCGACAACTACCTGGGGACCGTTACGTACAGCTAGTGCCGCTTGCGGTCTGTGGTTAAACCCACTGCCAGCGTAGTAGTCGAGTCTCTAGAGTCCCACACAGAGAGTTTCCTACTCCAGGCGAAACGATATAGAGGTCGCATGGTTTTGCGACAAAGGGTTCGGACGCATACGTGCGTTTACGCGCATACAACTTTCGGACAGTTTTTACCAGTCGGCTTTGGTTTAAGCCAGTTACTGGTATCCGGTTATTGGATTTATACAGTCTAAAGTTTTTCCGTATTTTTACGGATCGGAGGGGCGTTCTCGTAATTACTCGAGAAGCTTCTAGAAGGTGGTGACTAAGGAGGTTTAGGTGTCATTTGCATTAAATGAGTTTAGTGGGTCATGAGGGTGATTCATGCATATCATTAATGCATGATAAATGCTTAGTGAGTCATGACAATGAATCACCATTAGATATTTGTGAAGCATGCTTATTCATTATGTTTTATTCTTTTTCTCATAAATAAGAATGCTTCATATTTATTATGATAGATTTACTATTCTCATTTGATATTCATTCTCACCTTCTCTCTCCTCAAGCTCTCCCTCTTCAAAGACTAATCCTCCCCTCTCATGAGTTGAGAACAAGGGTTAGTAAGACTAATCAATCCATAACCATCACTCTATTTCATCCTAGCTTCTTTGATTAGCAATCCAAGAAGGTTAGTTGCCTCAAGTTTAGAGGTTTAGCTTGGAGTTTTGCTCTCGGGTGGATCGTCTACTACCTAGAGAAGGCCGAGGAGGACAAAGAGATCGTAAAGACGAAGGAGTTGGTTCATTAGGTATAATCCCTAAACACAGTAGTTTAGAAACACTTTGTGTTTGGTTATTTATAGTTTAGCTTCGATTCAAGCGGTTAGTCGATGTTCGTTCACTAAACAAGATCGTTTTTGAAAATTCCGCCTCCCCACAAGTTCTGGGGTGTAGTACATCGACTTACAGAGCTAGCGGAGGATTTGACGTTTCTCCCCTATCATCTTCAAGGACGATCGGGGGATCTTCGGCCGGAGGATCTTGTTGGATCATCATCCCCACCATGTCTTGGAACAGGAGGCCCATACGCTTTATGTTGGCTGCTTATTCAGCAGCCTCTTTATCCTTCTTCTACAATATTCGACGAAGGAATTCGGCGTCGGTTTCTTTCTCCTGGCGTTCATCCGAGGACGTTTCAGGGTTTTCTTTTGGCCCAGTAAGTGCGGCCATTGCGTTCATCATCTCTTGGAGCTTCTGCTGCTGCTCCTGCGCTTTGGTCACTGACTATGTAAGCGGTCGATGACCCGTAGATATGCGACTGTCCTCTTTACCAGACGCCACGTAGACGGTATGAACTACGATGCCCCCGGACTTAGGGTGTTTGGGTTCACCACCTTTGATATTCACCGTCGGCGTGAGAACTTTCTCTGGCCTTCTTCTCTTATGGGCCGTTGAAATTGAGGGGGCCGTTGCTTTGGGCACCCAAGTGGTCGTCGCCTTTTGTTGCTTGACCGGGGGATTTTCTCCTTGCCGACTTTTCGACTTCTTATGTTGGCGAGAGAAATTAGGATCAACCACAGATTCTCGGACTCTTCGCCATGTCTTGTAGATCCTGGAGGACAGCGATTGAGGAGACTGCTCCGGCTTTTCTGCTTCCACGGCAGTCTCTATCGGTGGAGGAGATCTTTTGAGGAACGCAGTTGGCGAGTTTCTGCGTACCCTGTTCAACAGCTCAAAGCTGTTCCCGGTTGGAACAGCAGCGTCAACTTCCACCGTTGGAGCTGGCGGAGTTATCCCAGAGGGGGAGTTGCCCCCGGTCTTCCTTATCCGGCGCCAGTGGCGTCGTCGGGTGCGACGAGTTGTCGGTATTGGTTCAGAGACAGAAACAGCTTCCTTTTGCCCCCTGTTCAGGTGTGGGGCTATTGCCGGCGTCAGCCTATTGAAGACCGATGTCTTTGGAGCAGCAGGAGCAGGAGTGGGAGTTGGGACGGTCAATCTTGTAAAGACCGGTCTCTTAGCAGGAGAAGCCACCTTGACGGCTTCAGGAGCAGGTTTGGCTACTCTTTTTGGAATAACCTTTTCTGGGACTACAAGCTTCATTGTGGGCCCGCAGGAGTTTTGGCCCAGTCTGGAGAAGACCGAGGAGCTGGTGTTGGGCGACCCGTTGAAAGGTGCCGCAGTAACTATAAGTCGATCGAAGACCGACTTCTTAGGAGCTTCTGGTACGGGCACAGGGGTGCTGAAGCTTGTTGGCGGAAGTATGGTTCCGAAAAACAGCCATGTGGTGGCTTGAGTAATTTGCTCCACGGGCATCGTGAACAAAGAGGCCACTTGGGGCCCGTAGGTTATGCCCCCAGTTGAGGTAGGACGCGAGTTGCAGCTGCAGTTGGAGCACTTCGAACAGGTAGAGGCCATCGATGCTTGATTTCTGCACCAGGCAAAAGACCAAATCTTAGTAACTTAAAATCCAAAGGCAACCATTAACAAACCGCGATTCGTTCACGAATACGACACACGAAGTGTCGAGTGGAAAGAGGAAAAGGTCCCACCGGGCGTGCCAGAATCTGTTCCCCTCCGAACGGCGGCCAAAACATTAGGACGTCTTGCCTGAGATTCGGGGCAGATGCTATTTGGTTTTATCCGTCCACCTCTCCGAAGATGCCAAGTTGATTTATGGCACCATGTATCGGAGGTTTAGACGGATGCGGACGATATAGCAGACTTCGTCAGATTCCCCCTCGCTTGAGGGGTTTTTGATTGTGGGGACGCTCTTCCCTGCAGGCGCAAGCCCCTCATCGCGGTCACCACTTTCTCCTTCTCCAGAATTTCACTTCGTGTCGTGGGTGTTTGTTTTGTTTGTGGTTGCCCGTGGATTGTATACGGAGAATATTTATTTTATCGCTCGTAGGACATGGATTAGTCCAAATCCGTACTTTCTTAGATTTGGGTTTTGGGTTTTGGCTTCAGGATACGTTAGCTATATTTGAGACTAAGATCAACTTAAACGTTTGTTAAGGGTACGTTAGTCTGATTTGAGACCAAGATCAACTTAACGGGATCGTCTAGATCCATTTCCAGTTTAGGGACGTGGTAGTCCATAGATAGTTTAAGGACATTGCGGTCCATACTCCAGTTTAGGGACATGGTGGTCCATCTCCAGTTTAGGGACGTGGTGATCCATGTTCCAGTTTAGGGACGTGGTGGTCCATGTTCCTGTTTAAGGACGTGGTGGTCCATGTTCAGTTTAAGGACGCTTAAGTCCGTGGGTTTAAGGACCCCACAGTCCATGTTTTAGTTTAAGGACGCTTAAGTCCATGAGTTTAAGGACCCCACAGTCCGTGTTGATGTGTGGTTGTCGGGACCCGTCACTTCTCTGACATCGTTGAAGGATTACAACGATAGGAGTCAAAGGAGTTCGGAGATGTACCCTTGAACCGGATGTAAATTGATTTAAGAGAGCAGCTGTGCTCAGTCAATTTAATTTGAGGACTTACGGCCATGATTGGGCTAAGTCCAGTTGAAAACTGTTCAACGCTTTTATTTGTTTTTGGCCTATTAGGCATGTGCTAGGGCTTGGCCCCTTTTTAATAATGCATAGCATTAATCTTGGTCTCTGTTGGACCTTTATCTGGGCTCTGCCCCTTTTAAAATAATGCATTGCATTATTTATTATTTTGTTTGGGCTCTGCCCATTTATAAATGATGCAGAGCATCAATTTTGTTTGGGCTCTGCCCTTTTTATTGCATTGCAATTTAATTTGGCCTACTAGGCCTTTCTGGTTTGGGCCTGGCCCTTTAGTAAAAGAAATGCATTGCATTTGTCAGGCGCTTTGCGCCAATCACTGAGCGCAAGCGCTTGTGGTGATGACACGTGTCACGCAAGCGCAATGCGCTGCGCCAGTGCACTGCGCTTGCGCTGTTGACACGTGGCGCGCTCTGGTGAGTTGCGCCAATTTCAGAGAGCAAGGCTCTTTCTTAAAGCGCATAGCGCAAGTGATTCAGATGTTGACACGTGGCGCTCTCTGGTGGCTTGCGCCAACCCAGGAGCGCAACAGTGCAGTTTCTGCAAGTGTAAGGCACTATCTCAATAATCTTGAGAATCTTCAAGATTCCAGAACCAATGGTTCATAAAAAAGTGCAAAGCACTGTTTGATTTCTTGATCCAATTTAGATCAAAGAAAACAAGTTTTTTCTTCTTTTTCTTGTTTTCAGAGAACCATTGGTTCATAAGTGCAAAGCACTATTATTTTTTTTATTGAAGATCATTGGTTTTGTTCTTAGATCAATGATCTATTAGAAGAAATTCTTCTATTTTAAAGGTTTTTACCTTTTTCTTCTTGAAATTTCTTCAGAGTTCTCTCTGTTTGAAATTCTTGATCTCTCACAATGTTGATGCTTTTGATTTGGGGTCTAGGGGCCTTTATATAATTCCCATAAATTTGTTAAATTTATTAAAGAGATCTTTCTCTGAGTGATTTGGAGAATTTTCCCCACCGTTGGATCTTTGATCCAAGGGCTTCTGTTTTACAGAAGCCAATCTTCTTGTTTTAACAAGAACAGAAAAATCTTGCTAGAATTTAATTCTGTTTGGTGCAAACGCCCCAGAGCGTGACATGTGTCAGCAGCGCAGCGCAACTGCGCTGACACGTGTCGCGCAGTGCACGGCGCAGCGCATCTGCGCTGACACGTGTCGCGCAGCGCGCATGCGCCTGCGCATCTGCGCTGACACGTGTCGCGCAGCGCACGGCACAGCGCATCTGCGCTGACACGTGTCGCGTAGCGCAGCGCTTGCGCAACTGAAGCGTTGCTTCCTTTAATTTTGTTTTAAATAGAACTTTGCTCTGATTGGACGCGCTGCCTTGGGCGCTGCGCTGATGTATCAGCTTTTGACACGTGGCGCGTTGCGCGCAGCGCAAAGAATCTGAAGCGTTGCTTCGAATTTTGAAATTTGAAATTCAAACAGAGCTTTGCTCTGATTGGGGGAAACATCGGCGAGTCCGTCCAATGTACCCAGTCTCCACTGAGCACCCGTATACTGTCTCTGATGTCAAACACCAATGGATATGGGATCATCCATCGCCCATCTACATGGATCGAGAAGCTATACGCTAGTCTACTCTGGTATATCGATGCCCTGTATCGATATACCTACGACTAGGAACATTTGAAGGATGTACTTAGAGACTACTCTGTCCCCACTAGTATGATCTACATCATAGTCCTGGTAGTCAAGTACACATCATAAGGGCTTTATCAACATGTAACATAGAGACAATCAATGTACACGTTAAGATAAAGAGCAACCATATAGCATACTATCATGTCGCGCAAGAAAGTCCTCCATTTATATGTCCAAGAATCCACTATAATATACATCGTATGTACAGTAATGGCCTCTAGGGCATAAATATCACTAACAAAACGGAGGGCGCGTCGCGGGTGTTCCCGATGCGCACCTTAGGGGCCCTTGTCACCGCCCGACGGCGAGCGACAGAGGCGGCCCTGACTCTAGGGGGCAAACCTGACATAGAGGACGAAGAAGAACCCTCTTGGCTATCTGAAACCATAGAGGAGGAAGACCCACTAGACTCGGCCCCAACAACAAGAGCCTCATCATTCGACTCCGCCTTTACTACCTCTACGGACTCCTCAGATGAAGACATCAAACCTGATTCAAAGGAAAGGACTCACCGAGGTAAAATCAACAAGGGGTCCGATCTAAAAGAAGGGGCGCTGTGAAATCATCAGCAACGAAAGAGAATTTTAGCAAAGTATCAGCCCTAAATTGTTCCCCTCCTATTTATACACCCCAAAAGGGAACATCCTACGGCCCTGATCGATTCTCGCCAAAACGAAACATCGCGCCCAGCGACCAGCGGGGCTCCACGTGGCGATCGACCATTGGGGACGTCTTTTGACTGCAGGAGTCAGAGACAGCCTGTCACTTCCGCCAACCGACGTCCGACATGTGGCCCGTATCCCAACTGGCGATCGGCTGAAACGGCGCCCCCTCTTTAAAGCGTGATCATTTCATTGATCCGCTGACGCCATCGGGGGTACACGCGAAGATTCAGGTGAACGACGAGGCGACACGTGGGCCCAATGATCGAAACGACGTAACCACCAAATGCCATGCCGTTCTCGGGCGATCCGCTTTATGATTCCTTGGCGCCAAAATGAACAAAAGAAAACCGAACAGGCCATTCTCGACTCGACCCATGAATAGGTCGGAACGAGAGTGGGGGGCTAATGATGATGCTCACAAGTGGTGTCTCCTCAGATTACGACACGTGGCGGATGACGTGTCCCGAAGACTACGGAGGTGGAACAAGTGAGTTGCATTATGAGGATTCCTCAGGATCCCCTCTCGAGGAACGTGTCCGACCTTTCGAGACAGCTCACAGAATACATACCACCTTCACCTAGGAAGCTACCAGCAGCTCGTCTCCGAGGTTTCTCAGTCTCCTTGCTCCTCGGCCTTGCTCAGCCTCCCAGCTCGTCTCCGAGCCTCCTCGGCCTCCCAGCTCGTCTCCGAGCTCCTGACGTGCCGAGCTTCCTCGACCTCCCCCGATCAACCAAGAGCATGGATCCCATGCGCCCCGTAACGGCTCCGCGCATATCACCAGGGCGAGATATCCGTCTCCCCACGATCCGCGTCCCGCGCTAGCGCATCCCCACATTAATGAGCGCATCCCGCCATTCAAGGCGAGAATAACACTGGGGCATAACTGACGGTGGTGATCTCGCACCTGCTCGCTCCAGGCGACCCCTATATAAACCCCTCTCTCAGATGATTCAGATATCTCTAATTTATTTCCAATACGCCGCTATTCTGCACTTATTTCTCGGGTCTAACTTGATCGTTGGAGAGTCCTACGGTGGTCACCCACCCCGGGACTTATTTGCAGGTAGCTCATCATCCAACATCAACCCATTGAGATCTACACTCAGCAACTCCCAATCAAATCTCAGCCGTCAAAGACCACCATCCAAGGATCGACGGAGGACAACATCTGAAGGAGGTCCCAGCCTCCATCAGTTAGTGATTACATTCTGAAATGATGGGAAAACCCAGTAAAGCTTTTCTGTATGATCTGCCCTTGGGTTATTTCATTCCAAGAAACTTTAATATGATTGCATTAAATCTGTGCATTCAATGAAAATATGGTAAAAATGCATTTTCAAAATTAGCATATTCAAAATGCACTGCAGACTGAACTTATAGATGAACCCGACCCAACCTAGAGTTAAACTTTGAGTCGATACAAACACAAATTTACCCGATCCCTAATTTTCCTTTTTAGCTGTCTCTTTTTTTTTTTTGCTTTTTTTTTTGTTTTGGTTCTTGAAGAAAAAGCTGGGTACAAGCACCCTTCTCATTCATTATGCTTAAAAAAATGTTTTACTGAGGTTGTTATGGTTTTGTACAAAAGTCTAAGGTTTCAGCTTGGTCGATTGGTTGGAGGGCTCCTTTTGTTTGCAAAATCTTTACATCTCTTTTATTATAACTAAAACATAAGGGAGGCCACATTACATTTTCTCATTTTTCTCCTACGAAATTTCAAATGTTTTTAAATTGCATTAACCTTTTTTTAGCTCAAGAGAAGCCACTCAAAAGATCAGAAAGGAAAACAACCCTCACAGTGAGTGCGCACACAAAAGGAAACCCCCCACCCCCAAAAAAAAATACACACCCCACCAAAAGGAAAAAGAGCGAAAAAGCAAAATTAACTTACATATATAATACCTAATAGCTTTTATTATTTATATATCTTATTATTTTCTCAAATCTATTCTCAACATGCTTTCTTCAAAGTTATCCTTAACAATATTATTTTACTAACAACACACAAAAAAGAAAACAAAATCAATGTATGTCTAAAATATTTAGAAAGATTATGGTATTTTAGTGAAAAACATAAGCCCAAATAAAATTTACAACAATTGTTTGACAAATCCTGATGCTGAAAGTTTTTTCACGTGCATTCGTATGTGCCCGTCTAGTAACTAGAGACCAGAGTACAGGAGATACCAAATGTCCTCTTTTAAAAATAATAATAGTAATTTAAGAAATTAAGAAAAATCCACATATTTCCTAACAACTCAGAAAATCCACCTAGAAACTAAACATGCATGGTATATGAGAACTTGAAATGAAAAATTATACATAGGTCATTCAATATTTATTATTCTATAAATGTTCTCTCTAATAATTCCATGTCCTATTATCCGCATAGTATGTGCTTAAAATCTGATGGTCCCACATAGAAAGATTTAAATACAAGCCAATCAATGTCATAAATATAAAATTAGGCCTAAATCTAATTAACATATATAATGAGAATCCTGTCCTTTAACATTAGCATCTAATAGTTGCAAACTTACCATATACAAAATCACTTTCGTCCTCGAAAAGCCAATGGATCAGAGAGGGCCCAAGAGCTTTTCTTTTTCCTTACATTTTAATTGTAGTAAAAGGAAATCGAATTATTTTTCCCCTTTGTTACTCCCACAAGCGAAAAGGTTGAAAGCAGAAACAATGGAAAGGGCTACACTGCTAAAGCTCATAAAACACGCAGCTGCTAAGCCCTCTCCCACCTGAGTGCAGAACTTGCCATAGAGATCACATATCTTCATCCAATGCAGCTCCGGCTGCCCGAATTTTCCGAGCACCGCTGATTGTGCTGCTACAGCCACTGCCGCCAATGTCTGGTACGCCATAACCTGATGTAATTAATTAGCATAGTTGTTAGGTTAATTAAACAATTTTTATACTTCGTGCATATGGCCAATTCAATCAATATTACAAAATAACATCAATTATTTACAGAGTGAGTTTGAGATTGTTTAGCTGATAAGTGATACACATGTATCTCTACTATTATAAATAGAACTTAAAAGGGGACATGCGACATTTGTCTTCTTAAGAAAAAATTCAAAGGTCCGTTTATTCAAGTCTGAAAATTGTCCACCACACCCTCTCCCAAATCTACAGTGTGCCGGCCATGTGTCAAGTCATGAGAGAAAGAAATAAGAACGCTGATGATGCTCGATATTGGCGACCTCCAAGATCACAACACATGGCAGACGACGTGTCCCAGAACTCAGAAGAAGGGGCCCGCAGGGGCCGACCAGGCCATCCGTGTACCCGACCCGCAAGCTCTAGGTGGCTCTCCTCAGAGCCCCCTTGAGACTGGACTTCTCGACCTGTCAGCTCACCCCGAACTGCCACTGGTCCAAGACTCCTCGGCCCTCTTGCTCGCCTCCGAGCTCCCCAGCCGAGGCTATCTTCCTCGGTCCCTCCGACCGACCAACTCCACCTCTCGCAGGCGTAACCACCGCACCGTGAATCTCACCATGCGCAGATTCTCCGCCAGCAATATCCCACGTTCCACGCCATCACGATCCCCATTAACGGGTGATCCGCTCTTTACGCAGGCGTGACGTCGGGAGCGTAACTGCCGGCGAGATCTTCGCGCCTACTGCTGTGTGCTGCCGCCGCTATATAAACCTCCATCACAGAGGGGTCAAGTAAGCCATTTTTATTCCACTTAGCCGTTACTCTTCTCGGATCTAGTTCTAACATGATCGTCGGAGGGTCCTCGGTGGTACCAAATCCCCCCGGGACTTCTTTGCAGGTACTCGTCGCTAAACTCCTCAAATCACCAATCTCCTCAAACCCATTGAGACCCACACGCAACAGGAGATCACCTCCAAAATCCACTGGGAGATCAACGGAAGACAACATCTGACGGAGACCTGAAAAGGACCTCCATCAGTTGGCGCCAACTGTAGGAAAGAAACTCCACAAAACACAATGTTGGCCTTCCGATCTCCATCCGCATGGCCGGCAACCACTCTGAAGATCCTGGTACAGACCGCCGCCTCCCACCCATCGAAGACGCGGATGGGCCTCCCCCGGCGACCATCATCGACGCCCTCGCCAGCCGAATAGACCGGCTGCAGTCCCTCGTGGAGGCGCTCGCCCGCGTTCAAACGGCCGGGCCAGGGCCCCAGATCGCCGCTCCTCCGCCTCTAGAAGGCTCCTCCCTTGCCGGCACGGCTAACCACCAGCAGGCTACGACCCCTGGCCACAGATCTCACGAGCCGATACTCCCTGAGACCCGCTGGGCACCCCACGGCTCCACACCTGGATCCGCCGCCAGAGCGCCTCGCCTCGAACCTCCTCGCGACTCTTACCCCCCTGAGGAGCTGTCGGTCACCTCGCCTATCCCCGGGCATGATCGACGTCCCCTCCACCGATGGGGTCGCACAGCGGGGGCCCGCCACAATGACTCGAGGGCTACCTCGCCCGGGGATCCATGGAACCTAATCGAGAGGAACCGGGGCCGCGCCCAGACACAGATCTCCCACAGAAGAAGCCCGGGATCGCCAGGAGCCGAATCCTCGGGGTACCACGGCCGTCTCGACGCCCTCGAGAAGAAGTGTAACATTTCAAAAAAATATATTATTTTGGGAATTTTTATAATTAAATAATATTATATTGAATATTTTAATATTTCGGTATAATTAAATACCTATAAATTGGGAAAAATTTTGGAAAATTATGGAAAATTATAAAAGAGGGTGTTTTATGGAATTATGCCATTTTTAATATTTTTATGATTAATTATATACTAATTTAGTGCTAATCGCGATTAAAAATCGCTAATCGCGCTTTAAGCGTATTTGGGCAAAACATGCACCGTATCTTTTTCTATACTTGTTACATATTTTCCCATGGCTTCCTACATGTTTTTATCATGGTTGATGATTTATTTGAGAGGGAAAAAGAAAAGAAAAGAAAAAGAGAAAAGATTTGAATAATAGAGGTATGGGTGAGAGAGAGAAAGGGGGGGTTTACTTTAACCAAGCTATTCTCTCCTCCATCATTCTCCTTCATTTTTCCCTTCCTTCTTCAGCCCAAGGCAGCACCCTCTCCTCCTCCATCTTCAACCCCCTCAAATCACCTCAATAAACACCTCAAAACCCCATCTCTTTTTCATCAAAAACGTTCACAAGCTCAAGGGAAGCACATTGGACCAAGAAAGCAAGGATTTTGGCCACTTGGGGCAACTCAAGAATTTTCTTAAGTTGCCAAATAAGGTAATTTCTGAACCATAAACTTAGTGTTTCCATTACTTATACCCTTATGTTAGATTTGAATCGATATCGAGTGGTTTTGTGGACTTAGGAAAAACCTAGTTAGGGTTAATGGGAATTGAGAGTGGTGATGGGTAATTAAGTTCAGTAGAGGCCACACAAACCCCCTAGTGTTAGAATTAAGACTCAAACCAGAGACTAGAAAGCCGGAATACGGATTTAGAAACCGATATCGGAAGAATTGTGAATTCTTTGGATGTAAAATGGAATCTGCTAACACCCGGTGCCTCTAAAAATAATTTTGCAAACACTGTAGCACATGCAGGCACCCAAGAAGCTACCACAGAGACCCGAGACCAAACCCTAACCTTTGGGCCGCAGATTTAATCCCCTGGGCCACAATTTGCGGCCTGGGTACCTCATTTTTGGTTCTTGCTTCGTCTGTAGCTCCTATGTCAATAAAATAGACCCCTCCTATATGCAAAATTGGCTAATTGTCACCTGGGGAAAATCTAGGAGCATTTTTGTGTGTTTTAGGCTATGTTTTCCGTATTTTAAAATGCACTTTCTTGATATTTGGATTTGTATTGGGTTGTTGGATGTTTGTACATCGACAATAAGGGTTGTTTGATTGTTTTGCACGAATAGGCCGTAGGTTCTAACCTATGAGCATACCGTGCACCATATCGGTTTTCCGGATTCAATTTTAATATGCATTGCGACTGTTGATTATTGTAGGTACCTTCGCATGGATTCCGAGACGACGGGGCGTGGCGTCATCGATTTCAGCGAGCGAAGACCAGGTGAGTGGATCTATATCCATGGGGGAAGTCGGGTGGATGGCGTATAGCACCCCCGCAAAGTTGTGTTAGAAACTAATTATAGAAATGGTTAGGAAACCTAGATTAGGAAACTAGGGTTAGAATGAAGATAGCTATGAAACCATATTAGGAACTAGAGGATAGTTAGAAGTGATATGTTACGGCTATTATGTGATGAAGGAATTTGAGGATGATGTTTAACGATATTGCCGTTAGGACACTATAGGACTAGATAGTCGATGTAGTTGTGTCGTCTGACCCATACCTTTTTCTAAACCGAAGAATCGTATGTATCTTGTAAATATATACCTTGAGGGATGTTACGGATTTTCAAATGATATCTTTTCCTTAAAAACTGTCACGACCCGAAAGTACGGAACGTGACCGGCACTTAAATTACGAAGCGTCTAGAGGCGCAACGTAACCTAAGTAAGCCGAAGCCCAGAAATCTAAACCATAAAAAAAAAAGTAAAGGAAAACACGTAGAAAACAAGTTTAAAAGCAACATCCAATTTTCTCAAAAATTTCGGCAGAGTCTCCTTTGTAAAAACTGGCCCAAACGGGTACAACAAGTATAATATACATAAACAATAAAAAGCATCCCCAAACGGGAGCTAGCTCAACGCCAACAGGCGGAAACAACCACAACAATACACAATAGTATACAACGCCAAAGGGCGAGGCTAAAAACTCAAAAGAAAACAAAACCACCAGATCAGAATAATACATGCGCGACTCTAAGGTCGAAATAAATAACCGGTCCAATAAACTTATCAAGTAATACAAGTTTGGTTGATGGAGCTTATTAGATACAAATGAAAGAATAAAAGTACAATGGTGGTCCAGATACAAGTGAACCAACCTACCGTGCAAATCACCCTGAATGAAATGATATGCCAGCAACTGCCAGGGAAACCTGTACATCGAACCTGTAATAAAATTTGGCACAACGGGGGTGAGTTGCCAACTCGTGAGTAGAAGACATCTACGAAAAGAAATCGAATGCACGACGCTATCCTAGGTCATAATAATACACTACTATATCCCAATCATCTAGTAATAGCAGGGTAATACTACGTGTAAGTGCAAATACTCCGTGCTCGTGTCAGTGCCTCATATAGTACTATGTCATATGAATGGATATGCATGCACCATGAATGTAAAATAACCAATCCTGAAATCCAGATATATCTGTATAAGAAATCTTTAGCTGTTATCATAGTAAAATGTGTATAGAAATCTGAAATATCAACAATAAAATCCATGAAAATCCGTGTCAAGCATCGACACAAACATGTAAATCTCGAGTCTCATAGTCTCAATATCTCGGGCTCCGTCAGTCCGGATCGGCCCATATTATCAAATCTCACGACAACGGTCGGTATCCTCCGGATATCCGCCGCGCCAGACATCACCGGTAGGTAGCCTTCCCCTACCAGGCTTATCTTCTACAATTCGATCTTCTTGCCCCGGGGTACCATACCGGGCCCACCATGTACCCGAAACGGTTCATCCACTCCTCGAATCGGGTCTCGAAATCCAACAGAAAACATGAAATCTTATGGTGGACGACACATACATCACGAGAAAACCGCATCTTATGTTTTAAAAAGAGAGGAGGGGAGAGAAAGAAGTTTTTATATATTTTTGCGGTTTTCCCCAAAATCCAGAAATCTCATAGAAAACCAAAATCCCAAAATCATGAGTAAGTATATGATAAGTGTCGGCATATGCCCATAATACTGCATGATAACATGGAAATATGAATGCATGAAATATCTAAGTAATCAATGCCGTGTCTAGACTAACATCTGAGAGTAATCATAATGCTATATCGGTCTAGCTTTTAGCTGAATGTATCAATAAAAGATATTATGATCTAAGTGTACGTGACATAGCAATTACCGATGATGATGTGTATGAGCTGGCAAATAAGTGTGCTGGTGTCCTAACAGGCAAAGTTTTATACTGATTACAGAAATATATGTATGAACATGCAACATTATGATTACAGTATGAATGTGAAGACAGATGTGCATTATCCACTCCTCTGCGATATACGAGTACAACTACCACTATATGAATCGAACATAAACTAATGTCCATCTAACCTCCTAAGGAACTAAACCTAAGAAACTAGTCAAAGAAACAAGAGTCTACCTAAGGTCTGAATCAATATCTCTAATAGTCGGCGATCCAGCCTCAATAGCGTCACGTATGTAGTACGGCTTCCTCGAATCAAGAGTGCGGATCAATCATCATATCTATGCCTCGTACGGTAAAATCCATCATACGGCATTCCAATATCGGGGTACGGGTCAAGTATCTCCTAGGTGTCTCATCATTCGTATAATGTCATCATCGACACATCTCATGATCAAGGTGTTAAACTGTAATCGCATGCATCAATCATATATCATTGCCATCATAATATGCATCATTAGTTTATCCTCGGAAATATCATGTCATATGTATCATATTGTGATTAAGTCATACTGATATCATATTGTCATCAAGTCACACCTATATGATATCGACGTCAGGTCACACCTATATGATGTCGTAATCAAGTCATACATATATCATATCGTGATCAGTCACAAGTTACAGTCCGGGTACTATTTTAGAGTCCCATGTACCTCAATATCATCACCACCCATTATAATTTATGTATACCTGTGAAAGGTTCCTTGGCACACTAATGAGGTCTCACAAGGCATCAACCATGCCAATTTCAAATTTTAACGGTGCCGAGAAACCCTAACAAGATCGTTGGCTAGATTTTAGGCGACAAAACGAGCTAGTTAACATCTTAACTAAAAGTAAACGAACATACAACCTTTTTAGATCCGTTTCTCCACCTCCATAGCTCCGCGATGAAGTCCTCTCCGCTGTCCAAATCGAAACATGACTCTTGCATCGGCTTCATCGGAGAAAAAGCGGGCTAGGTCATCGACGACGATGCCGAAGATGATCTACGTCGAGGCATCACTAGATCAAGCTCCACCTTCACCAAGCCTTGAAAACTTGTGAAAGAAACACACTCTACTACTTGGCAAGAGGTAGAGGATGAAGAAATAGGAAGTGGGTAGACTTTAGAATTGGATTTCTCACTTGTTTTCTTCACTTGCCATTGATGAGGCAAGCTTTCTTCTTTGAAGATGAAGAAGAAGAAGATAATAATATTATGATAAGTCTCTTTTAAAAAGGATAAATGAATGAATACTTATCATAACCAAACCCTAGTTAAGTGTAGAGAATAGACCATGGTTTGTTTAAATGGTTAGGGTTAAGTATGAAGACAAGAATGGTGACTAAGTCAAAGCTTCATGAATCTTCAAGAAACAAACAAACAAAGCCACCATTCTTTCTTTATCTTTTCCAAAACAAATAAATAAATAAATAAATAAGATAATCAAAACCCTAATCATTAACTTAACCATGGTTTAATCTGTAGGGTTCCTAGGCACACTATAGAGGTCTCACAAGGCATCGATCATGCCAATTTAAAATTTTATGGGTGCCGAGAAACCCTAATACGGATCGTCGGCTAGATTTCTAGGCGATACATTAAACTAGTTAACACTTTAACTAAAGGAGAGAGACTACAACCTTTGTAGATCCGGTTCTCCACTTCCTTAGCTCCACGTGGGTGTCCTCTCGCTGTCCATCAAGAATCCCGAACTCAATCGTCGGCTTCATCGGAGAAACGGGCGAGCTAGGTCGTCGGCTTCGTGTCAAAGACGATCTACGTCGAGGCATCACAAGTTCAAGCTCCGACTTCACAAAGTTGTGAAACTTGTGAAGAAAACACTCAAAACAACTTGGCAAGAGGTAGAGGGTGAAGAAATAGGAGGTGGGTTCACTTTAGAATTGGATTTCTCTCACTAGAACTCAAGTTGCCATTGATGACATCAAGGTTTCTATCTTGAAGAAGAAGGAGAAGATGAAGCTAGTTTTATGATAAGTTATTTAAAATGAAAAGAAAATTCATACTTATCATAATCTAACTAGGGTTAAGTGTAGAGAATAAACCATGGTCATTTTGAGAGTTAGGGTTAAGCATGTGGATAAGAATGGTTGCAAAAGTCAAGGCTTCATGAAGCTTCAACTAAAGACAAAAGAAAGCCACCATTCTCTTTAAATCATTTTCAAATAAATAAATATGTAAAACCCTAATTATCAAATTAACCATGGTTTAATTCTATACATTTAACCAAAAGATCAAGTATCATCAAACATGATACAAAAAAGTGCACAAAAGCATATCACATATACAATGTGCATCAAGTGAGAAAAATCCGTTTAAAGTGAACCAATACTAGTTAATGTAAAGTAATATATCAAATATATAATTATACATTAAATCATTAAATCAACACTTGATTCAATGATCCGGCCATGTCGCACATGACCGACTAGTATTCAATGTATCGGCTTATCGAATCGATCTTCGATTCGATAACTAGGTTATATCACATACAACCAATCGAAACATTAATCGTGAGAATCAAATACGGTATCACATACACGCATTATTCTCGGTCCCACACATATCTCATATGCGCTCCTATTTCGTTTCGCTTGAGCCAGGAAACCTCTGTGTAGGACTCTAAAGACTCGTCAATACGCCGGGTAGCAGATGATGATCATATCAAGCACCCACAAGCCGCAAGCGGTCTGCTAAACGTAACGGCCACCCGGGTATTGAGCGATCAGAAGATCGACGAGCTAGCCCGCTCACACTCCTGTGAATCCAACCAGTAACACTTACCGTACAGTCCGGTCTGTTCGTCTGATATGTCGCATATCAAGTCTAGGGGTGGTATACGTCAGACCCCAATAACCGATAAGTCATGCCGATGTGAGGCTCATAACGGGTCGAGAAACTACTGGTAACACTTACCAGCAAATCTCTGATCAGCCCTGGCCAGGGACTTCCCTGTTACGGCCAATCGAGCACTGCGCAACATCAACCCCCAATACCGGGAGAGACGAAACCCCTCCTATCGCTCATTGCCTCCATGTGACTCGGGACTGTACCCAAAGACCACCGTTTTGCATGCCTTCATGGGCGTGGTAAGGTGGAGATCAAAGCACAGTGGGAATCACACAAGACTCTATGACGATCTCGGGTCTACAGACTAACCTGTACAAGTGTCACCTGAGAACTGCCATCTGACGTGAGGTATAATACCATCTGGGAGTTCTCGGCGAGTCCGTCCAGTGTACCCAGTCTCCACTGAGCACCCGTATACCATCTCTGATGTCAAACACCAATGGATATGGGATCATCCATTGCCCATCTCATGGGTCGAGAAGCGTATACGCTAGTCTACTCTGGTGTATCGATGCCCCGTCTCGATACACCCACGACTAGGGACCTTGAAGGATGTACTTGTAGACTACCATGTCCCCACTAGTATGATCTGCATCATAATCCAGGTAGTCAAGTACACATCCTAAGGGCTTTACCAACATGTAACTATAAGACAGTTTAAAGAGACAAGTGTACATGTTAAGATAAAGAGCAACCAGATAGCATACTATCATATCGAGCAAGAAAGTCATCTCTATATATGTCCAAGCATCCAATATAATATACATCATCTGTACAATACTGGCCTCTAGGGCATACATACAACTAACAATCTCCCACTTGCACTAGGGCCAGCTGCTGTAGTATCGCATACCGAGCATCCCGAAGAGTCTCTCAAACTATATCTGGGGAATGGCCTTCGTGAGTGGATCCGCCGTGTTGTTCTTCGTGTCAACCCCCCTGACCTCGATCTCCCGGCGATCAACTATCTCCCGGATCAGGTGATAGCGCCTCAGAATATGCCTGGATCGCTGATGGGACCTGGGTTCCTTGGCCAAAGCCACCGCTCCATTGTTATCGCAATACAAAGGTATTGGATGCTCAATGGATGGAACCACTCCAAGTTCAGTAATGAACTTCTTGATCCAGACAGCCTCTTTGGCAGCATCGTTGGCAGCGATGTATTCAGCCTCCATCGTCGAGTCTGCCACGGTTTCCTGCTTGGAACTCTTCCAGCTAACCGCCCCTCCGTAAAGGGTAAAGACAAATCCCGACTGCGACTTAGAGTCGTCCTTATCACTCTGGAAGCTCGAATCGGTAAAGGACTCCACTTGGAGTTCTCCGTTACCATACACCAACAGCATCTCTTTAGTCCTTCGTAAGTACTTGAGAATGCTCTTCACAGCTGTCCAGTGACTCTCTCCAGGATCAGCTTGATACCTGCTCACTACACTTAGTGAGTATGCAACATCGGGTCTGGTATATAGCATCGCATACATGATAGAGCCTACAGCTGAAGCATAGGGTATCCCTTGCATGCGAGCTCTCTCCAAATCAGTCTTGGGAGACATCTCTTTGGAGAGAGTGACTCCAGAGATCGTGGGTAAGTTCCCACGCTTGGATTCTTCCATACTAAACCTCTTTAGTATGGTGTCAATGTACCTGGATTGGGACAATCCCAGTATCCGTTTGGATCTATCTCTATAGATCCTGATCCCCAATATGCAGGAGGCATCACCAAGATCTTTCATTGAGAATCTTTGTGATAAGAAGAGCTTGACCGATTGCAGCATAGGAATATCATTTCCTATCAAGAGTATGTCGTCCACGTACAATACGAGGAAGACAACCTTACTCTCTGCCACCTTCTTGTAAATACAAGGTTCATCTGGGTTTTTGACGAAATCAAACTCTTTGATAGCGACGTCAAAGCAGATGTTCCAACTCCGCGATGCTTGCTTTAATCCGTAAATGGATTTAAGAAGCTTGCACACCTTCCCGCTGCTCCCACTGTCTACGAAGCCCTCTGGCTGAGTCATGTACACGCACTCTTCTAAATCACCATTTAGAAAGGCGGTCTTAACATCCATTTGCCAGATTTCGTAATCATGATATGCAGCGATGGCAAGCATGATCCGGATGGATTTAAGCATAGCCACTGGAGAAAAAGTTTCATCATAGTCCACACCTGGTCTTTGACGAAAACCCTTTGCAACAAGTCTAGCTTTGAAAGTCTCCACTTTCCCATCTACACCAAGTTTCTTCTTGAAGATCCACTTGCTCCCAATGGGTTTTACCCCTTCAGGAGCAACGTCCAAAGTCCATACTTTGTTGGTGTACATGGATTCCATCTCGGACCGCATAGCATCCAGCCATTTCACTGAGTCCCTACTCGTGATGGCCTGCTCGAAGCTAGTTGGGTCATCATCATCCATGATGCAATCCTCGCTCCCACCATCCATGAGAAAACCGTAGTATCTCTCAGGTGGGCGAGGAACCCTACTAGATCGGCGGAGAGGCTGAGGTTCATCGGGAGCTACTGAATCCTCTGGTTCAACCAAATCTTCTGTTGTAGTCTGTATTGCTGGAACCTCTTCCAGTTCTACCTCCTTGCCACTAATCTCCTTTTCAAGAAATTCCTTTTCTAAAAAGGTGGCATGTCGAGAAACAAACACCTTTTGTTCCTCGGTGTGGTAGAAGATATGCCCGCGCGAATGTTTGGGATATCCAATAAACTTACACAGAATGGACCTTGCCGCGAGTTTGTCCGGATTTTGCGTTTTTACATAGGCCGGACAACCCCATATCTTAACATAATTAAGACATGGTCTCTTTCCTTTCCATATCTCATATGGAGTGGTCGGCACGGTTTTGGTGGGAACCATATTCAATAGGTCTGCAGCCGTCTCCAGCGCATATCCCCAGAAGGAAATAGATAACTCAGCTGTGCTCATCATAGAGCGCACCATATCTAATAGGGTGCGGTTCCTCCGTTCTGATACACCATTGTGCTGTGGTGTATATGGAGGAGTCAGCTGAGAGAGAATCCCATTCTCTTTTAGGAAGTCCAGGAATTCATTGCTCAAGTATTCACCTCCTCGATCAGATCGTAGGATTTTAATACTTTTTCCGGTTTGGTTCTCAACTTCTTGTTTATATTCCCTAAATTTCTCAAAAGCTTCTGATTTGTGTTTCATCAGGAACACATACCCGAACCTAGAGAGATCGTCAGTGAATGTAATGAAGTATGAAGAACCATCCCTGGCATGTGTAGACATGGGACCGCATACATCACTATGTATAAGTCCCAAGAGTTCGGTAACTCTTTCTCCGTGTCCCGTAAACGGAGTTTTGGTCATCTTGCCTTTGAGACATGATTGGCAAGTGTCATAAGATGAAAATTCAAAAGGATTTAAATATCCATCCTTATGCAACTTAGCTAATCGTGTCGCATTGATGTGACCCAGTCTACAATACCACAAGAAGGATTCGTTCACTTCTGAACTCTTTCTCTTGTGTGTGTTTGTTATGCTCAGAACTGTTGATTGATTTAGAACATAAATGCCATTGCACAACGTGCCTGATCCAACCAACTTTTGGTTATGGAAAATGTTCATAACATTGTCCTGTAACACAAAATTATATCCCTCTTTACTTAATAAAGAAACCGATATAATGTTGCATATCAGGTTCGGCATGTAATAACATTCGTTCAGAACCAATGTATTACCAGTTGGTAATACAAGGTGATATTCCCCGACAGTCTTAGCTGCAACAATTGCACCATTTCCAACTCTAATTTCTTTATCACCTTCTCCAAGTTCTCTACCTTTCCTAAGCCCATGTAACTGATTACATATATGGGATCCTGACCCGGTATCTATTACCCAGGACGTAGAGCAAATGGAGAAACAGTTCTCTGTAACGAACACACCCGAAGAAAATGCATCAACATGTACTTTCTTCAATCGGGTGGCATGGGAATCCTGGTATTCCCCTATTTCCTGTTCATTCCTATAACTCTTATAAGAAAGAACGGAACCAACGTTCCCCAGCACAGTATAACATGCGGGTTCGGTCAATACATCCATATTATTATCTTCATTAGGGCATGAAATGGTCGCTACCTGGAGAGAGAGAGAAGAAAACACTTTAGCGTATGCTCGTGCAAGATCAGATTGGTTATTATCTTATCTAATCAGGATGGCTCCCACTGCTTTTTATCAAATCTTCCTTCAAACCCTAAAAGGAAAGACTAGCCGGGATTAATTACACACTACAAGTTCGCCAATCTTTCAGCCAGGCCAGTGTCGGTACTTTGAGGGAGGTCCCGCGTGCTTTCGCACGAACCTAATTAATGTAAATCTCGTTTTCCCAGAGGCGTAAGCTCGTTAACACCTTTCTAGACACCTACTTGATCGGCTAATTGTAATATGTAAAACTCTCCCAGGAGTAACTCTTACTCGCAGCGGGTATCGGGATCCAACTATCTCATAGAAGGTATGCAATCTCATTGAAAATTTCAACACTTGAAATTCCCGATAATATTTTGCCCCTAGCGTCCTATGACCTTGACGCAGGCCAACAAACCATAGTGCGCTAGTCAAGTTCAACCCGTCATTTCCTGATTGAATTAAACCCACCCGCACGACCCTTGACGCAGGCCAACAAAGTCGTACGACTACCCTAATCCAATCTGCATCATATGCATAAGCAGATAAATGCTAGTTAGCTACCGCACACCACGCCTTGACGCAGGCCAACAAACGTAGCACGAATACTAACTACTACTTATCTGAAATGACGGAGGGCTACGACAGGTTTTTCTGAAAACCTATTGCGTAATGAACTTGATATCATTGTAAAATCAAATGAAGTTTTAAAATGGAGTGATTTTGAGGCTTTTCTAGTTTTGCTAAAGGGGTCACTCCCGGTGAAGGGATCGTCGGCCCTTTCCTCGTCGAATGAGGTGCGGGATATATCATATATATCACTGAGCAAAGCAGAAACTATAGAAGCAATCAAAAGCAGACCGAGTGTGTAGCATCTGCCAGTTATTACTAAAGGAGTCACTCCCGGTGAAGGGATCTCGGTCCTTTCCTCATCGAATAAGGTGCAGGGTATATCATATATACCGCTATGCAAAGCAAGAACTGTAGCTACCTGTTTTGTTTAAAATCTGATTCTACAACATCTTAGGTTTCTTTTCTTTCATTAATCACATTAATGAAGTCCCATCATTTAAGTAGCTAAACATCACAGATAAATACGACGTACACTTATGCAATCCGCATTCGCCTCGATGTCCCCTCGTGCACCGTTAGGTTAGGTAACTAACGGCAGAGCGGGGCAGGGCTAGCGCGGGTGTAAAACATAAATAACGTCTATATAATATATCATATATACTATATACAGTATCAATCAAAGAACATCACGTGATCGCATCACAGATATCGCAGAAGAAACATATGAAACATTGGATATACTAGGACGTCCGTGTTTTCAATATGAGCCAGTATAAAACACGGATTCCACGGTCGTGATGAATAGCCAATCCCACACCCCTAGACCCCTACGAGAGCGGCAAGCAACCCTACCAATTCTAGGGTTAGAAGACCCGGACTCGACTCCTCGAGTTGGCCTCCCACTGAACCCCAGAACCCGGTTACTTGTGCTCCCCTCCTTGGGTCTATCCTAATGCGGAAAAGTAAATAATATACAAAAGGTGACAACTTCCGCTACCTGGAAGTGCCCCAAATAAAAGAATATTACATACAAGTTTTTACATGAATGAAAATGAAAAACACTCATCTCACATAAAAAACCCCGGCTATTCAAACACGACGATCCAATATAACATATCCAGCAACATATAACATCACATGTCATCAACGTAAGTAAATATGCGCATCCCAATTGTCGTTGACATATAGCAACGAAACCGGCGATATCACACATTACACTTACGGTCACAGAAAAGTAAGTGTAAAACTACAACAGTTGGAATCCACAACCTCTTTAGACATCACATGCCTAACAGTTATAAACCCCGCATTTTAGTCCCATTATCGAAAACTCTTTTCGATATCAAGTGAAACTAAACCGCTGGATTTATAACATTCATCCAGTTATCTCATAACTGTTTGTGAATTCCAATTATTGTATCCCATTCCAGATAAACAGAAAATGTTAAACTTTCCGATCGAACAGTCGAATACCCAAGTTTTCCCGATACAGCTCAACACATGAAATAAGTCTAACAACATTCAGTTCGTGCCTCAGTACCAACGGTCCAGCCGTAGAAGGGTCAAGCCAACGCCTGACATGTGGCACGCCGTACTGCCCCAAACCCGAAGGTTCAAAGGGCAGTTCAAGACGGTCACATAATCGAGTTAAGGTTTGTTGTCTTCTAGAGGGTCCATCGCGTTACTTGCACTACTTAGAACGTCGTTAAACTACGGAAAAATCCAACACTTGGAAATTTCCCGACCGGGGAAAAGTTGGGTATTTATATCCGGTCGAACTTTTTAACAAATTCAAAAATTATCCGGAAATACACAAAGACGAAGTTTGATAATCCGGTCGAAACACCGAAGCTCTAAAACACCCCAGAAAATTCAACTCTTGAATAATTATTAAAAATACCCATAAAACTCAGCTGCAGAAACTATGAATTACTGTGCAGAGGAGGATGGCTGACGTCATTCTATAGCCGCGGAACCGCCGCCTAAGCTGGCTTAGGCCGCGGTTCCGCCGCGCATTACACTGTTCATTGAATAAAAATTGCACCGTAATTCTTAGAATTCCTTGCTGAATTTTTTAAGCATTTTTAATATTGAAAAATCCCAGATTTTAGAAAAAGTCCAGAGAGCACTTGGGTTTTAGGGTTTCGGGTTCGTTCGGGTTTCAAACGTCGTCTAGACTTCGCCTAAGGCTCTAGCTAGGCTCTGATACCACTGTAGGGTTCCTAGGCACACTATAGAGGTCTCACAAGGCATCGATCATGCCAATTTAAAATTTTATGGGTGCCGAGAAACCCTAATACGGATCGTCGGCTAGATTTCTAGGCGATACATTAAACTAGTTAACACTTTAACTAAAGGAGAGAGACTACAACCTTTGTAGATCCGGTTCTCCACTTCCTTAGCTCCACGTGGGTGTCCTCTCGCTGTCCATCAAGAATCCCGAACTCAATCGTCGGCTTCATCGGAGAAACGGGCGAGCTAGGTCGTCGGCTTCGTGTCAAAGACGATCTACGTCGAGGCATCACAAGTTCAAGCTCCGACTTCACAAAGTTGTGAAACTTGTGAAGAAAACACTCAAAACAACTTGGCAAGAGGTAGAGGGTGAAGAAATAGGAGGTGGGTTCACTTTAGAATTGGATTTCTCTCACTAGAACTCAAGTTGCCATTGATGACATCAAGGTTTCTATCTTGAAGAAGAAGGAGAAGATGAAGCTAGTTTTATGATAAGTTATTTAAAATGAAAAGAAAATTCATACTTATCATAATCTAACTAGGGTTAAGTGTAGAGAATAAACCATGGTCATTTTGAGAGTTAGGGTTAAGCATGTGAACAAGAATGGTTGCAAAAGTCAAGGCTTCATGAAGCTTCAACTAAAGACAAAAGAAAGCCACCATTCTCTTTAAATCATTTTCAAATAAATAAATATGTAAAACCCTAATTATCAAATTAACCATGGTTTAATTCTATACATTTAACCAAAAGATCAAGTATCATCAAACATGATACAAAAAAGTGCACAAAAGCATATCACATATACAATGTGCATCAAGTGAGAAAAATCCGTTTAAAGTGAACCAATACTAGTTAATGTAAAGTAATATATCAAATATATAATTATACATTAAATCATTAAATCAACACTTGATTCAATGATCCGGCCATGTCGCACATGACCGACTAGTATTCAATGTATCGGCTTATCGAATCGATCTTCGATTCGATAACTAGGTTATATCACATACAACCAATCGAAACATTAATCGTGAGAATCAAATACGGTATCACATACACGCATTATTCTCGGTCCCGTACATATCTCATATGCGCTCCTATTTCGTTTCGCTTGAGCCAGGAAACCTCTGTGTAGGACTCTAAAAACTCGTCAATACGCCGGTAGCAGATGATGATCATATCAAGCACCCACAAGCAGCAAGCGGTCTGCTAAACGTAACGGCCACCCGGGTATTGAGCGATCAGAAGATCGACGAGCTAGCCCGCTCACACTCCTGTGAATCCAACCAGTAACACTTACCGTACAGTCCGGTCTGTTCATCTGATATGTCGCATATCAAGTCTAGGGGTGGTATACGTCAGACCCCAATAACCGATAAGTCGTGCCGATGTGAGGCTCATAACGGGTCGAGAAACTACTGGTAACACTTACCAGCAAATCTCTGATCAGCCCTGGCCAGGGACTTCCCTGTTACGGCCAATCGAGCACTGCGCAACATCAACCCCCAATACCGGGAGAGACGAAACCCCTCCTATCGCTCATTGCCTCCATGTGACTCGGGACTATACCCAAAGACCACCGTTTTGCACGCCCTCATGGGCATGGTAAGGTGGAGATCAAAGCACAGTGGGAATCACACAAGACTCTATGACGATCTCGGGTCTACAGACTAATCTGTACAAGTGTCACCTGAGAACTGCCATCTGACGTGAGGTATAATACCATCTGGGAGTTCTCGGCGAGTCCGTCCAGTGTACCCAGTCTCCACTGAGCACCCGTATACCATCTCTGATATCAAACACCAATGGATATGGGATCATCCATTGCCCATCTCATGGGTCGAGAAGCGTATACGCTAGTCTACTCTGGTATATCGATGCCCCGTCTCGATACACCCACGACTAGGGACCTTGAAGGATGTACTTGTGGACTACCATGTCCCCACTAGTATGATCTGCATCATAATCCAGGTAGTCAAGTCCACATCCTAAGGGCTTTACCAACATGTAACTATAAGACAGTTTAAAGAGACAAGTTTACATGTTAAGATAAAGAGCAACCAGATAGCATACTATCATATCGAGCAAGAAAGTCATCTCTATATATGTCCAAGCATCCAATATAATATACATCATCTGTACAATACTGGCCTCTAGGGCATACATACAACTAACATAATCTTTACACTTAACCAAGTTAACATGTATCATCAAACATGATACAATCATTTGCACAAAAAGTATATCACATATACAACTTGTACAACCAAGTGAGAAAATCCTTTTAAAGTGAACCGATATTAGTTAATGTAAAGTGATATATCAAATATATAATTATACATTAAATCACTAAATCAACACTTGATTTAACGACCCGGTCATATCGCATATAACCGACTAATATCAATAGTAACAACTTATCGAATCAACACTTGATCCGATAACCCGGCTATAACGCATATAACCGATCAATGTTACAAATCTCGAGAATCGAATACAGTATCACATACTGGTATTATTCTCGGTCCCGCACATATCTCATATGCGCTCCTATTTCGTTTTGCTTGAGCCAGGAAACCTCTATGTAGGACTCTAAAGACTCGTCAATACGCCGGCAGCAGGTGATGATCATATCAAACACCCACAAGCCGCAAGCGGTCTGCCAAACATAACGGCCACCCGGGTATTGAGCGATCAGAAGATCGACGAGCAAGCCTGCTCACACTCCAGTGAATCCAACCAGTAACACTACCGTACAGTCCGGTCTCGTCGTCTGATATGTCGCATATCTTGCCTAGGGGTGGTAAACGTCAGACCCCAATAGCTCGATAAGTCGTGTCGATATGAGGTCTATAACAATTCGAGAAACTACTGGTAACACTTACCAGTAAATCTCAGCAACCCTGGCCAGGGATTTCCTGTTATAGCCAATCGAACACAGCGGAACATCAACCCCCTATACCGGGAGAGACGAATCCCCTCCTATCGCTCATTGCCTCCATGTGACTCGGGACTGTACCTAAAAACCACCGTTTTGCACGCTTTCTTGGACGTGGTAAGATGGAAATCAAAGCACAGTGGGAACCACACAAGACTCTATGACGATCTCGGGTCAACAGACTACTCTGTACCAGTGTCACCAGAGAACTGCCATCTGACGTAAGGTATAATACCATCTGGGAGTTCTCGGCGAGTCCGTCCAGTGTACCCAGTCTCTACTGAGCACCCGTATATCATCTCTGATGTCAAACACCAATGGATATGGGATCATCCATCGCCCATCTGTATGGGTCGAGAAGGTACACGCTAGTCTACTCTGGTATATCGATGCCCCATCTCGATACACCCACGACTAGGGACTTTCAAGGATGTACTTATGGACTACCATGTCCCCACTAGTATGATCCGCATCATAGTCCAGGTAGTCAAGTACACATCCTAAGGGCTTTACCAACATGTAATAGAGAGACAATCTGTGTACACGTTAAGGTAAAGAGCAATTAGATAGCATACTATCATGTCGAGCATGAAAGTCCTCCCTATATATGTCCCAGCATCCACTACAATATACATCCAATGTACAGTAATGGCCTCTAGGGCATACATATAACTAACAATCTCCCACTTGCACTAGGGCCATCTGTAGCAGTGGTTGTAGTATCTCATACTCAACCATCCCATAAAAGTCTCTCTCTGGGAATAGGCCTTCGTGAGTGGATCCGCCGTGTTGTCCTCTGAGTCTGGTCTCCTAACCTCGATCCCTTAGAGATCAACCATCTCCATGATCAAGTGATACTGCCATAGATTATGTCTGGGTCACTGATGGGACGGACGTTCCTTGGCATAAGCCACAACTCCATTGTCATACAATGGGAGGAACATAGTTCATCTCATGAACCAATATACACCCAAACAGCCTCTTTGGTAGCATCTTAAGTAGTGATGTATCATGCCTTTATCGTCTAGTATGTCACGGTATCTAGCTTGGAACTCTTCCAACATACCGTCCCTTTACTGAGGGTAAAGACAATGCCTGCGACTGACATTCAGTCGTCTTTATCACCGTGGAACCTTTCCAGTGATTTTCCCCAGAATCGTTTGATATCATCTCACCACAACTAGTGAGAATCCTAACATCCAATTAAATCTATCTCATAGATCCAAAACTCAGGATTTAGGAGGTATCATTTTGATCCTACACGGAGAATCATTATGATAAACGGAGATTGATCGAGCGTAGCATAAGAAACTCCTTTCTTATCAAGAGTATGTCATCCACGTACTCTACGAGGATCACCACCATACTCCCTACTACCTTTTTGTTTATACAAGGTTCATCTACCATTTTGATGATGTCAAACTCTTTGACTAATCCATCAAAACAGATGTTCCAACTCCGCGATGCCTTCTTTATCCTATAAAGCATCTTGCACACGTTTCTGCTGCTCCCACTGTCTACGAGGCCCTCTGGCTGTGTACTTATAGACGCACTCTTCTAAAACATCATTTAGAAAAGCAGTCATGACACCTAACCGCCAGATTTCGTAGTCATGGTATGTAGCCGTGGCAAGTAGGATCTGGATGGACTTAAGCATAGGTATTGGAAAAGGTTCCATCATTATCTATGCCTGGTTGATGACGAAAACTTTTAACAAGTCTAGCTTTGAAAGTCTCAACTTTTCCATCTACACCAAGTAATCTTCTCAAGATATACTTGCTCCTGATGGGGATTTAACCCTTCAGATATAGCAACCAAAGTCCATACTTTGTTGGTGTATAAGGATTCCATCTCAGATCGCTAAGCATCCAGCCATTCTTACAGAGTCTTACTCCTGATGGCCAGCTCGAAGCTAGTTGGGTCATCATTTCATGATGCAATCTTCGCTCCCACTGTCATAGAGAAACGGAAGTATCTCTCAGGTGGGTGAGGAACCCTACTAGATCGGCGGAGAGGCTGAGGTTCGTTGGCATCTACTGAATCCTTTAGTTCTTTCAAATCATCTGCTGTAGTTTGCATAGCTGGAACCTTTCCAGTTCTACATTACAGACCTTGCCTCGAGCTTGTCCAGATTTTGCTTTTAGACATAGGCCGGACAACCCCAAATCTTAACTAACTTAAGACATGGGCTCTTCCCATTCCATATCACATATGAAGCGGTAGGCAACTGATTTGATTGGAACTCTATTCAATAGGTATGCAACTTCTCAAGTGCGTATCCCCCTGAGGAAAAAGGTAACTCAGTAGTACTTATCATAGAGCACACCATATCAAATAGGGTGTATCTACTCCGCCCCGACATACCATCGTGCAATGGTGTATACGGAGGAGTAATGCTGAGAGAGAATCTCATTCTCCTTTAGAATAGTCCAGTATTTCCGTGCTCAAGTATTCTCCTCCTTGATCACATCAAAGGACATAATACTTATACCCGTATTTTGGTTCTCTACTTCTAACTTATATTCTGTGAATATCTCAAAAGGTTCGGACTTGTGTTTCAACAGGAACATAGGTCTGAAACTCGAAAGATCATCAGAGAATGTAATGAAGTATAAAGAATCAGTCCTGGCATTTGTAGACTGGGGACCTACATACATCAACATGTATCATCCCAAGAGTTCACTAACTCTTTCTCTGTTTCCAATAAACAGAGCTGTGGTCATCTTATCTTTGTGACATGACTGGCGAGTTTCACAAGATGTAAATTCAAACTGATTTAAATATGCATCTAAATGTAACTCAGCCAGTCGGGTCGCATTGATATGACCTAGTCTACAATACCTCAAGAAGGATTCGTTCATTTCTGAACTCTTCCTCTTGTGTGTGTTCTGTATACTATGAACTGTAGTTTGATTTAGAACATAAATGCTTTTAGATAACGTGTCTGAACCGATCAACTTTTGATATAGGAAATGTCCAAAACATTATCCAACAATACAAAATTTTATCATTTCTTTACTAATAAAGAGAGTGATATGATTTTGTATATCAGGTTCGGTATCTAACAACATTCGTTCAGAATCAATGTATTGGTAATACAGGGTGACAGTGACCAACAGACTTGGCTGCAACACTTGCCCCGTTTTCTGCCTCATGAAACTTATCACCCGTTCTCAGTTCTCTACCTTTCTGTAGCCCTATGTAACAGATTACATATCTGGGATCCTGATCTGGTATCACATACCCAGGACGTAGAGGATACAGAGAAACAGTTCTTTGTAATGAACACACCCGAAGATGATGCATCAGCATGCACTCTCTTCGTTTGGGTGGCACGGGAAATCTGGTATTCCCCAATTTCCTGCTCTGTCTTATAACAATTATAAGTTGGAGCGGGACCAACGTTCCCCAGCTCAGTATAACAAGCGGGTTCGGTCAATAATCCGTTTTATTATCTTGATTAAGGCGTGACATGGTCGCTACCAGGAGAGAGAGAGAAGAAAACACTCAGCGTGCGCTCTTGCAAGAATAGATTGGTTATTATTTTATCTAATCAGGATGACTCCCACTGCTTTTTATCAAATCTTCCTTCAAACCCTAAAAGGAAAGACTAGCCGGGATTAATTACACACTACAAGTTCGCCAATCTTTCAGCCAGGCCAGTGTCGGTACTTTGAGGGAGGTCCCCCGTGCTTTCGCACGAACCTAATTAATGTAAACCTCGTTTTCCCAGAGGCGTAACCCCGTTGACACCTTTCTAGACACCTACTTGATCGGCTAATTGTAATGTATAAAACTCTCCCAGGAGTAACTCTTACTCGCAGCGGGTATCGGGATCCAACTATCTCATAGAAGGTATGCAATCTCATTGCAAATTTCAACACTTGAAATTCCCGATAATATTTTACCCCTAACCTCCTATGACCTTGACAAAGGCCAACAAACCATAGGATGCTAGTCAAGTTCAACCCGTCATTTCCTGATTGAATTAAACCCACCCGCACGGCCCTTGACAAAGGCCAACAAGGTCACACGACTACCCTAACCCAATCTGCATCATATGCATAAGCAGATAAGCACCAGTTAGCTACCGCACACTGCGCCTTGATAAAGGCCAACAAACGCAGCACGAATACTAACTACTACTTATCTGAAATGACGGAGGGCTACGACAGGTTTTTCTGAAAACCTATTGCGTAATGAACTTGATATCGTTGTAGGATCGAATGAATTTTTAAAATGGAGTGCTTTTGAGGCTTTTCCAGTTTTGCTAAAGGAGTTACTCCCGGTGAAGGGATCGTCGGTCCTTTCCTCGTCGAATGAGGTGCGGGATATATCATATATATCGCTGTGCAAAACAAAAACACTTAAAAGCAATCAAAAGACAAACCGAGTGTGTAGCATCTGCCAGTTATTGCTAAAGGAGTCACTCCCGGTGAAGGGATCTCGGTCCTTTCCTCATCGAATAAGGTGCAGGATATATCGTATATACCACTGTGCAAAGCAAGAACTGTAGCTACCTGTTTTATTTTTGAAATTCAATTCTACAACATCTTGGGTTTCTTTTATTTCATTAATCACATTAATGAAGTCCCATCATTTAAGTACCTAAACATCACAGATAAATACGACGTACACTTATGCCATCCGCATTCGCCTCGATGTCCCCTCGTGCACCGTTAGGTTAGGTAACTAACGGCAGAGCGGGGCAGGGCTAGCGCGGGTGTAAAACATAAGTAACTCCTATATAATATATCATATATACTATATACAGTATCTATCACAGAACATATCACATGATCACATCACAGATATCGCAGCAGAAGAATCATATGAAATATTGGATATACTAGGACGTCCGTGTTTTCAATACGAGCCAGTATAAAACACGGATTCCACGGTCGTGATGAATAGCCAAACCCACACTCCTAGACCCCTACGAGAGCGGCAAGCAACCCTGCCAATTCTAGAGTTAGGAGACCCGGACTCGACTCCTCGAGTTGGTCTCCCACTGGACTCCAGAACCCGGTTACTTGTGCCCTCCTCCTTGGGTCTATCCTAGTGCGGAAAAGTAAATAATATACAACAACGGTGACAACTTCCGCAACCTAGAAGTGCCCCAATAAAAGAATATTACATACAAGTTTTTACATGAATGAAAATGAAAAACACTCATCTCACATAAAAAACCCCCGGCTATTCAAACACGACGATCCAATACAACATATCCAGCAACACATAACATCACATGTCATCAACGTAAGTAAATATGCGCATCCCAATTGTCGTTGACATATAGCAACGAAACCGGCGATATCACATATTACACTTACGGTCACAGAAAAGAAAGTGTAAAACTACAACAGTTGGAATCCGCAACCTCCTCAGACATCGCATGCCTGACCAAATGAATTCCTTAGACATCGCATGCCTAACAATTATAAACCCCGCATTTTAGTCTCAAAATCGAAAACTCTTTTCAATATCAAGTCGGGCAATTCAACAAGATTCCCGACATCCTGATCGAATGCTCGTCGCAAACTTCAGTAGACGGCCGCACCCCCGATGCCGTCGACGAAGTGCACTAAGGCGGAACACCGCTACCGCGAGCACCCGAACGGATGCTTTCGGCGACGGGGTTCTCCTACAGTCACTTGGTCGGGGCTATGGGGTGTAGCTGTCTATTAAGTTTACCCGGCGAGTATTCGCGTACGCTACGTGATTGCGACGGACTTTTGATCGCATCAAAATTCCGTAGCAACCGATCAAGTGAGACTAAAGTGCTATGTTTATAACATTCATTCAGTTATCTTATAACTAATTGTGAATTCCAATTATTGTATCCCATTCCGGATAAACAGAAAATGTTAAACTTTCCGATCGAACATTCAAACACCCAAGTTTTCCCGATATAGCTCAACACATGAAACAAGTCTAAAAACATTCAGTTCGTGCCTCAGTACCAACGGTCCAGCCGTAGAAGGGTCAAGCCAACGCCTCACATGTGGCACGCCGTACTGCCCCAAACCCGAAGGTTCAAAGGGCAGTTCAAGACGGTCACATAATCGAGTTAAGGTTTGTTGTCTTCTAGAGGGTCCATCGCGTTACTTGCACTACTTAGAACGTCTTTATACCACGGAAAAATCCAACACTTGGAAATTTCCCGGCAGGGGAAAGATTGGGTATTTAGATCCGGTCGAACTTTTTAACATATTCTAAAATATCCGGAAAGCCACATAGAAAAAATCTGATACTCCGATCGAATCCACGAATTCCCCAATACAACCCAGAAATTTCAACCCTTGAATAAATATTAAAAATTCCCAGGAAAACCAGCACTGAAAAGTAGGAGTTACTGTGCAAAATTCAATGCATGAAGAGACTAAATGAGCGCAGAACCGCCGCAATAGGCGGCTAATGCCGCGGTTCCGCCGCGATTTAGACAGATCATTAGGTAATTTTTGCACCGTAATTCTTAGAATTTCTTGCTGAATTTTTTAAGAATTTTTAATTTGGAAAAAACCGCTTTTTCAGAAAAAGTCCAGAGAGCATGGAAATATTGGGGTTTCGGTTCGATCGGACTTCAAACTCCGTCTAGACTTCGCCTAAGGCTCTAGCTAGTCTCTGATACTAATGAAAGGTTCCTTGGCACACTAATGAGGTCTCACAAGGCATCAACCATGCCAATTTCAAATTTTAACGGTGCCGAGAAACCCTAACAAGATCGTTGGCTAGATTTTAGGCGACAAAACGAGCTAGTTAACATCTTAACTAAAAGTAAACGAACATACAACCTTTGTAGATCCGTTTCTCCACCTCCATAGCTCCGCGATGAAGTCCTCTCCACTGTCCAAATCAAACCATGACTCTTGCATCGGCTTCATCGGAGAAAAAGCGGGCTACGTCATCGACGACGATGCCGAAGATGATCTACGTCGAGGCATCACTAGATCAAGCTCCACCTTCACCAAGCCTTGAAAACTTGTGAAAGAAACACACTCTACTACTTGGCAAGAGGTAGAGGATGAAGAAATAGGAAGTGGGTAGACTTTAGAATTGGATTTCTCACTTGTTTTCTTCACTTGCCATTGATGAGGCAAGCTTTCTTCTTTGAAGAAGAAGAAGAAGAAGATAATAATATTATGATAAGTCTCTTTTAAAAAGGATAAATGAATGAATACTTATCATAACCAAACCCTAGTTAAGTGTAGAGAATAGACCATGGTTTGTTTAAATGGTTAGGGTTAAGTATGAAGACAAGAATGGTGACTAAGTCAAAGCTTCATGAATCTTCAAGAAACAAACAAACAAAGCCACCATTTTTTCTTTATCATTTCCAAAACAAATAAATAAATAAATAAATAAATAAGATAATCAAAACCCTAATCATTAACTTAACCATGGTTTAATCTTTACACTTAACCAAGTTAACATGTATCATCAAACATGATACAATCATTTGCACAAAAAGTATATCACATATACAACTTGTACAACCAAGTGAGAAAATCCTTTTAAAGTGAACCGATATTAGTTAATGTAAAGTGATATATCAAATATATAATTATACATTAAATCACTAAATCAACACTTGATTTAACGACCCGGTCATATCGCATATAACCGACTAATATCAATAGTAACAACTTATCGAATCAACACTTGATCCGATAACCCGTCTATAACGCATATAACCGATCAATGTTACAAATATCGAGAATCGAATACAGTATCATATACTGGTATTATTCTCGGTCCCGCACATATCTCATATGCGCTCCTATTTCGTTTTGCTTGAGCCAGGAAACCTCTGTGTAGGACTCTAAAGACTCGTCAATACGCCGGCAGCAGGTGATGATCATATCAAACACCCACAAGCCGCAAGCGGTCTGCCAAACGTAACGGCCACCCGGGTATTGAGCGATCAGAAGATCGACGAGCAAGCCCGCTCACACTCCAGTGAATCCAACCAGTAACACTACCGTACAGTCCGGTCTCGTCGTCTGATATGTCGCATATCTTGCCTAGGGGTGGTAAACGTCAGACCCCAATAGCTCGATAAGTCGTGTCGATATGAGGTCTATAACAATTCGAGAAACTACTGGTAACACTTACCAGTAAATCTCAGCAACCCTGGCCAGGGATTTCCTGTTATAGTCAATCAAACACAGCGCAACATCGACCCCCTATACCGGGAGAGACGAATCCCCTCCTATCGCTCATTGCCTCCATGTGACTCGGGACTGTACCCAAAAACCACCGTTTTGCACGCCCTCTTGGATGTGGTAAGATGGAAATCAAAGCACAGTGGGAACTACATAAGACTCTATGACGATCTCGGGTCAACAGACTACTCTGTACCAGTGTCACCAGAGAACTGCCATCTGACGTAAGGTATAATACCATCTGGGAGTTCTCGGCGAGTCCATCCAGTGTACCCAGTCTCTACTGAGCACCCGTATATCATCTCTGATGTCAAACACCAATGGATATGGGATCATCCATCGCCCATCTGTATGGGTCGAGAAGGTACACGCTAGTCTACTCTGGTATATCGATGCCCCATCTCGATACACCCACGACTAGGGACTTTCAAGGATGTACTTATGGACTACCATGTCCCCACTAGTATGATCCGCATCATAGTCCAGGTAGTCAAGTACACATCCTAAGGGCTTTACCAACATGTAATAGAGAGACAATCTGTGTACACGTTAAGGTAAAGAGCAACCAGATAGCATACTATCATGTCGAGTAAGAAAGTCCTCCCTATATATGTCCCAGCATCCACTACAATATACATCCAATGTACAGTAATGGCCTTTAGGGCATACATATAACTAACAACATGTTCATTATCTCATTCTCTAATGATCCGCTAACACTTAATACGACTGTATAGCCAAGAATCACGGCATCAAGCCCAGTTATACTGTTTCATCATACCTCGGATATCATATCACATCAATGTATCCCATACACGTGTTGTATATATATATATACCTATACCTAGTCCTATATGTATATATACATGCACGTACACACCATGTCGTGTTTCAGTGTGTGCGTGTGTGTTTCTATCTGAAACCTACGAACCTCCTCCAAGGTATTCATCCTCTGGTATGGTTTTCCTAAATCAGTCTAGTCCAGCCTAGGGTCATTACAAGGGTCCTACTCATTAAGAATCTAGGGTCACATCTGGTTTCCTAATGACAATAAGTACTATTCCTATTCTACGTTGCGGGGGTGCTAAACGACATCCACCCGACTTCCCCCCGTAGATATGCATCTACTCACCTGGTCCATGTCTGCCGAAGACGGTGTCGCCATCCTCCTCTTCATCGCCCGCAGTCCACGTGAGGGGTACATAAACGCAAACATATAAATAGCATCGTAAACTAAATCACATACAAAAGTCAAAAAGACACAAGGAACAAGCATAGGTTAAAACCTATGTCCCGTCCACGCAAAAGCACCAAATATCGCTCGATATCGGCGTACAAACTCCGATGGATCGAGATAACATCAACAAATAACTCATAGTTTTAAAACTCGTTACTTATAATATATAACATGATTAAATCCATCGAAACCCTAAAATCCATCAAATCGCCCGATTTCGTAAAACCCGAAAATGCCAATTTACCGATTTTCTTCAAAACTTGACATTTAAATGAAACCAATGGTCATAAAACTCATTAAAATGCATAACTAGACTATACAAACCATTACTATATTTTTATTACACAAATTTGTATTAATTTGAAATTTCTAGTTTGCAACCTTTAACAATTTTCAACATTTTTCAAGCAAAATACCACAATTCCACCACAAAATATGATTTGGCATGAATTAATGTACTAAACTACAATTCATGATGATAATGATATAATGAAACCATAATTATATTTTTAATCTCATTTATTTAGGAATTTCCAAAATCTAGTTTGCAAAAACTAGCATAATTAGCATATTTATCACACTTTATTAACTAACAATTGAAACTAATAACTAGATTAGGTTTTGCATTCCACTAACATGTTAATATCCCTATTAAAACCATAATATAATGATAAAAACATTAATTACAATTTTATCTCACCCACATATACATTTATAAAAACTAGTTAGCTAAATAGCATAATTAAATAAATTTTGGATTAACAAATTATTATACCACAACCATGCAAGAATTTTCCACTCTAAAAGATGTTAAACTAGCTATTATAACCTTATTTAATTAATAAAAACCACAACTTGAATTTACAAACCTAACTTGAATTTTAGAATTTTCAACTAGAATTAATCTAATAAATCTAATTATGCTTTAAAAGAAACATCTAATAGAAATAAAACAAAAGAGAAAGATTTATACCTCCACAACCTCAAGTCCAAACATGAAAATGAGCCTAAAAAATGCATGCTTTCCCACTCAAAAATCCATGTAAAGAAGAGTAGAGAATAAAGGGTAGGAAATAAATAGGATTTTGTGGATTTTTAATTGAATTTTTGATGGATTTTTGATGAATTTTGAACAAAAAATGAAGTGGAAATGGGGGGGGGGGCTGCCATGGGGGTATTGAGGCCGGCCACAATTAGGAGGAGGGGGTGGAGAGTGAGAAAAGTGAAGAAAAGTGTAGAAGGTCTCACTAAAATATCATAGAATTAAGTCTTTTCATGAAATTAATAAAAATTCTTTATTTTCCTCACTTAATTTAACCTAGAATGGTCTAGAACCATGGATAAATTTGAAAATAAATTTTGCATGAAACACACAAGATTCTAATATGCAATGGTTCATTTTTACAAATTAAAACCATTCAAATTTGTAATTTACACTAATTTAGTGTAAAAATAAAGCTTATGTTAATATTTAAAATAATTAATTTAGGAAAAATATTTAATTAAACTAAAAATTTATAAGTGGCTAAATAAACACCATTTACTAGTAATTACATAATTAAAATAGGTATTTTTGAAATTATAATGAAAAACAATCACGGTTTGGTTTTACGAAAAATACATTTTGCTTTACCGAAAATCATAAAATTAACTTAAACAATTTTATTCATTTAATTATTTATTTAATTATTTTTAAAACGTTACAATCTTCCCCCCTTTAAGAAATTCGGTCCCCGAATTTAAATTAAAACTTCCCTTCCAAATACTAAAACATTTAACAAAACACTCAAATCGTCGGGGCTCCGAAATCATCAATACATAACAAAAATCAACTCCGTCAAGCATAACGCAATCATCGGTGTTATGGCGAGAATAAAATATCAAAACCCAATATGAAAACCAACATAATATACATCAATCTACAACTTATATATATAGTGCGCATCATAGTAAAACCGTCCAAATATCTGGATAAAGAAATATGCAAAAACCTCTTTTTCAAAATCGCCGTGTGATGCACGCGTCACGGCATAAGTAGCGGACGTTTATTTAAAAAAAATAACTATATAATATATATATCTTTTATTTAACATACACGTCCCGCCTGGTTATTAAATCAAATAGTAATGATTATAAAAAAAACACACTGCTCAAACTGAAATCAATCCCAATCACATCAATAAAATATCATGTGCGTCCGGTGCGCACTGAAATCGAAACCAAATACAGATACCACGACTACACCCAAAAACAAAATTTAGTGCAACAGGTGTGCACCAAAAACATCTGTCAAGTGCAACGGGCGTGCACGACTCAATATCAGGTGCATCTAATCTGCACAAAACCCCGATTTAGTGCATCTGGTGTGCATAAAATCGCATCAAGTGCGCCAAGTATGCGCAAGAATCCTAATCAGGTGCACATGGTGCACGAAAACATACATCGAATATCGAAATCGAAATCACAGCACAAAAATGCATGAAAACTAGGTCGAAACATATGTCAAAATCATGTGTAACCCCTATGCATGAAATAAAATCAAAATCTCAAAATTTATTAAAACCAAATCAAGTGCACTAGGTATGTACTAAACAACATCAATACAGCTGATATATGAAACACAAATAGAATGTAATGAAGGTACACATAAGAAATACCAATCGTAGAACAAAATCCTCAAAATACCAAAATCCAACAATAGAAATATGAAATTCAAATCACCAAATCACAATCGTAAACACTATCATCAATGTGCGCCTCTTTCCTCTAATGTCGATTGCTTCGAACTCGTCTCTTCGTAGCTATGCTGACTGCGCTACCAACGGCAATACTCATATCTAGAGTCTCCCACGTAGTCGATCCATTCACCTGATATCCAGACTACATTAAACTTTTCGATCGATCCATTAAAATCGCATAATTCCCCGAGAGCTCAACACTCAAGTACAGTTTAAAAATATCCGGTACATACCCCAGCATCGATGGTCCAGCCATAGAAGGGCAAACCCAAGCCTCACTAATGGCACCGCGGAACTGCCGTAAACCCTAAGGTTCAAGGGCGTTCTCGTGGTCATTATGTCGAGTTAGGGTTTCATTCTTCTAGAGGGTCCATCGAAATACCTACATGTTCTTCCGAATACTTTAAACTTGGGAAAATGGGTTTTCTGATAATCGTTCGAATCCTTTAACTTCGTCTGGACGGCATGTGAATACCCTACGTCCGCACGCTAAACAATGCTTCAATCCTCAAGAATAACCAATACCCTAATGGTTATCGTATTCGAGCCGCAGCTCCCTCTGCCCGTGCGCCCGTGGTAACAGAAACCACCCTCCGACATTGACGAAGTTAGATCAAAGGAACGAATGAAATACGGTGCAAACAAATGTACATCCTAAGGCTCCTTAAGCCGAGTAGCGTATCGTAAGTATGCCGCGGACCATACCCACGGTACGTTACTCTAGCTAAATCACCTACTCCATCAACCAAGGGTCACCTAGACTTATACAAGGTTAAACCTAGCGCTCTGATACCAACTTTGTCACGACCCGAAAGTACGGAACGTGACCGGCACTTAGATTATGAAGCGTCTAGAGGCGCAACGTAACCTAAGTAAGCCGAAGCCCAGAAATCTAAACCATAAAAAAAAAAGAAGTAAAGGAAAACACGTAGAAAACAAGTTTAAAAGCAACATCCAATTTTCTCAAAAATTTCAGCAGAGTCTCCTTTGTAAAAACTGGCCCCAAACGGGTACAACAAGTATAATATACATAAACAATAAAAAGCATCCCCAAACGGGAGCTAGCTCAACGCCAACAGGCGGAAACAACCACAACAATACACAATAGGATACAACGCCAAAGGGCGAGGCTAAAAACTCAAAAGAAAACAAAACCACCAGATCAGAATAATACATGCGCTACTCTATGGTCGAAATAAATAACTGGTCCAATAAACTTATCAAGTAATACAAGTTTGGTTGATGGAGCTTACTAGATACAAATGAAAGAATAAAAGTACAATGGTGGTCCAGATACAAGTGAACCAACCTACCGTGCAAATCACCCTGAATGAAATGATATGCCAGCAACTGCCAGGGAAACCTGTACATCGAACCTGTAATAAAATTTGGCACAACGGGGGTAAGTTGCCAACTCGTGAGTAGAAAACATCTACGAAAAGAAATCGAATGCACGACGCTATCCTAGGTCATAATAATACACTACTATATCCCAATCATCTAGTAATAGCAGGGTATTACTACGTGTAAGTGCAAATACTCCGTGCTTGTGTTAGTGCCTCATATAGTACTATGTCATATGAATGGATATGCATGCACCATGAATGTAAAATAACCAATCCTGAAATCCAGATATATCTGTATAAGAAATCTTTAGCTGTTATCATAGTAAAATGTGTATAGAAACCTGAAATATCAACAATAAAATCCATGGAAATCCGTGTCAAGCATCGACACAAACATGTAAATCTCAAGTCTCATAGTCTCAATATCTCGGGCTCCGTCAGTCCGGATCGGCCCATATCATCAAATCTCACGACAACGGTCGGTATCCTCCGGACATCCGCCGCGCCAGACATCACCGGTAGGTAGCCTTCCCCTGCCAGGCTTATCGTCTACAACTCGATCTTCTTGCCCCGGGGTACCATACCGGGCCCACCATGTACCCGAGACGGTTCATCCACTCCTCGAATCGGGTCTCGAAATCCAACAGAAAACATGAAATCTCATGGTGGACGACACATACATCACGAGAAAACCGCATCTTATGTTTTAAAAAGAGAGGAGGGGAGAGAAAGAAGTTTTTATATATTTTTGCGGTTTTCCCCAAAATCCAGAAATCTCATAGAAAACCAAAATCCAAAAATCATGAGTAAGTATATGATAAGTGTCGGCATATGCCCATAATACTGCATGATAACATGGAAATATGAATGCATGAAATATCTAAGTAATCAATGCCGTGTCTAGATTAACATCTGAGAGTAATCATAATGCTATATCGGTCTAGCTTTTAGCTGAATGTATCAATAAAAGATATTATGATCTAAGTGTACGTGACATAGCAATAGCCGATGATGATGTGTATGAGCTGGCAAATAAGTGTGCGTGGAATATGCGCATCATCGGTAATGGTGCTGGTGTCCTAACAGGCAGAGTTTTATACTGATTACAGAAATATATGTATGAACATGCAACATTATGATTACAGTATGAATGTGAAGACAGATGTGCATTATCCACTCCTCTGCGATATACGAGTACAACTACCACTATATGAATCGAACCTAAACTAGTGTCCATCTAACCTCCTAAGGAACTAAACCTAAGAAACTAGTCAAAGAAACAAGAGTCTACCTAAGATCTGAATCAATATCTCTAATAGTCGGCGATCCAGCCTCAATAGCGTCACGTACGTAGTACGGCTTCCTCGAATCAAGAGTGCGGATCAATCATCATATCTATGCCTCGTACGGTAAAATCCATCATACGGCATTCCAATATCGGGGTATGGGTCAAGTATCTCCTAGGTGTCTCATCATTCGTATAATGTCATCATCGACACATCTCATGATCAAGGTGTTAAACTGTAATCGCATACATCAATCATATATCATTGCCATCTTAATATGCATCATTAGTTTATCCTCAGAAATATCATGTCATATGTATCATATTGTGATTAAGTCATACTGATATCATATTGTCATCAAGTCACACCTATATGATATCGACGTCAGGTCACACCTATATGATGTCGTAATCAAGTCATACATATATCATATCGTGATCAGTCACAAGTTACAGTCCGGGTACTATTTTAGAGTCCCTTGTATCTCAATATCATCACCACCCATTATAATTTATGTATACATGTTCATTATCTCATTCTCTAATGATCCGCTAACACTTAATACGACTGTATAGCCAAGAATCACGGCATCAAGCCCAGTTATACTGTTTCATCATACCTCGGATATCATATCACATCAATGTATCCCATACACGTGTTGTGTGTGTATATATATATATATATATATATATATATACCTATAACTAGTCCTATATGTATATATACATGCACGTACATACCATGTCGAGTTTCAGTGTGTGCGTGTGTGTGTTTCTATCTGAAACCTATGAACCTCATCCAAGGTATTCATCCTCTGGTATGGTTTTCCTAAATCAGTCTAGTCCAGCCTAGGGTCATTACTAGGGTCCTACTCATTAAGAATCTAGGGTCACATCTGGTTTCCTAATGACAATAAGTACTATTCCTATTCTACGTTGCGGGGGTGCTAAACGCCATCCACCCGACTTCCCCCCGTAGATATGCATCTACTCACCTGGTCCATGTCTGCCGAAGACGGCGTCGCCATCCTCCTCTTCATCGCCCGCAGTCCACGTGAGGGGTACCTAAATGCAAACATATAAATAGCATCGTAAACTAAATCACATACAAAAGTCAAAAAGATGCAAGGAACAAGCATAGGTTAAAACCTATGTCCCGTCCACGCAAAAGCACCAAATATCGCTCGATATCGGCGTACAAACTCCGATGGATCGAGATAACATCAACAAATAACTCATAGTTTTAAAACTCGTTACTTATAATATATAACATGATTAAATCCATCGAAACCCTAAAATCCATCAAATCGCCCGATTTCGTAAAACCCGAAAATGCCAATTTACCGTTTTTCTTCAAAACTTGACATTTAAATGAAACCAATGGTCATAAAACTCATTAAAAAGCATAACTAGACTATACAAACCATTACTATATTTTTATTACACAAATTTGTATTAATTTGAAATTTCTAGTTTGCAACCTTCAACAATTTTCAACATTTTTCAAGCAAAATACCACAATTCCACCACAAAACATGATTTGGCATGAATTAATGTACTAAACTACAATTCATGATGATAATGATATAATGAAACCATAATTATATTTTTAATCTAATTTATTTAGGAATTTCCAAAATCTAGTTTGCAAAAACTAGCATAATTAGCATATTTATCACACTTTATTAACTAACAATTGAAACTAATAACTAGATTAGGTTTTGCATTCCACTAACATGTTAATATCCCTATTAAAACCATAATATAATGATAAAAACATTAATTAGAATTTTATCTCACCCACATATACATTTATAAAAAAACTAGTTAGCTAAATAGCATAATTAAATAAATTTTGGATTAACAAATTATTATACCACAACCATGCAAGAATTTTCCACTCTAAAAGGTGTTAAACTAGCTATTATAACCTTATTTAATTAATAAAAACCACAACTTGAATTTACAAACCTAACTTGAATTTTAGAATTAGCAACTAGAATTAATCTAATAAATCTAATTATACTTTAAAAGAAACATCTAATAGAAATAAAACAAAAGAGAAAGATTTATACCTCCACAACCTCAAGTCCAAACATGAAAATGAGCCTCAAAAATGCATGCTTTCCCACTCAAAAATCCATGTAAAGAAGAGTAGAGAATAAAGGGTAGGAAATAAATAGGATTTTGTGGATTTTTAATAGAATTTTTGATGGATTTTTGATGAATTTTGAACAAAAAATGAAGTGGAAATGGAGGGGGGGGCTGCCATGGGGGTGTTGAGGCCGGCCACAATTAGGAGGAGGGGGTGGAGAGTGAGAAAAGTGAAGAAAAGTGTAGAAGGTCTCACTAAAATATCATAGAATTAAGTCTTTTCATGAAATTAATAAAAATTCTTTATTTTCCTCACTTAATTTAACCTAGAATGGTCTAGAACCATGGATAAATTTGAAAATAAATTTTGCATGAAACACACAAGATTCTAATATGCAATGGTTCATTTTTACAAATTAAAACCATTCAAATTTGTAATTTACACTAATTTAGTGTAAAAATAAAGCTTATATTAATATTTAAAATAATTAATTTAGGAAAAATATTTAATTAAACTAAAAATTTATAAGTGGCTAAATAAACACCATTTACTAGTAATTACATAATTAAAATAAGTATTTTTGAAATTATAATAAAAAACAATCACGGTTTGGTTTTACGAAAAATACATTTTGCTTTGCCGAAAATCATAAAATTAACTTAAACAATTTTATTCATTTAATTATTTATTTAACTATTTTTAAAACGTTACAAAAACACTATAACCCCTATTTTCAAAACTACGATTCGCTTCTTTACAAATCTGATTGTATGGTTCGGATGTGTATGTTAGATTAGATATTTATACTTATAGTAAAGTTAGAGTTTATTTGAAAATTTATTTGATAAGGGATATAAATGTGATGAAAGGAATATATGACGCGATATGATGATTTGATGGATTCACCGACTCGGACATATGATAGTTATGTTTACCTTATAGCTTTTAGCCGATGATTTACTTTATGCGATTTACCTTATGCTGCCTTCATGATATCATTATTGCATTGCATATACCTGTGTTAGTACACTTGCACCATTATCGATAATGCGTATGTTACACGTACACAGATTTGCCGGCTCACACACTTCATCATCGATAATTGCTATGCCACTACACAGTAGGATTGCTGCATCATGATATGACTCTTTGCATAATGTACTTGCTATAGTTACCTGTGCACTTTATTACGATGTTGCATTTGACTTTGGAGGTATTGGGAACCGCAAGACATATTTTCAATACTGGAATTATTTAAAGGAGTGGTTTTCCCTTAATATGATATATCACTGTATCATGTTGCATGATATACGGATACGCTTACATTTCATCATATGTCGCATGCATCATGCTTTATGATTTACGCATTGAGATATGTTGTTTGTTAGGTCCATGTTACCCACCCCGGTCCTTTCGGGGAGGCGGAATAGGTAAAACGAAAATTTTCCCTAGCTAGGTAACATGGACCGTTTTATGAAGGATCGTTGCTAAACAAGAACTAACAAATATTCTACAAGTTCTAACTACTATGTAGAATGGCTATACCTTGGTCTTGAACTCCTTCTCTTCTTGTTGTGGTTCTTCCTCTTTCTTGCTCCTCGTAGTTGCTTGAACGGATCCTCCTTGTCGTCTCCTCTTTGCCATAGATAGATCCACCCGAGGGTCTCGAAATTGAGCTCCTATCTCAACCTAGAGATGACTAAGGTGTTTGGTTTGCTAAACCTAATACCTTAGATTGAGTAGAGAAGAGTGATGGTGGTTTTGTCTCAAAGGTTCATGATTTCCAACTCATGGAACACTTGAGCCTTGAGAGAGGAAGAGGAAGAGGGAGAGCTTTCTTTCTAGGAGAGAGAAAGAGAATGATAGAATGAGCTCTCATAATCCAACCTTTTTCACAAAAGTGAGAATAATGATAATAATAATAATAATTGAGTATATGGTGATAATTAGTTTCAATGACCATTATCATTTCATGCTATTATTGCATTTTGCAAACAACAAGCAAGTAAAAGTCATACCCATGAAATGATAGCCATGAAATGATGATGGTCAACAAGTCCAAAATGGTCAACCGGTCAACAAAGTCAACAAGTCAACAAAAGTCAAACTTTCAACTCAACCATGGCACAATAATACTTAATTAATATTATTAATCATATATCATATTCTCATTAGGGTTTAAAGAAAAGTCAACGGTCAACAAGTCAACCAATGCCAAATGGTCAACAACCCTAATGAGAATCCTCTGCCTCTGCCTCTGTCAACTGTGCATACACACTCGCATCCATGCTCCAAGGAACACGAATACACTGATACAAAACCAATCCTAAAACAATTACTAGGATCTGGCTTAAACCAAAGCCCGCTAGTAACTATTGTCCGGACACCAAACGTGCACAAGTGCGCGGATGTGAACGAACCCCGTCGCAAAACCATGCAACCTCTACTCTGTTTTGCCCAAAGGCGAGTAACCATCTATATGGGACTCTAAAGGCTCGACACTACGCTGGCAGTGGGTTTAACCACAGGCCGCAAGCGGTACTAGCTGTACGTAACGGTCCCCAGGTAGATGCCGATAAGAAGACTGATGAGGTGAACCCATAGAACTCCTACTGAGCCTGAATGTGACAATCTCCGTACAGTCCGGTCTGTTCGTCTGAGAATATCGCATGGCGGGCCTAGGGGGCGGTAAACATCAGTCCCCTAATAGCGGTACAACTCGTGTCGGAGTGTAGCCCAAAACACCATGAGAATCTACAGGAAAACCTACCAGCAATTCTCGCTTGCCCTGGCCAGGGACTTTGTGTAATGGCTCTCCTAGACACAGCGCGATATCAACCCACAATACCGGGAGAGACGAATCCTGTCTAACCGTCACTGCCTCCAAGTGCTTCGGGACTGCACCCAACTACTACCTGTTTGCACGACTCAGTAGAGCCGTGGTAGGGTAGTAATCTAAGAACAGAGGGAACACACTCGAGGCGAAGTGACAGTGTCAAGTCAGCGGACTAAGCTGTACTCATGTCACCTGGGAACTGTTAACTGACGATAGGTATAATACCAACCAACAGTTCCCGACGAGTCCTGTCCAGTGTACTCCTAACCTAACGAGCACCTGCATACTATCTCCAGTACGACGTACTGATGGCTATAGGATAGACCATCTCCCCTACTGGGAAGAGAAGCGTATGCACCAGTCTACTCTGGAGTATCGATGCCCTGTCTCGATAATCCTACGACTAGGGACCAAAATAAGGATGTGCTTATAGACTACCCAGCCCCCACTAGTGTGATCGCCATCACAACGCCGGTAGTCAAGCAAAATCTTAACGGCTCTACCAATATGTTTTTAGCGATATATTAAAAGAAACATATACACATATTAAGATAGAAACAAACCAAGTAGCATACTACTATATCGAGCAAGGCTGTCGTAAAACCATATATATATCCCAAGCCTCCAAAATGTATTATACAAACTAGTACTATACAATAATGGCATCTAGGGCATACATATCTAACAATCTCCTACTTGCACTAAAGGCCAGCAATTGGTGTACCGCATACCCAACGTCTGCACTAAAGCCAGCTGCCGGCGTACCGCATACCCAATATCTCAAAAAGTCGCTCGAACTGTGTTTGAGGGAGGGCCTTCGTGAATGGATCCGCTGTGTTGTCTTTTGTGTCCACTCTCCGTACCTCGATCTCCTGGCGATCAATGATCTCCCTGATCAGGTGATACCGCCTTAAGATGTGTCTGGATTTCTGATGGGACCTTGGTTCATTCGCTAAAGCTATAGCCCCATTGTTATCGCAATACAAAGGTATTGGGTCAACAATGGACGGAACCACCTGAAGTTCACTAATGAACTTCTTCATCCAGACCGCTTCTTTTGCGGCATCGCTCGCAGCAATGTATTCAGCCTCCATCGTCGAGTCTGCAACGGTATCCTGTTTGGAACTCCTCCAACACACCGCCCCTCCGTTGAGGGTAAACACAAAACCCAAGACAGACTTGCTGTCATCTTTGTCACTCTGGAAGCTTGAATCGGTAAAGGACTCGACCCTGAGGTCTCCATTACCGTAAACCAGGAACATCTCTTTAGTCCTTCTCAGGTACTTGAGAATGTTCTTCACTGCCGTGCTGTGGTCCTCACCTGGGTCTGACTGATACCGGCTCACCACGCTCAACGCGTAAGCTACATCTGGTCTTGTACATAGCATCGCATACATTATAGATCCTACCGCCGAAGCGTAGGGTATAGTGCTCATGCGAACCCTCTCCTCGTCAGTCTTAAGAGACATCTTCTTGGAGAGGGTAATTCCGCGGCAATGCGGGTATGTTACCGCGCTTGGAATCTTCCATACTAAATCTCTTTAGTACGGTCTCTATGTACCTGGACTGCGAAACTCCCAGTAGTCTCTTGGATCTATCTTTGCAGATCTTGATCCCCAGAATGTGTGAGGCATCACCCAGGTCCTTCATGGAGAACCGTTGTGACAATAATAGCTTGACCGATTGTAGCATAGGAATGTCATTTCCTATCAAAAGAATGTCGTCCACGTACAAGACTAAGAACACGACAGTTCGTCCTACAATCTTCTTATAGACACAAGGTTCATCTTCGTTCTTGATGAAATCAAATTCCTTGATTGCCTCATCAAAATAGATGTTCCAGCTCCGTGATGCCTGCTTTAATCCATAAATGGATTTAAGCAACTTGCACACCTTCCCGCTGCTCCCACTGTCTACGAAACCTTCTAGCTGATCCATGTAAACACACTCTTCTAAACAGCCGTTCAGAAAAGCCGTTTTAACATCCATCTGCCAGATTTTATAGTCATGGAAGGCAGCAATGGCAAGTAGGATCCGAATGGATTTAAGCATAGCCACTGGAGAAAATTTTTCGTCATAGTCCACACCAGGTCTTTGACGAAAATCTTTTGCAACGAGTCTAGCTTTATAGCTTTCCACCTGCCCATCTACACCAAGTTTCCTTTTGTAGATCCATTTGCATCCAACGGGTTTTACCCCAGGTGGAGCAATATCCAAGGTCCACACTTTATTGGTGTATATGGACTCCATTTCGGATTGCATTGCTTCCAGCCACTTATCAGAGTCCCTACTGATAATGGCCTGCCTGAAACTGGTAGGGTCATCTTCTTCCAAGATGCAATCCTCTCGATCCCCGTCTAAGAGAAAACCGTAGTATCTCTCGGGCGGATGAAAAATCCTACCAGATCTGCAGAGTGGCTGAGGTTCGTCTGGGGTTATTGAATCCAGTGGTTCCTCCAAATTTTCAGTTACATTTTGTGGTTCATGGATTTCTCCCAGTTCTACTGAACTCCCACTAACTTCTTTTGCAAGAAACTCCCTTTCTAAAAAGGTAGCGTGGCGAGATACAAACACCTTCTGTTCCTTAGTGTGGTAGAACAGATATCCTAGTGAGTCTTTAGGATATCCCACAAATTTACATAGAACTGACCGTGCCTCTAGCTTGTCCGGTTTCTATGTTTTTACATAGGCCGGACAACCCCATATCTTGAACCGCTTAAGATACGGATTTCTACCACTCCATATTTCATATGGAGTCTTAGGCACAGATTTGGATGGAACGTAATTCAGTAGGTATGCCGCTGTCTGAAGCGCATGTCCCCAAAATGAAAGAGCCAACTCGGCATTACTCATCATGGAGCGAACCATATCCAGTAGGGTACGATTCCTCCGTTCCGATACACCGTTGTGCTGTGGTGTATAAGGAGGAGTAAGCTGAGAGAGAATACCATTCTCTTTTAAGTAATCTAGGAATTCCGTGCTTAAGTACTTCCCTCCTCTATCAGACCGGAGGATCTTGATACTTTTTCCAATCTGGTTCTCTACTTCATTTCTGAATTCCTTGAATTTCTCAAAGCTTCAGATTTGTGTTTCATCAGATGCACATATCCGAACCTAGAGAGATCATCAGTGAATGTGATGAAGTACGAGAACCCACTCCTTGCATGTATAGACATCGGACCACATACATCACTGTGTATGAGTCCCAAGAGCTCTGCTGCCCTTTCTCCATGTCCGGTGAACGGAGATTTGGTCATCCTTCCTTTGAGACAAGACTGACAAGTTTCATAAGATGAAAACTCGAACATATTCAAGAGTCCATCTTTATGCAACATACTTAGTCTTTTCTCTCCGATATGACCAAGTCTACAATGCCACAAGTAGGATTCATTCGTATCTGAATTCTTCCTCTTGCGTGTGTTTTGTACATTGAGAACTGTATTCTGATTTAGAACGTAGATACCATTACACAGTGTACCTTCTGCAACCTGTACCTTATGAAGGTAGATGTTCATGATATTTCTATCAAGAACAAAGTTATATCCATCTTTATCGAGTAAAGAAACTGATATGATGTTGCAAACCATGGAAGGTACATAGTAGCAATCGTTCAAAATCATAGTATTGCCATTTGGAAACACTAGGTGATATTCACCGACGGCTGCAACATTAACTTGTGCTCCATTCGCTACTCTGAGCGACATATCACCAGGTACAACTCTCCTACTTTTTCTCAGTCCCTGCAATAGATTACAGATATGAGATCCTGATCCGGTATCAAGTACCCAGGAGGTAGGGCTGACCGTAAAGCAGTTCTCAATTACAAGAACACCTGAAGTAGATGCAAAACCATACTTCTTCTTCAACTGGGTATCCTTGGAATCCATACAATCCTCTATCCATTGCTCATACTTATGACTGTTGTCGTAAGTTAGAGCCGAACCAACGTTCCCCAGCCCCGAATAAGAATTCGGATCGGTCAAGCGATACATTTTATTATCTTGATTAGGGCGTGAAATGGTTGCTACCTGGAGAGAGAGAAAAGAAACACTCAGCGCGCGCTCTTGCAAGATTAGATTGGTTTATCAATTTATCTAACCAGTATGGCTCCCACTGTTTCCTCAAATTCTTCTTCAAACCCTAAAAGAAGAATTAGTCAGGATTAATCGCACGTCACAATACTTGCTTAACCTTTCAGCCAGGCTGGTGTTGGTACTTCGAGGGAGGTTTTCCAACGCTTTCGCGAAGTTCCTTAATTAAATAACCTCTTTGCCTGGAGGCGTAGCCCCGCTAACACCGTTCTAGACACCTACTTGGTTTATAGCATTGATTGTTAAGTGAAATAATCTCCCGAGAGTAATCCAACTCATCAGTGGGATCGGGATCCAACTATCATTGTATAATGACCTAGATGGGATCCAATCTAGTCACTACACTCCAGAAGGTATGCTAAATCTGCAAGTTTCAGTTTCTTTAGAAACTCCCGATGTGGATTTTTGCCCTTAGGACTCAAGTGACCTTGACGGAGTCAACAAATCAAAGAGTCCTAGTCAAGTTCAACCTGTCATTATCTGGATTGCATTAAACCCACCCGCATAACCCTTGACGGAGTCAACAAGGTTATACGACGGTCCGAACTAATCCCATATACCGCTACAAACAAGCAGCACTCAGCTGCCGTACACTACGCTTTGACGGAGTCAACAAACGCAGCACGAATACTAAGTGTTACTTGTAAGAAATGACGGAGGGCTACAGCTTGGTTTTTGGCAAAAAACCCGTTAACGTAATGAACTTGATATCGTTGAAGGAACCTGATAACCTTTTTGAAAATATAGTGGCGAAAACTTTTGCTAAAGAGGTCACTCCCCGTGAAGGGATCTCGGCTCTTTCCTCGTCGAATGAGGTGCAGGATATTCCAAACTGAATACCTCAATGCAAAGCAATAATAATCCACTATAGTGATGTTATTACACTGACGCAAACTTTTTGTCCAAGGGGTCACTCCCGATGAAGGGATCTCGGCCCTTGCCTCGTCGAATGAGGTGCTGGGCATTCATAACCGAATACCTCTATGCAAAACAAAAGAGAGCGTCCTTGCAATAACAGCTTTTGAAAATTGTTCCAACAACGTCTTATTAGGGTTGTTTTTTCTTTGCATTAGATTAATGCGTCCCATCAGTTAATCCTACCATTGCAGAAAACAACGAAAATATGACGTACGCTTATGCCATCCGCATTCGCCACGGGGCCCCGTCATTACCCGTTAGGTATCATTGTGTAATGGACCTAGATGGGATCCACTCCAGTCACTACACTCCAGAAGGTATGCTAAATCTGCAAGTTTCAGTTTCTTTAGAAACTCCCGATGTGGATTTTTTCCCCTAGGACTCAAGTGACCTTGACGGAGTCAACAAATCAAAGAGTCCTAGTCAAGTTCAACCCGTCATTATCTGGATTGCATTAAACCCACCCGCATAACCCTTGACGGAGTCAACAAGGTTATACGACTGTCCTAACCAATCCCATATACTGCTACAAACAAGCAGCACTCTGCTACCGTACACTACGCCTTGACGGAGTCAACAAACGCAGCACGAATACTAAGTGTTACTTGTAAGAAATGACGGAGGGCTACGGCTGGGTTTTTGGCGAAAAACCCGTTAACGTAATGAACTTGATATCGTTGAAGGAACCTGATAACCTTTTTGAAAATATAGCGGCGAAAACTTTTGCTAAAGAGGACACTCCCCGTGAAGGGATCTCGGCTCTTTCCTCGTCGAATGAGGTGCAGGATATTCCAAACTGAATACCTCGATGCAAACCAAGAATAATCGACTATAGTGAAGTTATTACCCTGACGCAAACTTTTTGTCTAAGGGGTCACTCCCGATGAAGGGATCTCGGCCCTTGCCTCGTCGAATGAGGTGCTGGGCATTCATAACCGAATACCTCTATGCAAAACAAAAGAGAGCGTCCTTGCAATAACAGCTTTTTGAAAATTGTTCCAACGACGTCTTATTAGGTTTGTTTTTTCTTTGCCTTAGATTAATGCGTCCCATCAGTTAATCCTACCATTGCAGAAAACTGCGAAAATATGACGTACGCTTATGCCATCCGCATTCGCCACGGGGCCCCGTCATTACCCGTTAGGTTACTTAACTAATGACAGAGCGGGGGCTGGACTAGCGCGGATGCAAAACATAAGCAACGCCTAAATAGATATCATATAGATATATACACATTCGTCAGATGCAATGATAGCCATTCCAGATCACAGATGAACACATTGGATATATTAGGAATCCGCATTCCGTACGAGCCTGTAACGAAGAGCGGATTACACGGTCGCGATGAATAGCCAAGACCCCACCCTAGACCCCTACGGGTGCGGCAAACTACCCGCTAAGTACCCGAAGCGAAGCAACCTCCCTCAACACTGTGGGTAGGCCACTCGGAACTTCGAGGTACCCGGTAGTTTGTGTACCCCACCTTGGGTCTATCATATGAGCAAAAACAGTAAAATAAATTATACAATGACGGCTACAACCCCATCCCGGTTGTGCGGCCATATAAATAATATTACATCAATTACATATTACATGAATTGAAAGATAAACAAAACTCTCATCTCACAACCCCCCGGCTATTCATCCGCGACAATCCAACGAGTTCATATACACAATCCAATAACATTACAGATCACAGATATGCACAACCCCACTAATCGACGTATAGCGATTAGCCGACGTTCAGTGCATATATTACATTACAGATATAACCATTTAGCCAAAGTTTGTAGAATTCCGATCAAAATACAAAATTGTAACTACCCCCAAAAAAATAACATTTTTCTCTGGAAAATCTGGGCAAAAAAAAAATATCCCAAAAATCCCAAAACACCAAACAGGGGAATCTGCAACAAAGTTGAGCCGCGGCCGAGTCAACTCGGCCACGCTTCCGCGGCGGAACTCATGGTTCCGCCGCGCTTCCGCCGCGCTTCCGCGGCGGAACGCATAGTTCCGCCGTGCTTCCGCGGCAAGTTGGCCGAGTCGGGGTCTCAAATTTCTTGTAAATTCCCAGAAAACCCTACCTGTATTTTTCATGTCGTACAAAATATTTTTAGGCCTGTTTTGAAAATCGACAGAAAATACATTTTTCGGTTTGTTTTCGGGATTTTTTCCGGATCGAGATTCTAAAAACTTTGCTAACAGTTAGTTGTTGCTTAGCTAGGCTCTGATACCACTGTTAGGTCCACGTTACCCACCCCGGTCCTTTCGGGGAGGCGGAATAGGTAAAACGAAAATTTTCCCTAGCTAGGTAACATGGACCGTTTCATGAAGGATCGTTGCTAAACAAGAACTAACAAATATTCTACAAGTTCTAACTGCTATGTAGAATGGCTATACCTTGGTCTTGAACTCCTTCTCTTCTTGTTGTGGTTCTTCCTCTTTATTGCTCCTCGTAGTTTCTTGAACGGATCCTCCTTGTCGTCTCCTCTTTGCCATAGATGGATCCACCCGAGGGTCTCGAAATTGAGCACCTATCTCAACCTAGAGATGACTAAGGTGTTTGGTTTGCTAAACCTAATACCTTAGATTGAGTAGAGAAGAGTGATGGTGGTTTTGTCTCAAAGGTTCATGATTTCCAACTCATGGAACACTTGAGCCTTGAGAGAGGAAGAGGAAGAGGGAGAGCTTTCTTTCTAGGAGAGAGAAAGAGAATGATAGAATGAGCTCTCATAATCCAACCTTTCTCACAAAAGTGAGAATAATGATAATAATAATAATAATTGAGTATATGGTGATGGTTAGTTTCAATGACCATTATCATTTCATGCTATTATTGCATTTTGCAAACAACAAGCAAACAAAAGTCATACCCATGAAATGATAGCCATGAAATGATGATGGTCAACAAGTCCAAAATGGTCAACCGATCAACAAAGTCAACAAGTCAACAAAAGTCAAACTTTCAACTCAACCATGGCACAATAATACTTAATTAATATTATTAATCATATATCATATTCTCATTAGGGTTTAAAGAAAAGTCAACGGTCAACAAGTCAACCAAAGCCAAATGGTCAACAACCCTAATGGGAATCCTCTGCCTCTGCCTCTGCCTCTGTAAACTGTGCATACACACCTGCATCCGTGCTCCAAGGAACACGAATACACCGAGACAAAACCAATCCCAAAACAATTACTAGGATCTGGCTTAAACCAAAGCCCGCTAGTAACTATTGTCCGGACACCAAACGTGCACAAGTGCGCGGATGTGAACGAACCCCGTCGCAAAACCATGCAACCTCTACTCTGTTTTGCCCAAAGGCGAGTAACCCTCTATATGGGACTCTAAAGGCTCGACACTACGCTGGTAGTGGGTTTAACCACAGGCCGCAAACGGTACTAGCTGTACGTAACGGTCCCCAGGTAGATGCCGATAAGAAGACTGATGAGGTGAACCCATCGAACTCCTACTGAGCCTGAATGTGACAATCTCTGTACAGTCCGGTCTGTTCGTCTGAGAATATCGCATGGTGGGCTTATGGGGGCGGTAAACGTCAGTCCCCTAATAGCGGTACAAGTCGTGTCGGAGTGTAGCCTAAAACACCCTGAGAATCTACTGGAAAACCTACCAGCAATTCTCGCTTGCCCTGACCAGGGACTTTGTGTAATGGCTCTCCTAGACACAGCGCGATATCAACCCCCAATACCGGGAGAGACGAATCCTGTCTAACCGTCACTGCCTCCAAGTGCTTCGGGACTGCACCCAACTACTACCTGTTTGCACGACTCAGTAGAGCCGTAGTAGGGTAGTAATCTAAGAACAGTGGGAACACACTCGAGGCGAAGTGATAGTGTCAAGTCAGCGGACTAAGCTGTACTCATGTCAACTGGGAACTGTTAACTAACGATAGGTATAATACCAACCAACAGTTCCCGACGAGTCCTGTCCAGTGTACTCGTAACCTAATGAGCACCTGCATACTATCTCCAGTACGACGTACTGATGGCTGTGGGACAGACCATCTCCCCTGCTGGGAAGAGAAACGTATGCACCAGTCTACTCTGGAGTATCGATGCCCTGTCTCGATAATCCTACGACTAGGGACCAAAATAAGGATGTGCTTATAGACTACCCAGTCCCCACTAGTGTGATCGCCATCACAACGCCGGTAGTCAAGAAAAATCCTAACGGCTCTACCAATATGTTTTTAGCGATATGTTAAAAGAAACATATACACATATTAAGATGGAAACAAACTAAGTAGCATACTACTATATCGAGCAAGACTGTCGTAAAACCATATATATATCCCAAGCCTCCAAAATGTATTATACAAACTAGTACTATACAATAATGGCCTCTAGGGCATACATATCTAACACTGTTTTCATGAGATTTCTGGATTTGAGAACCGTGGTCATTTTTGAAGAAAGTATGTATTGTTTTAAAAACTCAGTTTCTTTTGATATGATATTTCAGCGCGTCCACCATGTGTTTTCTCGGTTCTGAGAGTGGCATGTGAAACCTGATTCGAGGAGCGGTAGGCACCGTCTGAGGGTATATGGTGGACCCGGTGAGGTACCCCGGGGCAAGAAGACTCGTATATGTTGGATGGTGAGCCTGGCAGGGGAGCACTACCTACCGATGATAGTATTTGGACTCGGCGGTTATCCGGAGGATACCGACCGGAGTAGCGAGATGGATATGAGGGCCGACCAGGGTGTGCGGCGCCTGAGGGCCGATCTGAGGATACGGCGCCTAAGATATATGAGGATTTACGTGCCGATGGTGGGCACGGTTTTCATGATATTTTCGAGTGTCGATGCTAGGGACGCAGGTTCCATGATTTTGATGTGTCGTGCGGGACACCGTTGATTTATATCCTCATACTTTCATGCACGCTCTTTTATGATATTTATGTGCATACAGACATTGATTATATGGGTGGACGAGATCCACATGCATACATGCATTGATTATTACTGTTGGATGTTATCCGCATGCATATAGGTATCGACTACCTTGTTGGCACATATACAGACCCAGTCACCCTAGATATCATAGTATTACCTTTATGATATAGTTGACCTAGGAGTCGTTGTTTATTCGATTTCTATCTGTTGATATTTTTTCTACTCACGAGTTGGCAACTCACCCCCGTTGTGCCACAGTTCTTGCAGGTTGACCGCTTGGATCAGTAGCGGCTTCGCTGGCATACAGTTACATTCGGGTGTTTTGCATTGGTAGGTGGGATATTTGTATCATTCCCACTCTTGTATCTATATTTCATATTGTATCTAGTTAACTCCATCAACCAAAAGTTGTAAATTGTATAAGTGATGAGACTTAGTGAGACTTGTAGTTGCGAGATTTGAGCGATGGGTTTTATATTCACTTTAGCGGTTATATCTTGCTCATTTCTTTATCTTTTTGTGGTGAACTTCACCGTTGGGCGTCGTATACTTATTTATACTGTATTGCGTGGTTGTGATCCGCCGTTTGGCGAAGAGCTAGCTCCCGCTTGGGGATGCCATTATCCTTATTATGTATTTGTGGTTTTAGATCAAAATATACAAAGGATGTGCTGCCAAAATTTTTAAAAAGACGAAACATGTTTTCAAACTAGTAAATTTCATTTGCATCATTCATGTTCCTTTTATATGCATTAAGAAACATGATTTCACTATACCTTTATTTCATAACCTCACCTCCTTTATTTTTCTTAAATGGTTTAGATTTCTGAGTTTCAGCTTACTTGAATTCCGTTACGCCTTTAGACGTTGCGTGATTCAAGTGCTGGTCACGAGCTAATATTTCGGGTCGTGACAAGAAGATCGAGGGTATGCACCGGGAAGGACACCTCTTGAGCGACGGGGCTAAGTACGCCGTCGACTCGCTCACCAAGCCGTTTACCGAGGAATTGCTCGCTGTCCACGTCTCCTCGCGCAACAAGCCCCCGGAGGTCTCTCTGTTCGACGGGAAAATCGACCCGAAATACCATCTGGATGCTTTCACCGTGGGGATGAGCTTCCAGGACCATTCCGATGCCGCCCAGTAGAGGGCCTTCCCTGCCACCCTCACCCGTTTTGGTCGAGACTGGTTCCGAGGGCTCGAGTCTCGTTCAATCTCGACCTTTGACGAGCTGGCTACTCAGTTCCTCGGTCATTTCGTCAGGAACCGTCGGCAGAGGCGCACGGTCGACTACCTCTTCACAATTAAGAGCGGGGACAAGGAGACTTTCAAAGCTTACATCACCTGCTTCTATAACGCCCTCCTCGAGATCCCCGAGCACCGGGACGAGACCGTCATCACGGCGCTCAGATCTGGTCTCAGGCACAGACAGTGGTTACGCTCCTTCGCGTTGGCACAGCCTAAGACCATGGCCGAGGTCAAGGCGTGGACCGAGCACGAGGTTCAACTGGAGTCCGAGGTGAACGTGAACCTCCCTAGAGCAGACCGGCCCGACCAGAAGAAGAGGGCCCGGGAAGAGAGGCCGGAGCGTCAGCAGCCCTATCACCCGAAGTTCTAGGAGTATACCCCACTCAACGTCTCCCTTGCGGTGTTGCTAGAGGAGGCCCAGAGCGAGGGGTTCTTCAAGTTCCCTCCAATCCCGCGTCAGGCCGCGAAGCGAACCCGGGGCCCTTACTGTGCATTCCACCGGACACTGGGCTACGCCACGGAGGATTGTAAGAAACTCCGGGACTACATCGAGGAGCTCATCCAATCGGGGCACCTCGCCGCCTACTTGAGGGACAAACGGCAGGCTGACCGTGAGCAGGAGCAGCGTCCCCCTCCCGCCGAGCTGACCATCGGCTAGATCATGCTCATTTCGGCAGGCGACCAGCCTGGCGCTTGGGGAGCCCCGTACCCGGTGCCGAGCGCAGGGGCCAACGAGCCTCCAAGGAGCTCGGGCTATGCTAGTAAGATCGTCTACTAACATGTACTTTTCTTTTAAGGCAATGTAAACTCTTCCTAGGGTCTGTTGTTAATCTAATAAAGATCAATGGAACATTGCGAAAAAGAAGGAAAGATCTTGTTTATTCAAAAGGTATTATGGGCTCCTCAGCCATACATACAAAAAGAAAGAAAAAGAAAATTACAACAGCGGGGGAGGGGGTGCAGAGAGCATTGCTCATGGTACTCGGTGAAGATCTCTGCCAGCCGAGGCCTCGCGAGATCCATCCTCTGCCCTCGATTCCCACCGCGCGCGTTGACCCCGAGCCTCAGTTCGTAGCACTCACGGACGAGTACCTCTGAGCGAACCAGCCATCCTGCAGAGATCAGGCCGAAGCGCCTCAGAGACCGCAGCTTACCCACGGCCTCGTCATAGAGCTGCTCGGACAAGGGGTTGTAAAGCCCCGACGACGTCCTCCATATGGAGTACATCGGCAGCTGCAGCAGGGAAGAGCACCGGGGGAGCAACTGGCCGAAATGGTCTTCGATGCTCCCATAGACCAACTGCACCATGTCCTCGGTGCAGTTCTGGTCATAAAGGTACACATCTTCAAAGTGAATGATTTTGGGGATGGTGACGGGGAAGTCCTGCATTCTCAACGATCTGTATACGAAGGAAGGAAAGACCAATGCTCCTTCAGCCTTATATAGCCCACTGCGCCCCAATGGAGATCAACAGTTGCCCGCTTCTGCCCATTAAGTCGCTGCCACGCGGCGATCATCGAGCCTTCTCTGGCGGAATCGAAACGACGCGACCCTAGCGCTTCGCCTTCCCCGGCATTCAATGTGCATGCTGCGTGCACGGTCGCCGCGACCGTTCCTGTTCCCCATACCTACAACGGGATGGTCGAGCAAAGCCTCATGAAGAATTAGCCGAGCGGCTACCCTGCTCGGCTATCCCTGGCCGGTAGCTTCCCTACTCGCAACGCTAGGGATCCAAAGCCCTCGCCAAGAGGAAGCCGCGTAGCTTCACTGCCCGGTTATCCTTAGCAAGCCTCCTATGGCCCCTCCAACGCTTAGGATCCAAGCCCTCTTTAGAGGCAGCTCAGCAGCTTCCCTGCTCACCTATACCCGGCCGGTAGCTTCCTACCACAACCGACAGGGATCGAAGCCCTCCCAGAGGCAGTCGAGCCCGAGGATCCCTCGCTCGGCTATCCTTCAGGACAAAAGCCCTCGCCAAGAGGCACCGGGCAGTAAACCTGCCCGGCCAAGGGTCCTTGGTAAGCTTCTTACAGCCCCTCCCACGCTAAGGACCAAAGTCCTTCCAGAGGCAGTCGAGTCCTTGCTCGGCTATCCCCGACTGGTAGCTTCTTACCACAACCGATAGGGATCAAAGTCCTTGCCAAGAGGCACTGGGAAGTAACCCTGCTCGGTCCTCGTTCTGAAGGATCAAAGCCCCCGCAAGAGGAAACCGAGTAGCTACCCTGCTCGGTCTTCTCCGGCTGGTAGCTCCCTACCCACGACACCAGGGATCGAAGCCCTCGCAAGAGGCATCCGAGAGGCCGCCCCGCTCGGTCATTCCAGGCTGGTAGTTGCCTACCCGCGACGCCAGAGATCAAAACCCTCACCAACAGGCGACCGCGTAGATTCCCTGCCCGGTCAACCTTATTGGGCTTCTTACAGACCCTCCAACGCTAAGGATCAAAGCCCTCACAAGAGGCAACCGAGCAGCTACCCTGCTCGGTCATCTCCGACTGGTAGCTCCCTACCCATGACGCCAGGAATCGAAGCCCTCGCAAGAGGAATCCGAGCAGCTGCCCTGCTCGGTCATCCCAGGCCGGTAGTTGTCTACCCACGACGCCAGAGATCAAAGCCCTCGCCAAGAGGCAAATGCGCAGCTTCACTGCCCAGTCATCCTTGGTGGGCTTCCTACGGCCCCTCCGACGCTAAGGATCCAAGCCCTCCTTACAGACAGCTCAGCAGCTATCCTGCTCAGCTATCTCCGACCGTTGGGCAGGAACAAGCCAGGAACCTGCTCGACACAAATATGGCGAACAACCCTCTGCCCATCACATGTAGAGGATCCGAGGCCCCAAAAAGGGGCATCAAGTTTATCCAAGTCTAAGCGATCGCCCCTCGACTTCGGGGCTATGGAGATGCCTCCACGGTAGCGCTTGGCATGCTTGGCAAGTGATCGAAATCAACTCGACGAACGATCGCTAGACAGATGGCCGACCTGACATAGAAACCCAACGGTGCAAGCAGAGATATTTTACAAGCATTCTTCACAGACAGATGATAAAGTGCTGTTAGTTGTATGTATGCCCTAGAGGCCAGTATTGTATAGATGATGTATATTATATTGGATGCTTGGACATATATAGAGAGGACTTTCTTGCTCGATATGATAGTATGCTATCTGGTTGCTCTTTATCTTAACATGTATACTTGTCTCTTAATACTGTCTTATAGTTACATGTTGGTAAAGCCCTTAGGATGTGTACTTGACTACCAGGACTATGATGCAGATAATACTAGTAGGGCCATGGTAGTCCATAAGTTCATCCTTTAATGTTCCTAGTCGTAGGTGTATCGAGACAGGGCATCGATATACTAGAGTAGACTAGCGTATACGCTTCTCGACCCATGAGATGGGCGATGGATGATCCCATATCCATTGGTGTTTGACATCAGAGATGGTATACGGGTGCTCAGTGGAGACTGGGTACACTGGACGGACTCGCCGAGAACTCCCAGTTGGTATTATACCTCACGTCAGATGGCAGTTCTCTGGTGACACTTGTACAGGTTAGTCTGTAGACCCGAGATCATCATAGAGTCTTGTGTGATTCCCACAGTGCTTTGATTTCCACCTTACCATGTCCAAGAGGGCATGCAAAACGGTGGTTTTTGGGTACAGTCCCGAGTCACATGGAGGCAATGAGCGATAGGAGGGGTTTCGTCTCTCCCGGTATTAGGGGTTGATGTTGCGCTGTGCTCGATTGGCCATAACAGGGAAGTCCCTGGCCAGGGCTGCTTTAGAGATTTACTGGTAAGTGTTACTAGTAGTTTCTCGACCAGTTATGAGCCTCATATCGGCATGACTTATCGGTTATTAGGGTCTGATGTTTACCACCCCTAGACATGATATGCGACATATCAGACGAGGAGAACGGACTGTACGACAAGTGTTACCGTCAGGCTTTTGCAGGAGTTGGAGCGGGCTTGCTTGCTGATCTTCTGATCGCTCAATACCCGGGTAGCCGTTACGTCCAGCTAGTACCGCTGACGGCTTGTGGATGCTTGATGTGATCATCACCTACTGCCGGCGTATTGACGAGTCTTTAGAGTCCTATATAGAGGTTTTACTGGTTCAGGAAAAACGAAATAGGAGCTCATATGTGATATGTGCGGGACCGAGAATAATGCGTGTATGTGATACCGTATTCTATTCTCGCGACTTTTGTATCAGCCGGTTGTATGTGATATAGCCGAGTTATCGGATCAAGTGTTGATTCGATAAGTTGGTACATTTTGTATTAGTCGGTTATATGTGATATAACCGGATTATTAAGTCAAGTGTTGATTTAATAATTTAGTGTATAATTGTGTATGTGATATACTAATTTACATTAACTAACTTTGGTTCACTTAAGCATTTGTTTTTCTCACTTGAGCACAACTTAATATATATATATATATGTGATATATATTAATTTGAGTTTTGTTTATTGTAAAATGGTTGTTGATACATCTTTTATGGGTGTGTAAGACATACACCATTCGGTAGGGTGTTTTTCGTCACCCCATTGAGATGGGAATACGAGCGCGCTTGTCAGGCGCATTACAGATTCCCACTGCCTAGGGTAGGCTGGGGTTTAATGATTGTGGGGATCCGAATCTTCGGCAGCCGTGGACTAAGCTGCCGTTAATTACCCCTCATCTTTTAGAGCGAGAGAACCTCCGATTGACGGATTAAACTGGTCATGCGAACTCAACGTGTAGTGTTGTGTTTTGAAAAGGGGGTTATGGATATATCGGAGGGCCCGCAGTGTTTTTATGGGGGTCCCGCTATCCGGATAGCGGGCTGGGGGTCAAGGGGGCTAGCAGCCCCCTTGCGGGGTGTGGGGCAGTGCCCCGTTAGAAATTTTTTTCTAATGGGGGAGACATATTTAATGTGGAGTGCATAAAAAAGGAAGGGAAAAGCGCCTTAAGGACGCGTGCGTAGCACGTGGGCGCGTGGTGGCCGGGGTCACATTCGCGCACGTGACCGTTGGGCGCCTTAGTGGCCAGGGTCACATGGCGCACTCGTGACCGATGGGCGCCTCAGCGCCCGGGGTCACGTGGGCACATGTGACAGTTTGGGCACCTCAACGCCCGGGGTCACGTGGACGCACATGACCGTTGGGCGCCTCAGCGCCCGGGGTCACATGGGCGCACGTGACCGTTGGGCGCCTTAGCGCTCTCGGGTCACGTGGCGCACACGTGACCTTTGGGCGCCTCAGCTCCCGGAGTCACGTGGGCGCACGTGACCATTGGGCGCCTCAACGCCTGGGGTCACGTGGGCGCACGTGACCATTGGGCGCCTCAGCGCCCGGAGTCACGTGACCACTCGTGACCACAGGAAAACACCCGCTGGAGGGGGGCCTAGCCCTTAGATTGGGGAGTTGAACTCCCAAGGGATTTTTGGAGTTAAACTCCTGACAGAAAATTAATTTATGGAGTTAAACTCCAACAGATCTAGAAAGGAGTTAAACTCCTAGGAATCTTTGGCTCTTCTTCTGAGCCTTGGATCTGTCCAAAGTTAGATTCTTAGAGATGGGTCTCCTCCTTCTTCTTCTATTGGCCTGATCTTGAAGATCAAGAGGTGTGAGATTTTAAAGATCTCTTGTTTTTGAGATCTGGTCGGAGATCTGAGTTCCCCTTTGTGGGTTTTGTGGTAAAAAAACTATTTGTTTTCTGAGAAAAGAAGAGTAAAACTCTTGATTTAATTCAAAGAGGAAGAAGGTTTCTTAGAACCTTGAGAAAGGGGAAAGAGGCACAAACCCTAGTTTTTTAGGGGAATGAAAATTGTACCTTTATTCATCATCAAGTTGCCTTATATAGGCTTACATATTTACATATAGCCCCTTGGTCTTTACAAAATGGCGTTTTGCCCATCCCATGGCTCATATGCCATTTCTTTTTGCACATAAGCCATGGGCTTACAAAAATTTGGCTTTATGCCCATTTTGTTTACATTCATGCATAAAAAATTATATAAAAATTATTTATTACATGATTTTATTTTGGCATGGGGAGGGCCGGCCGCTTCATGTTCGAACTCGACCTGGGCATGGGCCTACTTGGCTTGGGGTTTCCTTTGACTTTGACTTGGTCAACCGGGATGCAATTTTCGACTTCAACAAAGTGCCCCTCATCAATAAATGCACACCACATATGTGGGTCGTGTGCATGAAATTGATGAATCTTGAAGCTGGACTTCGAGGTGGAACATTATTCCGGGGGCGGAGCATCCCGAGGGCAGCATGATTCCCGGGGATCGGAGCATCATTCTGATTTGCGGAGCATAATTCCAGAGTCGGTGTATCATTCCGAAGAGTCGGAGCATAATTCCGAGGGTTGGAGCATAATTCCGGGATTGGAGCATCATTCCTGAAGAGCGGAGCATGATTCCAGGGATCGGAGCATCATTCCGAAGAGCGGAGCATGATTCTAGGGATCGGAGCATCATTCCGAAGAGTGGAGCATGATTCCAGGGTTCGAAGCACCATTCCGAAGAGAGGAGCATGATTCCAGGGATCGGAGCATCATTCCAAAGAGCGGAGCATGATTCCAGGGTTCGGAGCATCATTCCGAAGAGCGGAGCATGATTCCAGGGATCAGAGCATCATTCCGAAGAGCGGAGCATGATTCCAGGGTTCGGAGCATCATTCCGAAGAGCGGAGCATGATTCCAGGGTTTGGAGCATCATTATGAAGAGCAGAGCATGATTCCAGGGTTCGGACCATCATTCCAAAGAGCGGATCATGATTCCAGTGTTTGGAGCATCATTCTGAAGAGCGGAGCATTATTCCAGGGATCGGAGCATCATTCCGAAGAGAGGAGCATGATTCCAGGGTTCGGAGCATCATTTCGAAGAGCGGAGCATGATTCCATGGTTCGGAGCATCATTTCGAAGAGCGGAGCATGATTCCAGGGATCGGAGCATCATTCCGAAGAGCGGAGCATGATTCCAGGGTTTGGAGCATCATTCCGAAGAGCAGAGCATGATTCCAGGGTTCGGAGCATCATTCCGAAGAGCGACAGACATTCTGACCGAAGCATAATTTTGATGCAGAGGTTGATTCCCAGGAGAAGCATAATTCTGACAGGGAAGGCAAATACTCCGAGGCGAAGCATGATTTCGACACGGGGTACATTCTGAGACGGAGCATGATTCCGGCGCAGAGCTTGTTGGCCGACTTGATTCCGAGATGAAGCATAATTTCGACAGGAAAGGCAGATACACCGAGGTGAAGCATGATTTCGACACGGGGTGCACATTCTGAGACGAAGCATGATTCCGACGCAGAGCTTGCTGGTTGACTTGATTCCGAGGCGGAGCATAATTCCGACGAGGAGGTCGATGGTTGATTCCGAGCCAAAGCATAATTCCGACAGGGAAGACAGATACACCGAGGCAAAGCTTGGTTTCGACACGGGGTACACTCTGAGACAGACCATGACTCCGACGCGGAGCTTGCTGGTTGACCTGATTCCGAGGCGGAGCATAATTCCGACGAGGAGGTCGTTGGTTGATTCCGAGCCGAAGCATAATTCCGACAGGGAAGGCAGATACACCGAGGCGAAGCTTAATTTCGACGCGGGGTACACTCTGAGACGAAATATGATTTCGATGCAGAGCTTGCTGGTTGACTTGATTCCGAGGCGGAGCATAATCCCGGCAGGGAAGGTAGATATCCCGAAGTGAAGCATGATTTCGACACGGGGTAAATTCTGGGACGGAGCATGATTCCGCCGCAGAGGTTGTTAATTTGATTTGATTTAGGTTGATGATTGATCTAGATTTATGTGTAGTAGTTAACCGCAATCAGAACGGTGTCGCACGTAGCTAGACCGAGGTGAGTATGGGTCATCCTCAGGGAAACGTTGAATATTTTAATCTTACTTTAGATGTGTTGAAAACGAGAGGAGGGATAAGAATGTTGAGGAATGGTTTCTAGATCTACGTTAAGCACTAATGCAAAATATAGATCTAGATTATTTATGGATGTAGTTAATATAAGAAGGGGCTTGTAGGGTTCGTTAGGATTTAGTAGTTATGGATGATTGATTAAAAATTACTCTTTCTATCCTTTAATAGATTTAAAACTAGAACGACAGTGATGCGTGTAGATTAGGGTTTCTGGAGGGAAAAAGAATCCCACTCTTAACCCCTATCTCGATACGGAACTCCGTTCATATCTAGCCTTTACCAAAACAATCATTAATCTAATCTCTAATCGCGGTCGAGGCTAACAAAGAATTGGTAGTGTGCCTGATTAGGATGTTAATAATTCTTTTGATAAAGTTTATAAACTTTATAGGACGTAAAAAGAGTTTAGGTATTTTCATCATCCATTAACCTACCCTAATCCTACGAACCCTAACAAGCGGAGAATTACTCGCGCATGATGGAGATAAAAGAACGGATAAAGATCATGATGTAAATAATAAAATGCAATAAGAATTAAGAAAACTACCTTTATTAATCAACTTGATCAAATACACTTTGTTTCCTTTAGAAAATGATTACAAAAACCTAGTCTGCTTCTCGATCTCTTCTGAAGGAGGTAGATGAACAGTTGATGATCAGCCTGGATACTTGAGCCGTCTTGGACTTCGTGATCTCGTCGGCTTGATTATTTTTCCAAGAGGCTCTCGGTCCTTATTTATAGTCCCAAAACCAGAAAATTAGCTTCCTAATTTGGAAGCAAACAGTAAAGATTCGCCCAAAAAAGTCTCATCTCCTAACTCCTCTTTTCTACGGCGGATCCATGGCCAAAAAGGGGGTTTGGCCGCGGATCCGCGGCCCTATGATCTGATCGTTGGATCATTTTTCTGTGGCTTGATCTTTGTTACATGTGGCGATCTCTGCAACCTTTGGAACTTGGAAATCTTCTCGTAGTTGCTGCCAAACTTTATTTCTAAGTTTTGCTTTCTTAATTAGGCAGGTTTGCTTTAACAACTTGATTTCCTTGATTTTAGTCCTGAAAATTCTGCACAACAACTCAAATAATAATTAGTAGAGTTTGTTTTCTTAAGATTTGGTCAATGATATTTTTGCATACATTTTCCTACCAAATGCTAATTATAATATATAAATACATGAAAATAGTCTTTTTACGGATAAACCCTCATATGTATCATATATTATAATAAACACCTTTTCTAATATAGAAATAGTAAGAAAAATGTAATAACAAATGTGCAGTTTTATCAACTAAACAAATACCCCCAAACTTATCTTTGATCGTCCCGAGCAAACTAGTTTATTCAAGAGAAGGAGAAAAAAGAAAGGAGAAAACTAAGCACACTTTCGTAGGCAAACACGATTGCACTGTGCACGTGCAACAAGCCGTTAAACTTCTAGGTGTCCCTAGTAGGAGGAGTGTTGTCTCCTGAGGGTTTTCAACGGATTACACCCACAAAATCCTATAATAAAAGAGAGATGGTGAAATTTACGTATAAAGATAAGAACCGTAAAAGAAAGACTCTGAAAATAAGAGTTTCCAACTACACTAGCTTTTCAGTTGTCATGAGCCCTATCTTAATAGTCATGAAAAGATGTTAGAAATCACATCATCCCTCAATAAAACATCGACTTTATTCTTCATTCCTACCTTTCATCCAAACATCGATCATATAACCCTACGTGTGTGTAAATAACATCCCTACACCCGGAGAATTCAATTCAAGCTATCATACGCTTGTCCATCTGCCTCAGTACTTTTTAATCGATGAATATTTAGTTGAATTTGCTCACACAATTTTCATGCGACCGTTGATACTTCTTGAGGTACTAACCGACCGATTACTCATGTGCTTGCTGATTTGGTGATAGTATTTTCCTCGTCTTGCACCACCTAAGGCTTAGCAGTGACTCCCAAACCAGTTGGTCTAAGGCCCTAGGTGATGAAGCACCCTCGCTATATTTTTTTATTGCTTCCTTGGCGATAACAAAACCAGTGTTCATTTTTCTTTTCACCATTTTATATTTTATTCATTTTTTTTATTTCCTTCATACTTTGGCTTTTAGACAAGAGTATTTCAAGGTATCCTCTACTATCCCGAGTTTCAAGACGTGTGTAAGTGCATATAGTAGGGTATCAACATTCAAATGTTTGGCTTCCAGAATAGAAACTATTTTTCAGACTTATTTTTATTCTCAGATTTGTGACTTCCTTCATCTTACTAACCCTTGTGACAGCAGCTCATAACTATTTATTACCAGTTCGTTTAAGAAAACTTCTAATTTTCTTGGTTTTCTTAAACTATTCCTATCTTTTGGATGTAATTTTTCACTTTCTACTATTTTGTTATAAAAGAAAAATTTTGAAAATTTTTGAAAATGTTGTGCTTATGCAAAATATGATGCAAATTGATGTGTAAATAAGCACAAACCTCCCCCAAACCTGTTTACAGCAGTGTCCTCACTGTTGTTAGCCGTTAAGCTCAAAAAACCTGTAGACTTGGGAGGAGAAAGGGGACAAGAAAAAGTGAAAATGAAATCCTCCCCCAAACTTCTTTTTGGCTCACAATTTTTTAAAGATCATTTTCTTTCAAGAGCCAAAATATACTCCCCCAAACTTAAGTTAAACAATGTTAATCTTTTAAAATCACACGAGGGGGTCAAGCTTATTGGTCAATGCCAAGCTTTGCAAAGACCGAAGGTTAACACCAACCATTCAAAAAATTTATCGATGAAGCACCAAGGTTAGTGGAAGAACATGTCACCTTTCGACGTGAAGAAGTAGGGAGGTGATAAGGGGTGTAATAGAAAAGGATTGCGTCTCAATTTGGAAAGACGACACAGTGATAGTAATGATGGATTACTCGCATTATCCAGAAGAAGGGGTGGAGGTTCAATTTCTTTATCTTGGAGTGGATTCATCTCCACACCCGGATCTTTTAAAAATGCGAGTTCATCAGCGAAAATTTCCTCAAAACTTTCATCGATTCCCCGAAGAATAATGTCATCAGAAAAAATGGGGTGATCGTCAGACTCTATAAAAAGTTCCTCATTAGCGTTAGATGTTGACCCGGACAACTCGGTGGAAGAGTATATGGCTGGGTCAAACAACAACATATGAAAATAGTCAGTATCATGAGGTTGATCAAATTCGCTGCTGTCGACATCCATTAATTCGACAGAATACACATGAGCATAAGGTTCGGAGGGTTCACTTCCCAACTTGTAAATGTTAAGCTCAATTGACTTCTTTCCAAAGGATAGGGTCATAGAGCCGTTTCTACAATTGATTACTGCATTGGAAGTTGCTAGGAAGGGTCGACCGAGTATCACCGGGATTTGATTGCGTGGGTTTGCCACAGGCTGTGTATCTAAAACAATAAAGTCCACAGGGAATATAAATTCCCCGACTTTGATTAACACATCCTCTAGCTCATCCCTAGGTTGGGTGATAGATCGATCGGCCATCTGAAGAGTGCAATGCGCATGTTTTAACTCTCCGATCCCTAATTGCTCATAAACAGAATACGGAAGCAAGTTAACACTAGCACCTAAATCGCGTAGAGCACGATTGATATTTTTTACCCCCAATAGAAATAGAAATTGTAGGACTTCCGGAGTCCTTTCGTTTCTTGGATAGTTGTTGTGTAAAAACAGTGCTCACATTACTCACAAGGAAAGTTTTTTTAGGTACTTGAACTTTTCTCTTCCTAGTGCACAAGTCCTTTAAGATTTCGCATATGACGGAACTTGTTGAATAGCATCTAGGAGAGGAATGTTTTTGTTAACTTGCTTAAAAATTTCCACAATCTTCTCCATTTGTGGACTTGGTCTGTTGCCCTTTAACCTGTTTGGATAAGGTGCTTTATCAATAAGGGTTTGGTCCAACATTGGAGAGGAATGTGGGGATGGGGTGGATCCCAGAATTGGGGTGGAGATCGTTTTAGGTAGATTCGAGGAAATAGGCGAAGGGTTCGAGCCTTGGGGAAAACGGAGAATAGGCTCGGATGAGGGTGGGAGACTAGACGAATTAGGGGAAGAAGAAGAAGCTGGGGTATCATTGGTGTCACTAACATCAGATTGCTCACCCACTCGGTTATTCAGCACTTTTCCCGATCTCAACGTAGTAACGACACTCACATTATAACTTTGTGAGTGGCCAGGATTAGGTATGGGTTGAGATGGGAGTTTCCCTTTCTCTCTCGCACTCATTGCGGCGTTCAACTGTGCAATTTGGTTTTCTATTGATTTAATACTCTCACCGTGAGAGGCGGAGTCTTTCGTTAGGGTATCAATAGAAGACTTTATATCAGCCGACATTTGCATGGAATGTTTCATAAACATATCCAAAGTTTGTGCGAGTGAAGAGTTATCAGTACCGGCCACTTGTGGTGTAGAAGTGTTGGCCGGATTTTGAAAATTTTGTGACTAAAAGGGGAGCTGACTTTGTGGTTGTGGTTGCTGTGGAGGAGGTCTTTGATAATTGCTCTGTTGGTTTTGGTTCCAAGCAAAGTTAGGATGATTCCTCCATCCTTGATTGTACGTGGAAGAATAAGGATCGTTTCTAGGTCGCTGCTAAAAAGCAGCATTAGTTTGCTCGTGACCTTGAAACGATGCATTCACGGGACATTCTTCCGTTAAGTGTGAAGGATCTGAACAGCAACTACAGATGGTCTTGGGTAGCGTGACCTGATTTAGGGAGACTAATGAGAATCTGTTCTCAATAGCGTCGAGTTTCTTCTGCATCGCTGCCATTTCGGATTTTACTGCGATGGAAACATCGAGCTGATGAATACCTCCCCTAGATGAAGGTGGTCTTACGCTTTCCCACTGCAAAGTGTTTTCAGCGAGATCTTCCAGATATTTCCAAACTTCGCCGTCATCTTTGGACATGAAATTGCATTGATACATTGTTTCAAGCATCTGCTTTGTCGCTGGATTAATGTCCTCATATATAATTCGGCATAAATCCCATCTATTGATTCCATGATGAGGACATTGGACAAGCAGATCTTTGAAACGTTCAAAGCACTTCCAAAATGGTTCATTGGGAAGCTGGGTAAACTGGTTGATCTCGCTCCTAACACGGACGGTCTTATGGTTTGGGTAAAACTTCTTAAGAAATGCAATTACGAATTCATCCCAGTTAGTGATAGAGTGTGCGGCAGTATTATAAAGCCATTTTTCTGCCAAGTCGCACAGTGTGAATGGGAGAAGACGCAAGCGCATAGCATCCACAGTCAATTGTGAAGTACCCATCATTGCGCATACGTTTTCGAATTTGGTGATGAAAACGTACGCGTCTTCCGACTCAAGCCCGTGAAATTTGGGCACCAGATTGATGTAGTGGGGTTTAATTTCGAAATTATCCCCGTTAGCTGGTGGAATAGATAGACAAGTAGGAAGATGACCACAGATAGGATAGCATCTCTCTTGGAGAGAGATGCGCGGTGGATTCTGCGCACCTACGGGCGGTGGCAGCGTGGTGTTATAATCTGATGGAGTACCGTCCATCTCGGTTGATGTGGTGTGTGGTGGGGGAAAAGAAGATGAAGTAGTACCGACTTCGGCGTCGATAGCAGGAACGCGGACAAGACGGGCACTAGAATCCCGTGTCCAGCCAAGCATGCACTAAGCGGGTTTAGTGCAAGTGGCAGCGTGTGTGTGATTTAAAATTGGTCTGTTTTGAGAAAGTGGGAATCAAGACAAATCACTCTACAATGCACAAACAACCCTAGAACTAAGGTTACCTAGGTCCAGTCTCTAGACCGCTCCTAGACTTCCAAAGGACAAGCCGTAGGATCAATCCTCTACCACCTCTTTACTACTCTTGTGGCCAGGTAAGTGTCAGGTAAGTGGGAGGTATCCGCTATATGAATCACCAAAAATAGCGGGTCTAATTAAGTAAACCACTTGCCTTAGACACACTTGCCTAGGCACCACAAAAGTAATGCGGATAAGCGATAGATTACCCACGACCTTCCTCTGTCCTTAATGAGCGCGACAGTTCTTAGAGTCTGGTCTAGATATTTTTTAAATTAATGTAGGGTTGATGCAGATGCTCTGTTTGTGATTTGTGGGGCTTAGGAAGGGTGATGAAATCCCCACCTAATCTGGATTTGGTCTTTGCCCCTTAAAGTCCGTATTAAAATATGCAAAACAAAACCAATCACAAAATTTATGCAAAAAGATTTTTGAGCGGCGCTATTTTGCAAACAATCCTGCAGAAAATAGATTTTATTGGATTTGAGAGGAGAGAGGAAGAGGTTAGAATCTTACCAGAGAAGACTGAAGCCATAGATCTCCTAGACCGCCGCGCTTCCACCGCGGATATGCCTCCTTTGCCGCGGATCCTCCGCAGGAAGGAAAGATCTGTTGATGAAATTTACTCTGTTCCCTTCTGTGCTCCTCTGGATCTCTAAGAATGTCTCTGTCTCCTGTTTCTTCAAGTCTGTGACTCCAGATCTCCTTGCAAAAATTCACGCACAAATCGTTAAATATGCAATTTGCAGTTTTGTTTTAATTATGATATAGATCGAATAAGAATTCAACACAAACAGTAAGACTAAAAAATTACGCATGTATCCCCAGCAACGGCACCATTTGATTGATCTAGATTTATGTGTAGTAGTTAACCGCAATCAGAAAGGTGTCGCGCGTAGCTAGACCGAGGTGAGTACGGGTCGTCCTCAGGGAAACGTTGAATATTTTAATCTTGTAGGGTTCCTAGGCACTCTAATGGAGTCTCACAAGTGATCAAACATGCCAATTTCTAAAAATTACGGTGCCGAGAAACCCTAATACGGATCGTTAACTAGATAAATAGGCGAAGCGAGTAAGTAAACGGAAATGTATCTAAAGGAAAGGGGCTACAACCTTTGTAGATCCGGTCCATCACTTCCTAAGCTCCGCGATGATCTCCCTCCGCTGTCCAAATCGAACCCTTGACTCTAGCATTGGCATCATCGAAGAATGGGCGGGCTTGATCGTCGGTTCGATGCCGAAGATGATCTACGTCGAGGCATCACAAGAACAAGCTCCAACTTCACCAAGCTTTGAAAACTTGTGAAGTAAACACCCTATACAACTTGGCAAGAGGTAGAGGATGAAGAAATAGGAAGTGGGTAGACTTTAAAATTAGATTTCTCACTTGATTTCTCAAGTTGCCATTGGTGTAGAAAGCTTTTCTTCTTCTTGCTCATGAAGAAGAAGATGAAAAAGATATGATAAGTATTTTTAGAATAGAAAATAAATATAATACTTATCATAATCTAACCTTAGTTAAGTGTAGAGAATGAATTAGGGTTAGTTTAAATGGTTAGGGTTAAGTATAAGACAAGAATGGAGACTAAGTCAAAACTTCAAGAATCTTCAACTAAAAACAAAACAAGCAACCATTCATTTATCTTTTTCATTTTCCAAAATGGATATAAATAAATAAGATAAATGAATAAGTAATTAAGTAAACAAAACCCTAATCATTAACTCAACCATAGTTTAATTCTTTACACTTAACCAAATAAGCATGTATCATCAAACATGATACAATCATGTGCACAAAAGTATATCACATATACAACTTGCACAATTCAAGTGAGAAAATCCATTTAAAGTGAACCAATACTAGTTAATGCAAAGTAATATATCAAATATATATAATTATGCATTAAATCATTAAATCAACACTTGATTCAATGATCCGGTCATGTCGCATATAACCGACTAGTATTCAATGTATCGGCTTCTCGAATCAATCCTTGATTCGATAACCAGGTTATATCGCATATAACCAATCGATACATTCGTCACGAGAATGGAATACGGTATCACATACACGAATTAATCTCGGTCCCGCACATATCTCATATGCGCTCCTATTTCGTTTCGCTTGAGCTAGGAAACCTCTGTGTAGGACTCTAAAGACTCGTCAATACGCCGGCAGCAGATGATGATCATATCAAACACCCACAAGCCGCAAGCGGTCTGCTAAACGTAACGGCCACCCGGGTATTAAGCGATCAGAAGATCGACGAGCAAGCCCGCTCACACTCCTGTGAATCCAACCAGTAACACTTACCGTACAGTCCGGTCTGTTCGTCTGATATGTCACATATCTCGCTTAGGGGTGGTGAACGTCAGACCCTAATAGCTCGATAAGTCATGCCGACTTGAGGTCCATAACATTCGTGAAACTACTGATAACTCTTACCAGTATATCACTGCAACTCTGGCCAGGGATTTCCTGTTATGGCCAGTCGAGCATAGCACAACATCAACCCCCAATACCGGGAGAGACGAATCCCCTCCTATCGCTCATTGCCTCCATGTGAATCGGGACTGTACCCAAAAACCACCTGTTTGCATGACTCAGTAGAGCCGTGGTAGGGTGGAAATCAAAGCACAGTGGGAGACACACAAGACTCTATGACGATCTCGGGTCAACAGACTAAGCTGTACCAGTGTCACCAGAGAACTGCCATCTGACGTGAGGTATAATACCATCTGGGAGTTCTCGGCGAGTCCGTTCAGTGTACCCAGTCTCCACTGAGCACCCGCATACCATCTTCGATGTCAAACACCAATGGATATGGGATCATCCATCGCCCATCGCATGGGTCGAGAAGATATGCGCTAGTCTACACTGGAATATCGATGCCCCGTCTCGATATTCCCACGACTAGGAACAATGAAGGATGTACTCATTGACTACCCAGGCCCCACTAGTATGATCTGCATCATAGTCCTGGAAGTCGAGTACACATCCTAAGGGCTTTATCAACATGTAATCAGAGAGACAGAAAGTATACATGTTAAGATAAAGAGCAACCAGATAGCGTACTATCATGTCGAGCAAGAAAGTCCTACCTATATATGTCCCAGCATCCACTACAATATACATCCAATGTACAGTAATGGCCTCTAGGGCATACATATAACTAACAATCTCCCACTTTCACTAGGGCCATCTGTAGCAGTGGTCGCAGTATCTAATACTCAACCATCCCATATGAGTCTCTCTCTGGGAAAAGGCCTTCGTGAGTGGATCCGCCGTGTTGTCCTCTGAGTCTACTCTCCTAACCTCGATCAACCTGGAGATCAACTATCTCCATGATCAGGTGATGCTGTCTCAGAATATGTCTGGGTCACTGATGGGACCAGGGTTCCAGGGCCAAAACCCCACTTCCATTGTCATACAATGGCAGGAACCAAGTTCATCTTATGAACCAATATACACCCAAACTGCCTCTTTGGTAGTATCTTTAATAGCGATGTTACCAGCCTTTATCGTCTAGTTTGTCACGGTATCTAGCTTGGAAATCTTCCAACATACCGTCCCTTTACCGAGGGTAAAGACAATGCCTGGGACTGACATTCAGTCGTCCTTATCACTCTGGAACCCTTCCAGTGATTCTCCCCAGGATCGATTGATACCATCTCACTACAACTAGTGAGTATCCTAACATCCAATTAAATCTATCTCATAGATCCAAAGCTTAGGATTTAGTAGGTATGACTTTGATCCTATATGGAATATCATTGTGATAAGCGGAGATTGATCGAGCGTAGCATAGGAAACTCCTTCCCTAACAAGAGTATGTCATCTACGTATTCTACGAGGATCGTCACCATACTCCCTACTACCTTTTTGTTTATACAAGGTTCATCTACCATTTTGATGATGTCAACTTCTTTGACTAATCCATCAAAACAGATGTTCCAACTCCGCTATGCCTGCTTTATCCTATAAAGCATCTTGCACACGTTTCCGCTGCTCCCACTGTCTACGAGGCCCTCTGGCTGTGTTCTTATAGACATTCTCTTCTAAATCATTATTTAGAAAAGTTGTCATGGCACCCAACCACCAGATATCGTAGTCATGGTATGTAGCCGTGGCAAGTAGGATCTGGATGGACTTAAGCATAGTCCCTAGAAAAGGTTTCATCATTATCCGTGCCTGGTTGATGACGAAAACCTTTAACAAGTCTAGCTTTGAAAGTCTCAACTTGTCCATCTACACCAAGTAATCTTCTCAAGATATACTTGCTCCTGATGGGGATTTAACCCTTCAGATATCGCAACCAAAGTCCATACTTTGTTGGTGTATATGGATTCCATCTCAGATCACTAAGCATCCAGCCATTCTTACAGAGTCCCTACTCTCGATGGCCTGCTCGAAACTGGTTGGGTCATCATCTCATGATGCAATCCTCGCTCCCACTGTCATCGAGAAACCGAGGTATCTCTCAGGTGGGTGAGGAATCCTACTAGATCGGCGGAGAGGCTGAGGTTCGTCGGAAACTATTGAATCCTTTGGTTCTGTCAAATCATTAGCAGTTTTGTACAGCTGGAACCTTTCCAGTTCTACAGAACTGATCTTGCCTCGATCTTGTCCGGATTTTGCTTTTGACATAGGCCGGACAATCCCAAATCTTAACTTACTTGAGAGATAGGATCTTCCCATACCATATCTCATATGGAGTGGTAGGCATTGATTTGATTCAAACCTAATTCAATAGGTATGCAGCTTCTCAAGTGCATAACCCCCAAAAAGGAAATAGGTAACTCAGTAGTACTCATCATAGAGCACACCTTATCATATAGGGTGTGATTGCTCCGCCCCGATATACCATCGTGCTATGGTTTATACGGAGGAGTAATGCTGAGAGAGAATCTCATTTTCTTTTAGAATAGTCCAGGAATGCTATGCACAAGTATTCTCCTCCCTGATCTCATCATAGGACATAATACTTATACCCGTATTTTGGTTCTCTACTTCCTACTTATATTCTGTGAATACCTCAAAAGGTTCGGACTTATATTTCAACAGGAATATATGACTGAATCTTGAGAGATTATCAGAGAATATAATGAAGTATAAAGAACCAGTCCTGGCATGTGTAGACAGGAGACCTTACATACATCATCATTTATCAGTCCCAAGAGTTTACCAACTCTTCCTCTGTTTCCAGTAAACAGAGCTGGTGTCATTATATCTTTGTGACATGACTGGCAAGTTTCACAAGATGTAAATTCAAACTGATTTAAATATGCATCTAAATGTAACTTCAGCTAGTCGGGTCGCATTGATATGACCTAGTCTACAATACCTCAAGAAGAATTCGTTCATTTCTGAACTCTTCCTCTTGTGTGTGTTCTGTATACGAGGAACTGTAGTTTGATTTAGAACGTCAATGCTTTTAGATAACGTGCCTGAACCGATCAACTTTTGATATAGGAAATGTTCAAAACATTATCCATCAATACAAAATTATATCCTTTCTTTACTAATAAAGAGACTGATATGATTTTGTATATCAGGTTCAGTATCTAATAGCATTTGTTCAGAATCAATGTATTCGTAATACAGGGTGACAGTGACCAACAGACTTGGCTGCAACACTTTCCCCGTTTTCTGCCTCATGAAACTTATCACCCGTTCTCAGTTTTTCTACCCTCTTGTAGCCCTATGTAACAGATTACATATCTGGGATCCTGATCCGGTATCATATACCCAGGATGCAGAGGATACTGAGAAACAGTTCTTTGTAATGAACACACCCGAAGGAGATGCATCATATGCACTTTCTTCGTTTGGGCGGCATAGGAATTCTGGTATTCCCCAATTTCCTGCTCTGTCTTATAACAATTATAAGTTGGAGCGGGACCAACGTTCCCCAGCTCAGTATAACAAGCGGGTTCGGTCAAAATTCCGTATTATTATCTTGATTAAGGCGTGATATGGTCGCTACCAGGAGAGAGAGAGAAGAAAACACTCTGCGTGCGCTCTTGCAAGATTAGATTGGTTATGTATTTTATCTAATCAGGATGTCTCCCACTGTTTTTATCAAATCTTCCTTCAAACCCTAAAAGGAAAGACTAGCCGGGATTAATTACACTCTACAAGTTCGTCAATCTTTCAGCCAGGCCAGTGTCGGTACTTTGAGGGAGGTTCCCCGTGCTTTCGCACGGACCTAATTACAGTAAACCTCGTTTTCCCAGAGGCGTAACCCCGTTGACACCTTTCTAGACACCTACTTGATCGGCTAATTGCAAAGTGCAAAACTCTCCCAGAAGTAACAATTACTCGCAGTGGGTATCGGGATCCAACTATCATATAGGAGGTATGCAATCTCATTACAAATTTCAACACTTGAAACTCCCGATAAAGGTTTTTACCCCTAGCACCTATGACCTTGGCTAAGGTCAACAAATCATAGATACTAGTCAAGTTCTACCCGTCATTTCGTGATTAATTAGACCCACCCACATGACCCTTGGCTAAGGTCAACAAAGCCACATGACTGTCCTAACTAATCGCATCATATGCTGTGTAGGAAGACATCACTTAGCTACCGAACACTGTGCCTTGACTATGGTCAACAAACACAGCACGAATACTAAGTACTCTACTTCCTAAAATGACGGAGGGTTGCGGCTGGTTTTTGTGAAAACCTTTAACGCTTTGAACTTGATCTCGTTGCGGAATCAAATGGTTTTTAAATGGAATGTTTTTTAGGCTTTTCTAGTTTTGCTAAAGGGGTCACTCCCGGTGAAGGGATCGTCGGCCCTTTCCTCGTCGAATGAGGTGCGGGATATATCATATATATCACTGTGCAAAGCGTAAACTATAGAAGCGATCAAAAACAAACCGATGGTTGTAGCATCTGCCAGTTATTGCTAAAGGAGTCACTCCCGGTGAAGGGATCTCGGTCCTTTCCTCATCGAATAAGGTGCAGGATGTTCTACAAGGAACACCGCGATGCAAAGCAAGAACTGTAGCTACCTGTTTTATTTTGAAATTCGATTCCACAACATCAATTAGGTTTATTTTCTTTCATTAATATCATTAATGAATATCCCATCATTTAAGTCCACCTAACCATCACAGATAAATATAACGTACGCTTATGCCATCCGCATTCGCCTCGATGTCCCGTCTGCACCGTTAGGTTAGGTAACTAACGCCAGAGCGAGGCAGGGCTAGCGCGGGTGTAAAACATAAGCAACGTCTATATAATATATCATATATACTATATATAATACCTGTCACAGAACATCACATGATCACAGATAAATCACAGCAGAAGAAACATATGAAATATTGGATATACTAGGACGTCCGTGTTTTCAATACGAGCCAGTATAAAACACGGATTCCACGGTCGTGATGAATAGCCAATCCCACACCCCTAGACCCCTACGAGAGCGGCAAGCAACCCTACCAATTCTAGGGTTAGGAGACCCGGACTCAACTCCTCGAGTTGGTCTCCCACTAGACCTCAGAACCCGGTTACTTGTGCTCCCCTCCTTGGGTCTATCCTAATGCGGAAAAGTAAATAATATACATCAACGGTGACAACTTCCGCAACCTGGAAGTGCCCCAATAAAAGAATATTACATACAAGTTTTTACATGAATGAAAAATGAAAAAACACTCATCTAACATAAAAACCCCCCGGCTATTCAAACACGACGATCCAATATAACATATCCAGCAACACATAACATCACATGTCATCAACGTAAGTAAATATGCGCATCCCAATTGTCGTTGACATATAGCAACGAAACCGGCGATATCACATATTACACTTACGGTCACAGTAAAGAAAGCGTAAAACTACAACAGTTGGAATCCGCAACCTCCTCAGACATCGCATGCCTGACCAAATGAAATACTTAGACATCGCATGCCTAACAATTATAAACCCCGCATTTTAGTCTCATTATCGAAAACTCTTTTCAATATCAAGTCGGGCAATTCAACAGGATTCCCGACATTCTGATCGAATGCTCGTCGCAAACTTTAGTAGACGGCCGCACCCCCGAAACCGTCGACGAAGTGCACCAAGGCGGAACACCGCTACCGCGAGCACCCAAACGGATGCTTTCGGCGACGGGGTTCTCCTACAGTCACTTGGTCGGGACTATGGAGTGAGGCTGTCTATTAAGTTTACCCGGCGAGTATCCACGTACGCTACGTGATTGCGACGGACTTTTGATCACATCAAAATTCCGTGGCAACCGATCAAGTGAGACTAAACTGCTTTGTTTATAACATTCATTTAGTTATCTCATAACTACTTGTGAATTCTAATTATTGTATCACATTCCGGATAAATAGAAAATGCTAAACTTTTCGATCGAACAATCGAACACCCAAGTTTTCCCGATACAGCTCAACATATGAAATAAGTCTAACAACATTCAGTTCGTGCCTCAGTACCAACGGTCCAGCCGTAGAAGGGTCAAGCCAACGCCTCACATGTGGCACGCCGTACTGCCCCAAACCCGAAGGTTCAAAGGGCAGTTCAAGACGGTCACATAATCGAGTTAAGGTTTGTTGTCTTCTAGAGAGTCCATCGCGTTACTTGCACTACTTAGAACGTCGTTAAACTACGGAAAAATCTAACAATTGGAAATTTCCCGGCAGGGGAAAAAGTAGGTATTTATATCCGGTCGAACTTTTTAACATATTCTAAAAATACCCGGAAAAGCACACCGACAAAATTAGACAGTCCGATCGAATACACCGAGTCCCCAATACAACTCAGAAAATACAACTCTGGAATAAATATTAAAAATTCCCAGGAAAACCAGAACAGAAAACTGAGAATTACTGTGAAAAATTAAATACACAAAATGACAAAATGGCCGCGGAACCGCCGCACGAGCCACGCTCGTGCCGCGGATCCGCGGCTCATAGATGGAATTAGTCCATCGAAATTCACAGTAACTCTTAGATTATCCTGCTGATTTTCTGAATATTTTTAATCTACAAAAAACCACGTTTTTCAAAAAAGTCCAGAGAGCATTTTTCAAGTCGGGTTTTGGGTCGATCGGACTTCTGATTCCGTCGGGACTTCGCCTAAGGCTCTAGCTAGGCTCTGATACCACTGTAGGGTTCCTAGGCACTCTAATGGAGTCTCACAAGTGATCAAACATGCCAATTTCTAAAAATTACGGTGCCGAGAAACCCTAATACGGATCGTTAACTAGATAAATAGGCGAAGCGAGTAAGTAAACGGAAATGTATCTAAAGGAAAGGGGCTACAACCTTTGTAGATCCGGTCCACCACTTCCTAAGCTCCGCGATGATCTCCCTCCGCTGTCCAAATCGAACCCTTGACTCTAGCATTGGCATCATCGAAGAATGGGCGGGCTTGATCGTCGGTTCGATGCCGAAGATGATCTACGTCGAGGCATCACAAGAACAAGCTCCAACTTCACCAAGCTTTGAAAACTTGTGAAGTAAACACCCTATACAACTTGGCAAGAGGTAGAGGATGAAGAAATAGGAAATGGGTAGACTTTAAAATTGGATTTCTCAAGTTGCCATTGGTGTAGAAAGCTTTTCTTCTTCTTGCTCATGAAGAAGAAGATGAAAAAGATATGATAAGTATTTTTAGAATAGAAAATAAATATAATACTTATCATAATCTAACCTTAGTTAAGTGTAGAGAATGAATTAGGGTTAGTTTAAATGGTTAGGGTTAAGTATAAGACAAGAATGGAGACTAAGTCAAAACTTCAAGAATCTTCAACTAAAAACAAAACAAGCAACCATTCATTTATCTTTTTCATTTTCCAAAATAGATATAAATAAATAAGATAAATGAATAAGTAATTAAGTAAACAAAACCCTAATCATTAACTCAACCATAGTTTAATTCTTTACACTTAACCAAATAAGCATGTATCATCAAACATGATACAATCATGTGCACAAAAGTATATCACATATACAACTTGCACAATTCAAGTGAGAAAATCCATTTAAAGTGAACCAATACTAGTTAATGCAAAGTAATATATCAAATATATATAATTATGCATTAAATCATTAAATCAACACTTGATTCAATGATCCGATCATGTCGCATATAACCGACTAGTATTCAATGTATCGGCTTCTCGAATCAATCCTTGATTCGATAACCAGGTTATATCGCATATAACCAATCGATACATTCATCGCGAGAATGGAATACGGTATCACATACACGAATTATTCTCGGTCCCGCACATATCTCATATGCGCTCCTATTTCGTTTCGCTTGAGCTAGGAAACCTCTGTGTAGGACTCTAAAGACTCGTCAATACGCCGGCAGCAGATGATGATCATATCAAACACCCACAAGCCGCAAGCGGTCTGCTAAACATAACGGCCACCCGTGTATTAAGCGATCAGAAGATCGACGAGCAAGCCCGCTCACGCTCCTGTGAATCCAACCAGTAACACTTACCGTACAGTCCGGTCTGTTCGTCTGATATGTCGCATATCTCGCCTAGGGGTGGTAAACGTCAGACCCCAATAGCTCGATAAGTCATGCCGACTTGAGGTCCATAACATTCGTGAAACTACTGATAACTCTTACCAGTATATCACTGCAACCCTGGCCAGGGATTTCCTGTTATGGCCAGTCGAGCATAGCACAACATCAACCCCCAATACCGGGAGAGACGAATCCCCTCCTATCGCTCATTGCCTCCATGTGAATCGGGACTGTACCCAAAACCCACCTGTTTGCACGACTCAGTAGAGCCGTGGTAGGGTGGAAATCAAAGCACAGTGGGAGACACACAAGACTCTATGACGATCTCGGGTCAACAGACTAAGCTGTACCAGTGTCACCAGAGAACTGCCATCTGACGTGAGGTATAATACCATCTGGGAGTTCTCGGCGAGTCCGTTCAGTGTACCCAGTCTCCACTGAGCACCCGCATACCATCTTCGATGTCAAACACCAATGGATATGGGATCATCCATCGCCCATCGCATGGGTCGAGAAGATATGCGCTAGTCTACACTGGAATATCGATGCCCCGTCTCGATATTCCCACGACTAGGAACAAAGAAGGATGTACTCATTGACTACTCAGGCCCCACTAGTATGATCTGCATCATAGTCCTGGAAGTCGAGTACACATCCTAAGGGCTTTATCAACATGTAATCAGAGAGACAGAAAGTATACATGTTAAGATAAAGAGCAACCAGATAGCGTACTATCATGTCGAGCAAGAAAGTCCTACCTATATATGTCCCAGCATCCACTACAATATACATCCAATGTACAGTAATGGCCTCTAGGGCATACATATAACTAACAAATCTTACTTTAGATGTGTTAAAAAAGAGAGGAGGGATAAGAATGTTGAGGAATGGTTTCTAGATCTACGTTAAGCACTAATGAAAAATATAGATCTAGATTGTTTATGGATGTAGTTAACATAAGAAGGGGCTTGTAGGGTTCGTTAGGATTTAGTAGTTATGGATGATTGATTAAAAATTACTCTTTCTATCCTTTAATAGATTTAAAACTAGAACGACAGTGATGCGTGTAGATTAGGGTTTCTGGAGGGAAAAAGAATCCCACTCTTAACCCATATCTCGACACGGAACTCCGTTCATATCTAGCCTTTACCAAAACAATCATTAATCTAATCTCTAATCGTGGTCGAGGCTAACAAAGAATTGGTAGCGTGCCCGATTAGGATGTTAATAATTCTTTTGATAAAGTTTATAATCTTTATAGGACGTAAAAAGAGTTTAGGTATTTTCATCATCCATTAACCTACCCTAATCCTACGAACCCTAACAAGCGGAGAATTACTCGCGCATGATGGAGATAAAAGAACGGATAGAGATCATGATGTAAATAATAAAATGCAATAAGAATAAAGACAACTACCTTTATTAATCAACTTGATCAAATACACTTTGTTTCCTTTCGAAAATGATTACAAAAACCTAGTTTCCTTCTTGATCTCTTTTGAAGGAGGTAGATGAACAGTTGATGATTAGCCTGGATGCTTGAGTCGTCTTGGACTTCGTGATCTCGTCGGCTTGATTATTTTTCCAAGAGGCTCTCGGTCCTTATTTATAGTCCCAAAACCAGAAAATTAGCTTCCTAATTTGGAAGCAAACAGTAAAGATTCACCCAAAAAAGTCTCAGCTCCTAACTCCTCTTTTCTGCGGCGGATCCGCGGCCAAAAGGGGGGTTTGGCCGCGAATCCGCAGCCCTATGATCTGATCGTTGGATCATTTTTCTGTGGCTTGATCTTTGTTACATGTGGCGATCTCTGGAACCTTTGGAACTTGGAAATCTTCTCGTAGTTGCTGCCAGACTTGATTTCTAAGTTTTGCTTTCTTAATTAGGCAGGTTTGCTTTAACAACTTGATTTCCTTGATTTTAGTCTTGAAAATTCTGCACAACAACTCAAATGATATTTAGTAGAGTTTGTTTTCTTAAGATTTGGTCAATGATATTTTTGCATACATTTTCCTACCAAATGCTAATTATAATATATAAATACATGAAAACAGTCTTTTTACAGATAAACCCTCATATGTATCATATATTATAATAAACACCTTTTCTAATATAGAAATAGTAGGAAAAATGTAATAACAAATGTGCAGTTTTATCAACTGAACAGTTGACATCAGCATCACTACAATGGAATATGGTACCAGGAGCGAATCATCATTTGCCATGAGAGGATTTAGGGATTTTGGTTTTTGTTTGGCATCTGCATTGCTGCACTGGAAAAATGCCAGGAGCAACTCATCATTTGCCCCGGGAGGATTTGGGGATTGGTTTTTGCTTGGCATCAGTATCGCTACACTGGAATATGGTACCAGGAGAGAATCATCATTTGCGCTTGCTTATCAGGAAGCGATGGCTTAGGAGACAGGTTTCGGTCCCTATGACCTAAGACTTTTCAACTTTGTGAGCCGTAAGGGTCTCACAAAGCATTTTCTCCCAACGGATCGTAAGGATCCCGTTGGTGTATCCTTAGGAGTCGTGGGGACTCCTAAGTGTGTTGCTCCTTTGTGAGTCGTAAGGATCTCATGCGGGAATTTTCTCCTCACAAAGTCGAGAGGACTTTGTGAGTGCATTTCATCTCTTTTTCATGAGTTTGCGCCTTTCGGGTTTTCACAAACTCGCCAGCAGTCCTGCTATTTTAACTCACAGTGCCCTTTCGGGTTTTCATCCGTGCCCATTTTTCTTGTGGACATGCTTTTTTTTGGGGACTTTAAAAGTAGTCTCACGGGCAGGACTTAGGAGAGATTTGGATTGTTTTAAGCCCGTGTATTGTATACGGTTTTGCAGGATGTATGATCCAGACCGTAGGGCCGGAAACATTTTGGGATTTTGTTGGCGTCTGCATCGCTGCACTGGAATATGGTACCAGGAGCGACTCATCATTCGCCGTTAGGGTATGGGAGCTGGAATTTGGTTGGCATCTGCATCGCTGCACTGGAATATGGTACCAGGAGCGACTCATCATTCGCCACTTGGGGTATGGGGTTTGGAATTTGGTTGGCGTCTGCATCGCTACACTGGAATATGACACCAGGAGCGACTCATCATTCGCCACTTGGGGATTGGGGAGCGATGGCTTAGGAGACAGGTTTAGATCCCTATCACCTAAGGCTTTTCAATTTTATGGGCCGTGAGGGTCCCATAAAAGCATTTTCTCCCTACGAGTCGTAAGGATCCCGTAGGTGCATTTTCTCCTTAGGAGTCGTGAGGACCCCCAAGTGTGTTTTTTCCTTTGTGAGTTGTAAGGATCCCACGAAGGTTTGTTCTCCTCATGCATCGTGAGGACACATGAGTAGGTCTTCCCAATGGAGCATAATTCTAAGGGCGGAGACCAGCCGCGTAACAGGTGATTACAATGGGGCGTGGGTATGATGAGAATTATTTGAGCCCGTGGATTGTATACGGTAGTCAATTTGGGGACTAACCGTAGGGCTGGGATAATTTTGGGAAATTGGATCTTGATCGGTGTTGGAGATAGTGCCCTCAGAGTCAATTATTGGATCACAGGCACGTGATTGCAATGATTGAGGGAGGACCTGTCCCAGTAGGACAGTCTTACTCAAGATGATAGTATGCTATCTGGTTTATCTTTATCATTGTATACTGCTTTAGGTGACCTTACGAGTCGCTATTGCACGTTGATAGAGCCCCTAGGATTCTTGCTTGACTACCAGCAGTATGAGGGCGATCATATACGTGGGAGCTGGGGTCCATAAGCACATCCTTAAAAGGTCCCTGGTCGTGGGTGTTTCGAGACAGGGCATCGATACTCCAGAGTAGACTAGTGTATACAGTCGAGACCCCGGCGAGGGGCGGTGGCCGGTCTCACAACCCACTGGTGTCAGTTGGTTCACCTAAGATGTATACAGGTGCTGGGTTATGAGTACACCAGACAGGACTCGCCGGGAACCTGCTAGTTGGGATTATACCAGATGTCAGATAGCAGTTCCCAGGTGACATGTGTACAGGTTAGTTCATCGACCTGAGATCGTCATTTGTCTCGTGTGAGTTCCCACTGTGCTTTGATTACTACCCTACCACGCTCAAAGGAGACGTGCAAACAGGTTTTAGTTGGGTACAGTCCCGAGCCACATGGAGGCAGTGAGCGGATCTGCAGGGGTTCGTCTCTCCCGGTATTGGGGGTGAGGTCACGCTGTGTCTAGGAGAGCCAGTACATGAAAAGTCCTTGGCCAAGGCAGGAGATTTACTGGTAGGTATTCCAGTAGTATCTCAGGGTGTTCTGGGCTGCACTCCGACACGACTTGTACCGCTTTTGGGGTCTGACTTTTACCAACCCCCTAGGCCCGCCATGCGATGCTCATAGACGAACGGACCGGACTGTACGGATATTGTCACTGACAGGCTCTGTAGGGTGTCAGGATGAGTTCGCTCTTCGACGTCCCTTTTGGTCAATAGCTGGCAGCCCGCCACGTATGGCTAATACCTCTGACGTGCTAGTGGTTAAATCCGCAGCCATAGTATTGACGAGTCTTTAGAGTCCACCACACACAGTTACTCAGGTTTTGGGCGAAACGGTGTAGAGGCCGTATAGAGATATGGCAGGGTTCGATCAGATACGTGCGGTATTGCACGGATCGTGATCGGACGGATTTTACTAGCCGGCTTTGGCTTAAGCCGGATCCTAGTATTAGACAGTGTAGTTTTGTCTCTTTGCATTTGTATTCAGTGGGAATACAAATGCGGGCATGTATATGCAGTAGCGGAGTTTTCCTGTAATTTATTACGGGATCAGTTTTCTGAAGTTGCCAGTTTGCATTCCGTTCCGGCCGGTTTTCCTTTGTTCCTTCACGGCCGGACTTTTTGATGGAGGGGGTTATTTGCAAGTGTGCAAATAATATTTGTGGAGGGGGTTTCTTGCATTTGTGCCTTCATAATCATGATGAGATTCTTTTTATATCTCTTCACTTGCTTTAAATGAGAAAAGATTTGGATGGGAATTGATTTGGCTTGAGATTAGCATATGGTGTGACTTTTATCCATTCATATCATCACACATTATCCCCACTTGCATGATTCCCTTTTTCCATCATCCATTCTTTTATGGGGCTGGCCACTTTGAGGGAGAAAGGGAGATTGATTTTAGGTGGTGGCATTTTTCTTTCATCCCATTCTTTGCTAGAAAATGAGAGCTCCATTTTTCCAAAGCTCATTCTCTTTCTCCACCTCCACATCCATGGCAACTTCTATAACCTCAAGAGACAAAGTGTTCTACACTACATCTACAGCAAATCTTGGACGCGTCGGCTAGCCAATTTCGCGCCCGAGTTGCCTCGGTGCAGAGGTGGGAGCTCGTAAAAGTATTTGGCTACATGGTGCCCTTTCCGACGAGGAGGTGACGGACAGAGATTCCGCGGGAGATCGGAGTGGAGACGAAGACCGAAGGACACGAATCGCTTGATATAACTCTCTACCCGTCTTTTAGTTTGCTAGTAGCTAGGTTAATGGCCCGATCCGGGGTTTTTTGGCGCGGTGGTGCCGGTTTGCTAGTTTGCAAAGTTTTTCGTTTCCGCATTTCCGGCGTCGGATCGACTACCGGGGCGCCGCTGTGCGCTTACATTGGTATCAGAGCCGCACCGTTAACCTAGTCTAGCTTGCTCTAGTATGTTTAAAACTCGATCGAACAAAAATCCCAAAAACCATATTTTCAGTGCACTGGTTTCTGTTGAAATTTTTTTAGCTCTAAAAATTTTTCAGGTTGTTGCAGAAACACAAGAAAGCAATTCTAAGCATTCTGGGAAAATTCGATGAAAAGATTCCTTAGTACGATCGCGGAAACGCGGCCAAACCCCTGGTTTGGCCGCGGTTCCGTGGTGGGAAAGTGCAATCTTTCACCAAATTTTTCTAGTGGGCTTTTGAATAGGAAATAGGGGTTTTGGAACATTCTTTTTGGGCCCAGATTTTCTGTCAGTGCTACAGTACTGCTAGGGGCCCACTTCGCTAAATTTGTTCGATCGGATATTTTAAACATGTTAGTTCACAGTATTTACATTATATCTGCGACCGTGAATGTTATTCGATCGGTAAACCCAGTCTATCTGCTATAACCCTTTTAGACGGATTTGCGAACGTGACATTCACGTTAATGTTCTGTGTTGTGCTGTGATGTTGCGGATTGGTCATGGGGGATAGCCTGGATAGAATGGTAATACTGTTTTGTTTTATATGTACATTTGATATTGCGGGGCGAGCTTCCGACATGTGGACTGACGTCACTGCCTGTATGTATTATTCTTTTGGGGCATGACCGGGTCGAGGTCGATGTACCCGTTGTATGTATATTTTACATTCTGTACTAGGATTACCCCGCAGAGGGGTGCACGGATAGCCGGGTTCTAGAGGGCAACGGGCCCGCATCTCATGGCATTGAGACGGAGGTGGCTTTACTCTAGAATTGGCGGGCTATTCGCTGCACTCGTAGGGGGTACAGGTTGACCCAGGAGGGGTGCCCAAGTCACCGGATTCCGTGAAGTGCTGGGTTGTCCATTCACGTTGCTGAAGGGGGCTGCCTTGCTTCAGGTTTTGGCGGGTAACTTGCCGCGCCCGTAGGGGTCTAGGATTTCATTGCACAGGCTATCCACACGACCAGGGGAACGTCGGGTTTCAGTAGCGGCTCTGTGAAACCCGGGGATCCCAGATATCTGTATTGTTCTGTGATGCTGTACATTTCTGTGATGTTGTATTTTATCACGCCTTGAGCGAAATATTATATATTGATATATATACTAGTAGATGTTGTATATGTTTTGCATCCGCGCTAGTCCAGTCCCCACTCTGTCGTTAGTTAAGTAACCTAACGGGTGATGACGGGGCCCAGTGGCGAATGCGGATGGCATATACGTACATCATTATTTTCATTCTTTTTGGTGTGATCAATTGATGGGACTGCGTTGATTCGGATCAATGCAAGCTAAACAAACCTATTCTGATGTTGTTGGAACACTTTTCAAAAAGCTGTTATTGCAAGGACGTTCACTTTTGTTTTGCACAGTGGTATTCAGTTGGAATATCCTGCTCCTCAGTCGACGAGGCAAGGGCCGAGATCCCTTCACCGGGAGTGACCCCTTAGACAGAAGTTTGCGTCAGGGCAATAACTTCACTATAGCCGATTACTTTTGCTTTGCATCGTGGTATTCAGTTGGAATATCCTGCACCTCATTCTACGGGGAAAGAGCCGAGATCCCTTCACCTAGAGTGACCTCTTTAGCAATGGTTTTCGTCACTATATTTTTAAAAGCTATCCGGTTCCTTCAACGATATCAAGTTCATTACGTTAAAGGTTTTTGCCAGAAACCATTCGTAGCCCTCCATCATTTCAGAACGGTAGCACTTAGTATTCATGCTATGTATGTTGGCCTTCGTCAAGGCATAGTGTATGGCAGCTATTTGTTACTTTGCTGCAGCATAGATAGATGCGTTGGTTTGGGACAGTCGTACTACTATTTTGGCCTTCGTCAAGAGTATGTACCGATGGGTTCAAATTAACCTGGATAATGACGGGTAGAACTTGACATGTGACTTATGATATGTTGGCCTTCGTCAAGGTCATAAGAGCATGGGGCAAAAATCCACATCGGGAGTTTCTAAAGAAACTGAAACTTGCCAGATATGCGCATACCTTCTGGAGTGTGATAACGTGAGCGGATTCCGTCACGTTATCATGCGATGATAGTTGGATCCCGATTCCCACTGATGAGTTGGTTTACTCCTCGGGTGATCCCGACTAATTCTTTTTTCAGGTTTGGAGGAGAATTTGACGTTACAGTGGGAGGTTTCCAGATTAGATAAATTGGTAATCATTCTGATCTAGGTTAGAGTGCACGCTGAGTGTTTCTTTTCTATCTCTCTTTGGCAGCGACCATTGACCCGACCCTAGACTATGATTCAGTGACCAAGTTGACCAAACCTTCTTAACACTGGCTTTTGGATTGTCAGAGTTGCAAACCTCATTGCTACTCCTACTTTTACCCTTTTCTCCAGGACACCTCGTATTACTACGAACGTCCACTTCCATTGGACAAAACCATCGTATGGTTATATACGAACTCGAAGGAATTCAAGGATGGTTTCTGGTTCTGGAGAAAACGAATAAGACTATTCAGTTGTCTTTTCCTTTTTCCTTCTCTCAAGTTGCGAGTACTCCTAGGTTTAGGAGATAGTACACCTATTACGCAAATTGGATAGTCTTCTTCCAAACCTTAGGCCGGTGCCGAACGGTAGGGAATGATGAAAACCAATTAGCCTAAACGGTGTACAGAAGGTATTAAGTTAAGACAAAGAAAGGGATTAGTAAGAGGGCAAAGTAAATTGCGACTACTATTCACGACCAAACCAAATATTTCTTCGCCAATCCTAAATCACCTTTGTATTTCTCCAGGACACTCCGTATCACTACGAAGATCCACAGTTTATTGGATAATCCATCGTATGGTTATATACGAACTCGAAAGGAACTTGTTCCAGTTCGGGGATGGATCCTGGTTCAGGAGAAATAGGAATAAGGTTTATTCGGTTGTCTTTTATCTTCACCTTCTCTTGCATTGCGAGTGCTCCTAGGATTAGGACAGTACACCCATTATGCTTATTGGATAGTCTTCTTCCAAACCATAGGCCGGTGCCGAACGGTAGGGAAGGAAGAAAACCATTTGGCCTAAAGGGGTGTACAGAAGGTAATGACTAAAGACATATAAAGGGATTTGGAGAGATGGCAAAGAATTATACGGTTACAGTTATGAATCTGGATAATGGAAGAGGCATTACTAGGAATACCGGGATACCCCATCGAAACATTTCAATGTTTCAGTTTCACTGTGTACTGTTAATAGAAAACTGATTTCCCAATTAGACACTTGATCCAGGGTATGTATTTACCAGGTATGATTCTCACATCTGTATGGTTTTACAGATGATGAGTGGGAGTAAGTTATTGGGAATTAGGTGATCATCCTCATTATATCGGGATTCGTTGTAATTGGTGATATTTGAGGAAGTCACTTGGGTTGTTTGCCGGACGGCAAATATTTGGTTTTGAATATCCGTTGTTATGCACCAATTTCAAATTGATATATCTGTACGTCTATTTTTATAGAGTGAGACATACCTTTTTGAAATTATGTCTATGACATTTACCTATATCAGTGGATGGTTAGGTAAGGAGCATTAAACAGCGGTGTAATTCTTCTTAACCATAAGTACAGTTTTCAACCTACAACACACAGTGAATGAGTTATTAGACTCAGGAGACTTATACAGAGTATTGTATATTGTCCAGTATCCATTAAGACATAGGGGTTGGTACTCGTGCTGTATTCTGTTTACTTATGCCTTCTCTAATTCTTAGACAGGTGTTTCGTAGAAACGCAGGGTCCAAGTTTTGAGAAGTTATAAGTATAAGAATAAAGTCGAGAACCAGATGTTGCAAGTATCAGGATTCTTCAAGGTGATCGAAGATGTAGATACTTGTGTATGGTATTCAGTTGATAGTAATGATAAAGAGAACTTGCTTCTCTTTCAGGTTACTCATAATTGGAATACTCCTAAGTTGAGTAACGCTGATCGGCCTCCTTCCATTTAGTTGACATGCACTGGAGACAGCTGCATGATTTGAATCTGGTTCAATTAAATCAGTGCCTCTGTTTCTATATTGGATATAGAACAGTTCATATCTTGACATTGTTAAGGTACGGGGAGTTGTCCGGCTTATGCTTAAAACCAGACTCTGGATAACTCAAGGCACGTTTCTGTAATGGCTGTTTGTAGGTTGACCCGGGCTATGACGAGAGTTGATTTTCTACTATCTGGAAGATCAATAGTGATATTGTTCTTGACTCGCCACAGTTTTAACAAAAATGGATTTTTTCAGAAAACAGTAGTGGGAGTATAGTAGAACTGGAAGTGATTCCAGAACAGCAAGCGATTACTGAAGATTTAATAAGAACCTAAAGATTCAATCTGGTTTGACATTCCATTGGCCACTCCGCAGATATGGTGGGTAACCTCAGGCACCCGAGAGGTACTTCGGTATGCTTAAGGACGGTGGCATGGAGGATCTTGTTTACCCAGACTTGCCATTGCCATTGTTCCAGACTGTGAGACCCGGCAGAAGGATGAGTATAGCGTCGTTCTAAACTAGCTTTAGAAGTGCACGTCTATATGACTCTGCCAGAAGGTTGTCGTGGTCAGTGGGAGTAGCGGAAGCATGGTGGACAAGTGGCTTATGTCTATTTATAGACTAAAGCAGATATAGCGGAGATAGATCATCTATTTCTGATGTGACAGTCATAGGTTTGACTTCATCAGAATAAGGGGATGGATCTGTTAAGAAGGTAGTAGGGTGTGATGTCCTAGTATTTGATGACATACACAGAGTAGGAAGTGATATTCCTATACTACGATCGGTTATACTTTGGTTGTCACACAGTAGTTTCTCCACATAGGAATTGGATCTTATATCGTACATTCTGGTTACTAGATCTATGGTTTTAGATCTAGATTTGGGTGGTTTCCCAATCTGGGTACTTAGACAGCATTCTATGAGTATTTAGAATGGACGACTCCTGGCACGGTAGTATACCTGCAGGTGATGGAGTCACCCTCTCTAAAGGTGTCTTACAAACTAAAGGGGAGAGGGATGTGCATGATTGGCAGATCATTTGCTTAGGCAGTTGAGTTGATCATGAGATGTCAAGTACCACACCAGATGTTGTTTTGCAGTAGGTGCAATAAGTTAATATTGATCCAATCCTGGAGAAACAGTCGGAAGCAGTTTTAGAACATAAGTTGATGTTCTAGGGATATGATAACAGCATTCTCCTTCGGGAAACAGTTATCATTCCAGGCTTCCAAGGTGACCTGGATGGCAGAGTGGCTGTCAGAGTTATAGTTTTCTCTCTGACTAGGGGCAGTATTTTGGACAGGTGGTCCAGGTGGATACTGAGGGAAGGCATGGCACATGATACTGATTAAGTTCAGTTGACGATACAGTCTAAGAGGGATATAATTTTGTATTACAGGATAATGTTATAAACATTTTCCTAAACCAAAAGTTGGTTGGATCAAGCACGTTGTGCAATGGCATTTATGTTCTAAATCAATCAACAGTTCTGAGCATAACAAACACACATAAGAGGAAGAGTTCATAAATGAACGAATCCTTCTTATGGCATTGTAGACTTGGTCATATAAATGCGACACGGCTAGCTAAGTTGCATAAGGATGGATATTTGAATCCTTTCGAACTTTCATCTTATGACACTTGCCAGTCATGTCTCAAAGGCAAAATGACCAAAACTCCATTTACGGGACACGGAGAAAGAGTTACGGAACTCTTGGGACTTGTACATAGTGATGTATGCGGTCCCATGTCTACACATGCCAGAAATGGTTCTGCGTACTTCATTACATTCACTGACGATCTCTCTAGATTCGGATATGTGTTCCTGATGAAACAAAAATCAGAAGCTTTTGAGAAATTTAGAGAATATAAACAAGAAGTCGAGAACCAAACCAGGAAGAGTATTAAAATCCTTCGATCTGATCGAGGAGGTGAATACTTGAGCAATGAATTCCTGGACTTCCTAAAAGAGAATGGGATTCTCTCTCAGCTAACTCCTCCATATACACCATAGCACAACGGTGTATCGGAAAGGAGGAACCGCACCCTATTAGATATGGTGCGCTCTATGATTAGCACAGCTGAGTTACCTATTTCCTTCTGGGGGTATGCGCTGGAGACAACAACATACCTATTGAATCAAGTTCCATCTAAATCTGTACCTACAACACCATATGAGATATGGAGTGGGAAGAGACCATGTCTTAAACGAGTTAAGATATGGGGTTGTCCGGCCTATGTCAAAAGGCAAAATCCGGACAAACTCGAGGCACGGTTAGTTCTATGCATGTTTGTAGGATATCCCAAACATTCACATGGATATCTTTTCTACCATGGCGAGGAACAAAAGGTGTTTGTTTCTCGACATGCCACCTTTTTAGAAAAGGAATTTCTTGCAAAGGAAATTAGTGGCAATGAGGTAGAACTGGAAGAAAATCCGGGTACACAAACTGAAACTGAAGATTTAGTGGAATCAGAGGATTCGGAAGTTCCCAATGAACCTCAGCCACTCCGCCGATCTAGTAAGGTTCCTCACCCACCTGAGAGATACTACGGTTATCTCATGGATGGTGCGAGCGAGGATTGCATCATGGAGGATGATGACCCAACTAGCTTCGAGCAGGCCATCATGAGTGTGGACTCAGTGAAATGGCTGGAAGCAATGCGGTCCGAGATGGAATCCATGTACACCAACAAAGTATGGACTTTGGAAGTTTCTCCTGAAGGGGTAAAACCCATTGGGAGCAAGTGAATCTTCAAGAAAAAACTTGGTGTAGATGGGAAAGTGGAGACTTTCAAAGCTAGACTTGTTGCAAAGGGTTTTCGTCAACGACCAGGTGTCGATTATGATGAAACCTTTTCTCCAGTGGCTATGCTTAAATCCATTCGGATCATGCTTGCCATCGCTGCATATCATGACTATGAAATCTGGCAAATGGATGTTAAGACCGCCTTTCTAAATGGTGATTTGGAAGAGTGCGTGTACATGACTCAGCCAGAGGGCTTCGTAGATAGTGAGAGCAGCGGAAAGGTATGCAAGCTGCTTAAATCCATCTATGGGTTAAAGCAAGCATCGCGGAGTTGGAACAACTTCTTTGACGTCGTTATCAAAGAGTTTGATTTCGTCAAAAACATAGATGAACCTTGTATATACAAGAAGGTGGCAGTGAGTAAGATTGTCTTCCTCGTATTGTACGTGGATGACATACTCTTGATAGGAAATGACATTCCTATGCTGCAATCGGTCAAGCTCTTCTTATCACAAAGATTCTCAATGAAAGATCTAGGGGATGCCTCCTACATATTGGATATTAAGATCTATAGAGATAGATCTAAAAGGATACTGGGATTGTCCCAATCCAGGTATATTGACACCATACTAAAGAGGTTTAGTATGGAAGAGTCCAAGCGTGGGTTTTTACCCACAATCTCAGCGCTCACTCTCTCCAAAGAGATGTCTCCCAAGACTGATTTGGAGAGAGCTCGCATGCAAGGGATACCCTATGCTTCGGCAGTAGGCTCTATCATGTACGCGATGCTGTGTACCAGACCCGATATAGCACACTCACTAAGTGTAGTGAGTAGGTATCAAGCTGATCCTGGAGAGAGTCACTGGACAGCTGTAAAGAGCATTCTCAAGTACTTACGAAGGACTAAAGAGATGCTCTTGTTGTATGGTAACGGAGAACTCCAAGTGGAGTCATTTACCGATTCGAGCTTCCAGAGTGATAAGGACGACTCTAAGTCGCACTCGGGATTTGTCTTCACCCTTTACGGAGGGGCGGTAAGCTAGAAGAGTTCCAAGCAGGAAACCGTGGCAGACTCGACGATGGAGGCTGAATACATTGCTGCCAAAGAGGCTGTCTGGATCAAGAAGTTCATTACTGAACTTGGAGTGGTTCCATCCATTGAGCATCCAATACCTTTGTATTGTGATAAAAATGGAGCGGTGGTTTTGGCTAAGGAACCCAGGTCCCATCAGCGATCCAGGCATATTCTGAGGCGGTATCACCTGATCCGGGAGATTGTAGATCGCCGGGAGATCGAGGTCAGGAGGGTTGACATGAAGAACAACACAGCGGATCGACTCACGAAGGCCATTCCCCAGATACATTTTGAGAGACTCTTCGGGATGCTTGGTATGCGATACTACAGCAGCTGGCCCTAGTGCAAGTGGGAGATTGTTAGTTGTATGTATGCCCTAGAGGCCAGTATTGTACAGATGATGTATATTATATTGGATGCTTGGACATATATAGAGAGTACTTTCTTTCTCGATATGATAGTATGCTATCTGGTTGCTCTTTATCTTAACATGTATACTTGTCTCTTAATACTGTCTTATAGTTACATGTTGGTAAAGCCCTTAGGATGTGTACTTGACTACCAGGACTATGATGCAGATCATACTAGTGGGGCCATGGTAGTCCATAAGTTCATCCTTTAATGTTCCTAGTCGTAGGTGTATCGAGACAGGGCATCGATATACCAGAGTAGACTAGCGTATATGCTTCTCGACCCATGAGATGGGCGATGGATGATCCTATATCCATTGGTGTTTGACATCAGAGATGGTATACGGGTGCTCAGTGAAGACTGGGTACACTGGACGGACTCGCTAAGAACTCCCAGTTGGTATTATACCTCACATCAGATGGCAGTTCTCTGGTGACACTTGTACAGGTTAGTCTGTAGACCCGAGATCGTCATAGAGTCTTGTGTGATTCCCACTGTGCTTTGATTTCCACCTTACCACGTCCAAGAGGGCATGCAAAATGGTGGTTTTTGGGTACAGTCCCGAGCCACATGGAGGCAATGAGCGATAGGAGGGGTTTCGTCTCTCCCAGTATTGGGGGTTGATGTTGCGCTGTGCTCGATTGACCATAACAGGGAAGTCACTGGCCAGGGCTGTTTTAGAGATTTACTGGTATGTGTTACCAGTAGTTTCTCGACCAGTTATGAGCCTCATATCAGCATGACTTATCGGTTATTGGGGTTTGACGTTTTCACCCTTAGACATGATATGCGACATATCAGACGAGGAGACCGGACTGTACGGCAAGTGTTACTGTCAGGCTTTTGCAGGAGTTGGAGAGGGCTTGCTTGCTGATCTTCTAATCGCTCAATACCCGGGTAGCCGTTACGTCCAGCTTGTACCGCTGACAGCTTGTGGGTGCTTGATGTGATCATCACCTACTGCCGGCGTATTGACGAGTCTTTAGAGTCCTACATAGAGGTTTTACTGGCTCAGGCAAAACGAAATAGGAGCGCATATGTGATATGTGCGGGACCGAGAATAATGCGTGTATGTGATACCGTATTCTATTCTCGCGACTTTTGTATCAGCCGGTTGTATGTGATATAGCCGAGTTATCGGATCAAGTGTTGATTCGATAAGTTGGTACATTTTGTATTAGTCGGTTATATGTGATATAACCAGATTATTAAGTCAAGTGTTGATTTAATAATTTAGTGTATAATTGTATATGTGATATACTAATTTACATTAACTAACTTTGGTTCACTTAAGCATTTGTTTTTCTCACTTGAGCACAACTTAATATATATATGTGATATATATTAATTTGTGTTTTGTTTATTGTATCATGGTTGTTGATACATCTTTCATGTTTGTGTAATACATACACCATTCTAATTGTGATATTAGGTTTTATTATTTAAGGTAATTACAAAATAAGTGGCGGTTTTTTCACAAGCATGAAGCTTGTAGAAGCTAGGGTTTGCTTTGACAAAGTCCACTCACTTTGTTTTTACCTTAGATATTTAGTAACCTAACCATCACACTTAGCCATGGTTATGGCTCTACATGGGTTAGTATATGATACTCACTCACCCATGGTTAGCTCACTCACTTGATCATTATCCTCATATTATTATTTGTTCATCTTCTTCCTTGAGCTCAAAAGCTCTCTAGGTTTTGATTAAGTGAGAAAGAAAAGTGAGAAAACAAATTCTAAGGTGTACCCACTTCCTATTTCTCCATTCTCTACTAGACTAGCACTTTAGTTTAGGGTGTTTGCTTCACTAATTCTTTAGTTAGTGAAGTAGAAGCTTGAGTTGGTATCCCCTCGACGTAGATCATCTTCGGCCTCGAAGACTTCAAGCAAGGACGCCCCTTATGCCTCGTGAAGCCATGCAAGAGCCCGGGAGAACCATGATCGTAGCGAAGGGACTACAACAAGGAGCTTTTGAAGTGAAGGACCGATCTATAAAGGTTGCATTTCGTATTCACTTAGATAGTAATCGGTTTACTATGTTTCCGTATTATATCCTAGCTAACGATTCTAGTTTAGAGTTACCTTTAACGGCAAAAATTTTAAAATGGCATGAACGATGCCTCCCGAAATCTTTCTACCGTCAAAGTGAACCCTACAAGTGCAAATCGATGAAACCAAAGAAAAAAAAGGTTTTATCACTACCAAAGGCAAAGGCTATACAAAGGTGTTTTTTTGGGCTCCCCAGCCTTACAAAATGCCCGGAGGCTTGCAAAAATTCCAAAAACAAAGAAATAAAAGGAGGAAGGCGAGGGCTTTAGGCCTCGGGGCCAGGTGCGACCTCAGGGTCCATGATGACCACCATGTGATGCATAGGGTCCTCGGTGGCTTCCTCGTCAGGAATCTCTTCCCCCTGCTCATCGGCGTCCACGAGGGGATATTCAGCCCGGAGGTCTTCATCGGCGAACCCCGGCATCCGGGCCTTAACGGCATCAAGGGCCTCGTGTCAGATACGGGTCGTGGGTACGGCCAGGTCATCATAGAAGTCCTTCGACTTCTTGTAGCCCTCCACCGCCTTCGTCGCCGAGAGATCGGCCCACTTCCCCGCTTTCAGGTCGACCGACTTAGCCGTCTCGGCTGCCGCCCCCAGCTCCTTTCGGAGGGTCTTCACCGTCTTCTTCAGGTTGCCGGCGAGCGCCTGAGCGTCCCCAATTTTGGCCTCGGTAGTCACGGCAGCCTCGCGGTACCGGGAAACCTCCCGTTTCCAGGTCTCCACTTCGCCCTCCAGGGAGGCAACCCTCGCCGCCACCGCCTCCAGCTCCATCTTGAAGCTCTCTTCCAGCAAGGCGAGCTGGCCCGCAGTCTTCATCGCCGGGACTATCACCTCGGCCTCCATGCGTAAGGCGGGGGCAACGTGCTGAAGAACCTGGGAGACAGGAAAAAGATCAGAAAGATGAAGGAAGCACCGAATCTAACAAAAAACCAAACACTTACCTGCACGGACTCCTAGGCGATGGATGCCAGCTGAGCCCTAAAGGTCCCCCCGGGGACTCTACCCCCGGCCGTTGTCTCTATTTCATGCAGAAGGCTATCCGCAATGGATAGCCCCGATGGCACTGCGAACCGGAGACCCCCTTCCTCCACCATGATCGGCGAGGACCGGCCCAGGGAAGATCTCTGAGAATTCCTCTTGAGCGGCTCCGAGGGAGAGCAGATCTCCTCCTCTGAGACCGGGTCCTCCAGAATTAGAGCCCGCTTCCGGCCCGACACTCTGCTGGGACCCGGGGCGGGATCCGCTCCCGAGCGCTCGCGGGACACTACCACCGGAGAAGGGGGAGCCAGGGAAGGCTTCGTACGAGAAGAGCTGGCGCCCCCAGCCTTCGTAACCTTCCTCGGCTGGCGCATAGAGGCTTTGAGCGAGTCCATATCCATAGGTCCTGCACAAAATAAATGCCAAAAAGTCAGCGACACAAGCAATACGCAAGCCAAAAAGCAAGCCTAACTTACCGACGAACTCAACGGGACTGAGCCCGGCCCAACTCAGGACCCTCTCAGACAGTAGCACGTCGGATCGGGGGATGGGCTCCCACGACGCCACTCTCACCGCGGAGGGGTCATTGGACTGGTTCCCCGGCAAGCATTTCTCCCTCGACCACTTTGTAGGCACGGGCTAGTCCTCGCCCTCGGGAAGGGAAACGAAGAAAAATTTCTTCTTCCAATCATGAATGGAAGAGGGCAGGGACACGACCCCTGTCCCGGCAGCGCCCCCCAGCCGCTTTCTAAAAGAGAGATAGACCCACCTCGGGTCGCCCGCTCGACCACCAGGGTGATTTTTGAAGACAAGAGAAGAATCGAGGAGGGAGAGGCTGAAGGGAACAGCCTGTAACTTCAGGCGGATCAGGAACCCGAGGAGGATCCTCCACGAGTTCGGCACTAACTGGCCAGGGGCCAAACCGAAAAAGTTCAGCGCTGCGACGACCTCGGGAGAGAAGGGCAGGCGCATTCCGCCCCAAAAAGCTTCCAAATATAGGGCAATCTCCCTGCCCCGTACTTGGCCCGCCCTCTCTCCCTCCTGGCCAGTCGGAGCATGTAACGCGAGGGGATATGGAAGTGAGCCTAAGCATTGACGAGCTCGTCCTCGTGCCTCACCCAACACGAGGTACCGGGGGCCACATCTACCGCCTCCTCCTTGGGGGCTGCCCCCGCCGCACGATCCCGGGGAGAGGATCCGACCCCTGCTCCCCGGGAGGACTCAGACACAACTAAAGGGTCCCTAGTACCTACTCCTACGACATCTACTGACTCTACAAAGGAAGAAATCTAACTTTGAGAAAAAGGATCCTCGGGAAACGAAAGCGGGAGAAAGAAGATGAGCGCCGAGCAACCAGGACTTAGAAGCGGGAAATATGAAGGAGTAGGGGCCCAGGGACGGGCCCCACCTCTATTTATCACTGCAAGCGACCTCATCCAACAGCGCCCGTCATCTCCCGCTAAAAAGCCTCCTCGTGTCTAGCGGCTCCGATCGCTCCACGTGTCGTTCCCGCACTGGCCCGCATCCCATCAGACGCCGCAGGCCTGCATGCGTCGCGGCGGCCAACCGACGCTTGACATATGTACCGTCGCTTTAGTGGCAGGTTGCACGAACCAGCGTACCTTCCTTAAATGCAGAGATCTCGCCCTAATTCGCTGACAGAAAAGACAGCTGACAGCCCAGGGGCACGTCCCGACGAAACCTTAGGAGGGAGCTCACCCCGGACGGCCCGACAGTCCACTCCTGACCCGACCAGCTGGATGGTCGGGAAAAGAGTGGGGGGCTAATGATGATGCTCGATATTGGCGACCTCCAAGATCACAACACGTAGCAGACGACGTGTCCCAAAACTCAGATGAAGGGACCCATAGGGGCCGACCAGGCCATCCGTGTACCCGACCCGCAAGCTCTAGGTGGATCTCCTCAGAGCCCCCTTGATACTGGCCTCCTCGGCCTCTCAGCTCGCCCAGAGCTGCCACTGGTCTAAGACTCCTCGGCCCTCTTGCTCGCCTCCGAGCTCCCCAGCCGAGGCTATCTTCCTCGGTCCCTCAGACCGACCAACTCCACCTCTCGCAGGCGTAACCACCGCTCCGTGAATCTCGCCATGCGCAGATTCTCTGTTAGTTATATGTATGCCCTAGAGGCCATTACTATACATAGGATGTATATTGTAGTGGATGCTTGGACATATATAGGGAGGACTTTCTTGCTCGACATGATAGTATGCTATCTGGTTACTCTTTACCTTAACGTGTACATTGATTGTCTCTTTGTTACATGGCCCTTAGGATGTGTACTTGACTATCTGGACTATGATGCGGATCATACTAGTGGGGACATGGTAGTCCATAAGTACATCCTTCAAGGTCCCTAGTCGTAGGTGTATCGAGACGGGGTATCGATATACCAGAGTAGACTAGCGTATACCTTCTCGACCCATACAGATGGGCGATGGATGATCCCATATCCATTGGTGTTTGACATCGGAGATGATATACGGGTGCTCAGTGGAGACTGGGTACACTGGACGGACTCGCCGAAAACTCCCAGATGGTATTATAGCTTACGTCAGATGGCAGTTCTCTGGTGACACTGGTACAGGTTAGTCTGTTGACCCGAGATCGTCATAGAGTCTTGTGTGGTTCCCACTGTGCTTTGATTTCCACCTTACCACGTCCAAGAGGGCGTGCAAAACGGTGGTTTTTGGGTACTGTCCCGAATCACATGGAGGCAATGAGCGATAGGAGGGGATTCGTCTCTCCCGGTATAGGGAGTTGATGTTGCGCTGTGTTCGATTGGCTATAACCGGAAATCCCTGGCCAGGGTTGCTGAGATTTACTGGTGAGTGTTACCTGTAGTTTCTCGAACTGTTATAGACCTCATATCGACACGACTTATCGAGCTATTGGGGTCTGACGTTTACCACCCCTAGGCAAGATATGCGACATATCAGACGACGAGACCGGACTGTACGGTAAGTGTTACTGGTTGGATTCACAGGAGTGTGAGCGGGCTTGCTCGTCGATCTTCTGATCGCTCAATACCCGGGTGGCCGTTACGTTTAGCAGACCGCTTGCGGCTTGTGCGCGCTTGATATGATCATCATCTGCTGCCGGCGTATTGACGAGTCTTTAGAGTCTTACACAGAGGTTTCCTGGCTCAAGCGAAACGAAATAGGAGCGCATATGAGATATGTGCGGGACCGAGAATAATGCGTGTATGTGATACCGTATTTCATTCTCGCGATGAATGTTTCGATTGGTTGTATGCGATATAACCTAGTTATCGAATCGAAGATTGATTCGATAAGTCGATACATTAGATACTAGTCGGTTATGTGCGACATGACCGGATCATTGAATCAAGTGTTGATTTAATGACTTAATGTATAATTATATATTTGATATATTACTTTGCATTAACTAGTATTGGTTCATTTTAAAAGGATTTTCTCACTTGATGTGCACATTGTATATGTGATATATTTTTGTGCACTTGATTGTATCATGTTTGATGATACATGATTGCTAGGGTTTGTGTAAAGAATTAAACATTGGTTAAGTAAATGGTTAGGGTTTTTATTTATTTATTCATTCATTTATCTTTTTGTTTTGGATTAAACAAAAAAAATGATAAAAGAAAACAAAATGGTTGCTTTCTTACATGAAGCTTCTTGAAGCTTCATGCAAGTTTGACCAAAGCAACCATTCTTGTCTTCTTCTCCTAACCCTAACCATTCCAACTAACCTTAGTTAATTCTCTACACCTAACCATGGTTGATATTATGATAAGAATGATTTTATTTTCTATTATATAATATACTTATCATAATAATTATCTTCTTCTTCTTCTTATTCAAGAAGAAAACCTTGCTTCCATCAATGGTGATTTGATGAAAAGAGTGAGAAATCCAATTCTAAAGTGAACCCACTTCCTATTTCTTCATCCTCTACCTCATGCCAAGTAGTATAGGGTGTTTTCTTCACAAGTTTCATGACTTGGTGAAGTGGGAGCTTGATCTTGTGATGCCTCGACATAGATCATCTTCGGCATCGTAGTCGATGACCTAGCCCGCCCATTTCTCCGATGAAGCCGACACTAGAGTCCAAGATCCGATTTGTACAGTGCAGGGACGTCTACGTAGAGCTAAGGAAGTGGAGAACCGGATCTACAAAGGTTGTAGCCTCTTTCTTTTAGTTAAGTTGTTAACTAGTTTCTTTTTTTCGCCTAAACTCTAGTCAACGATTCGTATTAGGGTTTCCCGGCACTTGTAAAATTTGAAATTGGCATGGTTGATGCCTTGTGAGACCTCATCATGGTGCATAGGAACCCTACAGTGGTATCAGAGCTACTAGGCATTGGATGTCGACCTATGGGGGGTTCTCACTGTGTGACATTGTGGCGAAGCATAGGCTCTTACCCCCAGGGTGTCCCGAGACCGGAAGGTGTTCCGGCGGGTTGTAGTCCTCGCGAGGGGGCATGCGTAAAAAGTAGCTGCTGAGGGACCCGTTGGTGCCACGGTGACCCCATTGGATGGGGTGGCTGCCTGACCTACAGTGGTATCAGAGACTAGCTAGAGCCTTAGGCGAAGTCTAGACGACGTTTGAAATCCGAACGAACATCGAAACCCTAATCTAAAATGCTCTTAGGAAATTTTCTGTAAATTTGGATTTTTGTGAATTAAAAATATGCAGAAAATTCAGCAGGGAATTTTAAGAAATACTGTGCAGCACGTGCCCGTGATTCATCTAAAGCGCGGCGGAACTGCGGCAGAAGCATGTCTTCTGCGGCGGTTCCGCGGCCAAATAATGACGTCAGCCTTCCTAAATTGCACAGTGATTCCTATATTCAGGTGCTGTATTTTCTGGGCATTTTTAATATTCACTCAAGAGTTGAGTTTTCTGGGTTATATTGGGAGTTCGTAGATTCGATCGGATTATCAGATTTTGTCTATGTGGCTTTCCGGGTATTTTTAGAATATGTTAAAAAGTTCGACCAGATATAAATACCCATCTTTTCCCCTGTCGGAAAATTTCTAAGTGTTGGATCTTTCCGTGGTTTAAATAACGTTCTAAGTAGTGCAAGTAACACGATGGTCCCTCTAGAAGACAACAAACCTTAACTCGATTATGTGACCGTCTTGAACTGCCTTTTGAACCTTCGGGTTTGGGGCAGTACGGCGTGCCACATGTGAGGCGTTGGCTTGACCCTTCTACGGCTGGACCGTTGGTACTGAGGCATGAACTGGATGTTTTTAAATTTGTTTCATGTGTTGAGCTGTTTCGGGGAAACTTGGGTGTTCGATTGTTCGATCAGAAAGTTTAACATTTTCTATCTTATTCGGAATGTGATACAATAATTGGAATCACAATAAGTTATGAGATAACTGAATGAATGTTATAAACATAACAGTTTAGTCTCACTTGATCGGTTGCCACGGAATTTTGATGTGATCAAAAGTCTGTCGCAATCACGTAGCGTACGCGGATACTCGCCGGGTAAACTTAATAGACAGCCTCGCTCCATAGCCCCGACCAAGTGACTGTAGGAGAACCCCGTCGCCTAAAGCATCCGTTCGGGTGCTCGCGGCAGCGGTGTTCCGCCTTGGTGCGCTTCGTCGAAGGCGTCGGGGGTGCGGCCGCCTACTAAAGTTTGCGACGAGCATTCGATCAGGATGTCGGGAATCTTGTTGAATTGCCCGACTTGATATTGAAAATTGTTTTCGATAATGAGACTAAAATGCCGGGTTTATAATTGTTAGGCATGCGATGTCTAAGGAATTCATTTGGTTAGGCATGTGATGTCTAAATGAGGTTGCGGATTCCAACTGTTGTAGTTTTACACTTTCTTTTCTGTGACCGTAAGTGTAATATGTGATATCGCCGGTTTCGTTGCTATATGTCAACGACAATTGGGATGCGCATATTTACTTACGTTGATGACATGTGATGTTATGTGTTGCTGGATATGTTATATTGGACCGTCGTGTTTGAATAGCCTGGTTTTTTTTATGTGAGATGAGTGTTTTTCATTTTCATTCATGTAAAAACTTGTATGTAATATTCTTTTATTGGGACACTTCCAGGTTGCGGAAGATGTTACCCTCTGTATATTATTTACTTTTCCGCACTAGGATGACCCAAGGAGGGGAGCATAAGTAACCGGGTTCTGGAGTCCAGTGGGAGGCCAACTCGAGGAGTCGAGTCCGGGTCTCCTAACTCTAGAATTGGTAGGGTTGCTTGCCGCTCTCGTAGGGGTCTAGGGGTGTGGGTTTGGCTATTCATCGCGACCGTGGAATCCGTGTTTTATACTGGCTCGTATTGAAAACACGGACGTCCTAGTATATCCAATATTTCATATGTTTCTTCTGCTGCGATATCTGTGATGTGATCATGTGATATGTTCTGTGATGGATACAGTATATAGTATATATGATATATTATATAGACGTTACTTATGTTTTGCACTCGCGCTAGCCCTGCCCCGCTCTGCCGTTAGTTACCTAACCTAACGGTGCACGAGGGGACATCGAGGCGAATGCGGATGGCATAAGTGTACGTCGTATTTATCTGTGATGTTTAGGTACTTAAATGATGGGACTTCATTAATATGATTAATGAAAGTAAAAGAAACCTAAAGATGTTGTAGAATCGAATTTCAAAAATAAAACAGGTAGCTACAGTTCTTGCTTTGCACAGCAGTATATATGATATATCCTGCACCTTATTCGATAAGGAAAGGACCGAGATCCCTTCACCGGGAGTGACTCCTTTAGCAATAACTGGCAGATGCTACACACTCGGTTTGTCTTTTGATTGCTTTTAAGAGTTTTTGCTATGCACAGTGATATATATGATATATCCCGCACCTCATTCGATGAGGAAAGGGCCGACGATCCCTTCACCGGGAGTGACCCCTTTAGCAAAACTAGAAAAGCCTCAGAAACACTCCATTTTAAAATCATTTGATTCTGCAACGATATCAAGTTCATTACGCAATAGGTTTTCAGAAAAACCTGTCGTAGCCCTCCGTCATTTCAGATAAGTAGTAGTTAGTATTCGTGCTGCGTTTGTTGGCCTTTGTCAAGACGTAGTGTGCGGTAGCTGACTGGTGCTTATCTGCTTATGCATATGATGCAGATTGGATTAGGGTAGTCGTGCGACCTTGTTGGCCTTTGTCAAGGGTCGTGCGGGTGGGTTTAATTCAATCAGGAAATGACGGGTTGAACTTGACTAGCATCCTATGGTTTGTTGGCCTTTGTCAAGGTCATAGGAGGTTAGGGGCAAAATATTATCGGGAATTTCAAGTGTTGAAATTTGCAATGAGATTGCATACCTTCTATGAGATAGTTGGATCCCGATACCCGCTGCGAGTAAGAGTTACTCCTGGGAGAGTTTTACACATTATATTTAGCCGATCAAGTAGGTGTCTAGAAAGGTGTCAACGGGGTTACGCCTCTGGGAAAACGAGGTTTACATTAATTAGGTTCGTGCGAAAGCACGGGGGACCTCCCTCAAAGTACCGACACTGGCCTGGCTGAAAGATTGGCGAACCTGTAGCGTGTAATTAATCCCAGCTAGTCTTTCCTTTTAGGGTTTGAAGGAAGATTTGATAAAACAGTGGGAGCCATCCTGATTAGATAAAATAATAACCAATCTATTCTTGCAAGAGCGCACGCTGAGTGTTTTCTTCTCTCTCTCTCCAGGTAGCGACCATATCACGCCTTAATCAAGATAATAATACGGATATTTGACCGAACCCGCTTGTTATACTGAGCTGGGGAACGTTAGTCCCGCTCCAACTTATAATTGTTATAAGACAGAGCAGGAAATTGGGGATTACCAGATTTCCCATGCCGCCCAAACGAAGAAAGTGCATATGATGCATCTCCTTCGGGTGTGTTCGTTACACAGAACTGTTTCTCAGTATCCTCTGCGTCCTGGGTATCTGATACCGGAACAGGATCCCAGATATGTAATCTGTTTCATAGGGCTACAGAAAGGCAGAGAACTGAGAACGGGTGATAAGTTTCATGAGACAGAAAACGGGGCAAGTGTTGCAGCCAAGTCTGTTGGTCACTGTCACCCTGTATTACCAATACATTGATTCTGAACGAATGTTATTAGATACCGAACCTGATATACAAAATCATATCAGTCTCTTTATTAGTAAAGAAATGATATAATTTTGTATTGTTGGATAATGTTTTGAACATTTCCTATATCAAAACTTGAGCGGTTCAGGCACGTTATCTAAAAGCATTAATGTTCTAAATCAAACTACAGTTCTTAGTATACAGAACACACATAAGAGGAAGAGTTCAGAAATGAACGAATTCTTCTTGAGGTATTGTAGACTAGGTCATATCAATGCGACCCGACTAGCTGAAGTTACATAAAGATGCATATTTAAATCAGTTTGAATTTACATCTTGTGAAACTTGCCAGTCATGTCACAAAGATAAGATGACCATAGCTCCGTTTATTGGAAACAGAGAAAGAGTTAGTGAACTCTTGGGATCGATACATGTTGATGTATAAAGGTCCCCAGTCTACAAATGCCAAGACCGGTTCTTTGTACTTCATTACATTCTCTGATGATCTCTCAAGATTCAGACATATGTTCCTATTGAAACACAAGTTAGAACCTTTTGAGGTATTCACAGAATATAAGTTAGAAGTAGTGAACCAAAATACGGGTATAAGTATTATGTCCTTTGATGTGATCAGGGAGGAGAATACTTAAGCATGGAAATCTTGGCTAATTCTAAAGGAGAATGAGATTCTCTCTCAGCATTACTCCTCCGTATACACCATAGCACGATGGTATATCGGAGCGGAGCAATCATACCCTATATGATAAGGTGTGCTCTATGATGAGTACTACTGAGTTGTCTATTTCCTTTTGGGAGTTATGAACTTGAGAAGTTGCATACCTATTGAATAGGGTTCCAATCAAATCAATTGCCTACCACTTCATATAAGATATGGAAAGGGAAGAGCCCATATCTTAAGTTTGTTAAGATTTGGGGTTGTCCGGCCTATGTCTAAAAGCAAAATCCGGACAAGTTCGAGGTAAGGTCTGTTATGTAGAACTGGAAAGGTTCCAGATATACAAACTACAGCAGATGATTTGATAGAACCAAAGGATTCAATAGTAACCAACGAACCTCAGCCTCTCTGCCGATCTAGTAGGGTTCCTCACCCACCTGAGAGTTACTTCGGTTTCTCTATAACAGTGGGAGCGAGAATTGCATCATGAGATGATGACCCAACTAGTTTCGAGCTGGCCATTAGGAGTGAGACTCTGTAAGAATGGCTGGATGTTTAGCGATCTGAGATGGAATCCTTCTACACCAACAAAGTATGGACTTTGGTTGCAATATCTGAAGGGTTAAATCCCCATCAGGAGCAAGTATATCTTGAGAAGATTACTTGGTATAGATGGAAAGGTTGAGACTTTCAAAGCTAGACTTGTTAAAGGTTTTCGTCATTGACCAGGCGTGGATAATGATGAAACCATTTTCCAGTGGCTATGCTTAAGTCCATCCGGATCCTACTTGCCACGGCTACATACCATGATTACGTTATCTGGTGGTTTGGTGTCATGACTGCTTTTCTAAATGATGTTTTAGAAGAGAACGTCTGTAAGTACACAGCCAGAGGGCTTCGTAGACAGTGGGAGCAGCGGAAACGTGTGCAAGATGCTTTATAGGATAAAGCAGACATCGCGGAGTTGGAACGTCTGTTTTGATGTAGTTGTCAAAAAGTTTGACTTCATCAAAATGGTAGATGAACCTTGTATATACAAAAAGGTAGTAGGGAGTATGGTGGTGATTCTCATAGAGTACGTGGATGACATACTCTTGATAGGGAAGGAGTTTCCTATGCTACGCTCGATCAATCTCCGCTTATCACAATGATTATCCATATAGGATCAAAGTGATACCTACTAAATCTTGGGTTTTGGATCTATGAGATAGATCTAAATGGATGTTAGGATTCTCACTAGTTGTAGTGAGATGGTATCAATCGATCCTGGGGAGAATCACTGGAAGGGTTCCAGAGTGATAAGGACGACTGAAAGTCAGTCATAGGCATTGTCTTTTCCTTCAGTAAAGGGACGGTATGTTGGAAGAGTTCCAAGCTAGATACCGTGGCTAACTAGACGATAAAGGCAGGATACATCGCTACTTAAGATGCTACCAAAGAGGATGTTTGGGTGTATATTGGTTCATGAGATGAACTACGTTCCAACCATTGTGAGACAATGGAGTTGTGGCTTATGCCAAGGAACGCCGGTCTCATCAGTGATCCAGACATATTCTAAGGCAGTGTCACCTGATCATGGAGATGGTTGATCTCCAAGGGATCAAGATTAGGAGAGTAGACTCAGAGGACAACACGGCGGATCCACTCACAAAGGCCTTTTCCCAGAGAGAGACTATTATGGGATGGTTGAGTATGAGATACTTCAACCACTGCTATCAGATGGCCCTAGTGCAAGTGGGAGATTGTTAGTTATATGTATGCCCTAGAGGCCATTACTGTACATTGGATGTATATTGTAGTGGATGCTTGGACATATATAAGGAGGACTTTCTTGATCGACATGATAGTATGCTATCTGGTTACTCTTTACCTTAACGTGTATATTGATTGTCTCTCTGTTACATGTTGGTAAAGCCCTTAGGATGTGTACTTGACTACCTGGACTATGATGCGGATCATACTAGTGGGGACATGGTAGTCCATAAGTACATCCTTCAAGGTCCCTAGTCGTGGGTGTATCGAGACGGGGCATCGATATACCAGAGTAGACTAGCGTATACCTTCTCGACCCATACAGATGGGCGATGGATGATCCCATATCCATTGGTGTTTGACATCGGAGATGATATACGGGTGCTCAGTGGAGACTGGGTACACTAGACGGACTCGCCGAGAACTCCCAGATGGTTTTATAGCTTACGTCAGATGGCAGTTCTCTGGTGACACTGGTACAGGTTAGTCTGTTGACCCGAGATCGTCATAGAGTCTTGTGTGGTTCCCACTGTGCTTTGATTTCCACCTTACCACGTCCAAGAGGGCGTGCAAAACGGTGGTTTTTGGGTACAGTCCCGAATCACATGGAGGCAATGAGCGATAGGAGGGGATTCGTCTCTCCCGGTATAGGGAGTTGATGTTGCGCTGTGTTCGATTGGCTATAACCGGAAATCCCTGGCCAGGGTTGCTGAGATTTACTGGTAAGTGTTACCTGTAGTTTCTCGAACTGTTATAGACCTTATATCGACACGACTTATCGAGCTATTGGGGTCTGACGTTTACCACCCCTGGGCAAGATATGCGACGTATCAGACGACGAGACCGGACTGTACGGTAAGTGTTACTGGTTGGATTCACAGGAGTGTGAGCGGGCTTGCTCGTCGATCTTCTGATCGCTCAATACCCGGGTGGCCGTTATGTTTAGCAGACCGCTTACGGCTTGTGGGTGCTTGATATGATCATCATCTGCTGCCGGCGTATTGACGAGTCTTTAGAGTCCTACACAGAGGTTTCCTGGCTCAAGCGAAACGAAATAGGAGCGCATATGAGATATGTGCGGGACCGAGAATAATGCGTGTATGTGATACCGTATTTCATTCTCGCGATGAATGTTTCGATTGGTTGTATGCGATATAACCTAGTTATCGAATCGAAGATTGATTCGATAAGTCGATACATTAGATACTAGTCGGTTATGTGCGACATGACCGGATCATTGAATCAAGTGTTGATTTAATGACTTAATGTATAATTATATATTTGATATATTACTTTGCATTAACTAGTATTGGTTCATTTTAAAAGGATTTTCTCACTTGATGTGCACATTGTATATGTGATATATTTTTGTGCACTTGATTGTATCATGTTTGATGATACATGATTGCTATGGTTTGTGTAAAGAATTAAACCTTGGTTAAGTAAATGGTTAGGGTTTTTATTTATTTATTCATTCATTTATCTTTTTGTTTTGGATTAAACAAAAAAAATGAGAAAAGAAAACAAAATGGTTGCTTTCTTACATGAAGCTTCTTGAAGCTTCATGCAACTTTGACCAAAGCAACCATTCTTGTCTTCTTCTCCTAACCCTAACCATTCCACCTAACCTTAGTTAATTCTCTACACCTAACCATGGTTGATATTATGATAAGAATGATTTTATTTTCTATTATATAATATACTTATCATAATAATTATCTTCTTCTTCTTCTTCAAGAAGAAAACCTTGCTTCCATCAATGGTGATTTGATGAAAAGAGTGAGAAATCCAATTCTAAAGTGAACCCACTTCCTATTTCTTCATCCTCTACCTCTTGCCAAGTAGTATAGGGTGTTTTCTTCACAAGTTTCATGACTTGGTGAAGTGGGAGCTTGATCTTGTGATGCCTCGACGTAGATCATCTTCGGCATCGTAGTCAATGACCTAGCCCGCCCATTTCTCCGATGAAGCCGACACTAGAGTCCAAGATCCGATTTGTACAGCGGAGGGATGTCTACGTAGAGCTAAGGAAGTGGAGAACCGGATCTACAAAGGTTGTAGGCTCTTTCTTTTAGTTAAGTAGTTAACTAGTTTTTTTTTTCGCCTAAACTCTAGTCAACGATCCGTATTAGGGTTTCCCGGCACTTGTAAAATTTGAAATTAGCATGGTTGATGCCTTGTGAGACCTCATCATGGTGCATAGGAACCCTACATTCTCCGCCAGCAACATCCCACGTTCCACGCCATCACGATCCCCATTAACGGGCAATCCGCTCTTTACACAGGCGTGACGTCGGGAGCGTAACTGCCGGCGAGATCTTCGCGCCTGCTGCTGCCGCCGCTATATAAACCCCCATCACAGTGGGGTCAAGTAAGCCATTTTTATTCCACTTAGCCGTTACTCTGCTTGGATCTAGTACTAACTTGATCGTCGGAGGGTCCTCGGTGGTACCAAACCACCCCGGGACTTCTTTGCAGGTACTCGGCGCTAAACTCCTCAAATCACCAATCTCCTCAAACCCATTGAGACCCATACGCAACAGGAGATCACCTTCAAAATCCACTGGGAGATCGACGGAAGACAACATCCGACGGAGACCCGAAAATGACCTCCATCAAACACGGACTCCACCAAGCTACCCAAAAGATGCCCTAAATTCTCCATCTCTTTCTCCTTTGTCCTAGCGTACTACACAATCAATCGAATAGCGACTCAGCATATTCAAACTTTCCGCCACAAATGAATAATATCCTTCCCCCCTCCCCCCTCCCAAATATAAGAAATTCTACCGTGTTCCAGCCATATATACATGTTCATGAAAAGAACAAGAACATGAACCCCACCTAGATACCCGTAGGGTGTCCGAAATTCTCAATCTCTTTCTCTCCTGTGTTAGGTGTTACATCTGGTGCATTGAAACCATGCATTCACTTTGGAATTTGAAACGAAAGTTACACATAACCCCTTCATAATCCCCTCGATATGGTGAATCTGTACATATTCCTCTTGACAAGTCTATTACCCTGCATCACACATGCTTAAAAATCTGTTCTATATACATTTGTAGAGAAAATAAACATATAATTTAAAATTTTAAAATGGCGAGGCCCATCAAGATGTCTCTCTTTTCCAAAAAGAAACATGAGAGAGAGAGAGAGAGTTAATGATGTGGACCACTTGAGAGCATGGTGCAATTTTCTCAGTTTTTTTTTGAAATATTTTTCTGGAAAAATGAGAAAAAGACACATGGACCCCTAAGCTCTAGTTATAATAGTACAAGTGAAGTGATCAACGGTATTTAAATATCCGTAGAGGAGTTAATGTGTATCGATTGATACTTGTGAAATTATGTGTGGCCAGACATATTTTGAAGAAACTTTATAAAATTTGATAATTTGTGCTTTTGTGGATTCCTGATATTATTTTCTTTCTTCATGTTTAACATTGGAGCAGGTGATGCCAAGTAGAGTATGTAACTGAGATGTGATTATAAGTCTAGACGGTTAAATACAATATGAGGAAATGGTGCCTGCAGGCCCAAACTACAGTGACCTTTTATCTGGGCTAGTGGTGCCCGCTGACTATTTTGCAGTTAGGCCCCTGGACCCCACTGGCCCATATGAGAGACCACTGCAGTTTTGGGCTGCAGGCCCGTTTTCTCATACAATATACCATGAATTAGATCAGAGACGGAACAATTCATTTGAATATGAAAAAGAGAGCATACGGGTCTCCGTCATCGACAACACACGGAAGCAAATTTCTCTAATATTACCAGTATGATTGATTTTATATCTTTATGTGTTGTTTTGCGAGTAATCCTATCAGTAAATTTCCAACTCCACGGCTACTTATGAGTAATTGCCAAATCCATGCATGGAGCCTCAAATATCATAAACACACTTATTTCTTCCTGGATAATGTCATCGAATCAGCCAGAAGCAGTATTCTCAACTTTAAACCCAACTAATTCAAAAACAAACATAAAAATAAAAGAAAAAGTGAATTGCTCGTCCAAAAAAGAACTGAAATCAGACATGTTCACCTGTCAGAAATCGGGTTTATTTGGTTGAAAACAAAGTCTGAATGTAGGATGGGCATTCTGTGAGAAAATCTAGCACATGCACATGTACTAAGACCAAGGTAATATGGTTGCAGTAGAAATTGCATTATAAATATGAAGGATCCCTATGTGATCGAAACAATTCAATATCGAAAAATTGTGCGAAGACTGAAGGAGTTGGTTATTAAATTGGACCTAGACCAATCATCTTTCACAAAGAGTGAGAAGAAAGTGCCTTGTGCTTCATCAAATTGGAATTGTAAGAGAACATGTAGAATGGAGGAATGAGATATTGATCAATTTGAGTAAGTTGGCAGTTTACTAATAGATCTCAAGAATTCATCAAGACAACTCCACTAATTAGCAGTGTGTTATAGCTTCAAATTTCAGCAATCAAGTTCATAATTTATTCTACTGAGCCTTGGTTGTTTTTCAATGATTTCGAACATAGCAAATCTAAACTTTCTTCGTAGTCTAAAAGAATTGAAGGGTACTGATGATGCTCAATACTGAGAACTCCCCAGCTCACGACACGTGGCAGATGACGTGTCCAGGGCCTACGGAAAAGGAGTAAGAACGGTAAATTGATGACGTACCGCGGGCCTTCCTCCCGAGGATGTTCCCAACCTTCGGTGGCCTTCCAGACCACTCCTATGCTCGTCTTACAAACAACCAATGGCTCGCCTACGAGCCTTCCCGCACGCTGAGCTCTCTCAGCCCTCCTAGCTCGCCTCCGAGCTATCACAGAACCAAGCATTCTCGGCCTCCCGCTTGTCCCCAGGCCTCCCGCCGAGCTTAGCTTCCTCGGTATCACCGACCGACCCACAACACAGATTGTAACATTTCAGAAAAATAAAATATTATTTTTGGGAATTTATATACTGAAAGTAATAAATATTATGAATATTTTAATGATGTGGTATAATTATATACCGATAGTTTGGAAAATATTGGAGAATTAAATTGAATGGTGATTTTTGGAGGGATTTATGTGATTTAGGCAAATTATAAATTTTTATAATTAATTATATACAAGTTTATCCTAAACTTGATTAATGTTCACTAATCACACATTGATGGTGTTTTGTGCATGTGACATGCACTATGTCATATTACACATTTGTTACATTTTTCTATCATGGTTTTTTCTTTTTCATTCATGGTTTTGTTTTAAATGAGATGAAGAGATAAAGAAAAAGAAAAGAAAAGAAAACGAAATAGAATAAAGAATTAGGTATGGGAAAGAGAGAGAGAGAGGTGAGGGGGTCATTTGACCCTTGGCTCATGGCTCCCATTTCATCATCTTCATCTTTTTCTTCTCCATCTGCTCAACCATGGCCGCCCTCCTCCTTCCACCTCTTCCTACACCTCATATCAACCCCAAAAATGCATCAAAACCTTGCACCCTCTTCACTACAAAAGTACACAAGCTCACTACTAGCATGGGAGACCAAGAAAGATAGGATTTTGAGCACTTGGGGCAACTCAAGAAAATTCTTGAGTTGCCAAATGAGGCAGTTTTTTCATCATTAGTGTAGTATTTCAATTCCTTTAGCATCCATGTTAGTTTAGAATCGATTAAGTGTGGTTTCGTGATCTTGAAATTTTCCAAGATAAGAGTTGTACGAGATTATGAGTGGGGAGAGTGTAATTGAGGTTAGATGATGCCATAAAACCCCTCTAGTGTTAGAATGCAGGACAAGACCTGAGACCAAACCCCAAATTGCGAAGTTTAGATTTGCCGATATCGGGTTTTTGTGGAATTAGTGATGGTATTTAGAGATCTGCTTCTATCTCGAGAACCTAAAAATTATTTAGCGATTACAGTGATACAAGCAGGCATCCTTGAAGCTACAACTGAGACCCGGTACCAGAATTCCACTGTTAGGCCGCAAATTATATCCCTTTGGCCGCAAATTGCGGCCTGGGTAGTTTAGAAATGGTTCGTGCTTGGTCCATAGCTCCTATACCCTCTAATTAGACCCTCCGCATATAAATACGCGTATTGTGAGACTAAATGATTATCAGGATATGCTTTAGGTGTTCACGGGTTAGTTTTAGTGTAATTGTAAGATAGTACTTATAGTGTAATTTCTTGGTTACGAAACCCTAGTGTAAGGGTATACATACACACACATGCACACACGTGATATATTTTGGTGTATATGTTATATGTGTGTGTGTGTGTATATATATGGATGTGTTGCTATATATATATATATATACGTATACACATATGTTGAGGATAGTATATGATACTTGGAGATGAGTCGATGAGATTGGCATGATGCCGTGAGATCGGTGATGTGACTTGGGTCGTATTATGAGATACGACATGATATTATAGCGGATTATTGGGCGATATGTTTTCATACACACGCGGATATATATGTTGATGGTATCAGAATGTACTAGATTTTAGATCAGCAACCCTAATTCAGGATATGATGATAAGGATACCAGATGAATAATGAGATAAATATGATATTCGACCCGTACCCCGATTTGAGATGCCGTACGATGGATTTTACCGTACGAAGTATAAATATGATGATTGATCCGCACTCTTGACTCGAGGATGTCGTATTATATATTTTATCGTATGTGACGCTGTTGAGGCAAGATCACCGACTACTAGATATATCGACTCAGACTTAGCTGGATTTCCTTATCCTTTTGATTTAGTTTCTTAGTTTAGTCCCGTAGTTATCAGGTAGATGTTAGACTGGGCTCGAGTCATACTTATTTTCAAAATTAACGAATCGTGAGTATTTTAAAGACAGGTCTAGGGATACTACGAATATTTTAAAGGACGTACCTTTTCTTAAAAACACAGTAACCCTTATTTTCTAAACACTACGATTCGTGCTATTTCAAATGCCAAAACTGTATGATTCGTATATATAAGTTATATTCTTTATTGTTGCGTTTACTATTCATTTTCCGTATATTCTTTCTATTCGCATCGCATTATATGCTTAAATGTATTTTCGTAAGTTATTATCAAACCCTGCTGTCAGGACACCAGCACCATTACCGATGATGCGTATGCTCCACGTACACTCCCTTGCCGGCTCACACACATCATCATCGGTAATTTTCATGTCACGTACACATTAGAAAACACTACTTCATTGGTATAAATTGCTAGTTGGTAGTTTCGACATAGTACTAGTATACTTGTTTTTATATGCTAGTTTAATTATTGCATTCCTTGCTTCATATCCGATGCATTCATATACCCATTTGTCATGCAATATTATAGGTCTTTATGCCAGTATTCACTGTTTATTGACATCGCGATTTTGAGATTTCGGATTTCCATGAGATTTCTGGATTTAGAGAAACCACAAGGATTTTACAAACTGATTATCATTTCTAAAAATAGAAATTGCGGTTTTCTCGTGATATGATATGAGATATGTCCACCATGAGTTTTCTCGGCTCTTGAGCGGTATCATACACCCGATTCGAGGAGGAGGAGGAACCGTCTGCGGGTGCATGGTGGAACCGGTGCGGTACCCCGGGGCAAGATGATCACAGATGATGGCGTTGAGCCTGGCAGGGGAGCACTACCGACCGGTTATTGTGACGTGGCGGATATCCGGAGGATACCGACGTAGCCTTGAGATTTGATGATATAGGCCAGTCCGGATTGCCGGAGCTTGAGGTATTGAGATTTGATGATATGGGCCAGTCCGGATTGCCGGAGCCCGAGGTATTGAAATAGCGAGATATATATTTTGTGTCGATGCTTGATGCTGATTCTCTATTGATTTCATTGATGATACTTCGATTTTTATACAGAAATCTCACTAAGATATGAAAACAGTTTTCTCATTTCGATGTATTCTGTTTTCATGCATTCGTATATCATTTATACGATATGTTGTTACCTGAGGCACTAAAACGTGCACTTGGTATTACACTTATGTATAGATATTTACCTTGCCATTATTTGATTCTTCAGGCTATAGTATATTGAGGATATATTATTATGGTATGACCTAGGATAGAGTCGTACATGCGATTTCTTCTCGGTGATATTTTTTACTCACGAGTTGGCAACTCACCCCCGTTGTGCAACCATTTCTTGCAGGTTATGCCATACAGGTTTCCTTGGCGGCTTTGCTGGCACACTGCTTCTTTCCGGATGATTGCTTTGGTAGGTGGGTTCACTCGCATCGTGACCTCCATTATATTTTATTTATACTTCAGTTGTATCTAGCAACTCCATCAACCAGACTTGTATTATTGTTAGACTTAGAAGTCCAGTGTATATTCTTTTGACCTTAGAGTCACGCTTGTATTATTATGGTTTTCTGGAGGTTATCGGTTTTCTTCTGAGTTTTGATCCTCGCCCTTCGGCGTTGTATATTATATTGCTTGAGTGGTTATATCCGCCAATTGGCAAAGAGCTAGCTCCCGCTTGGGGATGCCTTTATTCATTATGTGTATATTATTCATGTTTGTACCCATTTGGGGCCAGTATTTACAAAAGAGACTCTGCCGAAATTTTCGGGAAAATATGATATTGCTTTCAATGTTTAATGCCTTATTTTATTAAAATCACTTGCTTTGAAACAAGTTTTCCTTCACTTCTTATTTAAAATGGTTTAGATTTCTGGGTTTTTGGCTTACTTGAATTAGATGGGATCCTATAGACTTCATATGATTCAAGTGCCAGTCACGTGCCATTTCGGGTCGTGACAAAGTTGGTATCAAAGCGCTAGGTTTAACCTTGGTTCGAGTCTATGTTTGACTATGCGGAGTCTAGGGCGTATATATATTCGGAACCTAGGCTTGACCTTACGGAATTTAGACTTGGTCGAGGGGGTTTTAGACCCGAACTTTCGTTGCATAGGTTGACCTTGGTTGATAAAGTGACTTAAGTAGAGTGATGTACCGTGTGTATGTTCCGCGGCATACTTACGATACACTACTCCTCTTAAGAAGCCTTAGGATGTACATTTATTTGCATAGTATTACATTCATTCCTATGATCTATCCTCATCGATATCGGTTTGTGGTTTGTATTACCACGATTGCACGGGCAGAGAGAGCTGCGGCTAGAGTTGCGGTCAGCATGAGCTCGTCTTGGAAGAGGACTGACCAGGGCGTAATTCCGGTGACACATGATTGCACATATGTGTCGTTTTATTGTGTTTTTCGCGCCATGAGCGTTTTGATGGATTGCTTTTACAAAAAATTTCTCGAACGTGCAGATCAGCACCAGAGGATTGGGCCACTGATAGAGCCCGGCTAGAATGTGATTGAAGGGTTGTCTAGTACGGAAGCAAGGTTTCAGGAGGCATCTTTAATGCCATATTAAAATTTTAGCCGTTCTAGCTAACCCTAACATAGAATCGTTTACTAGAAAATGTGACGGAACGATATGCAAACAACTTTGCAACAAAAGTGAACAAGGAATACAACCTTTGTAGACCGGTCCTTCACTTCAATAGTTCCGTGTAGTAGTCCCTTCGCTGTGATCATGAACTCCCGGACACTAGAGAGGCTCCCATGAAGAAATGAACAAGCTTGCATCGAAGTCTTCGAGGCCGAAGATGATCTACGTTGAAGAAACACTAACCCAAGCTACCTCTTCACTAATTAGTGAAGCAAACACCCTAAACTAAATGGCAAGTAGTAGAGGATGATGAAGTAGGAATTTTTCTCACTTTAGAAATCATTTTCTCACAATATTTTCTCACTTATCAAAAAGCTAGCAAGCTTTTCTCAATGAAGAAGAAGATGAATAATGAGCAAGAGAGAATGAACTCATAAGAGAGTAAAGAAACCATGGGTGAGCTAAGTATCATATACTTAACCTTTGTAGAGACTTAACCAAGGCTAGGTTAATTGGTAGGGTTAACAAATATCTTAGGTAAAACAAAACTTGAAGACTTAGTCAATGATCTACAAGCTTATGTGCCATGACAAAATCATTTAGTTTTTGAATTACATAATCCATTAAAAACCCTAGGATTAAACCAAGCATGGTGTAAGTCATACTCACACTCAAGTTGCATGTATCATCAAACATGACACAAAATAATGTACACTTGCATATATCACATATATACAATGTGCACAAACAAAGTGAGAAAAGAAATCTTAAGTGAGCAAATACTGGTTAATGTAAATTATTATATCAAATATTTAATTATACATTAGATTATTAAATCAACCCTTAACTTAATAATCCGGCTGTATCACATATAACCGACTAATATATAATGCAACAACTTATCGAATCAACACTTGATCCGATAACCCGGCTATATCACATATAACCGACCTATGTCACAAGTCGCGAGAATAGAATACGGTATCTCATATCGTATTAACCTCGGTCCCGCACATATCACATATGTGCTCCTACTCCGTTTCGCTTGAGCCAGGAAACCTCTGTGTAGGACTCTAAAGACTCGTCAATACGCCGGCAGTAGGTGATGATCATATCAAACACCCACAAGCCGCAAGCGGTCTGCTAAACGTAAAGGCCATCCGGGTATTGAGCGATCAGAAGATCAACAAGCAAGCCTGCTCACACTCCTGTGAATCCAATCAGTAACACTACCGTACAGTCCGGTCTCTTCGTCTGATATGTCACATATCTCGTCTAGGGGTGGTAAACGTCAGACCCCCAGTAACTCGATAAGTCATGACGATGTAAGGCTCATAACGGGTCGAGAAACTACTGATAACACTTACCAGTACATCTCTGAAGCAGCCCTGAGTCCCTGTTATAGCCAATCGAGCACAGCGCAACATCAACCCCCAATACCGGGAGAGACGAAACCCCTCCTATCGCTCATTGCCTCCATGTGATTCGGGACTGTACCCAAAAGCCACCATTTTGCACGTTCTCTTGAACGTGGTAAAGTGGAAATCAAAGCACAGTGGGAATCACACACGACTCTATGACGATCTCGGGTCTACAGACTAACATGTACCTGTGTCACCAGGGAACTGCTATCTGACGATAGGTATAATACCATCTAGGAGTTCTCGGCGAGTCCGTTCAGTGTACCCAGTCTCCACTGAGCACCCATTTACTATCTCTGATGTCAAACACCAATGGATATGGGATCATCCATCGCCCATCTACATGGGTCGAGAAGCTATACGCTAGTCTACTCTGGTATATCGATGCCCTGTCTCGATACACCTACGACTAGGAACATTTGAAAGATGTACTTAGCGACTACACAGTCCCCACTAGTATGATCTGCATCATAATCCTGGTAGTCAAGTACTCATCCTAAGGGCTTTATCAACATGTAACATAGAGACAATCAGTGTACATGTTAAGATAAAGAGCAACCTGATAGCATACAATCATGTCGAGCAAGAAAGTCCTCCATGTATATGTCCAAGCATCCACTACAATATACATCGTATGTACAGTAATGGCCTCTAGGGCACACATATAACTAACAATCTCCCACTTGCACTAGGGCCATCTGTTGTAGTATCCCATACCCCACAATCAGCAGTGGTTGAAGTATCTCATACTCAACCATCCCATAAAAGTCTCTCCTGGGAATAGGCCTTTGTGAGTGGATCCGCCATGTTCTCCTCTATGTCTACTCTCCTAATCTTGATCTCCCTGGAGATCAACCATCTCCATGATCAGGTGATACTGCCTTAGAATATGTCTGGGTCACCGATGGGACGGGGGTTCCTAGGCATAAGCCACAACTCCATTGTCATACAATGGTAGGAACAAAGTTCATCTCATGAACTAATATACACCCAGTCTGCCTCTTTGGTTGTATCGTAGGTAGCGATGTATCCAGCCTTTATCATCTATTTTTCCACGGTATCTAGCTTGGAACTCTTCCAACATACCTTCCCTGCACTGAGGGTAAAGACAATGCCTGTGACTGACATTCAGTCGACCTTACCACCCTAGAAGCTATCCAGTGATTCTCCCCAAGATCTATTGATACCATCTCACTACACCTAGTGAGAATCCTAACATCCACTTAGATCTATCTCATAGATCCATAACCCAGGAGTTAGGAGGTATCACCTTGATCCTATATGGAGAATCCTTGTGATAAGAGGAGATTGACCGAGTGTAGCATAGGAAACTCCTTTCCTATCAAGAGTATGTCATCCACGTACAATACGAGGAAGAACACCATACTCCCTACTTTCTTTTTGTTTATACTAGGTTCATCTACTCTTTTGATGATGTCAAACTCTTTGACTACCACATCAAAACAGATGTTCCAACTCCGCGATTCCTGCTTTAACCCATAAAGCAACTTGCACACGTTTCCGCTGCTCCCACTGTCTACGAAGCCCTCTGGCTGTGTACTTATAGACGCTCTCTTTTAAATCACTATTTAGAAAAGCAGTCATGACACCCAACCGCCAGATATCGTAGTCATGGTATGTAGCAATGGCATGTAGGATCCGGATGGACTTAAGCATAGCTACTGGAGAAAAGGTTTCATCATTATCCATACCTGGTCGATGATGAGAACCTTTTGCAACATATCTTAGCTTTGAAAGTCTCAACTTTTCCATGTACACCAAGTAATCTTCTCAAGATATACTTGCTCCTGATGGGGATTTAACCCTTCAGATAAAGCAACCAAAGTCCATATTTTGTTGGTGTACATAGATTCCATCTCAGATCGCTTAGCATCCATCCATTCTTACAGAGTCCCCACTCCTGATGGCCTGCTCGAAACTAGTTGGATCATCATCTCATGATGCCATCCTCGCTCCCACTGTCATAGAGAAAACCGAAGTATCTCTCAGGTGGGTGAGGAACCCTACTAGATCGGCGGAGAGGCCGAGGTTCGTTGGGAACTATTGAATCCTTCGGTTCTACCAAATCATCAACTGCATTTTGTATAGCTGGAACTCCTTCCCGTTCTACCTCATGACCACTAATTTCTTCACAAGAAAATCCTTTTTCAAAAAGGTGGCATGCTGAGAAACAAAACACATTTTGGTCCTCAATGCGGTAGAAGATATTCCCCTGCGAATGCTTGGAATATCTAACAAACTTCCACAGAACTGACCTTGCCTCGAGCTTGTCCGGATTTTGCTTTTGACATTGGCCAGACAACCCCAAATCTTAACTTATTTAAGAGATGAGCTCTTCCCATACCATATCATATATGGAGTGGTAGGCACCTGATTTGGTTGGAACCCTATTGAATAGGCAGCTTCTCAAGTGCATAACCCCCAAAAGGAAATAGGCAACTCAGTAGTACTCATCATAGAGCACGCCATATCACATAGAGTGCGATTGCTCCTCCCCGATACACGGACGTGCTGTGGTGTATACGGAGGAGTAATGCTGAGAGAGAATCTCATTCTCCCTTAGAATAGTCCAGGAATTCCGTGCTCAAGTATTCTCTTCCCTGATCTCATCAAAAGACATAATACTTATACCAGTTTTGGTTCTCTACTTCTAACTTATATTCTTTGAATTTCTCAAAAGGTTCAGACTTGTGTTTCAACAGGAACACATGTGCGAATCTTGAGAGATCATCAGTGAATATAATGAAGTACAAAGAACCAATCCTGGCATATGTAGACAGGGGACGTACATACATCATCATGTATCAATCCCAAGAGTTCACTAACCCTTTTTCTGTTTCCAATAAACAGAGCTATGGTCATCTTATCTTTATGACATGACTGGCAAGTTTCACAAGATGTAAATTCAAACTGATTTAAATATGCATCTTTATGTAACTTAGCTAGCCGGGTCGCATTGATATGACCTAGTCTACAATGCCTCAAGAAGGATTCGTTCATATCTGAACTCTTTCTCTTGTGTGTGTTTTGTACGTTAAGAACTGTGGTTTGATTTAGAACGTATATGCTTTTAGATAACGTGCCTGAACCGATCAACTCTTGATACAGGAAATGTTCAAAATATTATCCAACAATACAAAATTATATCCTACTTTACTAAATAAAGAGACTGATATGATATTGTATATCAGGTTCAGTATCTAATAACATTCGTTCAGAATTAATGTATTTTGATAATACAGGGTGATAACTGTCAACATCTTGGCTGCAACAATTGCACCGTTTCTAACTCTTAAAACTTATCACCCTTTCTCAGTTCTCTACCTATCTGTAGCCCATGTAACAGATTACATATATGGGATCCTGATCCGGTATCTCATACCCAGGATGTAAAGGAAACTAAGAAACAGTCTTGGTATTGAACACACCCGAAGAAGATGCATCATCATGCACTTTCTTCGTTTGGGCGGCACGGGAATCCTTGTAATCCCCTATTTCCTGCTCGGTGTTATAAAAATTATAAGTTAGAGTGGGACCAATGTTCCCTAGCTCAGTATAACAAGCGGGTTCGGTCAATACATCCGTATTATTATCTTGATTATGGCGTGACATGGTCGCTACCTGGAGAGAGAGAGAAGAAAACACTCAGCATATGCTCTTGCAAGATTAGATTGGTTATTATTTTATCTAATCAGGATGGATCCCACTGTTTTAGTCAAATCTTCCTTCAAACCCTAAAAGGTAAGACTAGCCGGGATTAATTACACCTTACAAGTTCGCCAATCTTTCAGCCAAGCCAGTGCCGGTACTTTGGGGGAGGTTCCCCGTGCTTTCGCACGGACCTAATTAAAATAAATCTCGTTTTCCCAGGGACGTAACCCCGTTGACACCTTTCTAGATATCTACTTGATCGGCTAATTGTAATGTGCAAAACTCTCCCAGGAGTAACTCTTACTCACAGTGGGTATCGGGATCCAACTATCTCATAGAAGGTATGCAATCTCATTGAAAATTTCAACCCTTGAAATTCCCGATAATATTTTGCCCCTATCTTCCTATGACCTTGACGAAGGCCAACAAACTATAGGCCGCTAGTCAAGTTCAACCTGTGCATTTCATGATTGCATTAAACCCACCCGCACGACCTTTGACGAAGGCCAACAGAGTCGCATGACTACCCTAACTCAATCGCATCATATGCTTAAGCAGATAAGCATAAATAGCTACCGCACACTACGCCTTGACGAAGGCCAACAAACGTAGCACGAATACTATGAAGTACTTATCTGAAATGACGGAGGGCTACGACATGTTTTTCAGAAAACCCTTTGCGTAATGAACTGTTAGTGTATATGCCCTAGAGGCCATTACTATATCGTACTAGTATGTATATTACTTGATGGAAGCTTGGGATATTCATAGTTGTATAGACAATCTTGCTCGAAATGGTAGTATGCTACTTGGTTTGTCTCTGCTTTAATGTGTACATGTGTTTCTTTTATTATATCACCTATACGCATTAGTGGAGCCCTTAGGATTTTTGCTTGATTACCAGCATTGTGATGGCAGTCACACTCATGGGAGCTGGGTAATCTACAAGCACATCCTTATTTACACGTCCCTGGTCGTAGGATTATCGAGACAGGGCATCGATACTCCAGAGTAGACTAGCGTATGCGCTTCTCATCCCAGCGCGGGAGACGGCCTGTCCCACAGCCGTCAGTACGTCGTACTTGAGATAGTATGCGGGTGCTCGTTAGGTTACGAGTACACTGGATAGGACTCGTCAGGAATTGTTGGTTGGTATTATACCTATCATCAATTATCAGTTCCCAGGTGACATGAGTACAGCTTAGTCCGCTGAATTGACACTGTCACTTCGCCTCGAGTGTGTTCCCACTGTACTTTGATTACTACCCTACCTCGGCTTAAAGGAGTCGTGCAAACAGGTAGTAGTTGGGTGCAGTCCCGAAGCACTTGGAGGCAGTGACGGTTAGACAGGATTCGTCTCTTCCGGTATTGGGGGTTGACATCGCGCTGTGTCCAGGAGAGCCATTACACAAGTAGTCCCTGGCCAAGGCAAGCAAGGTATACTGGTAGGTTTCCAGTGTTATCTCAGGGTGTTCTGGGCTACACTCCGGCACGACTTGTACCGCTATTAGGGGACTGACATTTACTACCCCCTAGGCCCGCCATGCGATGTATCAGACGAACAGACCGGACTGTACGGAGACTGTCACATTCAGGCTCGGTAGGAGTTCAGATGGGTTCACCTCGTCAGTCTTCTTATCGGTATCTACCTGGGGACCGTTACGTACAGCTACTGCCGCTTGCGGCCTGTGGTTAAACCCACTGCCAGCGTAGTGTGAGTCTTTAGAGTCCCACACAGAGGGTTTTTCGCCTTTAGGCAAAATGAGTAGAGGTCGCATGGTTTTGCGACAGGGTTCGTTCACATCCGCGCACTTGTGCACGTTTGCTGTCCGGACAGCTTATACTAGCGGGCTTTGGTTTAAGCCGGATCCTAGTATATGATTTGGGATTGGTTTTATCTCATTGTATTCGTGTTCCTCGGAACACGGATACGGGTGTGTATGCACAGTTGACTGAGACAGAGGCAGAGGACTTTGATTAGGGTTGATGACCATTGTCATTTTCTTAACCCTAATGCTTATGTGTGAATTATGATTAATTGATATTAGTTAATTATAATTGTGCATGGTTGGGGTTGTTGCCCATTTGACTATACTTGACTTGTTGACCTAGGTTGACATATTGACCATCATCATTCCATATGAAAGATGCTCTTTGATCCTTGCAAATGGCATTTAATGTGAAATGATAATGTTCAATTCTTGATTAATCATGACAATTATCTTATCTAATTATCTAATTTCCATAATTCACATATATGTGAGAAGAATGGTTCAATTCTTCTCATTCTATCATTTTGGTTCTCTCTCCTCCTCTTCCTCTCTCTCTAGCTCTCCCCTCTCATGAGTTGAGTATCTCTTGAGCTTGAGATAAATCCTTCTAAAATACTCTCTACTCTTTCTAAGGTTCTAGGATTGGCACTCCAAGTATCTTAGTTACTTCTAGTTTGAAGTTGAAGCCAAAGGTTGAGGCTCTCGGGTGGATCTTTCTTCGACAAGAGAAGGCGACAAGGAGATCACTTTCTTTCACTCCTAGGAGCAAGGAGAGAAGGACTTGAAGCCCTAGGTATAACCTCTTTTCCGAGTAATTAACTCCTTTTAGCTTTGTAGTTAGTTTATGTTTAGCAAAGATCCTCCTTTTGATAGTCCATGTTGCCTTGAGCGTTAAAAATCCGATTTTTATACCGTTTCCGCCTCCCCGCAAGCACCGGGGTGGGCAACGTGGAATTACAGTGGTATCAGAGCCTAACTAAACACAAACTAGCTAGTTAGTAAAGTGTATAGAACTTCGATCGGTAGAAATCATAAAACTTTTTTCAAAAACCCCAAGTTTCTGCCGATTTTTAAATCTGCTTTAAAAATAATAAATTACAGCTTAAAAATCGAGTCAGGGGTTTTACAGTACACCCAAGGAAAACGAACCAGCGAGCCGACCAACTCTCCGTGGTTCCGCGGCAGAAGCTTGCTTCTGCCGCGGATCCGCGGCCGAGTTGACTCGGCCGCGGCTCGTTTCTCTTGCAGTGTTCTTATTTTATAGTTTTGGGATTTTTTTCTTTCTGCCCAGATTTTCCAGAGAGCAAATTTGTTTTCGGGTAGTTATAAATCCATATTTTGATCGATCTTTCCTATACTTTGACTAATGGATTATATCTGTGATGTATTATATGTATTGAACGTCTGCTAATCGCTATACGTCGATTAGTGGGGGTTATACATATCTGTGATCTGTAATGTTGATGGTTTGTATATATGAACTCGTTGGATTGTCGCGGATGAATAGCTGGGTGGATGTGAGATGAGAGTTTCTTTTTTCTTTCATTCTTGTAATATGTAAATTGATGTAATATTTTTTTTGTTTGGCCGCACATCCGGGTTGAGGTTGTAGCCGCCATTGTATAATTTCTTTTTATTGTTTTTGCTCCTAGGATAGACCCATGGTGGGGTGCACAAACTACCGGGTATCTCGAAGTGCCGAGTGGCCTACTCACGTCGTTGAGGGAGGTTGCTTCGCTTCAGGTACTTGGCGGGTAGTTTGCCGCACCCGTAGGGGTCTTGGGTAGGGTATTGGCTATTCATCGTGGCCGTGTAATCCGCTTTTCGTTGCAGGCTCGAACGAATCGCGGATTCTTAGTATATCCAAAGTGTTCATCTGTGATTTGGATTGACTATCATTGCTATATATCTATATATGATATCTATTTAGGCGTTGCTTATGTTTTGCATCCGCGCTAGCCCAGTCCCCACTCTGTCGTTAGTTAAGTAACCTAACGGGTGATGACGGGGCCCCGTGGCGAATGCGAATGGCATAAGCGTACGTCATATTTTGGTTGTTTTCTGCAATGGTAGGATTAAATGATGGGACGCATTGGAATTAATGCAAGAAAACAAACCAAGTAAAAGTCGTTGGAATACTTTCAAAACCACTCGGTTCTTTTCAAAACCAACTTTTAAATGCGGAGCTTGAACCACTCCTTTTAAAAGCTATCTCATTCCATCGATTATATCAAGTTCACTACGTTCACGGTTTCGCCAAAACCATTCGTAGCCCTCCGTCATTTCACATGAATGGTCAATAAGTATTCAAGCTGTATGTTGGCCAAAGTCAAGGCATAGTGAATGGTAGCTATTGGGTATTCATGTGCAGCATAGATAGATGCGTTGGTTTGGGACAGTCGTACTGCCATTTTGGCCAAAGTCAAGGGTAGGTACGGGTGGGTCCAAACCTGGAGAATGACGGGTAGAACTTGACACGTGACTTATGATATTTTGGCCAAAGTCAAGGTCATAAGATCATGGGGCAAAAATCCACATCGGGAGTTTCAAAAGAACTGAAACTTGCTAGCGCTGCATACCATTTGGAGTGTGATGATTCTGGTAGGATTCCTTCAGTTTTATCACGCGATGATATTTGGATCCCGATCCTACTGTGAGTATATGCTACTCCTCGGGAAATTTCTCACTTAACGATCAATGCTATAAACCTAGTAGGTGTCTAGAAAGGTGTTAGCGGGGCTACTCCCATAGGGAAAAGAGGTTACTTAATTAAGGAACTTCGCGAAAGCGTTGGAAAACCTCCCTCGAAGTAACGACACTGGCCTGGCTGAACGGTTAAGCAAGTATTGTACGATGAGATTGATCCCGACTAATTCTTTCTTTATGGTTTGAGGAGGGATTCGAGAGACAGTGGGAGCCATCCTGTTTAGATAAACTAAAAATCACTCTAAACTTGCAAGAGCATCATGCTAAAGTGTTTCTTTTCTCTCTCCTAATTGCAGCGACCAATCAACATGACCGGACTTAAGTTATTACTAGATAAAAACATACTGACAGGGCCAAACTACAAAGATTGGCTCAGGAATGTCAAAATGGCAATCACTTATGACAAGTTGGGGTATCTCCTTACCACCAAAGCTCCCCCTGTCCCAGGTCCCACCTCCAGCGTCGCGGATATAGAAATCCGTAAGACATGGGAGATCGATTGCGCGAAGGCCAAATGCCTCGTGCTTGCCTCTATGGACAATGAACATCAGAGGAGGCACGAAAATATGGACCTAGAATCCATATTTCTCCATACAAAAGATCTGTATGGAGAGCAATCTCGTATCGCCAGATACGAAGTGTCGAAGAAGCTGTTTTTGGCAAGATTGGCCGTCGGATCATCGGTAGCGGAATACGTGCTTAAGATGATTGGCTACATAGAGGAGCTCGCGGACCTTGGGACCACGTTGGAGAATGAACTCTACACTGACTTGATTCTCCAGTCCCTTCCTTCCACTTACGCCCAGTTTGTCCTAAACTTCAACATGCAAGGAAAGGAGGTTGAACTTTCCGAACTTCTGAACATGTTGAGGAGTGCTGAGGGCACCCTACAGAAAGGTAAGGAGACATCCACTTTGTTTGTTGGAGGATCTTCCTCTTCTAGGTCCAGGGCGAAAGCCAAGGGAAAGAAGAAGAAAGCCCCTGCCAAACCAAGGGGCGGTGTTAGTAAAGTGGATACGAAGGGAAAGGGAAAGGCAACAAAGGTAGCGGGAAAGCTTGTGGGAAAGGAAGAATGCTTTTACTGTCACAAGAGTGGACACTGGAAACAGGATTGCAAGGCTTGGAAGGCCAGAACCCAGGATCTGAAGCGAGTTGCGGCTTCAGCTTCAGGTGTGTATGTTATTGAAAACTGTCTATCAATAAACTCTACTTCCTGGGTATTGGATACCGGATCAGGATCTCATATCTGTAATTCTTTGCAGGCATTGAGAAGGCGTAGGGTTTTGAAGGCAGGTGATATGACCCTCAGAGTTGCAAACGGAGCTAGCATGGATGCTGAGGCCGTGGGGGACTATCACCTGGGATTGTCAGATGGACACTTTTTGGTTTTGCGTGGTTGTTATTTTGTACCAAATGCAACTTGTAATATCATTTCTGTATCTTTATTGTCTAAAGAAGGATATGAATTTGCATTTGTAAGTAATGTTGTGAACATTCACCTTAATCAAGTTTTGATTGGGTCAGGTACATTAAACAATGGTATATACGTATTAAACCAACCACAGATTTTCAATGTCCAGAATACACACAAAAGAAAGTCTCCAGAAATCAATCAGGCTTTCTTATGGCATTGTAGACTCGGTCACATCAATGAGAAAAGGTTGACGAAGTTACATACAGAAGGATATTTGGATCCGTTCAAATATCAATCGTATGCAACTTGTCAATCCTGTCTCAAAGGGAAGATGACAAAAACTCCGTTCACAGGACACGGAGTAAGAGCGAGCGAGCTCTTGGGACTCGTACACAGCGACGTATGCGGTCCAATGTCTACGCATGCACGAAGCGGTTATTCTTACTTCATTACTTTTACGGATGACTTTTCAAGGTACGGATATGTCTTCTTAATGAAACATAAATCCGAGGCCTTTGAAAAATTCCAGGAATACAAGAATGGAGTAGAAAAACAAACAGGCAAAAGTATCAAGGCACTGATATCTGATCGAGGTGGTGAATACTTGAGTGCCGAGTTCCTGGATTACTTAAAAGAGAATGGAATTCTCTCACAGCTTACTCCTCCATACACTCCGCAACATAACGGTGTATCGGAGAGACGGAACCGAACCCTATTGGATATGGTACGGTCCATGATGAGTAACACCGAGTTACCGCGATCATTCTGGGGATATGCGCTAGAATCAGCTGCATACCTTTTGAACCGAGTTCCAACTAAGACTGTGCCTACTACACCATATCAGATGTGGTGTGGGAAGAGACCCTATCTTAATCACATTAAGACATGAGGATGTCCAGCTTTTGTCAAAAAGCAGCATGCGGACAAGCTCGAGGCACGCTCAGTATAGTGCAAGTTTGTGGGATATCCAAAGAACTCCAAGGGATATTTCTTCTATTGCGAAGAGGAACAAAAGGTTTTTGTTTCTCGTCATGCCCACTTTCTAGAACACCAGTTCTTGGAAAAGGAAATTAGTGGGAGCGCAATAAAACTGGAAGAAATTCCAGAACCACGAGCTATTACTGAAAGCTTAGTAGAACCAGAGGGTTCGAAAGATCAGGACATTCCTACGCCACTCCGCAGGAGTAGTAGGCAGTCTCATCCGCCCGAGAGATACTACGATTTTCTCATAGACGGGGATAGAGAAGATTGCATCATTGATTGTGATGAGCCTACTAGCTTCCAGCAAGCCATTCAGAGCGTTGACTCGGTAAAATGGCTGGATGCAATGCGGACCGAAATGGAGTCCATGTACACCAACAAAGTATGGACGTTGGACATTGCTCCAGATGGGGTAAAACCCGTAGGATGCAAGTGGATCTTCAAAAGGAAGATTAGTGTAGATGGACAGGTCGAGGCCTATAAAGCTAGACTTGTTGCAAAGGGTTTTCGTCAAAGACCTTATTTGGACTATGACGAAACCTTTTCTCCAGTGGCTATGCTGAAATCCATTCGGATCCTTCTTGCCATTGCTGCCTTCCACGATTATGAGATTTGGCAGATGGACATAAAGACCGCTTTTCTAAATGGAAATTTAGAGGAGTGTATCTATATGGACCAGCCAGAAGGTTTCATTCAGAGTAGGAGCAGCGGAAAGGTGTGCAAGTTGCTTAAGTCCATTTATGGACTAAAGCAGGCATCGCGGAGTTGGAACATCTGTTTTGATGAGACGGTCAAAGAATTTGGCTTTATCAAAAATTCAGATGAACCATGCATCTATAGTAGATTTGTAACAAGAGCAGTCGTATTCCTCGTTTTATACGTTGATGACATTCTCTTGATAGGAAATGACATTCCTATGCTACAATCTGTCAAAAGGTTCTTGTCATACAGGTTCTCCATGAAAGACCTGGGTGATGCCTCCTACATTGTGGGGATCCGGATCCATCGTGATAGATCCAAGAGGATATTAGGACTTTCGCAGTCCAGGTACATCGACACCATACTGAAAAGATTTAGTATGGAAGATTCCAAGCGCGGTAATCTACCGGCTTGTCACGGGATCACCCTCTCCAAAGAGATGTCTCCCAAGACTGATTTAGAAAGGGATCGCATGTCTATTATACCCTACGCTTCTGCGGTAGGCTCTATAATGTATGCGATGTTGTGTACTGTTCAGACCATAATATTACATTTTTCATCCCCCTATTCTTATCCGTTTTATAAATAAACAGGTACTCTTGACGCACGTTTATTGCATGTTACAGGATACAGGCTCGTGGAGCAAATACAGTGAAAAAGATGAAAGATGATACAGAAAAAGGACTTTTGACCAACAAGTGGACGGATCCTAGTCAAGCCTAGATGAAGAATAATGCAAGGTCCAAAATATCAAGTGAACGGTTAAAAGATCGCTACAAGTATTCACTAAAACATCTGGAGGAGAGTAAGAAGCCCAACAGAGAAAATACATATAAAAATAAAGAGCCCAAGAACCCCTGAACCAATCCTAAAATGTGCAGAGCCCAACTCCCTTCTTTGGCCGCGGAACCGCGGCCAAACCCAGCCTGGAGCCGCGGTTCCGCGGCCATATAGTGCACATGTCGGTGGATTTTTGGAGTGTCGGTGCGACGGTGCGGGTGTTGGGATTTTTAGGGGTCAAATCTGTAATTGCATATCTACGAGAGTCTGTAACCCTAGTTTTCATGTTTTCCTATAAATTGTATTTCCAGATCTGTAAAAACTCATGCCTCTTTTCAATCAATAAATTTCAGAATTTCTGGGAGTTATATTCAGATCTGTTCTATATCGTTTGGAGGGAGCCGTCAACCTAGTAAGGTAAATTATGTTTTTTTCTTCTTTTAATTAGTATGCATTATCATCCCCTAATGAGCGAGTAGTCTCCTCGCTTGTTAGGGTTAGCCTTAGGGAAAGGGTTGAGAGATGAGATCTCTCACCCCTTTCAATGCCACATTCACCTAATGAATTAGAACTCCATGCATACGCGCACAATCGCTCCCTACGGCACCCTACCCCTCGAGGTAAAGGTGAACCGTAGTATAAAGGGCCGGTTGCGCGCGTTTTCCGTGGGGGTTAGGGTAATTATCAATAAAGGAAGGATACGAATCTAGAGGAAGAAACATCTTCCCAAAAGATTCGGATCCACTTTATTGATAATAACCGTAACATCTAACAGATCTAAAAAAGAAGGCATTGAAAGCGGTGAGGAAAACGTTAATCTCCAAAACTTCCTCTAAGCCTAACCCTAGCAAGACTTTTAATTAGATTAATTAGATCCAGTTTTCATAGATTTTTATAAACCAACCAAAAGGACACTTTGAATCAACTTGTTAAAACACATAAAAGGAATTTACCCATCTCTGTGGATCGACCCATACTCACCGGCTAGTTGCGAAGCGACGCCGTTTCTGATTGCGGTAAATACAAGTTTTCACACTAATCAAATGGCGCCGTTGCCGGGGATGGCGTAATATTTCTTTTTTGTGTATTTTTCGGGTTGATATAAATTTTAAAAAATTATAAAAATCTGAAAATATAAAAAATACAAAAATTATCAATTTTGATCTGTTTGAAGGGTGTATCTTTTGAATCTTGCAGGAACAGCGACGAATAGCGGATCTGGAATTTTACAGAGGGCAAAAACAGAAAAGTACATATAAGAACAGAGAGGAACTGAAGCTACAGGACAGCAGAGAATTTTTCAGAGACCGATCCCACCAGGAGACCGCGGTTCCGCCGCGTATAGCCCATCAAGGCCGCGATTCCGCCGCGTGGCTGCCACGTCAGCAGTTCAAAATTGCAGGGTTTGCTTTCTTTTGCTCCCCTCTGCAACCTCCATATCTCTGTCTGTAAAAAATTTTCTGCAGAAATTCTTTGCGCTAAAAAGTCTTTCTCCCGCTTCTAAATAATAGATTTTCTGCAGGTTTCTTTGCGCCGCCTAAAAATTGATTGCAAGTGAATTTTATTGTTTTGCATAATTTAATCGGACTTTAAGGGGCTAATTGACCAAACTCAGATTGGGTGGGGATTTCATCACCCTTCCCAGGACCCCAGAAAACACCTAAAGCATGTGCATTGACCACAATTAATTAAAAAAGACTAGACTCAGACCTAAGGACATCGAGCTCAATAGAAAAAGGACTAGTATAGGTATCGACCGTTTATCCTAACTGACATTGCGGTGTCTAGGCTAGTGGTTATTAATTAGGCCCACTGTAGTGGTGGTTCCTTCCCACTTACCTGGCCGTACTTGTCCGTGAAGAGGCGGTTTGAGGTCCTATTTCTAGCCCTAGTTAGGAGCTGTCTAGCAGACCTAGGTGACCCTAAATCTAGGCCTGATTGTGCATGTGTGGTTGATACATTTGTGTCACGAGTCCCATTTCCAAAAACCTTTTTGCAAAACTCTCACATAAATAAAAAAAAAGAGAAAAATCTTTTCAAAACTTGCAACTTGTCGCTAAGAAACCTTGCAACTCACTTCCATAACTTCCCTCCATTGACGTTATCTTACCCCCACATTCTGTTTTTCTATTTTTTCTGACTACACTACTCCTTTAGTGTATGTCACTTTGGACTAGGGATACTAACGCCCGATTAGTCCGTGTTTCGTTGGTACCGACCGACGAACCCTTCGTCGACATTCCGTCCATTTCCTTACCTCCACCTTCAAATTCTTCTTTCGAAGGTATGTCGGGACACGACCCCAACGATACCTTACCAACAGGAATGATTCCACCTCCGTTAGGTGCGAATAACCCGAATCTTCCGCCTGTTGTAGCGCCCGCACGAGTTGCGCTCCAGGATCTCTTCTACCCCGTCCGCACTTCTTTACCTACATGTCTTTCACCCCCACCGGCAAATGGGGACAACTTTGAAATAAAACCACATTTCATCAATATGCTGCCAAAATTTCATGGTTTGGAATCCGAAGATGCATATATCTTTATTAATAAATTCCAAAACGTTTGCGCTATGATGAAAACGACCCAATTAAGTGATGACGCTATAAGGCTAAGGGTCATTCCTTTTACCTTATGTGACCTAACCAAGAAGTGGCTATATAGCACCGTATCACATTCCATTAGAAATTGGGACGAGTTTGTGAGAGCTTTTCTGAAAAAGTTCTATCCTCATCACAAAACTGCTAGAATCCTTAACGAGATTGTACAATTTTCACAGCTTCCTTCCGAACCATTTTGGAAGTGCTTCGAGAGATTTAAAGACCTACTTGTTCAATGCCCTCATCATGGGATCGAAAGTTGGAAACTTTGCCAAACATTATACGAGGGATTGAACTCGGCAACGAAGCAGTTGCTAGAAACTATATGTCAAGGTCATTTTCTTTCCAAGTCTAGCGACGAAGCGTGGCAGTTTCTCGAGGATCTTAGTGAGCAAACAATTCAGTGGAAGAGTACAAAGACCACCTCATCTTCTTCTATTGGTCAATCTAGGGCAGGCATACATCAAGTGGATATGTCGATTGCTATGAAGGCCGAGATGGCCTCACTTATGAAAAAGATAGAAGCCATTGAGACCAAAATCTCATCGTCTTCTCCTGCCCCTGCTTTACCCACATGAACTGTTTGTGCTTGTTGTTCGAATCCATCGCATCTAACCGAAGAGTGTCCTTATAATGCACCTATTCAAGGACAGGATCAAGTCAATGCTGCATTTCAGCAATGACAAAGAAACGATCCATACTCTTCGACATACAATCAGGGGTGGAGGAGTCACCCAAATCAACAGTTCCAAGGGAATAACAATTTTCAAAGACCTCCTCCACAACAACAACAAGCACCTTCACAAACTCAAAACCAGCAACCTTTCCAACAACAACCTTATACAAATCAAACGAACAATTTTGTTCAACCAAATGATGATAAGGTTATCTCGTTAGAAAAAAGTCTAGATGCATTTCTCAAGCAATCTACTGAATCAGCAGCAAGATATGAAAATTATGTTCAGTCTTTGATGAATAACAATGCTTCACACTAATCAAATGGCGCCGTTGCCGGGGATGGGTTCCTTCCCACTTACCTGGCCGTACTTGTCCGTGAAGAGGCGGTTTGAGGTCCTATTTCTAGCCCTAGTTAGGAGCTGTCTAGCAGACCTAGGTGACCCTAGATCTAGGCCTGATTGTGCATGTGTGGTTGATACATTTGTGTCACGAGTCCCATTTCCAAAAACCTTTTTGCAAAACTCTCACATAAATAAAAAAAAAAGAGAAAAATCTTTTCAAAACTTGCAACTTGTCGCTAAGAAACCTTGCAACTCACTTCCATCACTTCCCTCCATTGACGTTATCTTACCCCCACATTCTGTTTTTCTATTTTTTCTGACTACACTACTCCTTTAGTGTATGTCACTTTGGACTAGGGATACTAACGCCCGATTAGTCCGTGTTTCGTTGGTACCGACCGACGAACCCTTCGTCGACATTCCGTCCATTTCCTTACCTCCACCTTCAAATTCTTCTTTCGAAGGTATGTCGGGACACGACCCCAACGATACCTTACCAACAGGAATGATTCCACCTCCGTTAGGTGCGAATAACCCGAATCTTCCGCCTGTTGTAGCGCCCGCACGAGTTGCGCTCCAGGATCTCTTCTACCCCGTCCGCACTTCTTTACCTACATGTCTTTCACCCCCACCGGCAAATGGGGACAACTTTGAAATAAAACCACATTTCATCAATATGCTGCCAAAATTTCATGGTTTGGAATCCGAAGATGCATATATCTTTATTAATAAATTCCAAAACGTTTGCGCTATGATGAAAACGACCCAATTAAGTGATGACGCTATAAGGCTAAGGGTCATTCCTTTTACTTTATGTGACCTAGCCAAGAAGTGGCTATATAGCACCGTATCACATTCCATTAGAAATTGGGACGAGTTTGTGAGAGCTTTTCTGAAAAAGTTCTATCCTCATCACAAAACTGCTAGAATCCGTAACGAGATTGTACAATTTTCACAGCTTCCTTCCGAACCATTTTGGAAGTGCTTCGAGAGATTTAAAGACCTACTTGTTCAATGCCCTCATCATGGGATCGAAAGTTGGAAACTTTGCCAAACATTATACGAGGGATTGAACTCGGCAACGAAGCAGTTGCTAGAAACTATATTTCAAGGTCATTTTCTTTCCAAGTCTAGCGACGAAGCGTGGCAGTTTCTCGAGGATCTTAGTGAGCAAACAATTCAGTGGAAGAGTACAAAGACCACCTCATCTTCTTCTATTGGTCAATCTAGGGCAGGCATACATCAAGTGGATATGTCGATTGCTATGAAGGCCGAGATGGCCTCACTTATGAAAAAGCTAGAAGCCATTGAGACCAAAATCTCATCGTCTTCTCCTGCCCCTGCTTTACCCACACGAACTGTTTGTGCTTGTTGTTCGAATCCATCGCATCTAACCGAAGAGTGTCCTTATAATGCACCTATTCAAGGACAGGATCAAGTCAATGCTGCATTTCAGCAACGACAAAGAAACGATCCATACTCTTCGACATACAATCAGGGGTGGAGGAGTCACCCAAATCAACAGTTCCAAGGGAATAACAATTTTCAAAGACCTCCTCCACAACAACAACAAGCACCTTCACAAACTCAAAACCAGCAACCTTTCCAACAACAACCTTATACAAATCAAACGAACAATTTTGTTCAACCAAATGATGATAAGGTTATCTCGCTAGAAAAAAGTCTAGATGCATTTCTCAAGCAATCTACTGAATCAGCAGCAAGATTTGAAAATTATGTTCAGTCTTTGATGAATAACAATGCTTCACACGATCAAAGTATCAAATCTATTGAGGCACAAATTGCACAATTAACTGCTGCATTGAGCGAGAGAGAAAAGGGAAAACTTCCATCTCAACCATTGCCAAATCCCGGTCACACACAAAACGCATATCACAATCACAATGTAAATGCGGTGACCAAGTTGAGATCCGGAAGAGTGTTGCAAAATAATGTGGATACTAGTGATGACATCCCCGCCGGTGGTTCTTCGTCTTCTTCTTCTTTCTCTCCATCGTCATCTTCCCCTTCTTCAATTTCTTCACTTTCTTCTTCACCTTTTTCTTTAGAGCCTATTCTCCACCCTTCACACGGCTCCACTTCTTCTAGCTCTAACGGACCCATTTCTCACAACACGAACACATCTACACCGAGATCCGTTCCTAATCCACAGTCTACTCCACAGACATTTGACTCGACTAATTTTCAAAATGCACCATTTCCAAACAGGTTGAGTCCTAATAAACCAACTGCACAAGTGGAAAAGATTGTGGAGTTATTTAAGCAGGTTAGCATAAATATACCTCTCTTGGATGCAATCCAACAAGTCCCTTCATTCGCGAAAATCTTAAAGGGCTTATGCACCTCAAAGAGAAAAGCATCTCAAGTACCCAAGAAAGTGCTAGTGGCTAGTGCAGTGAGCAATGCTATTAACCACCATCAAACCTTACCGCAAAAACGAAAGGACCCCGGCTGTCCTACGATTTCAATCACAATTGGGGATAAGAAAATTAATCGAGCACTTTTAGATCTTGGGTCTAGTGTTAACCTGATTCCCTACTCCGTGTACGAACAATTAGGGGTTGGAGAGTTGAAACCCACTCGTTACACTCTCCAAATGGCTGATCGATCAATCACCCATCCAAGGGGTCAACTAGAGGATGTGTTGATCAAAGTCGGGGAGTTCATATTCCCCGTTGATTTTATCGTTATAGACACACAACCTGTTGCTAACCCAAGAAACCAAATTCCGGTGATTCTCGGTCGACCATTTTTGGCCACTTCCAATGCCGTAATAAATTGTCGCAATGGCTCCATGACTCTATCCTTTGGAAAAATGTCTAGCGAGTTCAATATTTATAAGATGGGAAGTCTACCCCCCGTGTCTAAAACTAGTACACGAGAAGTTTGCTCTGTTCACGAAATCACGCAGGAGGACTGCGAGCTTGAGAGATTTCTATTTGATGAAGACAGTTTTGACGCCACTAGTGCGTCCCTCCTTGAGCCTACCACCATTGACACAACCGATATTGATTATGAATGTTTCGCTTTTTCGGATGATGACAACTCACAGCCCGAATATGAGTCTTTTGAATTTTTGGATGAGTTAGTCGAGCCATCCGAATCGGTTGTCTGCAGTGATTTCGAACCTGTGTTGGAGTCCTTTGAGTTCGAGGTAGATTCCGCAATGATTCTTTCGCCTCCGAAACTCGAACTCACGCCCTTGCCGTCTCACCTTAGATATGCTTACATAGGTGAGAATGAGACCTTTCCCATTATCATATCGGCCTCTCTAACCCTCGAGCAAGAGAACACCCTCTTAATGGTCTTACAAGATAGGCGGCAAGTTTTCGGTTGGACTATGGCGGACATCGAGGAGATAAGTTCCCTCATAATTGAGTATCATATACAATTGATGGATGATGCCGAGTCAATAGAGGACCCACAGGAACATCTTGGGGGTATTGTGGTGAGTCAACATCCTTCAGAAGTTGAAATACCCCCATTTCTTTTAATAGGCTACAAGAATGCCAATACTCCACTGATTGCTGATCATTTACATTTTCGTTTTGATGCATCACCATCGCCTGTATATTTACCTCCACACCTCCCTTACCACTACTTCTATCTTTCCCAATTCTTTGCGGATCGCTACAACTTATTCTTCCACCAACCAATACTCTTTACTGATAAAATTTTCAACTGGTTGGTGTTAGTCTATACAAAGTTTGGCAGTAATGTCTAACATAGTTTAAATGAAGTTTGGGGGAGGGCCTTTTTGTATATATTTTTGTTTTTCTTAGCAATAAAAAAATTTGTAAATAAATAAACAGGGAAGTGCCGGTATTTTGACCCTCTTAGTTTAGTATGACAGTGAGGACACTGTCAAGTTCAAGTTTGGGGGTATGCTCGGTACGTCTTCTTCCGTCGCATCCATTTGTATATATTTTTGCATTTGCATATTTATTTGAAAACCCATAAAAATTTGAAAAATTTCAAAATTATTGTATTCAATTTTGGCTAATTGACTTGAGTTTGACAAATAGGTTAACTAACTAGGAACAACTAGATCTTAGACTTGGTGAATTAAAAACCCTAAAAATAACATTCCTTAAAGTTTAACGGTAGAAAGTATAGTTTATTTAGAAATAGGTAAATTTTGGTTCACTTCTTGGGCTAAGTCGAAATGAAGGAAAGATATTGAAGCTTTTATTAGATTATAAGTTTGAAAAATAGTTCCTAGCTTAAGTCTAGATTCTGAAAATGTATACCCTACAATTTGCACAATCACGCACCTTGAAACTTAGAATAGTAGAAGAGACCTTGAAATGCTATTGTCTAAAGTCCTTAGTACAATGAAAATAAAAGAAAAAAAAAGTGAATAAAGAAAAAAAAATGGACACTGGTTTTTGTGATTACTTAAGGCTGTAAAAAAAAATAGAAAAATATTTAGCAACGGTGCCTTATCACCTAGTGCCTTAGACCAACTGGTTTGGGAGTCACTGCTAAAGCCTTGGGTGTTGCAAAGACTAGGAAGTACGCTTTAAAGTGCTAACGCATCTTATAATCGGTTGTTGGTACCTCAAGAAGTATTAACAGTCGCATGAAGGATGTGTAAGCGAAATTCAAAATTCACGAATTAATAAGTGCTTTGGACAATGGACGAGAGTACGATTGCTTGATTTGAATTTCTAAGTGTAAGGGTGATCTATACACACACGTGGGGATATGTGATTAGAGTTTAGATAAGAAAAAGGAATGAAAGATAGAACTTGTATCTTTAGTAGAGTTGATAGAAATTCCTAAGTAGAGATGAAGCCCTAGAAGGAAGACTTAAGAGATGCCGAAAGCTAAATAAGTCTATAGAACATATATAATCTTAAGTTAAATAATGAGGAAGCGTGAAGAATATGGGTGGATGATTTACAAGTAAAAGGTAATAGAATTCCTTGTTAGAAAACCTAATTGGAAAACAAAAGTCAATGGGCCGAGTTGATAGGATTTTGTGGGTGTAATCCGCTGAAAACCCTCAGGAGACAACACTCCTCCTACTAGGGACACCTAGAGGTTTAACGGCTTGTTGCACGTGCTCAGTGCAATCGCGTTTCCCTGCGAAAGTGTGGTTAGGATTTTAGTGAATAAAATAATAAGTTTGCTCGAGGACGAGCAAAAGATAAGTTTGGGGGTATTTGTTCAGATCATAATATTGCATTTTTCATCCTCCTATTCTTATCCGTTTTATAAATAAACAGGTACTCTTGACACACGTTTATTGCATGTTACAGGATACAGGCTCGTGGAGCAAATACAGTGAAAAAGACGAAAGATGATACAGAAAAAGGACTTTTGACCAACAAGTGGACGGATCCTAGTTAAGCCTAGATGAAGAATAATGCAAGGTCCAAAATATCATGTGAACGGTTAAAAGATCGCTACAAGTATTCACTAAAACATCTGGAGGAGAGTAAGAAGCCCAACAGAGAAAATACATATAAAAATAAAGAGCCCAAGAACCCCTGAACCAAGCCCAAAATGTGCAGAGCCCAACTCCTTTCTTTGGCCGCGGAACCGCGGCCAAACCAAGCATGGAGCCGCGGTTCCGCGGCCATATAGTGCGCATGTCGGTGGATTTTTGGAGTGTCGGTGCGACGGTGCGGGTGTTGGGATTTTTAGGGGTCAAATCTGTAATTGCATATCTACGAGAGTCTGTAACCCTAGTTTTCATGTTTTCCTATAAATTGTATTTCCAGATTTGTAAAAACTCATGCCTCTTTTCAATCAATAAATTTCAGAATTTCTGAGAGTTATATTCAGATCTGTTCTATATCGTTTGGAGGGAGCCGTCAACCTAGTAAGGTAAATTATGTTTTTTTCTTCTTTTAATTAGTATGCATTATCATCCCCTAATGAGCGAGTAGTCTCCTCGCTTGTTAGGGTTAGCCTTAGGGAAAAGCTTGAGAGATGAGATCACTCCCTACGGCACCCTACCTCTCGAGGTAACGGTGAACCGTAGTATAAAGGGCCGGTTGCGTGCGTTTTCCGTGAGGGTTAGGGTAATTATCAACAAAGGAAGGATACGAATCTAGAGGAAGAAACATCTTCCTAAAAGATTCGGATCCACTTTATTGATAATAACCGTAACATCTAACAGATCTAAAAAAGAAGGCATTGAAAGCGGTGAGGAAAACGTTAATCTCCAAAACTTCCTCTAAGCCTAACCCTAGCAAGACTTTTAATTAGATTAATTAGATACAGTTTTCATAGATTTTTATAAACCAACCAAAACGACACTTTGAATCAACTCGTTAAAACACATAAAAGGAATTTACCCATCTCTGTGGATCGACCCGTACTACCGGCTAGCTGTGAAGCGACGCCGTTTCTGATTGCGGTAAATACAAGTTTTCACACTAATCATGTACCAGACCAGATGTTGCTTACGCACTGAGTGTGGTAAGCCGGTATCAGTCAAACCCTGGGGAGAGGAAGTTCTTGAAAGAACTTCAGGTGGTTCCGTCCATTGTTGATCCAATACCTCTGTATTGCGACAACAACGGGGCTATAGCTTTAGCGAAGGAACCCAGGTCCCATCAGAAATCTAGACACATCTTGAGGCGGTATCACCTGATCAGGGAGATCGTGGATCGCCAGGAGATCGAGGTTCGGAGGGTTGCTTCAGAAGATAACACTGCAAATCCATTCACGAAGGCCTTACCCCAGACTCAGTTCGAGCGGCTGATCGAGAGGATAAGTCTTCGATACGCCAGTACATGGCCTTAGTGCAAGTGGGAGATTGTTAGTGTATATGCCCTAGAGGCCATTACTGTATCATACTAGTATGTATATTACTTGATGGAAGCTTGGGATATTCACAGTTGTATAGACAATCTTGCTCGAAATGGTAGTATGCTACTTGGTTTGTCTCTGCTTTAATATGTACATGTGTTTCTTTTATTATATCACCTATACGCATTAATGGAGCCTTTAGGATCTTTGCTTGATTTCCAGCGTTGTGATGGCAGTCATACTCGTGGGGGCTGGGTAATCTACAAGCACATCCTTATTTACACGTCCCTGGTCATGGGATTATCGAGACAGGGCATCGATACTCCAGAGTAGACTAGCGTATGCGCTTCTCATCCCAGCGCAGGAGACGACCTGTCCCACAGCCGTCAGTACGTCGTACTTGAGATAGTATGCGGGTGCTCGTTAGGTTACGAGTACACTGGACATGACTCGTCGAGAACTGTTGGTTGGTATTATACCTATCGTCAGTTATCAGTTCCCAGGTGACATGAGTATAGCTTAGTCCGCTGACTTGACACTGTCACTTCGCCTCGAGTGTGTTCCCACTGTACTTTGATTACTACCCTACCACGGCTCAAAGGAGTCGTGCAAACAGGTAGTAGTTGGGTGCAGTCCCGAAGCACTTGGAGGCAGTGACGGTTAGACAAGATTCGTCTCTCCCGGTATTGGGGGTTGACATCGCGCTGTGTCCAGGAGAGCCATTACACAAGTAGTCCCTGGCCAGGGCAAGCGAGGTATACTGGTAGGTTTCCAGTGTTATCTCAGGGTGTTCTGGGCTACACTCCGGCACGACTTGTATTGCTATTAGGGGACTGACGTTTACCACCCCCTAGGCCCGCCATGCGATGTATCAGACGAACAGACTGGACTGTACGGAGACTGTCACATTCAGGCTCAGTAGGAGTTCAGATGGGTTCACCTCGTCAGTCTTCTTATCGGCATCTACCTGGGGACCGTTACGTACAGCTAGTGCCGCTTGCGGTCTGTGGTCAAACCCACTGCCAGCGTAGTGTCGAGTCTTTAGAGTCCCACACAGAGGGTTATTCGCCTTTAGGCAAAATGAGTAGAGGTCGCATGGTTTTGCGACAGGGTTCGTTCACATCCGCGCACTTATGCGCCTTTGCTGTCCGGACAGCTTATACTAGCGGGCTTTGGTTTAAGCCGGATCCTAGTATATGATTTGGGATTGGTTTTATCTTATTGTATTTGTGTTCCTCGGAATACGGATACGGGTGTGTATGCACAGTTGACTGAGACAGAGGCAGGGGACTTTGATTAGGGTTGATGACCATTGTCATTTTCTTAACCCTAATGCTTATGTGTGAATTATGATTAATTGATATTAGTTAATTATAATTGTGCATGGTTAGGGTTGTTGACCATTTGACTATACTTGACTTGTTGACCTATGTTGACATATTGACCATCATCATTCCATATGAAAGATGCTCTTTGATCCTTGCAAATGGCATTTAATGTGAAATGATAATGGTCAATTCTTGATTAACCATGACAATTATCTTAGCTAATTATCTAATTTCCATAATTCACATATATGTGAGAAGAATGGTTCATTTCTTCTCATTCTATCATTTTGGTTCTCTCTCCTCCTCTTCCTCTCTCTCTAGCTCTCCCCTCTCATGAGTTGAGAATCTCTTGAGCTTGAGAAAAATCCTTCTAAAATACTCTCTACTCTTTCTAAGGTTCTAGGATTGGCACTCCAAGTATCTTAGTTACTTCTAGTTTGAATTTGAAGCCAAAGGTTGAGGCTCTCGGGTGGATCTTTCTTCGACAAGAGAAGGCGACAAGGAGATCACTTTCTTTCACTCCAAGGAGCAAGGAGAGAAGGACTTGAAGCCCTAGGTATAACCTCTTTTCCGAGTAGTTAACTCCTTTTAGCTTTGTAGTTAGTTTATGTTTAGCAAAGATCCTCCTTTTGATAGTCCATGTTGCCTTGAGCGTTAAAAATCCGATTTTTATACCGTTTCCGCTTCCCCGCAAGCACCGGGGTGGGCAATGTGGACTTACATGAACTTGATCTCGTCGTAGAATCGAGTGATTTTAAATGGAGTGTTTTTTAGGCTTTTACTAGTTTTTCTAAAGAGGTCACTCCCGCTGAAGGGATCTCGGCTTTTTCCTTATCGAATAAGGTGCAGGACATTTCACAAATACCACTATGCAAAGCAAAAACTATAGAAGCAGTCAAAAGACAAAACCGAGGGTTGTAGCTTATGCCAGTTATTGCTAAAGAGGTCACTCCCGGTGAAGGGATCTCGGCTCTTTCCTTATCGAATAAGGTGCTGGATATTCTACAAGGAATACCGCTATGCAAAGCAATAACTAGAGCTACCTGTTTTTGAAAATTCGATTCCACTACATCTTTAGGTTTCTTTTAGTTTCATTAATCTCATTAATGAATGTCCCATCATTTAAATTACATAACCATCATCAAGCATGACACAAAATCTTGTACACTAATATATATCAACTGCAGGGTTGCCTAAGACTTGGTGAGCATGTGGCCGGACATTTTCCGAGGAGGGGGGCTAAATTTTCTTGTGTGTTCATGTTGCATCTCATACAACATTCTGCAGTTGTTTAAAAACATTTTAGAGGACTTTTTAAATTCGACAGAAAGTTAGTTTTCGTGTTCCAAGTTTCGGAGTATTTCGGTTTCGTAATATTAACAAAATCCGTCTAATTTTCTAGCATGGCTCTGATACCACTGAAGGGTTGTCTAGCACGGCAACAAGGTTTCGGGAGGCAACTTTAATACCGTATTAAAATTTTAGCCGTTCTAGCTAACCCTAACATAGAATCGTTTACTAGAAAATGCGACGGAACGATAAGCAAACAACTTTGCAACAAAAGTGAACAAGGAATACAACCTTTATTATAGCATTCTGAAATTTTAGAAATAAATAAAATTAATTAATTAAATAATAAAGAGCCAAATTAAAAAGTTATTAAAACCAAATTAGATAATTTCATAAGATGTTTGTAAAATAAAGTAAATTAAAATTTTTATATGTAACATAAATAAGTTATAAGGGTTTTAGTGATAATTTTAGCTTCTTTTTAAGAAAAAGGGTGTTTTGTAATAACATGAGTTGTGATGGGTTTTTAGGTAAAGTTTAGGATTTTATGCAAATAGGAAATTGTTAAGGGTATAAATGAAAAAGGGGTAGGAAATTATTTAGTTCAGAATTTTTTTTCAAATCAAAACAAAATTAGGAGATAATGCAAGGACACTTTTTCCTTACATGCGCACACACACACACCTACACCTCCTCCTTGCATGAAGAGGGCACATCTAATTCCTTGACACCTCCTCCTACCACCTCCTTCTTCCCATCACCATATATATAAACTTTGTTCAGATCATTTAGCAAGTTTAAATTCTGAAAATTGAAAGAAAGGAAAGGAAAAACAAGAAAAAACATAGAAGAACAAAAGGAAGAAGAAGAAGGAAGCTAGGTTCTAGGTTTTCTCATCATCAAGCTAGGACAAGGGGCTTAGCATCTTGGAGGGGTTATTCCAACAAATTGGTGTGGGTAATATTCTTAATCACAGTAGGAGTTTAAGTTCTGTAGCTACTTAATTTAAAATGGACAAGTTCTATAATATCGTATTTTAGTCAAATATAGGCTCTGTTGAAATCTGCTTTAAATTGGAGAAATGTTTACTCAACTAAACAAGACCTAAATGATGTATGTAGCACCTAGAGCAAACCATAGGAGAACGAAACAGAGGCATCGGATTGTAGCCGGCGACCAATAAGGAAATTCCGGCGACGCCGGTTTTGTAGGATGCTAGGTGGTTTTGGATGGTTGGGTAGGTTTCAGTATATAATTTTGTCCATTTTGATGTTATTTAAACAAGTTAGTTTCACTGAATTTAGAATCTGGAAACTAATATCGGAAAATATATCTAAAAACACAATATATGACACGGTTAAAACGCATCGCGATTTAAATTCTGTAGCGATGCAGGTAAGGGTTAATATCCAGTAAGGTTAAATGTTAAATAGCTAGATATAGTCTTATACCATATAACTCGTACGTGGGAACAGGTGTTTTTCATTTCCTTCATGTCGGAGTAGCCGTTTCCTTCTATAAGTTAAATTGTGATGTTAGATTCGAATACGGGATTTTCAGAGGCAGCGAGGAAAGGGAAAGGATTGGCAATTCCTGAGTAGATACGACGTTTTTCGGTGAGTAGACTAAACATCTACCAGGGAATTTTGTAAAGATGGCGTGTTATGCCCGTAGTTTTATTTAACTTAATGCTTTATTTTGTTATGCTAAATTGACAATATACATTCACAATTCACATATATTTTGCTTAGTTGCTAGTACACTGCACAAGTATCGACGAGTCATGCCACGTGCACATCTTACATGTTACACACACCTCGTCGATATTGCCATGTCACTTTTACACTTAGTAAATTTCTTGTTAAAAATGATTCATATCATATCTTAAATACCAATAACAGTAGTAAATTGCATCATTAATATCATGTTTAGTATTTGAGTATTTTATGTTGATATAAGAGGTAGATGTATTATTCAGGATTTATGGTTTTGAGTTTTGAATACTTTTACATAAATCCAGTGATTTCATGATTGATGTGTCATATCCACTATGAGATGTTTTATGATTTGGTTTTATTCCGGACCGAGCGGGGGAGATATACGGTCGCGGATTTTACGTTATCCATACTGAGTGGGGGAGATATACAGTTGGATACATGGTGGACCCGGTCGAGATCGAGTGGCAGGATAGCCGCATTTGAGGCGGGGGAGCCTAGCGAGATTACTCGATACCGGAGATAGTGGTAAAAAATACGGCGTATATCCAGATGATAACGACCGGTATTGTTGATTTCAGGATCATTCGAGAAATGATGCCTGTGAGAAATGGAAGTTTTGTGTCGATGATGGACACGGAGAAAAGAATTTTTATTGGAAATAAATGAAGAGATTTCAGTTCGGATTATGAGATTCGTATTATAGATTCATGATTTCCACAGATAATCATATATTTTACTTGTTCACATTTTAGTTAGTATGATCGTCATATTTACATTATTAACCGTTATATGTTAGTTATATTCACTGAGTTGGCAACTCACCCCTGTTGTGCCACAGTTCCTTGCATGGATAGAGTGGACGGTTAGCAGCGGTGCAGATCTACTCTTTCCGCTTTTTTCGTATCTTTTGATAGGTGGGTTACATATGTAGTAACCTTCTCTTTTGGGTATTTTATTTTGTATCTAGAAGATCTCCATCAGACCTGTATTTTGACCTAGAGTTAGAGATGGTTATATGTATATTATTTGACAGTTGAGATCGTTTAGTTCTATAAATTGTTATTTCTTTTCTTTATGTCTGGGATTCATATTGTTGTCCTATATACTGAGATGTTATTTTCCGCTGTTGATATTGTTGATCCCAACTAGGGATGCAACCAAACTTAACACTTTATACTTGTTTAATATTTTAACTTCATAAACTGTGATTTTTACTTAAACCTAAATTTCTATATAAAGAATTCCGCAAAAAGGATTTTGATCTTGGTTTTCAACTTACTTGGACTGTGTGCATATCTTTAGATATGATACAATCTAAGTGCCGGTCACATCCAAACTTTGGGTCATGAAAAAGTTGGTATCAGAGCGTAGGATTAACCTTATGGAATCGAGTAGTGAATTAAGATAGGTTGACGTGAGTCCGTGATTTAGGATGACTTTTGGTTTGATGGAGTAGGTGAATTAGGATGAGTGCAGTACCGTACGTATGTTCCGCGGCATATTTACGTTACCATACTCAGCTTAACTAACCTTAGGATGTATATCTTGATCTATTCTTCCGTTGATTCTCCGTTATTGATTCTTCCTATTCATAAGCCTTATCAACTCCCGTTTCTTGTTCCAGTTGCTATGGCTACGCGTGCTAGACAAGCCGCAACCAGGGATGCAGCTAGGGCGAGTCCGCCTGTGACGGCGACTGGTACACCGGACGTTCCGGAGGTGCATGGGCATGTTGATCCTCCTCCTCCAGATCGCATGACTAGGATTGAGGAGGGCATGTTGGGATTGCAGCGAGTGGTAGGACAGTTAGCTGAGGCTACTCGAGTACTGAGACAGGATCCGGCACCGACCATAGCAGAGTCCGAGGTATAGCCTACGCAGACGGTAACACTTGTAGATATGAGGGTGATGTATGTATCACTTGTAGAGTTTATGAGATTGAGACCTCCGGTATTTACAGGGACCGATGTAGCGGAAGATCCTCAGTCCTTTCTTGATAGGATGGCGAGGATTGGCAGATCATTGCGATGTTCTAATGCGAGGTCAGTCGAGCTGACTAGCTTTCGTTTGGAGGGACTTGCACAGGAGTGGTGTGAGTCGATGGAGAGATGGCGAGCTACGAGTCTTCCTCCGATGTCGTGGACCGAGTTTTCCGAGGTCTTTCTTGCCAGATTTCTTCCACAGAGTGTGAGGGACGCTAGAGCTAGCAGTTTTGAAGCGTTGCGGAAATCGACAAGTATGTTGATGGCAGATTATGATTTACGATTCACCCAGCTGTCGCGCTATGCCCCATACTTAGTACCTACGGAGGAGCTTTGGGTGAAGAGGTTCCTAAGGAGTCTGAACACGCAGTTATATATGGCTATAGGTTCCCAGCATTTTGATACGTATGCGCAGGCCATGGATGCAGCGATACGAGTGGAGGAGCGTTTGAGCGAGGCAGTGGTTGCCCCAGAGCCAAAGAGGAGTAGACTGATCGGGACAATGACTAGACAGTTTGGCAGAGGTAGAGGCAGATATACTCTAGGCCGCAGTTTCGGACGAGGTTGGACCCAGGGCCAGATGTTCAGTTCTTATCCCGATGATTAGAGGCCCCCATATACATGTTTTAGTTGTGGACTTTCCGGACACTTTGCGCGGGATTGTAGATCTCAGGGAGGGACCGTTGTTCCACAGGCTGCCTTACCCCTTCTACTTTCTACGCCGATGGCTTTACTTCCTCCCCCAGTTGGCGCTACATGCCAGGTAGTTGCACCACGAGGTCGAGGCATTGCAGGACGCTCTCAAAAAGGTCGAGGAGATAGAGGTAGAGGACGACAGGATGCAGGCAGGGGCCAGGCACGGGTTTTTGCGCTGACTGATTGGTCTCAAAAACTATCTATTACCGCAATCAAGAACGGCGTCGCATGTAGCTAGCCGGTGAATACGGGTCGGTCCACAGGGATGTTGTGAATTTCCGATTCGCTCTAACGAGTTAATTCCGAAGGGTGTTCGGATTAATTATTAAATCTAAAAAACCCAGATCTATCGATAAACTAAATTAATCTAAATTAAAGTCTTGCTAGGGTTAGGTTTAGGGATGGTTTGGAAATGTAATTAAATCTCACCGCTTTCAATACCCGAATGAAGATCTGTGAGGAGTTATGGTAATTATCAATAAAGGGGATTAGATCCGTTCGGGAAGGTGTTCCTTCCTCTAGGTTCTTGTCCTTCCTTTAGAGATCCTTACCCTAACCTTCATGGAAAACACGCGCAACCGGTCCTTTACACTACGGTGTCATCATTACCTCAAGGGGTAGGATGCCATAGGGCGCGGTATGTGCGTGTATGCATGGAGTCCTATTGTAAATATTTGGTGGGTAAGAAAGGGTTGAGAGATCTCATCTCTCAAAATCCCTCCTCAAAGCTAAACCCTAAACAAGTTCCTAGGGCATGAAATTAAATCTACCTAGGGCAAAGAATTGAAATCTACACTAGGGCAAGAAATTAAATTACTTACATATGGCTCTCTCCAAATATCAACGCAGGGTTGTCAGATCTGAATTCATGAAGTGAAAAGAGGCACCGATGCTCTCCAAAAGATTTGTAAATTTTATTCATAAAAGGGAGGCATCAAGAAATTACAATGTTTAGAGTTCCTATTTATAAAGAATAGGAAACCCTAGGGTTATATTTGTCTCGCATGTCTGAATTACAAAAACAGCCCTTAGGTTGACTAGTCAGCACCGCCAACAAATTATGGTAAAAAGTTTAGCTTCTAATTGCTCTGTATGGCCGCGGAACCGCGGCCCAAGGCCCTGTTTGGCCGCAGTTCCGCGGCCCAATAGTGGCTTTGGAATATCATTTTTCTTGGGGTAGCTCTTATTGACTTGGTCTTCCTATTTCCATATGTCTTTTTCCATTTACGCTTTTAGGTTGGTTCCAGATTTCCAGTGAACAGTTTGCAATGGCTTTTTAACCGTTCGCTTGTAATCTTGGACCTTGCGTTGCCTTGTACTTTGTGAATTTTATCTTTGATGTAGGCTTGATCAAGATCTTCTGTTCATTGGTTAAAGTCCACTTTTTCATCATCTTTATATCGTTTTCACTGTTTTCTGTCCAAGAACCTGTAACCTGTAACATGTAGCAGACATGCGTCAAAAGCACCTTTTTAGTTATAAAAAGAATAAGAATGGGGAATATAATAATGCAATAATATGGTGTGAACACTGACTCTACAGGATGCCCAGGCATCAAATGCAGTTGTGACAGGTACTCTTGAAGTATGTTCGTTAGAGGCACATATTTTATTTGATCCCGGTTCTACACATTCTTATGTATCTTCTCGATTTGCACTTTCTTTGGGGAGAGAGTCTTCGTTATTAGAGTTACCATTAGTGGTGATTACCTGAGTGGGAGATTCTATTATAGCTCGACAAATATTCAGGTCATGTTCTGTACGTATTGGTGATAGAGATACACTAGTTGATCTGATTCTCCTGGATATGTTAGATTTCGATGTACTTCTTGGTATGGATTGGTTGGCCGCTTGTCATGCCTGTGTAGATTGTCGGGGGAAAGCGGTTAGATTTTGTTTTCCAGGTGAACCGGTTTTTGTTGTGCACGGGGACGGTAATATTACTCCTGCCAACATGATTTCAGCTATTTGTATGGGACGACTCTTGAAGAAGGGTTGTCATGGGTTCTTGGCAATTGTTCAGGACTTAGGAGTTGCTGAGATTCCATTGGACCAGGTTCCGATCGCACGAGTATTTCTGGAGGTGTTTCCTGCTGAGTTACCAGGATTACCGCCTGATCGTGACATTGAATTCTGCATTGACTTGATTCTGGGTACGGGGCCTATTTCTATACCACCCTATCGTATGGCACCGACAGAGTTGAAAGAACTCAAAAGTCAGTTGCAAGAGTTGTTAGATAGAGGACTTGTGCGTCCTAGTGTATCGCCGTGGGGAGCTCCTGTTTTATTTGTAAAGAAGAAGGATGGTAGTATGAGACTGTGCATCGAGTACCGACAGCTGAATCGCGTCACTGTGCGAAATAGGTACCCATTACCTCGTATCGATGACTTGTTCGATCAGTTGCAAGGGGCCGGCTACTTCTCCAAGATTGATTTGCGGTCAGGGTATCACCAGTTGAAGGTTCGGAAGGATGACGTTCCGAAGACTGCGTTTCGCACACGATATAGGCACTATGAATTTCTGGTGATGTCGTTCGGACTCACCAACGCCCCAGCAGCTTTTATGGATATGATGAACCATATCTTCAGGCCCTTTCTTGATCAGTTTATTATAGTATTCATTGATGATATTCTCGTTTATTCCCAGAGCTGAGAGGAGCGCGAGCAGCATTTGCGTATCACGTTGCAGACATTGAAGGAGCATCAGCTGTTTGCAAAATTCTCCATGTGTGCTTTTTGGCTAGACAGTGTGGAGTTCTTGGGTCACGTGGTCACGAGAGAGGGTATACGTGTGGACCCAAAGAAGATCGAAGCAGTGTAGCACTGGCCCAGACCTGTGTAAGTTACAGAGATTCGCAGTTTCTTAGGTCTGGCAGGTTATTACCGACGCTTTGTGTAGGATTTTTCTCGGATAGCTGCACCGTTGACCGGATTGACTAGGAAGGAGGTTCCATTTCTGTGGACAGATGCATGTAAGCAGAGTTTCCAGCAGTTGAAGACTCGCTTGACGACTGCACCTGTATTATCATTACCTTCTGGGTCAGGTGGCTTTGTTGTGTATTGTGATGCCTCCAGAGTGGGTTTAGGTTGTGTATTGATGCAGCACGGCAGGGTTGTAGCTTATACTTCTCGACAGTTGAAGATGCACGAACAAAACTACCCCACTCATGATCTAGAGATGGCTGCTATGGTATTCGCATTGAAGATTTGGAGACATTACTTGTATGGAGAGTCGTGTCAAATCTTCACAGATCATAAAAGCTTAAAGTATATTTTTCAGCAGAGGGATCTGAATCTAAGGCAGCGTAGATGGATGGAACTGGTGAAAGATTACGACTGTGAGATCTTGTATCATCCAGGTAAGGCGAATGTAGTAGCAGATGCTTTGAGTCGGAGACCTGGGGGCAGCTTATCTCATTTACGCATCTTGCAGAGACAATCTTCTACAGACTAGCAGATTTTATGTGATAGCCGAATACAGTTTGAGTTCACTTCGGCAGGAGGACAGTTAGCACATGTTCGCACCCGACCTCAGTTATTGGATCGTATTCGAGAGACACAGCCCACAGACGCTCGTATATCAGAGATTATGGATCAGGTTAGGCAGGGCGGGGGATCGGAGTTTGTGATTGATGATCGTGGAGTATTATACTTTAGGACTCGTCTTTGTATACCAGATTCTGATGGATTGAGACGTGAGATCTTAGAGGAGGCTCATAGATCAGCATACAGTATTCATCCTGGTTCCACCAAGATGTATCATGATCTGAAGGATGTTTATTGGTGGGAAGGAATGAAGAGGGATGTTGCAGAGTTTGTGTAGAGATGCTTGACTTGTCAGCAAGTCAAAGAAGAACACCAGAGGCCAGCCGGAGAGTTGCAGCCCTTGCCCATTCCAGAGTGGAAATGGGAACAGATTTCCATGGATTTCGTGGTGGGTCTACCCAGGACTAGCAGAGGGTATGATTCCATTTGGGTGATTGTAGATAGATTGACAAAGGCAGCTCATTTTCTTCTAGTGAAGACGACGTATGGGTTTGCACAGTATGCTCAGATTTATATCGATGAGATTGTACGTCTGCATGGAGTTCCAACGTGCATAGTTTCAGATAAGGGTACCCAGTTTACTAGCAGGATATGGCAGAAACTTCAAGAAGCTCTTGGCACACGATTGAGCTTTAGTACGACTTTTCACCCACAGACAGATGGTTAGTCGGAGCGGACCATTCAGACACTATAGGATATGCTTCATGCTTGTAGTCTTGATTTTGGTGGTAGTTGGGACCGTCAACTACCTTTGATAGAATTCTCGTACAACAACAGTTTTCAGGAGACGATCCAAATGGCACCCTTTGAAGCTCTGTATGGGAGGAAATGTCGATCAACTGTTTGCTGGACGGAACTGAGCAAGAGTAGCATTTTGGGACCGTAGATAGTACAGGAGATTATAGAGAAGATTCAATTGATACGGGACAGAATGAGGGCGGCCAAGTGCAGATAGAAATCCTATGCAGATCGAAGCCGTCGTAGACTCGAGTTTCAGGTGGGAGATCATGTGTTTCTTCGTGTATCTCCGATGAAGGGTGTGATGCGTTTCGGGAAGAAAAAGAAGCTCAGCCCCAGATATGTCGGACCTTACGAGATTCTGGAGAGGGTGGGTGCTGTAACTTATCGTTTAGCACTTCCACCGAGTTTTCCTAACGTACATCCGGTGTTTCATGTTTCGATGCTTCGCAAGTATCTTCACGATCCTTCTCATGCGATCCAGCATCAGACCTTACAGCTTGAGCCGGATTTATCCTATACAGTGCAGCCAGTCGCTATTCTTGACAGGCAGGCAAAGAGACTACGATCAAGGATACTTCCATCTGTAAAGGTTCTTTGGCAAGGAAAGAATCGCGAGGAAATTACTTGGGAGACCGAGGATGCGATGCGAGAGAAATTTCTACATCTTTTTGAAGGTATGTCTAGTTAAATTTAAATTCGGGGACCGAATTTTCTTAAGAGGGGAATATTGTAGCATTCTAAAATTTTAGAAATAAATAAAATTAATTAATTAAATAATAAAGAGCCAAATTAAAAAGTTATTAAAACCAAATTAGATAATTTCATAAGATGTTTGTAAAATAAAGTAAATTAAAATTTTTATATGTAACATAAATAAGTTATAAGGGTTTTAGTGATAATTTAGCTTCTTTTTAAGAAAAAGGGTGTTTTGTAATAACATAAGTTGTGATGGGTTTCTAGGTAAAATTTAGGATTTTATGCAAATAGGAAATTGATAAGGGTATAAATGAAAAAGGGGTAGGAAATTATTTAGTTCAGAATTTTTTTTGCAAATTAAAATAAAATTAGGAGATAATGCAAGGACACATCTTCCTTGCATGCACAGACACACACACCTACACCTCCTCCTTGTATGAAGAGGGCACATCTAATTCCTTGACACCTCCTCCTACCACCTCCTTCTTCCCATCACCATATATATAAACTTTGTTCAGATCATTTAGCAAGTTTAAATTCTGAAAATTGAAAGAAAGGAAAGGAAAAACAAGAACAAACATAGAAGAACAAGAGGAAGAAGAAGAAGGAAGCTAGGTTCTAGGTTTTCTCATCATCAAGCTAGGACAATGGGCTTAGCATCTTGGAGGGGTTATTCCAACAAATTGTTGTGGGTAATATTCTTAATCACAGTAGGAGTTTAAGTTCTGTACCTACTTAATTTAAAATGAACAAGTTCTATAATATCGTATTTTAGTCAAATATAGGATCTGTTGAAATCTGCTTTAAATTGGAGAAATGTTTACTCAACTAAACAAGACCTAAATGATGTATGTAGCACCTAGAGCAAACCATAGGAGAACGAACCAGAGGCATCGGATTGTGGCCGGCGACCAATAAGGAAATTCCGGCGACGCCAGTTTTGTAGGATGCAAGGTGGTTTTGGATGGTTGGGTGGGTTTCCGTGTATAATTTTGGCTATTTTGGTGTTATTTAAACAAGTTAGTTTCACAGAATTTAGAATCTGGAAACTAATATCGGAAAAGATATCTAAAAACACAATATACGACACAGTTAAAACATATCGCGATTTAAATTCTGTAGCGATGCAGGTAAGGGTTAATATCCAGTAAGGTTAAGTGTAAAATAGCTAGATATAGTCGTATACCATTTAACTCGTACGTGGGAACAGGTGTTTTTCATTTCCGTCATGTCGGAGTAGCCATTTCCTTATATAAATTAAATTGTGATGTTAGATTCGAATACGGGATTTTCGGAGGCAGCGAGGAAAGGGAAAGGATTGGCAATTCCTGAGTAGATACGACGTTTTCTGGTGAGTAGACTAAAGATCTACCGGGGAATTTTGTAAAGATGGCGTGTTACGCCCGTAGTTTTATTTAACTTAATGCTTTATTTTGTTATGCTAAATTGACAATATGCATTCACAATTCACATATATTTTGCTTAGTTGCTAGTACACTGCACAAGAATCGACGAGTCATGCCACGTGCACATTTTACATGTTACACACACCTCGTCGATATTGCCATGTCACTTTTACACTTAGTAAATTTCTTGTTAAAAATGATTCATATCATATCTTAAATACCAATAAGAGTAGTAAATTGCATCATTAATATCATGTTTAGTATTTGAGTATTTTATGTTGATATAAGAGGTAGATGTATTATCGAGGATTTATGGTTTTGAGTTTTGAATACTATTACATAAATCCAGTGATTTCATGTCATGTCCACCATGAGATGTTTTATGATTTGGTTTTATTTCGGACCGAGTGGGGGAGATATACGGTCGTGGATTTTACGTTATCCATACTGAGTGGGGGAGATATACAATTGGATACATGGTGGACCCAGTCGAGACCGAGTGGCAGGATAGCCGCATTTGAGGCGGGGGAGCCTAGCGAGATTACTCGATACCGGAGATAGTGGTAAAAAATACGGCGTATATCTAGATGATAATGACCGGTATTGTTGATTTCAGGATCATTCGAGGAATGATGCTTGTGAGAAATGGAAGTTTTGTGTCGATGATGGACACGGAGAAAATAATATTTTTTAGAAATAAATGAAGAGATTTCAGTTTTGATTATGAGATTCATATTATAGATTCATGATTTCCACAGATAATCATACATTTTACTTGTCCACATTTTAGTTAGTATGATCGTCATATTTACATTATTAACCGTTATTTGTTAGTTATATTCACTGAGTTGGCAACTCACCTCCGTTGTGCCACAGTTCCTTGCAGGGGTAGAGTGGACGGTTAGCAGCGGTGCAGATCTACTCTTTCCGCTTTTATCGCATCTTTTGATAGGTGGGTTACATATATAGTAACCTTCTCTTTTGGGTATTGTATTTTGTATCTAGAAGATCTCCATCATACCTGTATTTTGACATAGAGTGAGATATGGTTATATGTATATTATTTGACAGTTGAGATCGTTTAGTTCTATAAATTGTTATTTCTTTTCTTTATGTCAGGGATTCGTATTGTTTTCCTATATACTGAGATGTTATTTTCCGCTGTTAATATTGTTGATCCCAACTAGGGATGCAACCAAACTTAACACTTTATACTTGTTTAATATTTTAACTTCATAAACTGTGATTTTTACTTAAACCTAAATTTCTATATAAAAAATTCCGCAAAAAGGATTTTGATCTTGGTTTTCGGCTTGCTTGGACTGTGTGCATATCTTTAGATATGATACAATCTAAGTGCCGGTCACATCCAAACTTTGGGTCGTGACATTTATAGACCGGTCCTTCACTTCAATAGCTCCGTGTAGTAGTCCCTTCGCTGCGATCATGAACTCCCGGACTCTAGAAAGGCTCCAATGAAGAAATGAACAAGCTTGTATCAAAGTCTTCGAGGCCGAAAATGATCTACGTCGAGGAGACACTAACCCAAGCTACCTCTTCACTTATTGTAGAATTAGTGAAGCAAACACCCTAAACTAAATGGCAAGTAGTAGAGGATGATAAAGTAGGAATTTTGCTCACTTTAGAAATCATTTTCTCACAATATTTTCTCACTTATCAGAAAGCTAGCAAGCTTTTCTCAATGAAGAAGAAGATGAATAATGAGCTAGAGAGAATGAACTCATAAGAGAGTGAAGCAACCATGGGTGAGTTAAGTATCATATACTTAACCTTAGTAGAGACTTAACCAAGGCTAGGTTAATTGGTATGGTTAACAAATATCTTAGGTAAAACAAAACTTGAAGACTTAGTCAATGATCTACAAGCTTCTACAAGCTTATGTGCCATGACAAAATCATTTAGTTTTTGAATTACTTAATACATTAAAAACCCTAGGATTAAACCAAGCATGGTGTAAGTCATACTCACACCCAAGTTGCACGTATCATCAAACATGACATAAAATAATGTACACTTGCATATATCACATATATACAATGTGCACAAACAAAGTGAGAAAAGAAATCTTAAGTGAGAAAATACTAGTTAATGTAAATTAATATATCAAATATATAACTATACATTAGATTATTAAATCAACACTTGACTTAATAATCCGGCTATATCACATATAACCGACTAATATCTAATGCAACAACTTATCGAATCTTGATCCGATAACCCGGCTATATCACATATAACCGACCTATGTCACAAGTCGTGAGAATAGAATACGGTATCTCATAACGTATTAACCTCGGTCCCGCACATATCACATATGTGCTCCTACTCCGTTTTGCTTAAGCTAGGAAACCTCTGTGTAGGACTCTAAAGACTAGTCAATACGCCGGCAGTAGGTGATGATCATATCAAACACCCACAAGCCGCAAGCGGTCTGCTAAACGTAACGGCCACCCGGGTTTGAGCGATCAGAAGATCAACAAGCAAGCCTGCTCACACTCCTGTAAATCCAATCAGTAACACTACCGTACAGTCCGGTCTCTTCGTCTGATATGTCGCATATCTCGTCTAGGGGTGGTAAACGTCAGACCCCAGTAACTCGATAAGTCGTGCCGATGTGAGGCTCATAACGGGTCGAGAAACTACTGATAACACTTACCAGTATATCTCTGAAGCAGCCCTGGCCAAGGACTTCCTGTTATAGCTAATCGAGCACATTGTAACATCAACCCCCAATACCGGGAGAGATGAAACCCCTCCTATCGCTCATTGCCTCCATGTGATTCGAGATTGTACCCAAAAGCCACCGTTTTGCACGTTCTCTTGAACGTGGTACGGTGGAAATCAAAGCACAGTGGGAATCACACAAGACCATATGACGATCTCGGGTCTACAGACTAACCTGTACCAGTGTCACCAGAGAACTGCTATCTGACGATAGGTATAATACCATCTAGGAGTTTTCGGCGAGTCCGTTCAGTATATCCAGTCTCCACCGAGCACCCTTATACTGTCTCTGATGTCAAACACCAATGGATATGGGATCATCCATCGCCCATCTACATGGGTCAATAATCTATACGCTAGTCTACTCTGGTATATTGATGCCCTGTCTCGATACACCTACGACTAAGAATATTTGAAGGATGTACTTAGCGACTACACTGTCCCTACCAGTATGATCTGCATCATAATCCTGGTAGTCAAGTACTCATCCTAAGGGCTTTATCAACATGTAACATAGAGACAATCAGTGTACATGTTAAGATAAAGAGCAACCAGATAGCATACTATCATGTTGAGCAAGAAAGTCCTCTATGTATATGTCCAAGCATCCACTACAATATACATCGTATGTACAGTAATGGCCTCTAGGGCACACATATAACTAACAGTGATGACCTTCAATGAACCGTTATTCTTGATGATTGAGGCACTGTTTAGCGTGTGGACGAATGAGCCAAATGTTGCTGCGACTGATAAGATACCGCCCCAAATGTTTGAAGCTATTGCAGCACGAGTTTATACTTAGAGATATGATAGAAGATCAATAGTCACCCAAGGATGAATGACTAGGACATATGGTTCGTTGCATACCCTGATGCGAGGTCATTAGATTGATTGATTCCATCTTGAGAAAACTTTACGCAGGTACGTTGAGAGTCGATAGAAAACAATCGAATGTCATAAATCCATTTTTCCAAGTTTAAGGTATTCGGAAAAACATGCAAGTAATTCTGTGAACGCTCTACAAGAATGAAAACCTAACTCGACATAATGACCATAGAAACGCTTTTGAACCTTAGGGTTTGCGGCAGTTTCGCGGTGCCATTAATGAGGCTTGGGTTTCCCTTTCTACGGCTGGTCCATAGGTACTGTGGTATGTACTGGATATTATTAAACTGTACTCAAGTGTTGAGCTCTCGGGAAATTATGGGACTTTGACGAATCGATCGAAAAGTGCGACGTCGTCCGGATATCATGTGATGGGATACATTACTTGGGAGACTCTAGATATGAGTATAGCCGTTGTAGCGCAGTCCATACAGCTACGAAAAGACGAGTCCGAATAAGTCGACATTAGAGAAAAGTGGACTACGAGGTTCGTACGAGATTTTGATGAGATGATTTTCCACTCCGTTGACATCAGAGATAAGATACGCATGCAGAGGCGTTGAATATGGATATATCTTCCATAAGGAGTCGTGATGAGTATGCAGCCGTTCCGGAACAAGAAATAGATTTAGTAAAGGGTGATAACTTCCGGGCAGTTCAGCAGAAATGAGATTGGTAGAGATCGCGACAAGATCTTTCTAGAAATACTAAACGAGGAGACTTGGATCTAGGATCGGTCGTATTACACACACCCAGTAGGCTAGAGTTCGGCATCGTCGACGAGACACATTATGAGTTACCATGATAGTTGGCTAGAGATCTGTTAGAGGATGTGCCAGAGCGGAACTGTTCCGTCATCATTTCCATATTGGGCCGCTGAGCCGAGGAGCTATGTAACTAGCAATTCACAGTGAGAGACGAGAGCCTAAGGGCACCAGGCGCCAGGCCATGAACAGGAGGCAAGAAGATACCTTGCTCTGCTAGCTTTGGATGCACTGACACCTTCTCGACCTTGAAGGAAGGACGTATCGATGAAAGTATTGATGATTTGTGATTTGGTGATTCGCTTATCACGTATCCGTCATTTTGGATTTCGGTAATTTGGGCGATTTATTTGCATGATTGAGTTTTCGTGCACCACAGTTGCACCCGGTTTCGATTTGATATCATTCGAGATGTTGATTTTGATTTCATGCCTATGGTATTTAACTTGTGCCTTCGGTGTAGTTTTCATGCACTTTTAATACTTTGATTCGATTTTGTGCACGCTGATGCACGTGGTTGTGAGATTTTTATATACCATGGTATACCTGATTTGGATTGAGCTACGTTGTATACCATCGATTTCGATTGTGATACTCGATATTTGTTTTCGTGCACCTTGTGCACTTGATTGGATTCTTGCACATACTTTACGCGCTTGATGCGATTTTGGTGCATGCCAGATGCACTAAATCGGGATTCTTCGTGCATATCAGATGCACCTGATATTGCTGTCAGGCATACCCGTTGCCTTTGACAGGTGTTTTCGTGCACACCCATTGCACTTAGATTTTGTTTCTGTGCACATGTATGGCACATTCATTGATTTCGATTTCTGTGCGCGCCAGTCGCACGTTGCATTATTTACATATGCTATTGAGTGTGATTTCTTGGAGCATTACGTTTTTATGATATTCACTATTTGGTTTAGTGACTAAGCAGGACTAGTCAGAGGACAGTACCTGAATATGTTTTTTTTGCATACATCGATAGTTATCGAAGGGATTTCCAAAAAGGAGCTATAGTCTCAGTATTTACCTACGTGCCCATGATGACACGAAACATGTGACAAAGGAAACCCTTCTAAATTATTTTCAAAAAGGCGGGACGTGTATGTTAAACAAAGGATATATATATATAGTTATTTTCTTACAATAAACGTCCGCTACTTTTGCTGTGATGCGCGTACCGCACAGCGATTTAAAAAAGGTTTGGCAAGCATTCCTTTCAGGTGTTTTGACAAGTTTACAACAATGCGTACTATGTACATACTTTAGTCTTGAGTATATCATGTTGGTTTTCGTATTGGATTTTGACATCGGTATCCTCCCCATAACTCCGATGATTGCGGGATGCTTGACGGAGTTTTTATTTTAAGTTATATACTCGTTTTTCATGCGCATGCATTGCGCTACGATATGTTTTATGTATGTATGATTTTGGAGCCCCGACGACTTGATCATTTTACTGAAATGTTTTAGCATTTGACGAGTTTAAATTTAAATTTGGGGACCGAATTTATTTAAGGGGGGGAAGACTGTAACATTTCAGAAAAATAAAATATTATTTTTGGGAATTTATATAATTTAAGGAATAAATATTATGAATAATTTAATGATGTGGTATAATTATATACCGATAGTTTGGAAAATATTGGAGAATTAAATTGAATGGTGATTTTTGGTGGGATTTATGTGATTTAGGAAAATTATAAATTTTTATAATTAATTATATACAAGTTTATCCTAAACTTGATTAATGTTCACTAATCACACATTGATGGTGTTTTGGGCATGTGACATGCACCATGTCATATTACACATTTGTTACATTTTTCTACCATGGCTTTTTCTTTTTCATGCATGGCTTTGTTTTAAAAGAGATGAAGAGATAAAGAAAAAGAAAAGAAAAGAAATAGAATAAAAAATTAGGTATGGGCAAGAGAGAGAGAGGTGAGGGGGTCATTTGACCCTTGGCTCATGGCTTCCATTTCATCATCTTCATCTTTTTCTTCTCCCTCTCCTCAACCATGGCTGCCCTCCTCCTTCCACCTCTTCCTACACCTCATATCAACCCCAAAAATGCATCAAAACTGTAACGTTTCAGAATTCGTTTTGCGAATTTTAACGTTTTAGGGCAAAATTGTCGGTATTTTCCGTTTTAACCCGATTTCGATCAAACGTCCGTAGAAACTTGCCGGCACCTATTTTACCTAAAATAAAGCTAGTGTGCGAATTTTGGGGGTATATGAGAGGTTTTGGTTCAGATAGAATTTTTCCCAAATAAAATATTATTTTAGCCGGTAAAATATGCACGTAAATCGGGAAATTTCTTCTAAATGAAAATCCTTGGAAATCATCACTACAATTATTTTATAACCTTCTTTTGAAATATCTAGATATTTTTTGGTCAATGGAATTTAATTTTAAAAAGAAAAGAAAAAGAAAGAAAGGTGGCAAAATGCATTTAATGAAGCATTTGTTGTATTTTTACTAGAACTTTCTTCACTAAAATTCACAAAACACCCCCCATGTCACGACCCGAAATTGGCACGTGACGGTCCTAATACTACGCAACGTCTACAGGCGTAACGCAGTAAAAGAAAGCCAAAACCCAGAAATCTAAACCAGTAAAAGACAAGAAAAGATAAGAAATATTGTTTAAAAGTCTTTGGAATCACAACCCAAATTCTTTAAAAGTCCAACTTTATTTCCTTTAAAATTTTGGCAGCACCTCCTTTGTAAAAGCTAGCCCCAAAAATGGGTACAACATAAATATAAAGTAAAGAATCCCCAACGGGAGCAAATCCACGTCCAAAGATGGAAAACAACCACCGCAACAAATATACGACGCCGTAGCAAAGAAATAAAAGACGGTAGAAAGGAAACTGTATAAAAGACAACAAGTCACAAATAATATATAATATCGTCCCCACCAAGTCTCTAAGTCAACAAGAAAATATAAGATGGAGAGTACAGGGATACAACGAATATACAATACAACGAATAACCACAAAACCTACCTAAGCAAACTGCACACTGTGAGCTGATGCGGTATCCGTAGCAAAAGATGATAAGATGTGTGATAATAGCCTGCCTCTGACTATCTTGAGGAACACCTGCAAACACTGTTGCACAACGGGGGTGAGTTGCCAACTCGTGAATAGCAAATAACATATGCAGGTAATCGCGAGTATGCACGTACAGCGTGAATCTAACATGTGCAACTAATAGCAATAAAAAGTCATATGAATGCAATAATCATGAAAGGTACACTAGCAGGTACAACTAATACATGAAGCAATGCATATGAATAAAGGTATGTAAATGCAACAGTCATGAAAGGTACTCTAACAGGTACTACTAATACAAGAAGAAATGATATGAATAAAGGTATGTAAACGAAACAGTCATGGAAGGTACTCTAACAGGTACACTAATGCATGAAGCAGTGCATAAACAGTAAATGTAGAGTATGGAATGAAATATGTCATTTCCACGGAATCCTGATATCGTGGTAGGATCAAAATCCATCAAGACAATCCAAGTCCCAATTTCCTCAAATCAGCCCCCAATTTGGCTATCATATCAAGTAAGTCTCACATATCCTTAATGTACAATATCAAGTAGATCTCACATATCCCGTATGTACAAATCAAGTATATCTCAAATACCCCGAATGTACAATATCAAGTAGATCTCACATATATCCTGTAATTAATATCAAATAAATTCTCAAATGTCCTAAATCCAATGTCAATGAGTCCTTTACATTCTAGGTATATTTGCATGAATAAATATGATGATGTATATAATTTAATGTCAATACACATATATTAGCGTCCCATTCCACTAATATTGGTGTAAGGGTATATATAACAGCGGCCTAAACCCCTGTTATATATACAAAGGAGTAAAAAGAAATATCATGAAACCAATGTGTCAAGCATCGACACAGAAATGCAGGTCTATCAGGTGCTGTCACCATGACTGGCACCCTGATAGGTACGTATCATACGCTATCCCGAAAGCTCGAGTGCCTAGCTCTGACCCTCGCCTCTCGACGTATCTATACGTACATGACTCCCGTCGGTATCCCCATGATAACCGCTGAGTCATTGGTAATGTCACCGGATGGTATGGTTCCCCCACTAACTCATCGTCTACTCCACGACTCTTGCCCCGGGGTACCTCCGGGCCCCACCATATACACGCACACGGACCCCTCCGTTCCTCACGTGGGGTATATATATCCGAACCGATAAATCTCATGGTGGCTGCTGAAATATCATATCAAGGGAAACCAGGTTTTTCAAATAATGCATAATTTCATGAACTCCCACGGTCCCCAAATCCAGAAAACATCATGAAAAATCCATATCTCAATGCGAAAATCCATGAATATAATCTACGCAACATAAAAGGAAATGTAAGCATATAAAGGAAAAGCCGCTAATTAACTGCAACAAGTTAATATAAATATCATGCGGTTCCTAATTTTCTCCAATTCTAAAATAACATTAGGTAAAGGTAAACATGTAGCTATAACCAGATGTATGTGAAAACATATAGGTATAGCAAGATATATGTATCTACCTATAAGTAATGATGTAGTATACCTCCTGGTATAAGTGAAATAGGTGGGCAAGGTATACCTGTAGCTATGTCATAAAGTGTGCATGTACCTACACTAATGGTATAATACTCTATAGGTATACAGGTAACTAGCATGTAAGTATGTCAGAGCATATGTGTAAGCATGCAGGTATACATGTGTGCTATAAGTCAATGCGTAAAGAAATATGAATCAAAGTCTCAATGTCCCTAACCAAGCAATATCATATCTATAAGTGGGTTGTGCGTGACATGGCAATTATTGACGGTGTGTGTAGCATACAATCAGTGCTCGTGCAACATGAATCGTCAATAATATGTGCAGTGTCCTAAGGATACTAGTCCAAGCACAACAATTTCTAAGTAATAGGGTAAATGCGCAATTCTAAATATGACATAGAATATACGACAGAAATAACATCTCTAGCCCAGACGCATAACGCCATGCCGGCGATTCCCCTGTAGATGTTAAATCTACTCACCAACGCTCCTGGCTAAGTGAAGCCTACCACCTGTTTTCCCTTGTCGTAGCGTCCGAAGTCTCCGCTTGTGAACCTAAAATTTCACAAACACATCACATAAGCAAAAATCCTAAAATGACGAAAAGACAACGAAACGCGATGAAAACGCCCGGAAAATTACACTGTGCGCTTAGCGCATCTATCGCGCACGACATCGGCCAAAAACCCTAATTGGGGTCGCTAAACTACAAAACACTAAGTCTAGACCCCGATCGTCCCGATCGCGCAACACAACACAAACAATTACGAGGAATAAAATAGATATAATCTCGCAACGACCAATCGAACCCACGTCGGAAAAGCCCCGAAATCTAGTAAGCAACCCATCGCAAAATTTCGCACTAGTTTCAAGCTAATGCATATCTAGCATTACAAACACCTTATAATAGCTTAACTAAGCTATCAAAACCATTCCTATATTTTTAACACTCGCTAATTATGTTTTAGCAAAAACCTAGTAAGCAAAATTGCATAATTAAACAAAGTGTTCATTAACAATAATTAACATTTTCTATTAGGTTAATCTTCTCCAAAACACAAATTAACACTTCAAATTAACATTAAACACATAAATCAAGTATTACCCTAACTAGATTATCATAAAAATCAAGTCTTTAATTTCAAACATGAAATTAAAAGCTTAAATAAACAATTAATATTCTAAATAGAAATTTAGAAACAACAAAAAGGATTAGGGTTAGGGTTTTATACCTCCACAAAAGATCAAAACCAAGAAACCAAACTCATCATCTTTTCTTCAAAAATGATGTTTTGAATGAAGATCCAAGCTACTTTTGTGAAGAAGAAAGAAGTAAAATGAAGATATTTGAGTTTTTGTGATTTTATTTGGATTTTTCATGATTTATTTGATGCAAAATGAGTTGAAAAAGAGTGGGAATGATAAGGGGCAGCAAGGGGAAGGGACGGGCCGGCCAAGGGGGTGAGGGGGGTATTTTTGTGAATTTTTGTGAAGAAAATGCTAGGAAAAAGAGTAATAAATGCTAATAAATGCTATATGCCACCTTTACACATTTTCTTTTCTTTTTAAAATAAAACCTTCTGCACTCCAAAAAATATCTAGATATTTAAAAAGAACTTTCCAAAATATTCTAGTGACAAAAAAATAATTTATTCTCAAGAGAAGAAATTTCTCGAATTACGTGCACCAAATACCACTTAAAATAATATTTTATTTGGGAAAAATTCTATCTGAACCAAAACCTCCCAAATACCCCTAAAGTTCGCGTACAAGATTTATTTTAGCTAAAAAAGTTGCCGGCAAGCTTATACGGACGTTTGATCAAAATCGGGTTAAAACGGAAAATACCGACAATTTTGCCCTAAAATGGGAAAATCCGCAAAAAGATTTCTGAAACGTTACAATCTCCCCCCTTATAAAAATTCGTCCCCGAATTAAAAATTTTTACTAAGCGTACCTTCAAAGAGAGGATTACTAAACTCACATATCTCGTTCGCAGCCTCCCAAGTGATTACCTCACTATATGGCTACGTCCAAGAAAAACCCTTCACAGATGTCAAGGCTCTTGACCGAAGCTTCTCCACCCGCCTAGCCATTAACACAATTGGCTGCTGGTGAACGAAAGATCGCGTCCAAGCTAAATGGTCTGGTGCTGAATCATGTGAGAAAGGTCATGAAGTTAATTGCAAAGTATCGACACAAGGAATACGGGGTGAATACTCAATAATCTGGGCGGAAGTGCCAAATTAAAGGCAACAAAACTAACTCACTTTAAGGATCTCGAAAGGACCTACAATTCTGGGTAAGTTTCCCAAAACTCAACACGTCCTTCATCGGAAAAATCCGTAGGAATACATGATCTCCCACTGCGAACTCGAGCCTGCGAACACCATGGTCGGCATAAGACCTCTGTGAGCACAGGACTGTCATCATCCTCTCCTGAAACAGTCGGATCATTTCTGAAGTCTCTAGACTAGCTGGGGTCCAAAAATCCTACTACGCAGAGTCAGAAAAACAGACTGGAGATCAACACCACCTAACAAACAAAACTTAAAGGTTGCTAATTGGAATGTCTCCTGATAACTGCTATCGAAGGAGAGTCCTAACAATGGCAAGTGACGATCCCCACTGCCGACAACAATTAGTACGTATGCACGAGTATAACCTCTAGAGTCGGTATAGCCCGCTCTCACAAAACCATCATCCTGCGGATGGAAAGATGGAGCTAAAGCTCAACCAGTACCCAAGGCTTCCTGAAGCTCCTGCCCAAGACGGCAAGCGAACAGGGTGCCTTCATTGGATACGACTCATGAAGGAACTCCGTGCAACACACAAACTTAACAAAGAACAACTGAGCAAACTAAGTATAACCGGACAACAAGCATCCGAATGGAGTCACACCCTGACTAAACCCGGGTATACGCCATAACGAATATTCATGGAGATCTGCTCCCATTCCCACTTCGAAACGGTTTAAGGTTGCAACTCTCCAGCCGGTCTCAGATACTCAACCAAAACACACAACAAGACAACACCTTGAAATGAAATCCGAAACTTCTCTTTACATCCTTGCCCACCCGTAACTATCTCACAAGTCACGTCAAATGTTGGTGGAACTTGAATGAGTACAGAGAGTTGACAGATGTGCCTGCTCTGGGATTTCACGTCTCTACCCAATAGTATCAGGTACACAAACGCATCCCTAAACTCATCACACCCTTGTCACAAATCAAGGACTCCGAATCATTACCCAGCCAAGTATGCTTAAGTATTTCTGACGAACGAGCATCGGCGGGCAGTGTCTCGCGAAAGCGATTAAGGAAAAGTGGTTGGGCGCGGACATGAGCAAGCTGTCCCCTCAGTAGAGACGAACTTAAGCTGTGCTCCACGATCGCACAAGAACTGTGAATCTGCAGAAGACTATCTCAACAATCAAAATATGCTGCAGGAAGGTGTACATTAAGCTATGATAATCCGTGAAAATCTGACACGACTCTCGAACAAGTAGTGGCTCCAATCACCAACGCAAGACCACCGCGGCTATCTCCAGATCGTGAGTGGAATATCCTTCTAGTACTTCCTCCAAATGTAGGGAAGCAAAAGCGATAACTCTATAGTGTCACCTCAGTACACAATCGAGCCCCACTCGCGAAACATCACAGTTAAAACAACAAAGTCGCCCGAACCAAAAAGCAAGAGGAGCTGGTGCAGTTGTTAACCGAATCTCCAACTGCTGAAAAACTCCGCACGCATGCTTCAGTCCAAAGAAAAAGAAACCTCCTTTCAGGTCAGTCCAGTCAACGGTGCAGCACTACACTAGCAATCCTGCATGAAACGGCGGTAAAAACCTGCTAAGCCCAAAATCTGCGGACTTCTGTCCCGTATACAAGTCTGGGCCAAAGCTGTATGGCCTCGATCTTCCTCGGAACCATACGAAAACCGTCTCCCGTAACTACCAGACCTAGGAGTCAACACAACAAGCCTGAAGGAACACTCTAAGAATCTAGCAAACCGCTGAGGCTCTCCCAGTATCTGCAAAACAAATCCTCAAGTGTTGCTCCTGTTCCTCAAAACAAATTAAATAGACCAGAATGTCGTCAATAACACAACAATAACTGGTCGAGGAACGGCCTGAAGAAATCTGGTTCATCATATCTACGAATGCTGCTAGGGCATTGGTGAGTCCGACGACACCACCAAAACACACAAAGCCCGTAGCACGCACAAGGCAGTCTTCGGAATGTCATCACTCCGAACCCGCAACAATGATGACCTGATCCCGAACAAACTTAGAAAATGTCTCGCACTCTGGAGCCGATTGAAGAAATCGTCAATGTAAGGTAAAGGATACCTATCCGCACCGTAAGCCGGTTCAATTGGCGATCCATCAATACACAACCTAAATTGCCGTCTTCCTCCTTGACGAACAGAAATAGGAGCTTCTCAATGTGAAACACTCAGACGCACTAGCCCCCCAACAAACAACTCTGCAGCTGATCCTTAAGCTCCCTAAGCTCCGCCGGCTCATTTGGAACAACGTCGGATAACTCTCGCACGATAAGAACCCGGTCCAACAAACCCACTGTGGCTCCGGTATCACGAATGAACGCTAAGAATCCTCGACATCCTCTCCTCAAAAGCCGACTAGCGAAAAAGGCTGAATTCGAGCTGTGAGAGGCGGCACCACTGTCCCCCTGCACAACAAGAACTGACTTGCCGGAAAAACAAACCTGACTGTTTCCTCATGGTAGTCCACAGAAGCCTAGCACGTAACTAACCAGTCCATGCCCAGGAGAACGTCAAATCCAACATCTCTAGAAGGATCAAGTGACGGATGAATCTCCTAACCGATTGGCATATGACTGAAATACGTGTCGTGCAACAAAAGAATCGCTGACAGAAGTTAACACAACAAATGGCTAATCTAGCTAACACGAATCCCCTCGTCCTAAACCTCTGCTACTACCGCAATGGTCACGAAACCTATCTCGACGACTAGTCCTCTGTCTCTGGATTGGTACACCGGTACAAGTCCTCCACTGTTCCGGAACTCTCAGAGTCTCTGGAATACGTGTCTTGTAAACTGGGGCTGCATCCACTGGTGCTATGTAGGTGACGGAATACTGTGTACTGATCGCAAGGAACAACTGGGTAGCAGGGTTGAAAACCTCCTGTCGCTGCGCTCAAATGGCCTCAACCAATGAACTCATTGTCTGGCGCATGTCCTGCATCTCTTCCACAAGTCTAGCAATACTATCTGTCGAAGGCGGATCCGTCTGCTCCTGTGCAACGAGCTCACCATCCTGGTCAGTCCTTGACCCACCCGAGTCAACTCTGACCTCGGCCCTCGCTGCATCACTCTGAGTCCCCATAGTCGTCGGCGGCAAAGGCTATAAATGGAGATAGGATTCGATATGAACACGGAAATCGAATCACAAGGATATGAATCATCAAGGAAGGAATTTCAAGCAATGTACTTAGGTCACTTTAGACGGAGTACCGCATCGTGAGTATGCTGCAGACATACACACACTACGTTACTCTGCTTAAGCTACCTACTCCATCATACCAAAGTCATCCTACACTCCGTAAGGTAAAAAATATAGCGCTCTGATACCAACTTTGTCACGACCCGAAATTGGCACGTGACGGCCCTAATACCACGCAACTTCTACAGGCGTAACGCAGTAAAAGAAAGCCAAAACCCAGAAATCTAAACCAGTAAAAGACAAGAAAAGATAAGAAACATTGTTTAAAAGACTTTGAAACCACAACCCATATTCTTTAAAGTCCAACTTTATTTCCTTTAAAATTTTGGCAGCACCTCCTTTGTAAAAGCTAGCCCCAAAAATGGGTACAACATAAATATAAAGTAAAGCATCCCTAACGGGAGCAAATCCACGCCCAAAGGCGGAAAACAACCACCACAACAAATATACGACGCCGTAGCAAAGAAATAAAAGACGGTAGAAAGGAAACTGTATAAAAGACAACAAGTCACAAATAATATACAATATCGTCCTCACCAAGTCTCTAAGTCAACAAGAAAATATTAGATGGAGAGTACAGGAATACAACGAATATACAATACAACGAATAACCACAAAACTCACCTAAGCAAACTGCACACTGTGAGCTGATGCGGTATCCGTAGCAAAAGATGATAAGATGTGTGATAATAGCCTGCCTCTGACTATCCTGAGGAACACCTGCAAACACTGTGGCATAACGGGGGTGAGTTGCCAACTCGTGAATAGCAAATAACATATGCAGGTAATCGCGAGTATGCACGTACAGCGTGAATCTAACATGTACAATTAATAGCAATAAAAAGTCATATGAATGCAATAATCATGAAAGGTACACTAGCAGGTACAACTAATACATGAAGCAATGCATATGAATAAAAGTATGTAAATGCAACAGTCATGAAAGGTACTCTAACAGGTACTACTAATACATGAAAAAATGATATGAATAAAGGTATGTAAACGCAACAGTCATGGAAGGTACTCTAACAGGTACACTAATGCATGAAGCAGTGCATAAACAGTAAATGTAGAGTATGGAATGAAATAAGTCATTTCCACGGAATTCTGACATCGTGGTAGGATCAAAATCCATCAAGACAATCCAAATCCCAATTTCCTCAAATCAGCCCCCAATTTGGCTATCATATCAAGTAAGTCTCACATATCCTTAATGTACAATATCAAGTAGATCTCACATATCCCGTAGGTACAATATCAAGTATATCTCACATACCCCGAATGTACAATATCATGTAGATCTCACATATATCCTGTAATCAATATCAAATAAATTCTCAAATATCCTAAATCCAATGTCAACGAGTCCTTTACATTCTAGGTATATTTGCATGAATAAATATGATGATGTATATAATTTAATGTCAATACACATATATTAGCGTCCCATTCCACTAATATTGGTGTAAGGGCATATATAACAGCGGCCTAAACCCCTGTTATATATACAAAGGAGTAAAAAGAAATATCATGAAACCAATGTGTCAAGCATCGACACAGAAATGCAGGTCTATCAGGTGTTGTCACCACGACTGGCATCCTGATAGGTACGTATCATACGCTATCCTGAAAGCTTGAGTGCCTAGCTCTGACCCTCGCCTCTCGATGTATCTATACGTACATGACTCCCGTCGGTATCCCCATGATAACCGCTGAGTCATTGGTAATCTTACCGGATGGTATGGTTCCCCCACTAACTCATCGTCTACTCCACGACTCTTACCCCGGGGTACCTCCAGGCCCCACCATATACCCGCACACGGACCCCTCCGTTTCTCGTGTGGGGTATACATATCCGAACCGATAAATCTCATGGTGGCTGCTGAAAAATCATATCAAGCGAAACCGGGTTTTTCAAATAATGCATAATTTCATGAACTCCCACGGTCCCCAAATCTAGAAAATATCATGAAAATCCATATCTCAATGCGAAAATCCATGAATATAATCTATGCAACATAAAAGGAAATGTAAGCATATAAAGGAAAATTCGCTAATTAACTGCAACAAGTTAATATAAATATCATGCGGTTCCTAATTTTCTCCAATTCTAAAATAACATTAGGTAAAGGTAAACTTGTAGCTATAACCAGATGTATGTGAAAACATAAAGGTATAGCAAGATATATGTATCTACCTATAAGTAATGATGTAGTATACCCCCTGGTATAAGTGAAATAGGTGGGCATGGTATACCTGTAGCTATGTCATAAAGTGTGTATGTACCTATCACTAATGGTACAATACTCTATAGGTATACAGGTAACTAGCATGTAAGTATGTCAGAGCATAAGTGTAAGCATGCAGGTATACAGGTGTGCTATAAGTCAATGCGTAAAGAAATATGAATCAAAGTCTCAATATCCCTAACCAAGCAATATCATATCTATAAGTGGGTTGTGCGTGACATGGCAATTATTGACGGTGTGTGTAGCATACAATCAGTGCTCGTGTAACATGAATCGTCAATAATATGTGCAGTGTCCTAAGGATACTAGTCCAAGCACAACAATTTCTAAGTAATAGGGTAAATGCGCAATTCTAAATATGACATAGAATATGCGACAGAAATAACATCTCTAGCCCAGACGCATAACGCCATACTGGCGATTCCCCTATAGATATTAAATCTACTCACCAACGCTCCTGGCTAAGTGAAGCCTACCACCTGTTTTCCCTTGTCGTAGCGTTCGAAGTCCCCGCTTGCGAACCTATAATTTCACAAACACATCACATAAGCAAAAATCCTAAAATGACGAAAAGACAACGTAACGCGATGAAAACGCCCGGAAAATTACACTGTGCGCTTAGCGCATCTATCGCGCACGACATCGGCCAAAAACACTATTTGGGGTCGCTAAACTACAAAACACTAAGTCTAGACCCCGATCGTCCCGATCGCGCAACACAAAACAAACAATTACGAGGAATAAAATAGATATAATCTCGCAACGACCAATCGAACCCACGTTGGAAAACCCCCAAAATCTAGTAAGCAACCCATCGCAAAATTTCGCACTAGTTTCAAGCTAATGCATATCTAGCGATTACAAACAACTTATAATAGCTTAACTAAGCTATCAAAACCATTCCTATATTTTTAACACTCGTTAATTATGTTTTAGCAAAAACCTAGTAAGCAAAATTGCATAATTAAACAAAGTGTTCATTAACAATAATTAACATTTTCTACTAGGTTAATCTTCTCCAAAACACAAATTAGCACTTCAAATTAACATTAAACACATAAATCAAGTATTACCCTAACTAGATTATCATAAAAATCAAGTTTTTAATTTCAAACATGAAATTAAAAGCTTAAATAAACAATTAATATTCTAAATAGAAATTTAGAAACAACAAAAAGGATTAGGGTTAGGGTTTTATACCTCCACAAAAGATCAAAACCAAGAAACCAAACTCATCATCTTTTCCTCAAAAATGATGTTTTGAATGAAGATCTAAGCTACTTTTGTGAAGAAGAAAGAAGTAAAATGAATATATTAGAGTTTTTGTGATTTTATTTGGATTTTTCATGATTTATTTGATGCAAAATGAGTTGAAAAAGAGTGGGAATGATAAGGGGCAGCAAGGGGAAGGGAAGGGCCGGCCAAGGGGGTGAGGGGGGTATTTTTGTGAATTTTTGTGAAGAAAATGCTAGGGAAAAAAGTAATAAATGCTAATAAATGCTATATGCCACCTTTACACATTTTCTTTTCTTTTTAAAATAAAACCTTTTGCACTCCAAAAAATATCTAGATATTTAAAAAGAACTTTCCAAAATATTCTAGTGATAAAAAAATAATTTATTCTCAAGAGAAGAAATTTCCCGATTTACGTGCACTTACCGCTTAAAATAATATTTTATTTGGGAAAAATTCTATCTGAACCAATACCTCCCAAATACCCCTAAAGTTCGCGCACAAGCTTTATTTTAGCTAAAAAAGGTGCCGGCAAGGTTATACGGATATTTGATCGAAATCGGGTTAAAACGGAAAATACCGACAATTTTGCCCTAAAACGGGAAAATTCGCAAAACGATTTCTAAAACGTTACACCCCCACACCTCCTTGGCCGGCCACACTCATTCCTTGCTGCCCTCTCTCTCTTCTTGCTCCATTTTCATCATTTTGCTACAAATAAATCATCACAAATCCAAATAAATTCACAAAAATTCAAATATAATCATTTTCTTTCATTTTCTTAACCCTAAACCATGCTTTGTTCTTCATGAAGTCTTGATTTTGGAGGCTAATCTTGGTTTTCTTGTCGCAAGTTTTTGATTCATTTGGAGGTATAAAATCCTAACCCTAATCCTTAATTGTTAAGTTTAAATCTTTATACTAGCTTAATTAGATGTTAATTTAAGCTTTTAATTTCATGTTTAATTCATTATTCATAATTTTTTTTAAGAAATTCAAGTTAAGGTTAAAACTAAATTTAAGTGTTTAATATTTAATTGAAGTGTTAATTTGTGATTAGGAAAAGCTTAACCTAGTAGAAAATGATAATTATTGTTAATGAATACTTTGCTTAATTATGAAATATTGCTTACTAGGTTTTTGCTAAAACTTAATTAGGTAGTGTTAAAAATATAGAAATGGTTTAGATAGCTTAGTTAAGCTATTATAAGATATTTTTAATCGCTAGATATGCGTTAGCTTGAAACTAGTGTGAAATATTGCGGTAGGTTGTTTACTAGGTTTCGGGGGTTTTCCGACGTGGATTCTTTTAGTCGTTGCGAGGTTATATCTATTATATTCCTCGCATTTTAATTTGTTGTGTTGCGTAATCGGGACGATCGGAGTCTAGACATGGTGTTTCGTAGTTTAGCGACCCTAATTAGGGTTTTTGACCGATGTCGTGCGCGTTAGATGGGCTAAGTGCGCAGTGTAATTTTCTGGCCGTTTTCTTTGCGTTTCGTTGTCTTTTCGTCAATATAGGATATTGAGCTTATGTGATGTGTTTGTGAAATTTTAGGTTCACAGGCGGGGACTTCAGACGCTACGACAAAGGGAAAACAGGTGGTAGGCTTCACTTAGCCAGGAGCGTTGGTGAGTAGATTTAACATCTACAGGGGAATCGCTCGCATGGCATTATGCGTCTGGGCTAGAGATGACTTGATTTGTCGCATATTCTATTTCATATTTAGAATTGCGCATACACCCTACTGCTTAGTTAATTGTTGTGCTTGGACTAGTATCCTTAGGACACTGCACTATTATTGACGGCTCATGTTGCACGAGCACTGATTTGTATGCCACACACACCGTCAATAATTGCCATGACACGCACAACCCACTTATAGATATGATATTGTTTGGTTAGGGACATTGAGACATTGATTCATATTCTTTACGCATATGACATATAGCATACCTGTATACCTACATGCTTACACATATACCTTGACATATTACATGTTAGTTACCTGTATACCTATAGGGTATTGTACCATTAGCGATAGGTACATACACATAATGACATAGCTACATGTATACCTTGCATACATACTTCACTTATACCCGGAGGGTATATTACATCATTACTGATAGGTAGATATCTATATCTTGCTATACATTTATGTTTGCACATATATCAGTTATAGCTACATGTTTACCTTTACTTGATGTTATTTAGAATTGGAGAAATTAGGAACCGCGTGATATATTATATTAACTTATTGCAGTTAAATAGCGGCTTTTCCTTTATAAGCTTACATTGCAGTTTTATGTTGCATATATTATATTCATGGATTTTCGCATTGAGATATGGATTTTTCATGATGTTTTCTGGATTTGAGGACCGTGGTAGTTTCATGAAATTATGTATTATTTGAAAAACCCGGTTTCTCTTGATATGATATTTCAGCATCCACCATGAGATTTATCGGTTCAGATATATATATACCCTATGCGAGGAACGGAGGGAGCCATGTGCGGGTACATGGTAGGGTCCGGAGGTACCCCGGGGCAAGAGTCGTGGAGTAGACGATGAGTTAGTAGGGGAACATACCATCGGGTGACAGTACCAATGACTCGGCGGTTATCATGGGGATACCGACGGGAGTCATGTACGTATGGATACGTCGAGAGGCGAGGGTCAGAGCTAGGCACTCGATCTTTCGGTATAGCGTATGATACATACCTATCATGGGGCCAGTCATGGTGACAGCACCTGATAGATCAGTATTTATGTGTCGATGCTTGACACTTGGTTTCATGATATTTTACTCCTAAGTATATATATATTAGTGGAGTGAGATGCTAATATATATGTATACATATCACTTTATATACTTCATCATAATTATTCATGCAAATATACTTAGGATATATAAGGTTGATTTGTTATTGGATACAGGATATATATGAGATTCACTTGACGTTGGATTCAGGATATGTGAGATTTACTTGATTTTGTAAATTCACGATATATGAGATTTACTTGATATTGTACATTCAGGATTTGTGAGACTTATATGATATGAGAGCCAATTTGGTGGCTGATTTAAGGAATTGGGACTTCGATTGTCTTGATGGACTTCGGTCCTACCATGATGTCAGGATTCCGTGGAAATGACATGTTTCACCCCATACTCCACATTTATTTTTTATGCACTACTTCATGTATTAGTAGTACCTGATAGAGTATCTTTCATGACTGTTGCATTTACATACCTTTATTTTATATGCATTACTTCATGTGTTAGTTGTACCTGCTAGCGTACCTTTCATGACTGTTGCATATATACATTGTCATATCATTACTTCATGTATTAGTAGTACCTGATTTAGTACCTTACATGATTGTTGCATACAGATTGTCATATTATTGTTTCATGTATTAGTTGTAGCTGCTAGTGTAACTTTCATGATTATCGCATTCATATGACCTTTTACTGCTTTTAGCTTACATATGTTAGATTCGCGCTGTACGTGCATACTTGCGATTACCTGCATATCTTATTTACTATTCACGAGTTGGAAACTCACCCCCGTTGTGCCACAGGGTTTTGCAGGTTGTTTCCCCAGAGTAGTCGAGGCAGGCTATTCATCTGTCTTATCATTTTTTGCTGTGGATACCGCATCAGCTCACAGTGTGCAGTTCGCTTAGGTGGGTTTTGTGGTTATTCATTGTTTTATTGTATATTCGTTGTATCCATGTACTCTCCATCTACCATTATTTTGTATGACTTAGAGACTTGATGTGAGGACGATATTGTATATTTTGGGGACTTGGATGTCTTTTATGCAGTTTTACTTATATCGTCTTTTATTTCTTCGCTATGGCGTCGTATATCTGTTGTGGTGGTTGTTTTCCGCCATTGGACGTGGATTTGCTCCCGTTAGGGATGCTTTACTTTATATTTATGTTGTACCCATTTTTGGGGTTGGTTTTTACAAAGGAGGTGCTGCCGAAATTTTCAAGAAAATAAATTGGACTTAAAGAATTTATACTTGAGATTTTCAAAAGTTTAAACAATTTTTCTTATCTTTTCTTGTCTTTTAATGGTTTAGATTTCTGGGTTTTGGCTTTCTTTTACTATGTTACGCCTGTAGACGTTGCGTAGTATTAGGGCCGTCACGTGCCAATTTCGGGTCGTGACAAAAACCTTGCACTCTCTTCACTAAAAATGTACACAAGCTCACTACTAGCATGGGAGACCAAGAAAGATAGGATTTTGAGCACTTGGGGCAACTCAAGAAAATTCTTGAGTTGCCAAATGAGGTAATTCTTTTATTATTAGTGTAGTATTTCAATTCCTTTAGCATCCATGTTAGTTTAGAATCGATTAAGTGTGGTTTCGTGATCTTGAAATTTTCCAAGATAAGGGTTGTAGGAGATTATGAGTGGGGAGAGTGTAATTGAGGTTAGATGAGGCCATAAAACCCCTCTAGTGTTAGAATGCAGGACAAGACTTGAGACCAAACCCCAAATTCAAACTTTAGATTTGCCGATATCGGGTTTTTATGGAATTAGTGATGGTATTTAGAGATATGCTGCTACCCCGAGAACCTAAAAATTATTTAGCGATTACAGCGAAACAAGCAGGCATTCTAGAAGCTACAACTGAGACCCGGGACCACAATTCCATTGTTAGGCCGCAAATTATATCCCTTTGGCTGCAAATTGCGGCCTGGGTAGGTTAGAAATGGTTCGTGCTTGGTCCATAGCTCCTATACCCTCTAATTAGACCCTCCGCATATGCAAAATTGGCTAATTTAACCTGGAATGAAATTTGGAAGTGTTTTTCAAAGTTTCTGATTTCTGTTTGCTAATTCTGTTAACTTGAATTATGGGTATTTGTGTTTTGTCTCGGACACTTGACGTTTGTACGTCGATATCAGGAGTTGTTTGATTATTCTTGCATGCGTGGACCATATGTTTTAACTTATGTATGATACGTGTGCCGTTTTGGTTCTCGTGCGCGATTTCGGTTTAAGATACTATGTGTTTATATGTTTAGGAACCCTCGCGTGGACTTCGGATTACAAGGAAGAGCATGACGACATCGACTTCGGCAAGCAAGGATCGAGGTGAGTAGATATATATCTACGGGGGAAGTCGGGTGGATGGTATATAGCACCCCCGCAGTTTCGTAGTGTAGTATACGAGTACGTTATATATATAAATATATATATATATATATATATATAAATACGCGTATTGTGAGACTAAATGATTATCAGGATAGGCTTTAGATGTTCACGGGTTAGTTTTAGTGTAATTGTAAGATAGTGCTTATAGTGTAATTTCTTAGTTACGAATCCCTAGTGTAAAGGTTACACACACACACATGCACACATGTGATATGTTTTGGTGTATATGTTATATGTGTGTGTGTGTATATATATGTATGTGGATGTGTTGCTATATATATATATACATATACGTATACACATATGTTAAGGATAGTATATGATACTTGGAGATGAGTCGATGTGATTGGGCATGATGCCGTGAGATCGGTGATGTGACTTGGGTCGTATTATGAGATACGACATGACATTATAGCGGATCGTTGGGCGATGTATTTTCATACACACGCGGATATATATGATGATGGTATCAGAATGTACTATATTTTAGATCAGTACCCCTAATTCAGGATATGATGATAAGGATACCAGATGAATAACGAGATAAATATGATATTCGACCCGTACCCCGATTTGGGATGCCGTACGATGGATTTTACCGTACGAAGTATAAATATGATGATTGATCTGCACTCTTGACTCGAGGATATCGTATTATATATTTTATCATATGTGACGCTATTGAGGCGGGATCACCGACTACTAGATATATCGACTCAGACTTAGCTGGATTTCCTTACCCTTTTGATTTAGTCTTTTAGTTTAGTCCTATAGTTATCAGGTAGATATTAGATTGGGCTCGAGTCATACTTATTTTCAAAATTACCGAATCGTGAGTATTTTAAAGGCAGGCCTAGGGATACTACGAATATTTCAAAAGATGTACATTTTCTTAAAAACACCGTAGCCCCTATTTTCTAAACACCACGATTCGTGCTATTTCAAATGCCAAAACTGTATGATTCGTATATATACATATTCTTTATTGTCCGCTCCTTCGCTTCATAAGCTCTGAGTAGAAGTCCCTTCGCCGCGATCCACGATCTCTCGGACTCAAGAGAGGCTCCACAACTCGAACGATCCATGCTAGCTTGTAGTCTTCCTTTTCTCCGATGATCTACATCGAAGTTTCTATAACTCAAGCTCTCTCACCCTAATGAGGTGAACACCCTAATCTAATTGGCTAGATTAGATGAGGATGATGGAGTAGTATTTATGATTTCCTCTTATATCAAATTCTCACTCTTAAACATCACAAAAATGAAAACCTAGTAAGCTTTATCAAAGCTCAAGGTTGAAGAAGAAGAAAATAATGCATAATCCTTTTGTGATGAATAATGAAATGATATATCATTAATAATGCAACCATGGTCAAGAATGACAAGGATAACTCATGTAGAGAATTAACTAGGGCTAGGGTTTGGGTTGGGTTAAACAATGAGTCATAAGAAAATATCAACCATAATATCTTTCTCATGACAAAAAGAAAAGCTTCTAGAATGTTCATGAATGAACTAACCCAAATCAAACCCTAACCTTGTTTAATCTCCACTAAACATGTTGCATTAGTAATCATATCATGTTACAATAATATATATCACATATATATTATATATTTGTAACAAAAGAAAATAATACAATTAATATATATCGCATATATATCAATGCATTATCCGGTGAGAAAATGAAATAATAAAGCGAGCCAATATTAGATAATGTAATGCAATATATCATATATATTATTATACATTAAATTATCGAATCAACACTTGATCTGACAATCCGGTTATATCGAATATAACCGACTAATATATCATGTACCGATTTATCGAATCAATACTTGATCCGACGACCCGGCTCATATCTAAATATCGCGAGAAAATAATATGGTATCTCATATCGCATTATCCTCGGTCGTGCACATATCACATATGTGCCCCTACTTCATTTTGCCTGAGTCAAGAAACCTCTGTGTATGACTCTAAAGAATCGTCAATACGCCGGTAGCAGGTGATGATCATATCAAACACCCACAAGCTGCAAGCGGTCAGCTAAACGTAACAGCCACCCAGGTATTGAGCGATCAGAAGATCAACAAGCTAGCCTATACATTCTCCTGTGAATCAAATCAGTAACACTCTCGTACAGTCCGGTCTCTTCATCTAATATGTTGCATATCTAGTCTAGGGGCGGTATACATCAGACTCCAGTAACCGATAAGTCGTGTCGATGTGAGGCTCATAATAGGTCGAGAAACTACTGGTAACACTTACCAGTAAATCTCTATATCAGCCCTGGCCAGGGACTTCCAGTTATAGCCAATCGAACACAACACAACATCAACTCCCTATACCGGGAGAGACGAATCCCCTCCTATCGCTCATTGCCTCCATGTGATTCGGGACTGCAGCCAATAGCCACCTTTTTGCATGCCTTCTTAGACGTGGTAAGGTGGAAATCAAAGCACAGTGGGAATCACACAAGAATCTATGACAATCTCGGGTCTACAGACTACCCTGTACCAGTGTCACCGGAGAACTGCCATCTGACGTGTGGTATATCACCATCTGGGAGTTCTCGACGAGTCCGTCCAGTGTACCCAGTCTCCACTGAGCACCCGTACACCATCTCTGATATCAAAACACCGATGGATATGGGATCATCCATCGCCCATCATATGGGTCAAGATGCGTATACGCTAGTCTACTCTGGTGTATCGATGCCCTGTCTCGGTATACCCTCGACTAGGAACAGTTATAGGATGTACTCATCGACTACCGTGGCCCCACTAATATGATCTCATCATAGTCCAAGTAGTCGAGTACAGATCCTAAGGGCTTTATCAACATGTGAGAGTAAGACAGTAAACAAATATAAGTCAACTTGTTAAGATAAAGTGAAACCAAATAGCATACTATCATGTCGAGCAAGAAAGTCCTCTCTATATATATCCAAGCATCCATTATAATATACATCATATGTACAATAATGGCCTCTAGGGCATATGCATAACTAACAATCTCCTACTTGCACTAAGGCCAGCTGTTGTAGTATCTCATACCTAGCATCCCGAATAATCTCTCAAACTGTATCTGTGGAATGGCCTTCGTGAGTGGATCCTCAGTGTTGTCCTTCGTATCTACTCTCCTGACCTCGATCTCCCGGCGATCAACTATCTCCCTGATCAGGTGATACCGCCTCAGAATATGTCTGGACTTTTGATGGGACTTAGGTTCCTTGGCCAAAGCCACAGCTCCATTGTTATCACAATACAGAGGTATTGGATGCTCAATGGATGGAACCACACCAAGTTCACTAATGAACTTCTTTATCCAGACAGCCTCTTTGGCAGCATCGTTGTCAGCGATGTATTCAGCCTCCATCGTCGAGTCTGCAACGGTATCCTGTTTGGAACTCTTCCAACACACCGCCCCTCCATTGAGGGTAAAGACAAATCCCGAGTGCGACTTAGAGTCGTCCTTATCACTTTGGAAGCTTGAATCGGTAAAAGACTACGCCTGGAGTTCTCCATTACCATACACCAAGAACATCTCTTTAGTTCTTCTTAAGTACTTGAGAATGTTATTCACAGCTATCCAGTGACTCTCTCCAGGATCTGCTTGATACCGACTCACTACACTTAGTGAGTATGCTACATTGGGTCTGGTACATAGCATCACATACATGATAGAGCCTACTGCCGAAGCATAGGGTATCCCTTGCATGCGAGCTCTCTCCAAATCAGTCTTGGGAGACATCTCTTTGGTGAGAGTGAGTCCAGAGATCGTGGGTAGGTTCCCATGCTTGGATTCTTCCATACTAAACCTTTTTAGTATGGTGTCAATGTACCTGGATCGGGACAATCCCAGTATCCGTTTAGATCTATCTCTATAGATCATAATTCCCCATATGCAGGAGGCATCACCTAGATCTTTCATTGAGAATCTTTGTGATAAGAAGAGCTTGACTGATTGCAGCATAGGAACATCATTTCCTATCAAGAGTATGTCATCCACGTATAATACGAGGAATACAACCTTACTCTTTGCATCCTTCTTATAAATACAAGGTTCATCTATATTTTTGATGAAGTCAAACTCTTGGACTACAACATCAAAACAGATGTTCCAACTCCGCGATGCTTGTTTTAACCCATAAATGGATTTAAGCAGCTTGCACACCTTTCCGCTTCTCCCACTATCTACGAAGCCTTCTGGCTGAGTCATGTACACGCACTCTTCTAAATCACCGTTTAGAAAGGCGGTCTTAACATCCATTTGCCAGATTTCGTAGTCATGGTATGCCGCAATGAAAGTAAGATCTGGATGGACTTAAGCATAGCCACTGGAGAAAAGATTTCGTCATAATCCATACCTGGTCGTTGACGAAAACCCTTTGCAACAAGTCTAGCTTTGAAAGTCTCAACTTTTCCATCTACACCAATTTTCTTTTTAAAGATCCACTTGCTCCCAATGGGTTTTACCCCTTCAGGAGCATTTTCCAAAGTCCATACTTTGTTGGTGTACATGGATTCCATCTCAGATCGCATTGCATCCAGCCATTTCACAGAGTCACCACTTGTGATGGCCTGCTCGAAACTAGTCGGGTCATCATCTACCATGATGCAATCCTCGCTTCCACCATCAATGAGAAAACCGTAGTATCTCTCAGGTGGATGAGAAACCCTGCTAGATCGGCGGAGAGGCTGGGGTTCGTCGGGTACTACTGAATCCTCTGGTTCCATCAAATTTTCTGTTGTAGTTTGTTCTGCTGGAACTTCTTCCAGTTCTACCTCAGAGCCACTAATCTCATTTTGCAAGAAATTCCTTTTCTAAAAAGGTTGCGTGCTGAGAAACAAACACCTTTTGTTCCTCGGTGTGGTAGAAGATATACCCGTGCGAATGTTTGGGATATCCAATAAACTTGCACAGAATAGACCTTGCCCCGAGCTTGTCCGGATTTTGTGTTTTCACATATGCCGGACAACCCCATATCCTAACATAATTAAGATATGGTCTCTTTCCTTTCCATATCTCATATGGAGTGGTTGGCACAGATTTGGTGGGAACTATATTCAATAGGTCTGCAGCTGTTTTCAGTGCATATCCCCAGAAAGAAATAGGTAACTCAGCTGTACTCATCATAGAGCGCACCATATCTAATAGGGTGCGATTCCTCCGCTCCGATACACCGTTGTGCTGTGGTGTATAAGGAGGAGTAAGCTGAGAGAGAATCCCATTCTCTTTTAGATAATCTAGGAACTCATTACTTAAGTATTCACCTCCTCGATCAGATCGAAGAATCTTAATACTTTTACTTGTTTGGTTATCTACTTCGTGCTTATATTCTCTGAATTTCTCAAAAGCTTCAGACTTGTGTTTTATCAGGAACACATATCCGAATCTTGAGAGATCACCAGTGAATGTAATGAAGTAGGAAGAACCGTTCCTGGCATGTGTAGACATGGGACCGCATACATCACTATGTACCAGCCTTAAGAGTTTGGTAACTCTTTCTCCGTGTCCACTAAACGGAGCTTTGGTCATTTTGCCTTTGAGACATGAATGGCAAGTATCATAAGATGATAATACGAACAGATTCAAATATCCATCCTTATGTAACTTAGCTAGTCGTGTCGCATTGATATGACCAAGTCTACAATGCCACAAAAAGGATTCGTTCATTTCTGAACTCTTCCTCTTGTGTGTGTTTTGTATATTAAGGACTGTATTTTGATTGAGAATGAATATGCCATTATGTAACGAGCCTGATCCAATCAACTTTTGTCAGGAATATGTTCATAACATTATACTGTACTACAAAATTATATCCTTCTTTACTTAATAAGGAAACTGATATAATATTGCACATCATGTTCGATATATAATAGTACTCATTCAGAATCAGTGTGCTACTGCTTGGTAATACTAGGTGATATTCGCCAACTGTTTTGGCTGCAATACTTGCACCATTCCCTACTTGAATGGAATGATCACCTTTTCCCAGTTCTCTACCTTTACGTAGCCCATGTAACATTTTACATATATGGGATCCCGATCCGGTATCTAATACCCCGGACGTAGGGTGAACTGAGAAACAGTTCTCAATAACTAACACACCCAAAGAAGGTGCATCAACATGCATGTTCTCCGTTTGGGCGGCATGAGAATCCAGATATTCTCCTATTCCCTGTTCAGTCTTATAACTCTTATAAGAAAGAACGGGACCAACGTTCTCCTGCTCAGTATAATAAGCGGGTTCAGTCAATACATCCATATTATTATCTTGATTATGGCCTGACATGGTCTCTACCAGGAGAGAGAGAGAAGAAAAACACTTTAGCGTATGCTCTTGCAAGATTAGATTGGTTATTATCTTATCTAATCAGGATGTCTCCCACTGTTTTCTTCAAATCTTCCTTCAAACCCTAAAAGGTAAGATTAGCCGGGATTAATTACACCCTACAATTTCGTCAATCTTTCAGCCAGATCAGTGCCGGTACTTGAGGGAGGTTCCCCGTGCTTTCGCACGGACCTAATTAAAATAAACCTCGTTTTCCCAGAGGCATAACCCCGTTAACACCTTTCTAGACACCTACTTGATCGGCTAATTGTCCTGTGTAAAATTCTCCCAGGAGTAACTTTTGCTCGCAGTGGGTATCAGGATCTAACTATCTCATAGGAGGTATGCAATCTCATTGCAAATTTCAACGCTTGAAATTCCCAATAATACTTTTACCCCTAGCGTTCTATGACCTTGACGCAGGCCAACAAACCATAGTCTGCTAGTCAAGTTCAACCCGTACATTTCTTGATTGAATTAAACCTACCCGTACGTCCCTTGACGCAGGCCAACAAAGTCGTATGACTACCCTAATCCAATCACATCTCATGTTACAGATAAGTATTAGTTAGCTACCGCACACTACGTCTTGACGCAGGCTAACAAACGTAGCACGAATACTAAGTAATATCTATCTGAAATGACGGAGGGCTATGCAGGTTTTTCAGAAAACCATGAGCGTAATGAACTTGATATCGTTGTAGAAACAAGTGATTTTGGAAAGGAGTGTTTTTGAGGCTTTTCTAGTTTTACTAAAGAGGTCACTCCCGGTGAAAGGAACTTGGCTCTTTCCCCATCGAATAAGGTGCAGGATATATCATATATAACGCTGTGAAAAGCAAGAACTATATAAGCTGCCAAAAACTAAACCGTAAGTTTGTAGCATCTGCCAGTTTCGCTAAAGAGGTCACTCCCGGTGAAGGGATCTCGGCTCTTTCCTCATCGAATAAGGTGCAGGGTATACCATATATACCACTATGCAAAGCAAAACTGTAGCTACCCTTTTTATTAAGTTTTGATTCTACAACAACTTTTAGGTTTCTTTTCTTTTTATTAATCTCATTAATAAAACCCATCAGCTTATGCTTCCTAAGCATCACAGAAGAAACGAAAGCAGTAATATTTATATATTAGCATATATATATAGTATAAGCATTCATCTCAGGCAGTAATATGATCTCATCACAGAACATTGCAGCAGAAGAACATATATGAAATATTGGATATACTAGGATGTCCGTATTTTAATACGAGCCGGTATAAAACACGGATTCCACAGTCGCGATGAATAGCCAAACCCACATCCCTGGACCCCTACGAGAGCGGCAAGTAACACTGCCAATTCTAGGGTTAGGAGACCCGGTCTCGACTCCTCGAGATGGCCTCCCACTATACCCTAGAACCCGGTTACTTGTGCTCCCCTCCTTGGGTCTACCTAATGCGGAAAAATAGATAATATACACTAGTGACATCAACCTCATCCCGGAAGTGCCCCAATAAAAGAATATTACATACAAATGAATTTTACATGAATGAAAATAAAAACCCTCATCTCACATAAAACCCCCGGCTATTCAGAACACGACAATCCAATATAACATATCACAGCAACACATAATATCTCATATCATCAACGTAAGCAAGTATGCGTATCCCGATTGTCGTTGATGTATAGCAACGAAGCCGGCGATACCCCACATACTACGCTTACGGTCACAGAAAAGAAAGTGTAAAACTACAACATTTGGAATCCACAATTACTTTAGAGATCGTAAATCCGAAATATCACATACTTCGCATTTCATGCCTAACTATATCAATTCCACATATTGTATCACATTCCAGATAAATAGGCAATATTAAACTTTCTGATCGAATAATCAAATACCCAAGATTTCCTAAATAGCTCAACACTTGAGCGGAGTTCAAAAAGTCACAGAATACGTCACAGTACCAATGGTCCAGCCGTAGAAGGGTCAAGCCAACGCCTCACATGTGGCACGCCGTACTGCCCCAAACCCTAAGGTTTAGAGGCGGTTCAGACGGTCACATAATCGAGTTAAGGTTTGTGTTCTTCTAGAGGGACCACCGCGTTACTTGCACGTATTTCCGAAATATTTAAACTCAAGAAAAATTCAACACTTGAATGTTTTTCGTGCCGGGAAAAAGTGAGTTAATGATATCCGTTCGAACATTTTAAAAGTTTCTAAAATATCCGAAAAACCGAACGAAATTAAATTTTCCGATCGAATCAACGAATTCAAAATAATCCCCAGAACACTCAACACTTGAGTCAGATTAAAAATACCCAGAAGCAGCTACAAGCACCTACGGATATTACCCTGAAGACACGTGTCAAAGATGCCAAAGTTCGGCCGCGGAACCGCCGCGGGAAGCAGGTTCCTGCCGCGGTTCCGCGGCGACTTAATGGTATCTTGGGCTCGTGTTTCATGGTAATTCTTAGAATTCCCTGCCGAATTTTTTAAGTATTTTTAATGCAAAAAAATCATATTTTTATAAAATTTCCAAAGAGGGGGTCTAGTTCGATGTATCGGGGTTCGATCGGAGTTTTAACTTCGTATACACATCGCCTAATGCTCTAGCTAGGCTCTGATACCACTGTAGGGTTCCTAGGTGTAGGGTTCCTAGGCACACTAGTGAATGTTCATAAAGCATCAAACATGCCCGAATAAAATTTTACATGTGCCGAACAACCCAAAGACGGGATCTTTGCTAGATTATTAAGGTTTAGCATGCAAGATGATATCTTTAAAACTAAGTGTGAGGGATTACAACCTTTGTAGTCCGCTCCTTCGCTTCACAAGCTCCGAGTAGAAGTCCCTTCACTGCGATCCACGATCTCCCGGACTCAAGAGAGGCTCCACGACTCGAACGATCCATACTAGCTTGAAGTGTTCCGATTCTCCGATGATCTACGTCGAAGTTGCTATAACTCAAGCTTTCTCACTCTAAAGAGATGAACACCCTAATCTAATGGGCTAGATTAGATGAGGATGATGGAGTAGTATTTATGCTTTCTTTTTATTTCACTTTCTCACAATTTATCATCCCAAATGGAATTTCTAGTGAGCTCAAAATCAAGAGAGAAGAAGATGATAATGAAAAGATAATTCCTTTTGTGATGAATAGAAAAGAAATGTATATGATTGATTATAGAACCATGGTCAAGGATGATAGGCTAAGAGTTTGTAGAGAATAAACTATAGTTAGGGTTTGGTTAGGTTAAGTTATGAGTCATAGAAAAATATCAACCATAATATCTTAACCAAGACAAAAGCAAAGCTTCTAGAATGAACAAGAAGAAGCTAACCCTAATCAAACCGTAATCCCATTTAATCATCCTTAAACATGTTTAATAATAAATCATATCATGTCACAATAATATATATCACATATATATTATATATTTGCAACAAAAGAAAATAATACAATTAACATATATCGCATATATATCAATGTATCATCCAGTGAGAAAATGAAATAATAAAGCGAGCCAATATTAGATAATGTAATACAATATATCATATATATTATTATACATTAAATCATCAAATCAACACTTGATCCGACGATCCGGCTATATCGAATATTACCGACTAATATATCATGTACCGATTCATCGAATCAACACTTGATCCGATGACCCGGTTCATATCTAAATATCGCGAGAATATAATACGGTATCTCATATCGCATTATTCTCGGTCCTGCACATATCACATATGTGCCTCTACTCCGTTTCACCTGAGCCAAGAAACCTCTGTGTAGGACTCTAAAGAATCGTCAATACGCCGGTAGCAGGTGATGATCATATCAAACACCCACAAGCTGCAAGCGGTCAGCTAAACGTAACAGCCACCCAGGTATTGAGCGATCAGAAGATCAACAAGCTAGCCTGTCCGTTCTCCTATGAATCCAATCAGTAACACTCCCGTACAGTCCGGTTTGTTCGTCTGATATGTCGCATATCAAGTCTAGGGGTGGTATACGTCAGACCCCAGTAACCGATAAGTCGTGTCGATGTGAGGCTCATAACAGGTCGAGATACTACTGGTAACACTTACCAGTTTATCTCTATATCAGCCCTGGCCAGGGACTTCCAGTTATAGCCAATCGAACACAGCACAACATCAACTCCCTATACCGGGAGAGACGAATCCCCTCTTATCGCTCATTGCCTCCATGTGATTCGGGACTGTACCCAAAAGCCACCATTTTGCACGCCCTCGTGGACGTGGTAAGGTGGAAATCAAAGCACAGTGGGAATCACACAAGACTCTATGACGATCTCGGGTCTACAGACTACCCTGTACCAGTGTCACCGGAGAACTGCCATCTGACGTGTGGTATATCACCATCTGGGAGTTCTCGGCGAGTCCGTCCTGTGTACCCAGTCTCCACTGAGCACCCGTACACCATCCTTGATGTCAAACACCGATGGATATGGGATCATCCATCGCCCATCATATGGGTCAAGATGCGTATATGCTAGTCTACTCTGGTGTATCGATGCCCTGTCTCGATAAACCCTCGACTAGGAACATTTATAGGATGTACTCATCGACTACCGTGGCCCCACTAGTATGATCTCATCATAATCCCAGTAGTCAAGTACAGATCCTAAGGGCTTTATCAACATGTGAGAGAAAGACAGTAAACCAATACAAGTCAACATGTTAAGATAAAGTGAAACCAAATAGCATACTATCATGACGAGCAAGAAAGTCCTCTCCGTATATATCCAAGCATCCATCATAATATACATCATATGTACAACAATGGCCTCTAGGGCATATACATAACTAACAATCTCCCACTTACACTAAGGCCAGCTGCTGTAGTATCTCATACCTAGCATCCCGAATAATCTCTCAAACTGTATCTGGGGAATTGCCTTCGTGAGTGGATTTGTCCTTCGTATCTACTCTCCTGACCTCGATCTCCCGGCGATCAACTATCTCCCTGATCAGGTGATACCGCCTCAGAATATGTCTGGATTTCTGATGGGATCTGGGTTCCTTAGCCAAAGCCACAGCTCCATTGTTATCGCAATACAAAGGTATTGGATGTTCAAGGGATGGAACCACACCAAGTTCAGTGATGAACTTCTTCATCCAGACAGCCTCTTTGGCAGCATCGTTGGCAGCGATGTATTCAGCCTCCATCGTCGAGTCTGCAACGGTATCCTGTTTGGAACTCTTCCAACATACCGCCCCTCCATTGAGAGTAAAGACAAATCCCGAGTGCGATTTAGAGCCGTCCTTATCACTTTGGAAGCTGGAATCGATAAAGGACTCCACCCGGAGTTCTCCGTTACCATACACCAAGAACATGTCTCTAGTCCTTCGCAAGTACTTGAGAATGTTCTTCACAGCTGTCCAGTGACTCTCTCTAGGATCTGCTTGATACCGACTCACTACACTTAGTGAGTATGCTACATCGGGTCTGGTACATAGCATCACATACATGATAGAGCCTACTGCCGAAGCATAGGGTATCCCTTACATGCGAGCTCTCTCCAAATCAGTCTTGGGAGACATCTCTTTGGAGAGAGTGAGTCCAGAGATCATGGGTTGGTTCCCACGCTTGGATTCTTCCATACTAATCCTCTTTAGTATGGTGTCAATGTACCTGGATTGGGACAATCCCAGTATCCGTTTGGATCTATCTCTATAGATCCTTATCCCCAATATGCATGAAGCATCACCTAGATCTTTTATTGAGAATCTTTGTGATAAGAAGAGCTTGACTGATTGCATCATAGGAATATTATTTCCTATCAAGAGTATGTCATCCACGTACAATACGAGGAAGACAACCTTACTCTCTGCTACCTTCTTATAGATACAAGGTTCATCTATGTTTTTGATGAAGTCAAACTCTTTGACTACAACATCAAAACAGATGTTCCAACTCCGCGATGCTTGCTTTAACCCATAAATGGATTTAAGCAGTTTGCACACCTTTCCGCTGCTCCCACTATCTACGAAGCCCTCTGGCTGAGTCATGTACACGCACTCTTCTAAATCACCGTTTAGAAAGGCGGTCTTAACATCCATTTGCCAGATTTCGTAGTCATGCTATGCAGCAATGGCAAGTAAGATCCGGATGGACTTAAGCATAGCTACCGGAGAAAATGTTTCGTCATAATCCACACCTGGTCGTTGACGAAATCCCTTTGCTACAAGTCTAGCTTTGAAAGTCTCAACTTTTCCATCTACACCAAATTTCTTTTTAAAAATCCACTTACTCCCAATGGGTTTTACCCCTTCAGGAGTATTTTCCAAAATCCATACTTTATTGGTGTACATGGATTCCATCTCAGATCGCATTGCATCCAGCCATTTCACAGAGTCACCACTCGTGATGGCCTGCTCGAAACTAGTTGGGTCATCATCTTCCATGATGCAATCCTCGCTTCCACCATCAATGAGAAAACCGTAGTATCTCTCAGGTGGACGAGAAACCCTACTAGATCGGCGGAGAGGCTGGGGTTCGTCGGGTATTACTGAATCTTCTGGTTCTACTAAATCTTCAGTTGCAATTTGTGTTTCTGGAACCTCTTCCAGCTCTACCTGTTTGCCACTAATTTCGTTTGCAAGAAATTCCTTTTCTAAAAAGGTGGCATGTTGAGCAACAAACACATTTTGTTCCTCAGCGTGGTAGAAAAAATATCCTTGAGAATTCTTTGGATATCCCACAAATTTGCAAAGAACTGATCGTGCCTCGAGTTTGTCCGGATTTTGTCTTTTGACATATGCCGGACAACCCCATATCTTAACTCGTTTAAAATATGGTCTCTTCCCACTCCATATCTCATATGGTGTGGTAGGTACAGATTTAGACGGAACTAGATTCAATATGTATATGGTTGTCTCAAGCGCATACCCCCAAAAGGAAATAGGTAACTCAGCATCGCTCATCATAGATCGCACCATATCTAATAGGGTCCGATTCCTTCGTTCCAATACACCGTTGTGCTGTGGTGTATAAGGAGGAGTAAGCTGAGAGAGAATCCCATTCTCTTTTAGATAATCTAGGAACTCACTGCTTAAGTATTCTCCTCCTCGATCAGATCGAAAGATCTTAATACTTTTGCCCGTTTGTTTTTCTACTTCGTGCTTCTATTCTCTGAATTTCTCAAAAGCTTCAGACTTGTGTTTCAACAAGAACACATGCCCGTATCTAGAGAGATCGTCAGTGAATGTAATGAAGTAGGAAGAACCGTTCCTGGCATGCGTAGATATGGGACCGCATACATCACTATGTACCAGTCCTAAGAGTTCGGTAACTCTTTCTCCGTGTCCATTAAACGGAGCTTTGGTCATTTTTCCTTTGAGACATGAATGGCAAGTATCATAAGATGAAAATTCGAATGAATTCAAATATCCATTTTTATGTAACTTAGCTAGCCGTGTCTCATTGATATGACCAAGTCTAAAATGCCACAAGAAGGATTCGTTCATTTCTGAACTTTTCCTCGTGTGTGTTTTGTATATTGAGGACTGTATTCTTATTTAGAATGAATATGCCATTATGTAACGAGCCTGATGCAATCAACTTTTGATCTAGGAATATGTTCATAACATTATCCTTTACTAAAAAATTATATCCTTCTTTACTTAATAAAGAGACTGATATAATGTTGCACATCATGTTCGGTATATAATAGCACTCATTTAGAATCAGTGTATTACGACTTGGCAATACAAGGTGATATTCGCCAACTGCTTTGGCTGCAATATTTGCACCGTTCCCTACTTGAACGGAATGATCACCTTTTCCCAGTTCTCTACCTTTACGTAGCCCATGTAACAATTTACATATGTGGGATCCTGATCCGGTATCTAATACCCAGGACGTAGGGTGAACTGAGAAACAGTTCTCAATAACTAACACACCTGAAGAAGATGCATCAACATGCATGTTCTTTTGGGCGGCTTGAGAATCTAGATATTCTTCTATTCCCTGTTCAGTCTTATAGCTCTTATAAGAAAGAACGGGTCAAACGTTCCCCTGCTCAGTATAATAAACGGGTTCAGTCAATACATCCATATTATTATCTTGATTATGGCCTGACATGGTCGCTACCTGGAGATAGAGAGAAGAAAACACTTTAGCGTATGCTCTTGCAAGATTAGATTGGTTATTATCTTATCTAATCAGGATGTCTCCCACTGTTTTTATCAAATCTACCATCAAACCCTAAAAGGTAAGATTAGCCGGGATTAATTACACCCTACAATTTCGTCAATCTTTCAGCCAGATCAGTGTCGGTACTTTGAGAGAGGTTCCCCGTGCTTTCGCACGGACCTAATTAAAGTAAACTCCATTTTCCCAGAGGCGTAACCCCGTTAACACTTTTCTACACACCTACTTGATCGACTAATTGTCCTGTGTAAAACTCTCCCAGGAGTAACTCTTACTCGCAGTGGGTATCGGGATCCAACTATCTCATAGAAGGTATGCAATCTCATTGCAAATTTCACCACTTGAAATTCCCGATAATATTTTGCCCCTAGCGATCTATGACCTTGACTAAGTCAACAAACTATAAATCGCAAGTCAAGTTCAACCCGTACATTTCTCGATTGAATTAAACCCACCCGTACGACCCTTGACTGAGTCAACAAGGCCGTGTGAATACCCTAATCCAATCACATCTCATGTTTTAGCAGATAAACACTACTTAGCTACCGTACACCACGCCTTGACTAAGTCAACAAACATAGCACGAATACTAAATAATATCTATCTGAAATGACGGAGGGCTACGCAGGTTTTTCAGAAAACCCTGAGCGTAATGAACTTGATATCGTCGTAGAATCAAGTGAAGTTTTGAAATGGAGTGTTTTTGAGGCTTTCATTAGTTTTGCTAAAGAGGTCACTCCCGGTGAAGGGATCTCGGCTTTTTCCTCATCGAATAAGGTGCAGGGTATATCATATATACCACTATGCAAAGCAAAACTCTAAAAAGCAGTCAAAAGACAAACCGAGTTTCGTAGCATCTGCCAGTTTCGCTAAAGAGGTCACTCCCGGTGAAGGGATCTCGGCACTTTCCTCATCGAATAAGGTGCAGGGTATATCATATATACCACTATGCAAAGAAAAACTGTAGCTACCCTTTTTTATAAAGTTTTGATTCTACAACATCTTTTAGGTTTCTTTTTCTTTTTATTAATCTCATTAATAAAAATCCCATCAGCTTATGCTTCCTAAGCATCACAGATAAATACGACGTACACTTATGTCATCCGCATTCGCCTCGATGTCCCCTCGTGCACCGTTAGGTTAGGTAACTAACGACAGAGCAGGGCAGGGCTAGTGCGGGTGTAAACCATAAGTAACGTCTATATAATATATCATATATACTATATACTGTATCCATCACAACATATCAAATGATCACATCACAGATATCGCAGCAGAAACATAGATATAATGTGGGATATACTAGGACGTCCGTATTTAGTACTTAGCCAATAATAGAAAATACGGATTCCACAGTCGCGATGAATAGCCAAGCCCACACCCTGGACCCCTACGAGAGCGGCAAGCGACCCTAACAATTCTGTAGTTTAGGAGACCCGGTCTCGACTCCTCGAGATGGCCTCCTACTGAACCCCAGAACCCGGTCACCTGTGCTCCCAACCTTGGGTCCTACCTAATACGGAAAAGTAAATAATATACAACACTGGTGACATCAACCTCAACCCGGAAGTGCCCCAAATAAAATAATATTACATTACAATTGAATTTACATGAATGAAAATATAAAACTCTCATCTCACATAAAACCCCCCGCTATTCAATCGCGACAATCCTGCACATCATATCTCAGTAACACATAATATCTCATATCATCAACGTAAGTAAGTATGCATACACCGATCGTCGTCGATGTATAGCAACGAAAACCGGCAATACAACTACATACTACACTTACGGTCACAGAAAAGAAATTGTAAAACTACAATATTTGGAATGCACAAACACTTTAGACATCGTAAATCCGAAATATCACATACTTCGCATTTCATGCCTAACACAATGAATTCCACATATTGTATCACATTCCAGATAAATAGACAGTATTAAACTTTTCGAACAGATAATCAAATACCCAAAATTTCCCAAAGTGCTCAACACTTGAGCGGAGTTCAAATAATCCCAGAATATGTCACAGTACCAGTGATCCAGCCGTAGAAGGGTCAAGGCAACGCCTCACATGTGGCACGCCGTACTGCCCCAAACCCGAAAGTTCAAAAGGCAGTTCAAGACGGTCACATAATCGAGTTAAGGTTTGTTGTCTTCTAGAGGGTCCACCGCTTAACTTGTACAATTTTTTCGAAAGATTTAAACCCGATAAAAATTCAACACTTGAAAGTTTGCCGTGCCGGGAAACAGTGAGTTAATGATATCCGTTCAAATAGTTTAACAGTTTCTAAATATCCGGAAATAATAACGAATTTAAATATTCCGATCGAATCTACGATTACAAAGCAAACCCCAGAATACTCAACACTTGAGTCAGAATAAAAATACCCATAAAATATATACCAGAGAAATATGAATTACTATGCAAAAATGAGGCCCTGATCTCTTTATACTGCCGCGGTTCCGCGGCCCAAGCGAGGTACGGCCGCGGTTCCGCGGCGGTTTGTACGGATCAGGGGATTATTTTTTCACCGAATTTCTTATTTTTCCCTGCTGTATTTTTCAGGTATTTTTAATTCAGAAAAATCCCAGATTTTGAAAAATTTCCAGAGAGGGGGTTAAATTTGTCGGTTTGGGTTCGATCGGAGTTTTAACTTCGTAAACACATTGCCTAATGCTCTAGCTAGGCTCTGATACCGCTGTAGGGTTCCTGGGCACACTAGTGAAGGTTCATAAAGCATCAAACATGCCCGAATAAAATTTTACATGTGCCGAACAACCCAAAGACGGGATCTTTGGTAGATTATTAGGGTTTAGCATGCAAGATGATATCTTTAAAGCTAAGTGTGAGGGATTACAACCTTTGTAGTCCGCTCCTTCGCTTCACAAGCTCCGAGTAGAAGTCCCTTCGCCGCGATCCACGATCTCCCGGACTCAAGAGAGGCTCCACGACTCGAACGATCCATGCTAGCTTGAAGTGTTCCGATTCTCCGATGATCTACGTCGAAGTTGTTATAACTCAAGCTTTCTCACTCTAAAGAGATGAACACCCTAATCTAATGGGCTAGATTAGATGAGGATGATGGAGTAGTATTTATGCTTTCTTTTTATTTCACTTTCTCACAATTTATCATCACAAATGGAATTTCTAGTGAGCTCAAAATCAAGAGAGAAGAAGTTGATAATGAAAAGATAATTCCTTTTGTGATGAATAGAAAAGAAATGTATATGATTGATTATAGAACCATGGTCAAGGATGATAGGCTAAGAGTTTGTAGAGAATAAACTAGAGTTAGGGTTTGGTTAGGTTAAGTTATGAGTCATGGAAAAATATCAACCATAATATCTTAACCAAGACAAAAGCAAAGCTTCTAGAATGAACAAGAAGAAGCTAACCCTAATCAAACCCTAATCCCATTTAATCATCCTTAAACATGTTTAATAATAAATCATATCATGTCACAATAATATATATCACATATATATTATATATTTGCAACAAAAGAAAATAATACAATTAACATATATCGCATATATATCAATGTATCATCCAGTGAGAAAATGAAATAATAAAGCGAGCCAATATTAGATAATATAATACAATATATCATATATATTATTATACATTAAATCATCGAATCAACACTTGATCCGACGATCCGGCTATATCGAATATTACCGACTAATATATCATGTACCGATTCATCGAATCAACACTTGATCCGATGACCCGGTTCATATCTAAATATCGCGAGAATATAATACGGTATCTCATATCGCATTATTCTCGGTCCTGCACATATCACATATGTGCCTCTACTCCGTTTCGCCTGAGCCAAGAAACCTCTATGTAGGACTCTAAAGAATCGTCAATACGCCGGTAGCAGGTGATGATCATATCAAACAACCACAAGCTGCAAGCGGTCAGCTAAACGTAACAGTCACCCAGGTATTGAGCGATCAGAAGATCAACAAGCTAGCCTGTCCGTTCTCCTGTGAATCCAATCAGTAACACTCCCGTACAGTCCGGTCTGTTCGTCTGATATGTCGGATATCAAGTCTAGGGGTGGTATACGTCAGACCCCAGTAACCGATAAGTCGTGTCGATGTGAGGCTCATAACAGGTCGAGATACTACTGGTAAAACTTACCAGTATATCTCTATATCAGCCCTGGCCAGGGACTTCCAGTTATAGCCAATCGAACACAGCACAACATCAACTCCCTATACCGGGAGAGACGAATCCCCTCTTATCGCTCATTGCCTCCATGTGATTCGGGACTGTACCCAAAAGCCACCGTTTTGCACGCCCTCGTGGACGTGGTAAGGTGGAAATCAAAGCACAGTGGGAATCACACAAGACTCTATGACGATCTCGGGTCTATAGACTACCCTGTACCAGTGTCACCGGAGAACTGCCATCTGACGTGTGGTATATCACCATCTGGGAGTTCTCGGCGAGTCCGTCCAGTGTACCCAGTCTCCACTGAGCACCCGTACACCATCCTTGATGTCAAACACCGATGGATATGGGATCATCCATCGCCCATCATATGGGTCAAGATGCGTATACGCTAGTCTACTCTGGTGTATCGATGCCCTGTCTCGATATACCCTCGACTAGGAACATTTATAGGATGTACTCATCGACTGCCGTGGCCCCACTAGTATGATCTCATCATAATCCCAGTAGTCGAGTACAGATCCTAAGGGCTTTATCAACATGTGAGAGAAAGACAGTAAACCAATACAAGTCAACATGATAAGATAAAGTGAAACCAAATAGCATACCATCATGACGAGTAAGAAAGTCCTCTCCGTATATATCCAAGCATCCATCATAATATACATCATATGTACAACAATGGCCTTTAGGGCATATACATAACTAACACTAGGCACTCTCACAAAGGTTCATAAGGCATCAACCATGCCCGAATAAAAATTTAGATGTGCCGAACAACCCAAAGCCGGGATCTTTGCTAGATTATTAGGGTTTAACAAGTAAGTAAACATCTTTACAACTAAGTGTGAGGGATTACAACCTTTGTAGTCCGCTCTTTCGCTTCATAAGCTCTGAGTAGAAGTCCCTTCACCGCGATCCACGATCTCCCGGACTCAAGAGAGGCTCCACAACTCGAACGATCCATTCTAGCTGGTAGTCTTCTTTTTCTCCGATGATCTAACTCGAAGTTTCTATAACTCAAGCTCTCTCACTCTAATGAGGTGAACACCCTAGTCTAATTGGCTAGATTAGATGAGTATGATGGAGTAGTATTTATGCTTTCCTTTTATATCAAATTCTCACTCTTAAACATCACAAAAATGAAAACCTAGTAAGCTTTCTCAAAGCTCAAGGTTGAATAAGAAAAAGAAAATAATGAATAATCCTTTTGTGATGAATAATGAAATGATATATCATTAATAATGCAACCATGGTCAAGGATGACAAGGATAACTCATGTAGAGAATTAACTAGGGCTAGGATTTGGGTTGAGTTAAACAATGAGTCATAAGAAAATATCAACCATAATATCTTTCTCATGACAAAAAGAAAAGCTTCTAGAATGTTCATGAATGAACTAACCCAAATCAAACCCTAACCTTGTTTAATCTCTACTAAACATGTTGCATTAGTAGTCATATCATGTTACAATAATATATATCACATATATATTATATATTTGTAACAAAAGAAAATAATACAATTAATATATATCGCATATATATCAATGCATTATCCGGTGAGAAAATGAAATAATAAAGCGAGCCAATATTAGATAATGTAATGCAATATATCATATATATTATTATACATTAAATTATCGAATCAACACTTGATTCGACAATCCGGCTATATCGAATATAACCGACTAATATATCATGTACCGATTTATCGAATCAACACTTGATCCAACGACCCGGCTCATATCTAAATATCGCGAGAATATAATACGGTATCTCATATCGCATTATCCTCGGTCGTGCATATATCACATATGTGCCCCTACTCCGTTTTGCCTGAGTCAAGAAACCTCTGTGTAGGACTCTAAAGAATCGTCAATAAGCCGGTAGCAGGTGATAATCATATCAAACACCCACAAGCTGCAAGCAGTCAGCTAAACGTAATAGCCACCCAGGTATTGAGCGATCAGAAGATCAACAAGCTAGCCTGTACATTCTCCTGTGAATCCAATCAGTAACACTCCCGTACAGTCCGGTCTCTTCGTCTGATATGTTGCATATCTAGTCTAGGGGTGGTATACGTCAGACCCCAGTAACCGATATGTCGTGGCGATGTGAGGCTCATAACAGGTCGAGAAACTACTGGTAACACTTACCAGTAAATCTCTATATCATCCCTGGCCAGGGACTTCCAGTTATAGCCAATCGAACACAGCACAACATCAACTCCCTATACCGGGAGAGATGAATCCCCTCCTATCGCTCATTGCCTCCATGTGATTCGAGACTGCACCCAAAAGCCACCGTTTTGCACGCCCTCTTGGACGTGGTAAGGTGGAAATCAAAGTACAGTGGCAATCACACAAGTCTCTATGACAATCTCGGGTCTACAGACTACCCTGTACCAGTGTCACAGGAGAACTGCCATCTGACGTGTGGCATATCACCATCTGGGAGTTCTCGGCGAGTCCGTCCAGTGTACCCAGTCTTCACTGAGCACTCGTACACCATCTCTGATGTCAAAACACCGATGGATATGGGATCATCCATCGCCCATCATATGGGTCAAGATGCGTATACGCTAGTCTACTCTGGTGTATCGATGCCCTGTCTCGATATACCCTCAACTAGGAACAGTTATAGGATGTACTCATCGACTACCGTGGCCCCACTAGTATGATCTCATCATAGTCCCAGTAGTCGAGTACAGATCCTAAGGGATTTGTCAGCATGTGAGAGTAAGACAGTAAACAAATATAAGTCAACATGATAAGATAAAGTGAAACTAAATAGCATACTATCATGTCGAGCAAGAAAGTCCTCTCTATATATATCCAAGCATCCATTATAATATACATCATATGTACAACAATGGCCTCTAGGGCATATACATAACTAACACTTGGGATACGGCCAGTTCCCGAGGAAATATTGTGCTGAGAACGTAGATGTCCAGAAAACGAGAACAGATTATGCAAGAGTACCACCCACCGTATAGTTCGGCATAGGCGAGATCGGAAGAGACCTTGAGCAGGATTCCTTCCAGGACACTACTGCAATGAGATTTGCACCGAGGATCAGTTATGTCACGTGTATTCAGAGGACCAGAGGCCGACGCCAGTGATGAGCTGCTTTACGAGTGGTCATGATGTTTGACCAAGAGATGACCAGAGAAGTGCTAGAACGGAATCGTTCCCGTTAGCACACCTGATAGGGCCGATGAGACGATGGATTGCGAGATTGGTGAATCCACAAAGAAATGAGGACCTAGAGACAGGAGACGCCGGACCATGAGCAGGAGGCAAGCGGATGTTCTTGTTCTGCCGATGTTAGGCGCACCGGGTTATTCTTCGACATTGTAGGAGGTTTACCTCAATGTCATTTATTGCGATTTGCGTTTGTGATCTGAGTATCACGCTTATATCGCTTGGATTTGAGTTTTGATGATGAGTTTCATGATATTGATTTTCGTGCACCATGGCTGCATCTACTGGGTATTTACATTTTGTGCATAGTTATTGCACTTGAGCTATGTTTTTATACACCCTTGTGTTGGTTTTTGATTTGTGCATATTTATTGCACTTAATATCGGTTTTGTGCCTTGGCTGCACATGTTTATGATTTAGAGGATTTCATACAGTTGATTTGATTTTTGTGCGTGTGGTACGCACTCGATTTGATTTTTGCACTCGGTATAGCTTATATGTGCTTGTAGTGCATTGATATGTGTTTTGTGCACGCAGTTGCACACGTTTATGATTTTATACGCCTTGGTACACTCGGTGTTGCTGGTTACGCATTTGAGTTATTAATGTGATTTTCGTGCATTGGTTGCACCGTACTTGTATTTCGCGCATTTGATACACTCGATTTGGGATTTTTCATTCGTGCATGTTAGTTGCACCGGATGCACTCTAGATGCACTAGATGATGTTGTCGTGCACACCAGTTGCACTAGACAGATGCTTTCGTGCACACCCGTTGCACTTAGTTTTGGCTTTTGTGCATATTGTGGCACTTGTATTTGGATTTGTTTTTCGTGCGCACCAGATGCATGTGATTGTTGGATACGCCTTTTGAGGCTGATTTTGCTTTTGAGCACTTTGTTTTCATGATAGGCACCATATTATTTAGTGGCCCAACAGGACTGATCTGAGGACAGTACCTGAGTACTTTGCATGCATTAAAGGATTACCAAGAGGTTTTTGAAAAAAAAGGGGGAGTTGTAGTCTCGCTATTTCCTACGTGTCCATGAGCGACACGAACGTTTATAAAGGAAAACCTTTTGGGATATTTTAGAAAAGGCGGAACGCATATTTGAGCAAAGACATGTATGGATACATTTACTACTCTACAAACAAGCGTCCTTCACTTATGCCATGATTTACGGATCACGCGGCGATTTAGAAAGGATTTTGCATGTGTGTCATTCTGTTTTGAAGATTTTTTTTCAAGGATGCGTACTATATACATATTATAGTATTTGACTAGTGTATGTTGGATTTCAGTATTGGATTTCGAGATCTGTATCTCCTCTGTAACTCCGAGGATATGCGTGCAAGTCCGATGATTTGCATGACGCTTGATGGAGTTCGATTTTGAGTTTATACTCGTTTTCAGGCGCACGCGATGCGCGGTGCTATTTCTGTATCTTCCGTAATTTCGGAGCCCCGTTGATTTGAGTTGATTATTGAAATGTTTTGGTATTTGGGGGTTTAAATTTAAATTCGGGGACCGAATTATTTAAGGGGGAAGACTGTAACATTTCAAAAAAAATATAAAATATTATTTTGGAATTTAATATTAAAATAATATTTTTCCCGAAAACTGCCTGATTTGCGAAATTGGGGTTTTCGGAAAATGGTATAAATATATATACCAATGATTGTGAAATAATTGGAAATTAAAACGATTTATTCATTTAAAAAAATATTCAAAGGATTTGGCAGTTTTAAAATTTATTATACGAAGTTTTGATAAAAACCCGATTAGTGCTCTGCTAATCGCGATTAAGCCAAATCCGTGTTTCTACAGTTTTCCATGGCTAGTGCGCCATGTCATGTTATATGTTGTTGCATTTGTGTTTTTTTATGGGTATTATGTGATTTGGTTTTGAAATTTAGAAGAGAAAAGAAAAAGAAATGAAAAAGGGGTAAAAAGGTAAACGATTGGAGAGAGAGAGAGAGTGTGTGTGAGAATAAGTGAGAGAGAGGGAGGGTTGCTGCCACACTTTCCCCCCATCATTTTCTTCTCCCACTTCATCTTCCTCAACCCCACTTCCCTCCACTTAAAGTCCTAGATCCATCTCCAAATAATCCCCAAAACCCTAAACCCCTTTCACAAAAAATGATCCCCTCTTCATGCTCATCACATTGAACCAAGCAAAATGGGATTTTGGCAACTTTGGGACTTCTAAGGTTTTCTTAAGAGACATACATGAGGTATATATCTTTCCATGTTGGTTTAGTTTATATTCCTAGCTTTTAGTTTAGCTTAGAACTCGTTTAGTGGTGATTTGTGGAAATTAGAAAATCCTAGTGAGGGTTTGAGTGAAATTGTGGATTGGTGGTGATTGAGTGGCTGTTTAAGACCTAGGATTTAGTATAGAAAACAAAATACGGATTTAGGAATTGATTATGTCGGTTTTGTGTTGATTTGTGAGGGTGGAGTAATCCGGGGGCACTAAAAATAATTTAGCGAACACAGTGACACATACAGGCACCCAGGAAGCTACTACAGAGACCCGAGACCCCAAATACACCAAATGGACGCAGATTTAATCATTCTGGCCGCAATTTGCGGCCAGAGTAGGGTGGATTTGATCCATGTTGGTTCCAGGGCTTTATCTTCAGTAAATTAGACCCTCCATATGTGCAGAATTGACTAATTTGGCCTAGGGTAAAATCTGGGAGCACATTGGGGTGTTTTTGGCTATGTTTTCCTTATTTTGGGATGCTTGGTTTTGATATTGGGATTTTTATTTGGTCTTGTGGCTTTTGAACGTCAACGACTAGAATTTTTAGTCGTGTTTTGCACGCGAAGCTATAGGTTTTAACCTATGAGCGGAACTTGTGCCGTTTTGGTTTTCCGCCTCGATTTTAATACGCATTGCGATTATGTTATATATGTAGGAACCCTCACGTGGACTTCGGACGATGAAGAAGAGGATGGCGATATCGACTTCGGCGAGCAAGATCAAGATGAGTAGATATATATCTACGGGGGAAGTCGGGTGGATGACGTATAGCACCCCCGCACACTTTGATGGAAACCGATTTATATATAGATTATGGTTAATGAAATCTTTAATAGAAAACTATAAATAGAGTTAAAAGGTAGTTAGAGAACCATAATTGAAACTAAAGGATAGTTAGAAGTGATATGATGCGGCTAATATGTGATGACGGAATTTGAGGATGATATATGACGATTTTACCGTTTAGGGTAATATAGGACTAGATAGCTGATGTAATTGTGCCATCCGAACCATACATTTTTTCCAAACCAAAGAATCGTATGCATCTTTTAAACAGATACCTGGAGGGACGTTACGGATTTCCAAACGATATCTTTTCCTTAAAAACACCGTAACCCCTACATTCAAAATTACGATTCGCATCGTTTAAAAACTGATCGTATGGTTCGGGTGTGTATGTTAGATTAGATATGTATGCTTAGTAATAGTAGATTGTAATAGTATATTGACCTTTTGGGAGATAAATGCGATGAAAAGAGAATACGATTGACATGTGTTATGATGATATGTTGGTATACGGATGTGAGTCGATTGAAATGATTGATACCTTGCCGGTCCCATGATATAAGATTGTGGTGGATGTGACCTGGGACATAGGTATATTAGATATATATTTATATGTGGTGAATCTTGTGTGACTGCCGTACGAGACGTTAGGTCCCCACCCCTCATTGTCTTATAGGATGATAGGATCCCTATTGGTTTATTGCCGCCGTACGATGATTTTCCATACTTGATGATTGATCCATACCCTTGACTAGAGGATGCCGTACGTGATGCTGTGAGGCTAGATTCCGATTGATAGATTCATTGACTCAGACATATGATAGTTACGTATACCTTATAGCTTTTAGCTGATGATTTACCTTATGCTGCATTCATGATATTATCATTGCATTGCATATACCTGTGTTAGTACACTTACACCATTATCGATGATGTGTATGTTACACATACACAGATTTGCCGGCTCACACACTTCATCATCGATAATTTCCATGTCACTACACAGTAGAACTGCTGCATCAGGATATGACTCCTTGCATGATATACTTGCTATAGCTACATATTGTACATCCGTACTTGCGTACCTACACATTCACCTCTTTACGATATTGCATTCGATTTTGGAGATTTGGGAACCGCTTGATATATTTTAAAACTATATTCTTTTAAAAATAGCTATTTTCCCTCGATACGTGCATATTACTGTTCCATGTTGCATGATATACGGATATGCTTACATTTTCTGTTATACATCGCATACATCATGCTTTACGCTTTTACACATTGAGATATGTTGTTTTCATAAGATTTCTGGATTTGAGAACCGTGGCTATTTCAAAAGAAAACATGTACTATTTTAAAAACCCGGTTTCTCTTGATATGATATTTCAGTGCGTCCACCATGCGTTTTCTCGGTTCTGAGACGTGTGACGTGTGAAACCCGATCGAGGAGCTTGATGAGGCCGATTGCGGGTACATGGTGGACCCGGTATGATATCCCGGGGTGAGAACGGATTGCTGTGCTGTAGACGGTGAGCCTGGCAGAGGGACTACTACCTACCGGTGATAGTATTTGGGCTCGGCAGATATCCGGAGGATACCGACCGGAGTCGAGAGATGTTATGGGCCGATCCGGACTGACGGAGCCCGTGGGCCGATCCGGACTGACGGAGCCCGAGATATGAGGATTTACGTGTCGATACTGGACACGGGTTTCATGATGTTTTCGGGTGTCGATGTTGGATACCCAGGTTCCATGATTTTGATGTATCGCGAGGGACACCGTTGACTTATATTCTCATACTTTCATGCACACTCGTTTATGATATTTACGTGCATACAGACTTTGATCATATGGTTGGACGGGATCCACATGCATACATACATTGAGTATATGGTTGGATGATATCAGCATAACCATAGGTGTTTATTACTTTGTTGGAACATATACGACCCGGTCACCCTAAATATCATAGTATTACTTTCATGATATAGTAGACCTAGGAGTCGTTGTTTATTCGATTTCTACTTGTAGATGTTTTTCTACTCATGAGTTGGCAATTCACCCCCATTGTGCCACAGTTCTTGCAGGTTGACCGCATGGAACAGTAGCGGCTTCGCTGGCACACAGCTGCATTCGGGTGTTTTGTAATGGTAGGTGGGACATTTGTATCGTACCCACTATTGTACTTATTATTCATATTGTATCTAGTTAACTCCATTAATCAAAGTTAGTATTTGTATAAGTAATGAGATTATTGAGACTTGTGGTTGCGAGACTTAAAGCGAGGGGTTTTCCGCTACTTGTGATTTTGATGTCTTGCTTTACTTTATCTTTGTGGTGATCTTCGCCGTTTGGCATCGTATACTTATATACTGTTTTGCGTGGTTGTGATCCGCCGTTTGGCGAAGAGCTAGCTCCCGCTTGGGGATGCCTTTTATTATTATCTTGTATTTGTGGTTTTGGATCAAAATATACAAAGGAGGTGTTGCCCAAGTTTTTAAAAGACAAACATGTTTTTAAACTAATAATTTCCACTTGCATTGTCATGTTTCTTACTTATGCATTTATTGAAAACATCGATTTCATTGTACATTTATTTTAAAACTTCACTTCCTTTATTTTCAAAACGGTTTAGATTTTCTGGGTTTCGGCTTACTTGAATTACGTTACGCCTTTAGACGTTGCGTGATTTAAGTGCCGGTCACGAGCTTTTATTTCAGGTCGTGACAAGTTGTCCCTCTGCCAGGCTCATCGTCTACTTCACAACCATCCATTCTCGCCCTGGGGTACCATACCAGGTCTACCATGAACCCGCAAACGGATCATCCAACTCCTCGAATCGGGTTACACATATCACACGTCTCAGAACCGAGAAAACGCATGGTGGACGCATTGAAATATCATATCAAGAGCAACCGTGTTTTTAAAACAATACATATTTTCTTTTGAAATAACCACGGTTCTCAAATCCAGAAATCTCATGAAAACAACACATCTCAATGCGTATAATCGTAAAGCATGATGTATGCGACATATAACAGAATGTAAGATAATCCATATATCATGCAACATGGAACAGTGATGTGACCATGGGCATGTCATCATAATGTGAGCATAACAATATAATAGCATGATATAGCAATTCTACTGTGTGAGTGACATAGCAATTATTGATGATGAAGTGTGTGAGCCGGCCAATTTGTGTAAGTGTAACATATGCATCATCGATAATGGTGTAGGTGTACTAGCACAGGTATATGTAATGCAATGAGAATGACATGAATGTAGCATAAAGTATATCGTCAGCTAAATACTATAAGGTATACGTATCTATAATATGTTCGAGTCGGTGAATCAATCAATCGTCCTCCAGCCTCACAACATCACGTACGGTATAATACATCGTACGGTATCCTCTAGTCAAGGGTATGGATCAATCATCAAGTAATACTCATCACGTACGGTATCCATTGTACGGCGGCATTAAATCATTAGAGATCCTATCATCCTATATGACAATGAGGGTACCGACCTAACGTCCCGTACGGCATATCACTCATGATTCACAACATTATATCTATCTAAATACCTACATCCCCGGTGTCACGACCCGAAAGTATGGAATATGACCGGCACTTAGACTACGAACGTCTCAAGGCGTACGTAATCAAAGTAAGCCGCAACCCAGAAATCCAAACCAAGAAAAGTAGTAGAGAGTAGGAAGAACCATCGAATAAACCTGTATGCAACACAATATACAACGCCTAAAGGCGAGGATCACAACAGAAAGGGACTCCAATCAACATGAAACCCAGAGAAATAAAACACGCGACTCTAAGGTCGAAAGAATAAACATCACCGGTCTCTATCTCAAATAAGTACATGTTTGGTTGATGGAACTTCTAGATACAACTGAATATAATATACGATGTATAATGATGGGTATGATACAAATAACCCACCTACTAGCAAGTCACCTGAAGGAAGCTGTGCCCGCAAAGCCGTAATGAAACCCGTACGGCAACACCTGCAAGAAACTGGGGCACAACGGGGGTGAGTTGCCAACTCGTGAGTAGAAAAAGATCTACGAACAGAAAATCGCATGTATGACGCAATCCTAGGTCATACGATCATAACATATAATCCACAAATATATAACCAGCAATCTGCAACAAGACTAGGGTAAATATCTAACCCAAGTGTAATACCATATGACCGTGTCAATGTCTCAGGTAGCATTGTATAAATGGATGATGTATGAATGCATGAAAAGTATGATGAAGTTTTTTAAAATGATATCAATACACATATATTAGCGTCTCATTCCACTAATATTGGTGTAAGGGTATATATAACAGCGCCCTCATACCCTGTTATATATACAAATGAAGTATAATCAATGTAATCATGCATGTAAATATGAGGATATAGTCAAAATCATGGAAAAACATCATGAAACCTGTGCCCAGCATCGGCACAAAACATAAATCCCAATATCTCGATATCTCTGTATCACAATCTCTGTACCTCAATATCTCAATCATAAAATCCAGGGCGCCGTCAGTCCAGATCGGCCCCTACCATCCATCTCAAGACCACGACGGTATCCTCCGGATATCCGACGTGTCGGGTAAAATCACCGGTCGGTCGTGCTCCCCTGCACAGGCTCAACGCCATCATCTGCGATCCTCTTGCCCCGGGGTACCGCACCGGGCCCACCATGTACCCGAAACGGTTCATCCGCCTCCTCGAATCGGGTCTCGAAATCCATCAGCAAAACTCATGGTGGACGACTCATACATCATGGGAAAACCGCATTTTTATTAAAAAGAAAAAGCAGTTTATATATATGTTTTGCGGTTTTCCTCCAAATCCAGAAAATCTCATTGAAACCCGAATCCAAATCATCAATAGTATGTGAAATCATGAATATAAGCATGAGAATCCATGAATGCAGCATATAATGAATAACAGTATGCATGAAGTGACAAGTAATAACTACAATGTCAAGCTGGCATATAAGGCAAGCATACTAATATCATGTCACTACTAGCTAACAAGCTAAATCAAGCAATAATATTTTCTAAGTGTTCGTGACATGGCAATTACCGATGAAGATGTGTGTGAACTGGTAAGAAGGTGTACGTGGTACATACGCATCATCGGTAATGGCGCTGGTGTCCTAACAGCAGGATATCAATAATAAAATATGAATCACAACAGTATGCGATGCAGAGCAACAATGATAAGTGCGGGAGCTGAATACTAACGCAATGACTGCTGAACTGCATCTAATGTCATAAGAGTCATATAGCTATACCACTATAAGGCTGAGCTAAAGCTAACAGTAGGTAAGAGAAACCGCCTAACCTCTGAGTCGATACATATATATATATATATAGTCGGGGATTCCGCCTCGATAATATCACATCCGATCACATATCTCTATGATCAGTTATTCCCAAATCAAGAGTGCGGATCAACATCAATTTATAGTTCGTACGTAAATCCGTCGTACGGCATCCCCAAATCTGGGTACGGGTCAATATCACATTCGTCATATCATTCATCTGGTATTCTCTTTATCAAATATCATTACCTGGGTACTGACCTATGTATAATACAAAGCTAACATCATCACTATAATCAAGATCTGACTACTGATCGACAGTCTAGTATAAGTCGATATTATCATCATATATCATCACCAGGAGTAAACATCACCGAATGCGGCCTATCATAATTATCTTGTCATGTCATATCACATCATATCATATCCTAACTCATATTATAATCACATGTCGATCATTTTACATATAAATCACTATGCACATGGCATCGTCATCCAAGACCCGCTATCATACCAGGACGTATATCAAGTACGAATCCTGCCAATCACCGATATCATAATCTCAGATCAACTCCCATCGACTCATCTAAATCCCAAGTATCATCCTCAAATTCGTATGTGAACACACAGTCCCATACCCATGTGAACCCATATCTATATAGAATCCCGTCTATGCACATATGAAGTAAGGATGTATGCACGTATGTATGTGTGGGAGTGTGTATGTGCAGTGCACCCACTATTCTAGGTTTTCGCGACACTAAATCATCCAAGTCCACCAATTATCCATCCTAAACGTCAATAATATCCCAAACAACATATAATAAATTGTAGGTGTGTATACGCATCCGTATACATCACCACGGACTGCGGGGGTGCTATACGCCATCCACCCGACTTCTCCCCGTAGATATAAATCTACTCACCTTGTTTATGTGTGCCGGTGCCGATGTCGCCATTTGCATCTCAACGCCTCGTCGCCATGTGGGGTACCTACAAAGATATCACATGCTAAAACACATGAAAATCACATCGGAACCCAAAATGGTGCACGCTACGCCCATAGGTAAAAACCTGTGACCTTGTGTGCAAACACTGCCAATATCCACTGTCGTTGATGTCCAACGCCACCCGACAGAAACGAATCATCGAATACCAAAATCCATACGAAAACAAGTCGTAAATCATACACCAACTCATGAAAATCAACCCAGATTTTACCCTAATTGGAAACAGTCAAAACTAGACATACAGGGGGTCAAGTTTACATGAAATAGGGCCGTGCACGCAAAACGAGGGGGTTTCACCCCGGTCTGGCCGCAAATTGCGGCCACGGGGATTAAATTTGCGGCCGGGGTTTTGAGATGGGGGCTAGGGCTTTGGGTGGTGGTTTCTACTAGCCTGCACATCTCACTGCCAAGTCAATTTTATTTTAGAGTTCCCGGGGTGAAAGCAGATCTCAGAAAGGTCAATAAGTCGACAAAATTGCTATAATACGCCAAGTTTAACAAGTCTGGTAACTAACTGGAAATCTAGGGTAACCTTGGTTAAACTGGTCTCAAATACACCTAATAGGGTTATACCAACCATCAAAACCAACACTTGGTCAAGTCTCACTCAAATTTGCCTAAACTAGCACTAAACCACATAATAAACACGAGATTTCAGCTATCTAGCCATAACTGAGCAAGAAAAGAGTTGGGTTGCAAGATTTTACCTCAGGGGCTCCTAGGATGAAGGAGAAGGGAGGATGAAGGAAGGAGGAGTGGGTGGTTGCTGGTGTGGTGCTGTTCCTTCAGCTAGCCTGCTCCCCTTTTTGTTGCTGATGCAGTGGTTGCAGCTGCTGCTTGCAATTTCTCTTATTTGATTTCCTTGTGTGTGTTGCAGCAGCTGCTATGCTGGGGGTGTTGGTTTGTGGTAAAGTGTGGTATGAGGAGGGTGTGGGTTGTAGTATATGATGTTGGGTTGATGTTGATGATATTGGGGCTGTTCTTGCTGCTGTTGCAGCTGATGTATGTCAGGTGGCTGAAAGGTGTTGATGGAGGGGGGCTGAAGTGTGCTGATGGTTTGATATGGGGGCTGAAAAGTGTTGATGGGAGGGTGTAGGTGTGGGCTATGGTGCTAGGGGCTGGTGTAGGGCTGCTGAATATTGTTGCTGATGCAAATGGGGGCTGAAGTTATATGTTGGGGCTGTTGTATTGAGTGGTGTAGCAGCTGCTGGTGCTGCCTTAGCTGGTGAATAATGTTGTGGTGTTGTGTTATGGGGACAGATGTGAGAGTGGGAGATGTGGGGGTAGGATGTGAGTGACGAGAGGGAGTGATATGAGTGAGAGGGGGTGTGAAGAGCACAAAGGGTAATGAAGAAGGAGTTGGATCATGGCACACCCTAGCCATCTCACTCTCTCTCTCTCTCTCTTGAAACATGTTATCACCTATAAGCCATCATGGCTCACTCTCTCCCTACACAAGGTCAACTAACCCTAATCACCCTTAAACAAGGCCAAATCCCTTAGGTTAAAACTGATTAACCTAACCAAATGATTCAACCCACCATGGTCATCTAACATGGTCCAACCCTAGGCCATCATGAGTCCAAAACATGAAACAAGTGTAACAAGTGTTGAAAATGTCATGTGCACATTTTTGCCCAAACAGCCAAAAATCCAATTAGCGATTTTTAATCGCGATTAACATTAAAATAGCACATAATCCATCATAAAAACTGTAAAATGGCATATTTCCACAAAATAACCTATTTTAGAATTTCCAAAATTTTCTCCGGAATTTTCACCATTTATCGGTATCTAATTATACCGACTATTAAAATATTCATTAAAAATTAATATTAAATAATGAAAATTCCCAAAAATAATACTTTATTTTTTTGAAATGTTACACCGGGTCACATCCATAACCATCTCATATCAGGGGACCGGCAAGGGTATCAATCATCTCATATCGACTCGCATCCGTATACCAATATATCAATCAAGTTATCATATCACATTATATATCCTTTTCATCGCATTACGTCATCTTACATCAAGTCAATTACATATATACATTCTACCTTATACATCAAATGTCATGCTACTCTAAAACTCATACCTATTCTAGTGCAACTACATATCTATAAGTCGTGATTCACATTCACTTTTCATATCTCTAAGCTTTCATCTCATATCTCAATATATATATTCAATCACTCATATCATCTCTAACTATCTTTTTAACCATATCCCTAGTTTTCCAATCCAGGTTTCTATGACTGTATCCTATATATCAGTTTCTATTTATAATTTGTGGGGGTGCTATACACCATCCACCCGACTTCCCCCGTAGATATAGATCTACTCACCTGCGGAACTTTTTTTCAGCCGTAGTCGATGTGCTTCGTCGTCTCGGAATCCACGCGAAGGTACCTACAATAAATACACAATCGCAAATGCTATTAACATCAAGTCCGGAAAACCAATACGGCACACGGTGCACGCATAGGTTAGAACCTATAGCCTACGTATGCAAAACCACCAAATAACCCTCGTCGTTGACGTACAAACGTCCAACGACCAAATACAATATCAAATACCAAAATCCACGTTCAGAAATCGGACAACCGAAATCAACAACGAAGGAAATCACTCCCAGATTTCACCCTAGGCCAAACTAGGGAATTTTTCATATAGGGTTGCTCTAGATATAACATAACTAAGCTATGGTCCAAGATTCAACACATTTCACCACAACTTGGCCAAAATTTGCAGCCAAATCAAATAAATCTGCGGCCAGATTATGGGCTATTGGGCTCGGGTTTCAGGTGGTGTTTCTAGGTTGCCTGCTCGTCTCACAGTAAAGGGAACTTATTTTATGGTGGTCTCAGGTCATCCTAGATTCCTATATACCATCAAAATCTGTCACAAATCCGATGTCAGGAAATTCTAAGTCCGTGTTTTGTTTCTAATCCCGGGTCTAGACCAGTAAAAACACCACTAGGGTCTTGTAGATACCCACTACAGATCATGATCCCACACAAACACCCAAACCTTCTCTTGAATTTTCCAAACTTCACTAATCAACACCGATTTAACTCTAAACTAACAATAGGGTATACTACACACCATAACCTAACTAGGGCTTAGAATTATACCTCATTTGGCAACACAAGAATTTTCTTGAGTTGCTCAACATCTTCAAAATACAACTTTGCTTGGTCCAATGTGTTGAGGTTGAGGCGGGGATCATTTTTAATAAAGGGAGTATAGGGTTTTGATGAAGATTTTGAGATGGGTCATGAGGGTAGAAGATGGAGGGAGCTTGAGGTTGAAGGAGATGAAGAAAATAATGGGGGAAATGAATGGGGGCAGCCCTCTCCCTCTCTCTCTCTTTCTCACTCTCATTCTCTCTCATGGCATGTTCCTATGCCATGATGTGGTCCCCCCTCTCTCTCTCCTCAATAAGGCACATTCTTTTCTTTTCTCTCAACACAATAAAACAAACCCAATGAAACAACATTTAGTAAAATGCAACATGTCATGGTGCACTAGCCGTGGAAAAATGTAGAAATACGGATTTGACCTAATCGCGATTAGTAGTGCACTAATCAATTTTTATTTAAACTGCATATAATTAATTATAAAAATGCCAAATCCAATAAATATATTTTTAAATGAATAAATCATTTTAATCTCCAATTATTTCATAATTATTGGTATATATTTATACCATTTTACGAAAACCCCAATTTCGCAAATCGGGTAGTTTTCGCGAAATATATTATTTTAATATTAAATTCCAAAAATAATATTTTATATTTTCTAAAATGTTACAGATTTCTTCTCGGTGATGTTTTCTACTCAAGAGTTGGAAACTCACCCCCGTTGTGCCACAGTTTCTTGCAGGTTATGCCGTACAGGTTTCCTTGGCGGCTTTGCTGGCACACTGCTTCTTTCCGGGTGATTGCTTTGGTAGGTGGGTTCACTCGCATCGTGACCACCATTGTATTTTATTTATATTTCAGTTGTATCTAGAAACTCCATCAACCAGACTTGTATTATTGTTAGACTTAGAAGACCAGTGTATATTCTTTTGACCTTAGAGTCACGCTTGTATTATTATGGTTTTCTGGAGGTTATTGTTTTTCTTCTGTGTTTTGATCCTCGCCCTTCGGCGTTGTATATTATATTGCTTGCATGGTTATGTCCGCCAATTGGAGAAGAGCTAGCTCCCGCTTGGGGATGGCTTTATTCATTATGTGTATATTATTCATGTTTGTACCCATTTGGGGCCAGTATTTACAAAGGAGACTCTGCCGAAATTTTCAGGAAAATATGATATTGCTTTCAATGTTTAATGCCTTATTTTATTAAAATCACTTGCTTTGAAACAAGTTTTTCTTCACTTCTTATTTAAAAAGGTTTAGATTTCTGGGCTTTTGGCTTACTTGAATTAGATGGGGTCCTATAGACTTCATATGATTTAAGTGCCAGTCACGTACCATTTCGAGTCGTGACACAGATCGCAAGTGTCTCCGCCACAACTCCGCGAATCTCGCCAGACGCGAGATATCCACCACCCACGATCCCGCGTTCCATGCCATCGCTTTCCCCCATTAACGAGCGTATCTCGTCATTAATGGGGGATCCCGCCTTTCACACAGGCGTAACACCAGGGGTGTAACGGCCGGCGTGAATCTTGCGCCTGCCAGCCCATGGCTGCCACTATATAAATCCCTCTCTCAGACGACTCAGGTAAGGCAATTTTACCCCAATAGGCTGTTACTCTGATCGTCGGAGGGTCAACGGTGGTACAACCACCCCGGGACTTCTATTCAGGTAGCTCGGCTCTATTCCAAACAAGCCCACTGAGATCCGCATGCTTCAGGAGGCAACCCTCCAACCCAATCTCAGCGACCCATCAACGCTCGCTACAGATCAACAGAAGACAACATCTGAAGGAGATCCTGAGATCCATCAGTTGGCACCGTCTGTGGGAATTCGAAAGTTCCACACAATAAAAGTTGATCTTCTGATCTCTAACTCATGGAGAGTGATCATCGTAACGATTTAAGTTCCAGCCGCCGTCCTGCCCACAACGGAAACGCGGGTGGATCCCTTCCTCCCTCGAACGCTATTCATGCCCTGTCTGCACGAATAGATCGGCTCGCGTCCATCGTGGATGCGCTTGTCCGTGTCCAAACGGCGGGACAAGCTCCCCAAGCTGTCGCTCCCCCACATCGGGAGCGACACATAGGGAGAGAAGACACTGCCCGTTCCGGCACATCTGGGAACCGCCTCGCTATCTCCGACGGCCACAGATCCCCCATAGCGACCAATTCGATTACCCGGTGGGCACCTCACAGCTCGACGTCGAGGTCTTCTGAAAGAGAACCCCGCCCTGAGGCCCATCACGCTCCTGTCCCTCCCGAGGAGGTGTCGGCCAGCTCGCCTGCTCCCAGGCATGGCCGGCGCCCTCTCCCTCGACAGGATCGCGTGAACGGGACTCACCACGGTAGCTCGAGGACGATCTCTCCAGGGGACCCGTGGAACCTTATAGAACGGAACCAGAACCACGGCCAGGCGCAAGCTGCCAGCAGCAGGGGCCATAAATCCAAGTATACCGAATCCTCGGGGTACCACGACCGACTTGATGCCCTCGAAAAGAAGATCAAGGGTATACATCGGTAGAGCCGTCCTTCAAGCGACGGGGCTAGATATGCCGCCGACTCGCTTATGAGGCCCTTCACTGAAGAGCTGCTGGTTGTCCACGTCTCCTTCAGGAACAAACCCTCGAAGGTATCCCGCTTTGATGGAAAGTCTGACCCAAAGGACCATTTGGACACATTCACGGCAGGGATGAGCTTCCAGGACAACTCCGACGCCGCACAATGTCGTGCATTCCTCGCCACTCTCATCCGCTCTGGACGAGACTGATTCCGAGGACTCACGCCACGCTCTATCTCTACCTTTGATGAGATGGCCGCCCAATTCCTCGGTCATTTCGTCGGGAACAGGCGGCAGAAGCGGACCGTCGACTACCTCTTCACCATAAAGAGCGGGGATAGGGAGTCTTTCAAAGGATACGTCACCCGCTTCTACAACGCTCTCCTTGAGGTCCCATAGAACCGGGACGGGACAATCATCACGGCCCTTAGGTCGGGTTTTAGGCACAAGGAGTGGCTCCGCTCCTTTGCATTAGCGCAACCTAAGACCATGGCCGAGGTAAAAGCCTGGACCGAACGAGAGATCCGGCTTGAGTCCGAGGTGAACACGAACCTACCCCGGAACGGCAAGACCGATCAGAAGAAGAGGGCAAAAGAGGATAAAAAGAATATTGAGCGGCCAAAGCCCTACTCCCCAAAATTCCAGGAGTATACCCCGCTCAATATCTCCAAGACAGAGCTGTTGGAGGAGGCAAAGGGTGAGAGATTCTACAAACTCTCCCCGGTCAACCATAAGGCGGCTAAACGGACACGAAGCCCCTATTATGCTTTCCACGGGTCGCAAGGTCACCCCACCGAGAACTGCAAACAGCTCCGAGACTACATCGAGGAGTTAATCTGCTCGGGACACTTGGCAAGATACTTGCGGGACAAGCGACAAGCCGACCGAGAGCAAGAGCACCATCCCCTTCCCGGCGAGTTGACGATCGGCCAAATCATGGTCGTATCATCGGGGGTTGCGCCTGAGGCCGACAAGACACGGTGCCCCTTACCGGTCGAAGGGGCTAACAGCCAACCCAGGAAGAGGGTCAAAGCAGCTGAGCCCATCATCTTTACCGACGAGGATCTCCATGGGATATCCCTACCTCACAACGACCCCTGGTGATTACAGCACGGGTCCACCGTCATGAAGTACAAAGGATATTGGTCGACTCGGGAAGCTTGGTAGACATCCTCTTCTACGACTGCTTCCTACGCATGGGACTTACCCCGTCGTACCTAAGGCCGACCGCCCACATCCTGTCGGGGTTCACTAACCTCTCCATCCCGGTAGAAGGGATGGTCATCCTCCTGCTTAACATCGGGGAGGCCAGCCGCACGCGTACCATACCTGTGGAGTTCATCGTCGCCAGAATTCCATCGGCCTACAACATCCTCCTGGGACGCCCGACGCTAAATTCCATCCGGGCCCAGATATCGACCTACCACCTAGCAATCAAGTTTCCCCTCAACCAAGGCAGGATAGGTCGGGCCTGCGGGAACCAGAAAACCGCGAAGATTTGCTTTATAGAGACAACTATGCCCGAAGAGAGAAACGATGACCTTGAAAGCACAGACGATTTCAGGGGATCTTTGGAGACTCGGTGTTGGATATATATGCCCTAGAGGCCTTCATTGTATAGGATGCTAGGGATATGTATGTACATGACAGTCTTGCTTGATATGATAGTACGCTATTTTGTTTGTCTTTATCTTAACGTCTGATATATTTTACTGTGTATTTATAAACATGTTGATAAAGCCCATAGGGTGTTTGCCTGACTACCGGCGTTGTGATGGCAGTCATACTTGTGGGAGCTGGAGAGTCAATAGGCACATCCTTAAATGTCCCTGGTCGCAGGAGTATCGAGACAGGGCATCGATGCTCCAGAGTAGACTAGTGTATACATATCTAGACCCTGACAAGGGGCGATGGATTGGTCCTGCAGCCATTGGTGATGTGCACCTAAGATTGTATACAGATGCTCACTGGGTGTGTGTACACCGGACAGGACACGCCGAGAACTGACTAGATGGTATTTATACCTAACGTCAGATAGCAGTTCTCAGGTGACATGTGTGCAGATAGTCTATTGACTTAAGGTCGTCATTTGTCTCGTGTGAGTTCCCACTGTGCTTTGATTACTACCCCATCATGGTTCAAAAGAGTCGTGCAAACGGGTTTTAGTTGGGCACAGTCCCGAGCCACGTGGAGGCAGTGAACGACTATTAGGGATTCGTCTCTCCCGGTATAGGGAGTTGATATCGCACGGTGATCGGTTGGTCATTACCATAAGTCCCTGGCCAGGGCTGATTGAGAATTACTGATGGAATAATCAGTAGATTCTCGGATGGTCTTGAGCCATGCCGGCACGACTTGTACGGCTATTAGGGGTCTGACGTTCACCCCCCTAAACCATACATGTGATACTCTTAGATGAACAGACCGGACTGCGCGGATATTGTCACGGACAGGCTCAGTAAGAGTTCGGATGAGTTTCCTCATCGGCCTTCTTATCGACATCTACCTGGAGACCATTACGTACAGCTAGTGCCGCTTGCGGTCTGTGGTTAAACCTACTGCTAGCGTAGTAGTCGAGTGTTTAGAGTCCCACACAGAGAGTTCCCTACTCCAGGCGAAACGATATAGAGGTCGTATGGTTTTACGACAAAGGGTTTGGACGAATACGTGTTTAAACGCACGTACGACATTCGGACAGTTTTTACTAGACGGCTTTGGTTTAAGCCAGATTCTAGTATTAGGTTATTGGATTTATACAGTCTAAAGTTTTTCCGTGTTTCCACGGATAGGAGGGGCGTTCTCGTAATTTTACGGGAAGCTTCTAGAAGCAAGGTGCCTTGAGGGTTTAGGTGGCATTTTCATTAAATGCATTTATGACTCATTTTGTGTGATTCATCATATCATTAATGCATCATTAAATACTTAATGACTCATATAGTGAATCACTCATATTGAATTAATGTAGCATGATGATTAATCACATTTATTCATTTATTTGATAAAACATTATGCTTCATTTATTCAAGTAAGAAACAATTTCATTATCATTATCATGTTCACCTTCTCTCTCCTCAAGCTCACTCTCTCTTCAAACCCTAATCCTACCACTCATGAGTTGAGATCAAGGATTAGAATAGACTAATTAATCCATAACCTAACTCTATATCACCTAAGTTCCTTTGATTAGCAACTAGAGAAACTTAGTTACCTCAGGATTGGAGGTGAAGCTTGGATTAGGGCTATCGGGTGGATCATCTATTACGTAGAGGAGGCCGAGGAGAACGTAGAGAATTAAAAGACGAAGGACAAGGTTCACGAGGTATAATCTCTTCTCATAGTAGTTAAGAACTTCTATGGTTATTGTTAATTATGGTTTAGTAAAGATCTTCGGTTAGTCGATGTTTACATATAGAACAAGATCGTTTTTCATATTTCCGCCTCCCCGCAACTCGTGAGGTGTTGTACATCGACTTACAGTGGTATCAGAGCCTCACTAAACAATAATTAACTCATTTGCAAAGTCGTATGAATTTCGAACGCAAAACGAACCGGAAAATATATCGTATTCACATAGTTTCTGTCGAATTTATATTGTGGTCTAAAAATTTTTCAGGGTCCTCTAAAAATACGAGCAAGGAAATCTAAGAACACTGGAGAAATTTGGGTGTATGAATCGGCCAACCCACCGCGGAACCGCGGCTGATCCCACCGATCCGCCGCGGATCCGCGGCCAAGTTGAGACCGATTTACCCCAAATCTCCCCAGTTATTCTTTTGTGAAAATTTTATCTTTTCTGGAATGTTTATTTTTTGCTCAAATCTCAGGTTTACAGAGAAGTTTTGGAGTAGAATCTAATGTGTTTGATCGATCAAAATTATACAATGTTTGCTAATTTGATTATATCTGTGAACTGTATTATGTGTTCGTAAACCTCCCCTAACTGCTAGTAATGTCGGTTGGCAGGGGGTTGCACATATCTGTAATGTTTTAACTGTTTGTGATTATGAACTGTATTGGATTGTTGTGATGATTAGCCGGGGTTTTGTGATGGGTTATTATATTAATTCATTCGATGTAATTGTAATATGTTGTAATATTATTTTGCGGGGCACATCCAGGTTGCGGTTGTAGCCACCGTTGTATTATTTCATTTTACTGTTTATGCTCTTAGGATAGACCCAAGGTGGGGTGCACAAACTACCGGGTACTTTGAAGTGTTTAGTGGCCTACTCATGTTGTTGAGGGAGACCGCTTCATTTCGGGCACTTGGCGGGTAGTTTGCCGTACCCGTAGGGGACTTGGGTGGGGTAATGGCTATTCATCACAACTGTGTAATCCGTTTTCGTTGCAGGCTCAAAAGAAACACGGATTGCTTGTATATCCAATAATGTTTATCTGTGATCTGGAATGCCTATTATTGCATCTGACGAATGTACAATATCTATATATGATAGCTATTTAGACGTCACTTATGTTTTACACCCGCGCTAACCCAGCCCCCGCACTGCCGTTAGTTAAGTAACCTAACGGGTGATGACGGGACCCCGTGCCGAATGCAGATGGCATAAGAGGACGTTGTATTTTCGTTGTTTTCTGTAATGATAAGTTAATGATGGGACGCATTATTATTAATGCAAAGAAAATAAAACCTAATCTGAATCGTTGGAACAATTTCAAAACCACCTCGGTTTTCTTCAAAAAGCAAATTTTAAATGCGGAGCTTAAACCACTCGTTTTAAAAGGGGCTATCTTGGTCCTTCTATCATATCTAGTTCACTACGTTAACGGTTTTTTGCCAAAAACCAGCCGTAACCTTCCGTCGTTTCAAATAAACAGCACATCGTATTCATGCTATGTTTGTTGGCCTACGTCAAGGCATAGTGTATGGTAGCAATGTGTTGCTTATTTGTTGCATAGATAGATGCATTAGTTTAGGACAGACGTACAGCCTTGTTGGCCTACGTCAAGGGCATGTACGATGTACCTAAATTAATCAGGACAACGACGGGTAGAACTTGACTTGCGTCTTATGATTTGTTGGCTTACGTCAAGGTCATAAGAGCTTGGGGTAAAAATCATATCGGGAGTTTCAAACATAAAGGAAACTTGCAGATTTAGCATACCTTCTGGAGTGTGGTGACTAGAGTGGCTTCCATCTAGGGCATCATGCAATGATAGTTGGATCCCGATCCCACTGATGAATAGGATTACTCTCGGGAAATTTTCTCACTTAACAACCAATGCTATAAACCAAGTAGGTGTCCAGAAAGGTGTTAGAGGGGCTACGCCTCCAGGGAAAAGAGGTTATTTAATTAAGAAACTTCGCGAAAGTGTTGGAAAACCTCCCTCGAAGTACCAACACTGACCTGGCTGAAAGGTTAAGCAAGTATTATGACGTGTGATTAAATCCTGACTAATTCTTCTTTTAGGTTTTGAAGAAGGATTTGAGGAAACAGTGGGAGCCATCCTGTTTAGATAAACTAATAACCAATCTAAACTTGCAAAAGCATATGCTGAGTGTTTCTTTTCTCTCTCTTTGACAGCTACCATGACAGGACTAAAACTATTACTTGAAAAAACTATACTGACCGGGCAGAGCTATAAAGATTGGCTAAGGAACGTCAACATTGCACTGACTTATGACAAAGTAGCATATGTTACCACCGCTGTTCCTCCCCTTATCCCAGGACCAGATTCCTCAGTTGCGAACAAGGAAGTTCGCAAAATCTGGGATCTAGACTGTGAGAGAGCTAAGTGTATCGTGCTGGCGTCCATGAACAATGAACTCCAGAAACAGCACGAGAGTATGGATATTATATCCATCTTTCTCCATTGCAAGGAATTGTATGGGGAGCACTCCCGTATCGCGAGGTACGAGACCTCAAGGAAACTCTTCCAGATGAGGTTAGCTCTAGGATCACCTGTAGTAGAGCACATCCTGAAGATGATCAGCCTCATTAAGGAACTCGCAAACCTGGGATGCGTGCTAGAGAATGATTTGTATATCGACTTGATTTTGCAGTCCCTTCCTTACACCTTCTCTCAGTTCGTGCTGAGCTTCAACATGCACGAAATGGAAGCTGATCTTCTAAAGCTCCTCAACATGTTGAGGGTAGCAGAGACCTCCTTGAAAAAGGAGAAGACCCCCGTTCTGTATGTTGGCCAATCATCCTCTTCTAAATCTAAAGCAAAAGCTAAAGGGAAGAAGAAGATGAAAGCCACCAAACCGAAAGGCAGGGTCAAGAAGGTGCAGGGAACGAACAAGGCAGGAAGGGTGAAGGCAGATATAAACAAATGCTATTATTGTCACAAGTAAGGGCACTGGAAGAAGGATTGTTTGGCCTTCAAAGCCAAGGACAAGAAGCAAGCTGTTGCTTCTGCTTCAGGTGTGTTCGTAATCGAAAATTGTCTTTCAGTAAACTCTACAACATGGGTACTTCATACCGGTTCTGGTTCTCACATCTGTAATTCATTGCAGCATCTAAGAAATAGTAGAGCACTGGGGACAGGTGATATGACTCTCCGGATGGGCAATGGAATGCATGTAGATGCTATTGCAATAGGGGAATATCACCTAGGGTTGACTAGTGGGCACATTTTGGTGTTGTACAGCTGTTTTTGTATTCCCAGTATGTTGTGTAATATTATATCAGTATCTTTATTATCTAATGAAGGATATAATTTTGCGCTTGAAAGAAATGTAATGAACATTCTCCTAAATCAAGAACTGATTGAGTTTGGCACACTGGAAAACGGCATATACATACTTAATCAACCTCGAATTTTCATTATTCAAAACACGCTTAAAAGAAAGGCTCCAGATTCAAATCAAGCCTTCCTATGGCATTGTAGACTTGGTCATATAAACGAAACAAGGTTGACTAAGTTACATAAAGATAGATATTTAGATCCGTTTGAATATTCATCATATGCAACTTGTCAATCATGTATCAAAGGAAAAATGACCAAATCTCCGTTCACCGGACACGGAAAAAGAGCCACAGAACTCTTGGGATTTGTACACAGTGATGTATGTGGTCCAATGTCTACGCATGCAAGAAGCGGTCACTCCTACTTCATCACTTTTACTGATGACTTCTCTAGGTATGGACATGTGTTCTTAATGAAGCATAAATCCGAGGCATTTGAGAAGTTTAAGGAGTATAAAAATGAAGTGGAGAAACAGACTGGTAAAAGCATCAAGACACTTCGATCTGATCGAGGTGGAGAATACTTAAGTACCAGTTTTCCTTGAATGCATAAAAGAGAATGGAATTCTCTCTCAGCTTACTCCGCCTTATACACCTCAGTAAAATGGTGTATCAGAAAGGAGGAATCGCACGCTATTAGATATGGTGCGTTCAATGATGAGTAGTGCAGAGTTGCCACTTTCCTTCTGGGGTTTTGCTCTAGAATCAGCAGCATACCTATTGAATAGTGTTCCGACTAAGTCTGTGCCTACCACTCCATATGAAATGTGGAGCGGGAAGAGACCATATCTCAAGTATATCAAGATATGGGGGTGTCCGGCATATGTTACAAAGCATAGTCCGGACAAGCTCGAGGCACGATCGGTTTGGTGCAAGTTTGTAGGATACCCCAAACATTCAAGGGGGTATATGGTCTACCACACTGAAGAACAAAAGGTGTTTGTCGCTCGCCACATTATCTTCTTAGAGAGCGAATTTCTTGCAAAAGAAATTAGTGGGAGCGCAGTAGAGCTGGAAGAAATTCGAGAACCTCAAACTGCTGCCGAGGACTTAGTAGAACCTCTGGTTTCAATAGAACCCGATGAACCAACGCCACTCCGCAGATCTAGTAGGCTTTCTCATCCTCCTGAGAGATACTATGGTTTTCTTCTAGATGGGGATCGAGAGGATTGCATCATTGATGATGATGAGCCTACTAGTTTTCAGCAGGCTATCACGAGTATAGACTCGGTGAAGTGGCGGGATGCTATGAGATCCGAAATGGAATCCATATACGCCAATAAAGTATAGACTTTAGAAGTTTCTCCTCCTGGGGTGAAACCAGTTGGATGCAAATGGATCTTCAAAAAGAAGATTGGTGCATTTGGACAAGTGGAAACCTACAAAGCTAGACTCGTTGCAAAAGGTTTTCGTCAAAGACCAGGATTGGACTATGATGAAACTTTTTCACCTGTAGCCATGCTTAAATCCATTCGGATCCTGCTTGCCATTGCTGCCTTCCATGACTATGAAATCTGGCAGATGGACGTAAAGACAGCTTATCCAAATGGACATTTAGAAGAGAGTGTTTACATGGATCAACCAGAAGGTTTCTTAGACAGTGGGAGCAGCGGAAGAGTGTGTAAGTTGCTTAAATCCATCTATGGATTAAAGCAAGCATCGCGGAGTTGGAACATCTGCTTTGATGAGACAGTCAAAGAATTTGACTTTATCAAAAATGTAGATGAACCATGTATTTATAGGAAGATTGTAGAAGGAGCAGTAGTCTTCCTCATTTTGTACGTCGACGACATACTACTGATAGGGAATGATGTCCTATGCTACAATCAGTAAAGCTCTTCTTGTCACAAAAATTCTCCATGAAAGACTTGGGAGATGCAACCTACATTCTGGGCATTAAGATCTATCGTGATAGATCCAGTAGAATGTTGGGACTTTCACAGTCCAGGTATATTGACACTATACTAAAGAGGTTTAGTATGGAAGATTCCAAGCGTGGTAATATACCTGCTTGTCACGGGATCACCTCTCCAAAGAGATGTCTCCAAAGACTGATGAAGAGAGGGCTCGCATGGGCATTATACCCTACGCTTCGGCAGTAGGATCTATAATGTATGCGATGTTATGTACCAGACCAGATGTAGCTTACGCACTTAGTGTAGTAAGCAGGTATCAGTCTGACCCAGGTGAGAAGCATTGGATAGCGGTAAAGAACATTCTCAAGTACCTGAGAAGGACTAAGGAGATGTTCTTGATTTACGGTAATGGGGACCTCCAGGTTGAGGCTTTTACCGACTCCGGATTCCAAAGTGACAAAGATGACTCTAAGTCCATTTCGGGTTTTGTGTTTACCCTCAATGGAGGGGCGGTATGTTGGAGGAGTTCCAAACAGGATACCGTCGCAGACTCAACTATGGAGGCTGAGTATATAGCTGCTAGCGAAGCCGCGAAAGAAGATGTCTGGATGAAGAAGTTCATCTCTGAACTTCAGGTGGTTCCGTCCATTGCCAATCCAATACCTTTGTATTGTGATAACAATGGGGTTGTAGCATTAGCGAAAGAACCAAGGTCCCATTAGAAATCCAGGCATATCTTGAGGCGTTTTCACCTGATCAGGGAGATCGTAGATCGTCAGGAGATCGAGGTACGGAGAGTGGACACAAAAGACAACACGGCAGATCCACCAAGGCCATCCCTCAAGTCCAGTTCGAGAGGCTGTTTGAGATGTTGGGCATGCGGTACGCCAGCAACTAGATCTAGTGTAGACAGTGGGTACTCATTGCGCCAATTATAGGCCTTAGTGCAAGTGGGAGATTGTTGGATATATATGCCCTAGAGGCTTCATTGTATAGGATGCTAGGGATATGCATGTACATGACAGTCTTGCTTGATATGATAGTACGCTATTTGGTTTGTCTTTATCTTAACGTGTGATATATTTTACTCTGTATTTATAAACATGTTGATAAAGCCCATAGGGTGTTTGCCTGACTACCGGCGTTGTGATGGCAGTCATACTTGTGGGAGCTGGATAGTCAATAGGCACATCCATAAATGTCCCTGGTCGCAGGAGTATCGAGACACGGCATCGATGCTCCAAAGTAGACTAGTGTATACATATCTAGACCCTGACAAGGGGCGATGGATTGGTCCCGCAACCATTGGTGATGTGCACCTAAGATTGTATACAGATGCTCACTGGGTGTGAGTACACCAGACAGGACTCGCCGAGAACTGAATGGATGGTATTTATACCTAACGTCAGATAGAAGTTCTTAGTTGACATGTGTGCAGATAGTCCGTTGACTTAAGGTCGTCATTTGTCTCGTGTGAGTTCCCACTGTGCTTTGATTACTACCCTACCACGGTTCAAAGGAGTCGTGCAAACAGGTTTTAGTTGGGCACAGTCCTGAGCCACGTGGAGGCAGTGAACGACTGTTAGGGATTCGTCTCTCCCGGTATAGGGAGTTGATATCGCACGGTGATCGGTTGGTCATTACCATAAGTCCCTGGCCAGGGCTGATTGAGAATTACTGATGGAATAATCAGTAGATTCTCGGATGGTCTTGAGCCATGCCGGCACGACTTGTACGGTTATTAGGGGTTTGACGTTCACCACCCCCCTAGACCATACATGCGATACTCTTAGACGAACAGACCGGACTGCGCGGATATTCTCACGGACAGGCTCAGTAGGAGTTCGGATGGGTTTCCTCATCGGCCTTCTTATCGACATCTACCTAGGGACCGTTACGTACAGCTAGTGCCGCTTGCGGTCTGTGGTTAAACCTACTGCCAGCATAGTATTCGAGTCTTTAGTGTCCCACAGAGAGAGTTCCCTACTTCAGGCGAAACGATATAGAGGTCGTATGGTTTTACGACAAAGGGTTCGTACGAATACGTGTTTAAACGCACGTACGACATTCAGACAATTTTTACTAGACGGCTTTGGTTTAAGCCAGATTCTAGTATCAGGTTATTGGATTTATACAGTCTAAAGTTTTTCTGTGTTTTCACGGATAGGAGGGGCATTCTCGTAATTTTACGGGAAGCTTCTAGAAGCATGGTGACTTGAGGGTTTAGGTGGCATTTTCATTAAATGCATTTGTGACTCATTTTGTGTGATTCATCATATCATTAATGCATCATTAAATGCTTAATGACTCATATAGTGAATCACTCATATTGAATTAATGTAGCATGATGATTAATCACATTTATTCATTTATTTGATAAAACATTATGCTTCATATATTCAAGTGAGAAACAATTTCATTATCATTATCATGTTCATCTTCTCTCTCCTCAAGCTCACTCTCTCTTCAAACCCTAATCCTACCACTCATGAGTTGAGATCAAGGATTAGAATAGACTAATTAATCCATAACCTAACTCTATATCACCAAAGTTCCTTTGATTAGCAACTAGAGAAACTTAGTTACCTCAAGATTGGAGGTGAAGCTTGGATTAGGGCTCTCGGGTGGATCATCTATTACGTAGAGGAGGCCGAGGAGGACGTAGAGAATTAAAAGACGAAGGACAAGGTTCACTAGGTATAATCTCTTCTCATAGTAGTTAAGAACTTTTATGGTTATTGTTAATTATCATTTAGTAAAGATCTTCAGTTAGTTGATGTTTACATATAGAACAAGATTGTTTTTCATATTTCCGCCTCCCCGCAACTCGTGGAGTGTTGTACATCGACTTACACTCCGGACAAGCATAAACAGATCCGAGGAGCCCTGGTTGAGCCGCTAATAGAGGCCCCCCTCGTCGAAAGGGACGATGAACGAACCGTCCAAATCGGGTCACTATTAACGGGGGCTCGGCGTGATGACCTGGTCCACTTCCTCCGAGGAAACTCAGACGTGTTCGCTTGGGCGCCCGCCGATATGCCTGGGATCGACCCTAAAATAATATCACATAAGCTCGGGGTCGACCCGATGGCCCGACCCGTCAGGCAGAAGAAACGAAGCTTCGCTCCGATCAAGCAAAAAGCGATTGAGGACGAGTTTGACAGGCTGCTCGCTGCCAACTTCATTTGGAACGTGGCTTACTCGGAGTGGTTGGCGAATGTGGTCATGGTTAAAAAGGCAAGTGGGAAGTGGCGCATGTGCGTCGACTTCACTGACCTCAACATGGTCTACCCGAAAGACAACTATCCCCTCCTTCGGATAGATCAGCTCGTCGACAGTTCAGCAAGCCATGAGCTACTCAGCTTTATGGACGCCTTCTCCGGCTATAACCAGATCAGTATGAATCCGGAAGACGAAGAGCTCACCTCATTCACAACGGACCGGGGGGTATACTTCTATAAAGTGATGCCCTTCGGCCTCAAAAACGCCGGGGCTACGTACCAACGCTTGGTCAACAGGATGATTAAGTCTCAGATCGGTAGGAACTTGGAAGTTTACGTCGACGATATGCTCATCAAATCGACCTCGTCAGATAAGCACGCCAAAGATCTGGGCGAGGATTTCGACGTCCTCCGCAAATATAAGATGAAGTTGAACCCCGCCAAGTGCGCGTTCGGGGTCACTAGTGGCAAGTTCCTCGGGTTCATGGTCCCCCACCGAGGAATCCAGGCTAACCCAGATAAAATCAGCGCCATCCTCAACATGGCCGCGTCGAAGACCAACGTCGAAATCATGCGGCTCACAGGGAGGGTAGTCGCTCTGAGTCGCTTCATGTCACGATCCGGAGAAAAATTCCTCCTATTCTTCAAAGCTTTGAGGAAGATCCCAAGGTTCGAATGGTCGGAGGAGTGTCAGATCGCCTTCGAGCAATTAAAAGTGCACCAGGAGACTCCCCCACTACTCACCCGGCCAGTTGAAGGAGATGAGCTATCGCTTTATCTGGCGGTGTCCGACCAATCTGCAGGTTCGGTGCTCGTCCGAGAAGTCGAGGGAGTCCAAAAGCCGGTGTACTACGTAAGCCATGTCTTCAAGGAAGCGGAAACAAGGTACCTGGCCATAGAGAAGATTGTCTTGGCACTCATCGTGGCCTCGAGGAAACTACGACACTATTTCCAGGCGCACACCATCCTCGTCCTCACCGAACGCCCTTTAGGGGCTATTCTCGCCTCCCCCGAGTCTTCTGGTCGTTTGGAGAATTGGAGGTGGGAGTTGTCCCAATTCGACATCAAGTACCTCCCGAGGCAAGCTATCAAGGCACAAGTCCTGGACGATTTTATCGTCGAATGCACTATCCCTAACAAAGAGGAAGTGTCCGTGCCGGCCCCCGGATCTCAACCCTTGATTGAAGAAAGGCCCGACTCCATCCCTGATTGGATCCTTTACGTCGACAGGTCATTGACCGAGGACAGATGTGGTGCCAGCATCATCATTCGAGGCCCAAATGAGGCATAGATAGAGTATTCTTTGAAGCTCGGGTTCAGAGCCTCAAACAACGCAACGGAGTTCGAGGCTTTGCTCGCTGGACAGCGGATCGCCTCCGGAGTGGGGCTGAAGACGATCCGAATTCGTAGCGACTCCGCTCTGGTCGTCGGTCAAGTGACCGGCCATTTCGAAACACGGGAGCCCCTGATGGTGAAGTACTTAGCTGAGGTAAGAAGGCTACGAAAGGACTTTGACAAAGTTCAAGTGGAGCAGATCCCCCGGCACCAAAATGCCCAGGCCGACGCCCTAAGAAAGCTAGCTTCCTCCTATACGGCCAACAACAAGAGAAATATCCTCTTCGAGGTCTTGCCATGGCCCAGCGTGGAAGACAGAGCGACATCGCTCCAAGTTTACACAGCCCGGGAAGAGGATCAAGATTGGAGGAAGCCCATCGTGGAATTCCCAAAGGAGGGTATGCTCCCCGGAGATCGTGGGGAGGCCTGCCGCCTCCGAGCTAATCCCGCCATTTCGTCTGGAGAAATGGGAACCTCTACAAGAAATCCTTCACTCAACACCTGCTTCGGTGCGTCGACCCCCACGAAGCTGACTACGTCCTCCGTGAGATCCACGAAGGTGTCGGCGGAGCACATCAAGGGGCCTGCACCTTAGTCCAAAAGGCGCTGCTCCAAAGGTACTATTGGCCGACCATTCTGTTGGATATGTATGCCCTAGAGGCCATTATTGTATATGTATATATATGGATGCTTGGAAATATATATATACAGGACAATCTTGCTCGACATGATAGTATGCTATCTGGTTTGTCTTTATCTTAACATGTGCATATTTTACTTTCTATTGCATATCTTTTATACATGTTGATAAAGCTCGTTGGATCATTGCTATACTACCTGTGTTATGATGGCGATCATACTTGTGGGAGCTGGGTAGTCGGTACGCACATCCTTAAATGGTACCTAGTCGTGGGAGTGTCGAGACTGGGCATCGATATTCCGGAGTAGACTAGTGTATACGTTTCTAGACCCCGACGAGGGACGATGGTTTGATCCCGCAACCATTGGTCTTTAGACCTAAGATCGTATACAGATGCTCACTGAGAGTGAATACACCGGACGGACTCGCCGAGAACTTCCAGATGGTACTATACCTATCGTCAGGTGGAAGTTCTCAGGTGACATGAGTACATGTTAGTCTTTAGACCTGAGATCGGCATTTGTCTCGTGTGAGTTTCCACTGTGCTTTGATCACTACCCTACCACGGCTCTACTGAGTCGTGCAAACAAGTTTTGATTGGGTACAGTCCCGAGCCACATGGAGGCAGTGAGCGATTGTCGGGGATTTGTATCTCCCGGTATAGGGAGTCGATATCCCACTGTGTTCGATTGGTCAGGACCATAAGACCTTGGCCAAGGCAGTTGGGATTTACTGATAGGCTGATCAGTAGTTTCCCGGATTGGTCCTGAGCCACATCAGCACGACTTATCGGGTTATTAGGGTCTGACGTTTACCACCCTTAAACCCGGTATGCGATACTCTCAGATGAAGAGACCAAACTGTACTAAGATTGTCACAGATAGGCTCAGTAGGGATCCGGATGAGTTTGATCATCGGCCATCCTTTTCGACGGGTACCCGGGTAGCCGTTACGTACAGCTAGTGCAGCTGAGTGCTTGTGGTTATGGATTTATCCAGTAACTTACTGCCGGCGTACTGTCGAGTCTTTAGAGTCCCACACAGAGGGTTTCCCTGGTTCAGGCGAAATGATGTAGTAGCCGTATTGGATACGTGCAGGGTCTCGATCGATTGATCTACTTTGTACTCGGACTTTCGATCGGACAGTTGGTGATACTAGCCAGCTCGGGTTTGAGCCAGATTATTAAATCAGGTATTGATTTAATAGTTTACATATATGTATTTCGATATGTATTGTCACGACCCGAAATGGCACGTGACTGGCACTTGAATCATATGAGGTCTATAGGACCCCGTCTAATTCAAGTAAGCCAAAAATCCCAGAAATCTAAACCATTTTAAATAAAGAAGTGAAGAAAACATGTTTTAAAGCAAGTGGTTTTAATAACATAAGCCGAAGTATGCATTTTTAAAATCTCAAGTCTTTTCTGAAAATTTCGGCAGAGTTTCCTTTGTAAATACTGACTCCAAAAGGGTACAACATGCATAATATGAATAAAGGCATCCCCAAGCGGGAGCTAGCTCTTCGTCAATTGACGGTCACAACCACGCAAGCAATATAATATACAATGCCGAAGGGCGACGATCAAAACTCAAAAGGAAACTCAAAATCATCAAGAAAACCATAATAATACAACGCGCGACTCTAAGGTTGAAAGAATATACAACTGGTCTTCTAAGGTTATCAAATAAGACAAGTCTGGTTGATGGAGTTTACTAGATACAACCGAATATAAATAAGTACAATGGTGGTCACGATGCGAGTGAACCCACCTACCAAAGCAATCACCCGGAATGAAGTAATGTGCCAGCAAAGCCGCCAAGGAAAACCTGTACGACAAAACCTGCAAGAAACTGTGGCACAACAGGGGTGAGTTGACAACTCGTGAGTAGAAAATATCACCGAGCAGAAATCGTATGTATGACTCAATCCTAGGTCAATACGATCATAATATATCACCTCAAAATGATAAAGTCTGAAGCATGATAAGGTGGCAAGGGTAAACATCTATACATAAATATAATACCAACTGCTCGTGTCAGTGCCTCAGATAACAACATATCATAAATATGAGGTATGAGTGCAATATAATGAAAACAGAATGCATCATGAATGCGAAACTGTTTTCTTAGTTTAGTGAGATTTCTGTATGTATAAAATGAGTTATCATCAATGAAATCAACAGAGAATCAGTGTCTAGAATCAACACAAAACATATATATATCCAAATCCCAATAAATCCATATCTCAGGCTCCGAAAATCCAGAATGGCCTGTATCCTCAAATCTCAATATCTAGGGCTCCGGCTATCCGGACTGGCCCATATCACCAAATCTCAAAACCTCAGGCTCCGGCAATCCGGACTGGCCTGTACTCCGATCGGTATCCTCCGGATATCCGTCGAGTCACAATAAAATCACCGGTCAGTAGTGATCCCCTTTCACAGGCTTAACGCCATCATCTGCGACCTTCTCGCCCAGGGGACCGCACCGGGTCCACCATGCACCCACAGACGGTTCCTCCTCCTCCTCGAATCGGGTGTATGATATCGCTTAAGAGCCGAGAAAAATCATGGTGGACATATCTCAAATCATATCATGAGAAAACCACATTTTCTATCTTTTAAAAAGATGATAAGTTTATAAAATCTTTGCGGTTTCTCTAAATCTAGAAATCTCATGGAAATCCGAAATCATAAATCACGATGTAAATAGATAATGAATAAACAATGAATTTCATAATATTGGGCTCCGGCAATCCAGACTGGCCCATACTATCGCATGGCAAATGAATATATGAACATACATGCATGAGATAACACAGTAAATAAATGCAATTTCTAATCTAGCATCATACCAATATATCGAAACTATCTGCAACAATCGATATCAATGAATTTGTAGGGTTCCTAGGCATCCTAAGGAAGTCTCACAAGGCATCGAACATGCCAATTTCAAAAATTATTGGTGCCGAGAAACCCTAACACGGATCGTTTACTAGATGTTTAGGCGAAACGGAAAACTAGTAAACTATTTAACTATAGGTTAGATGCTACAACCTTTGTAGATCCGGATTTCCACCTCCTTAGCTCCACGTGGTCATGCCCTCGCTGTCCATCATGAATCCTCGACTCATTCGTCGGCTTCATCGGAAAACGGGCGAGCAAGGTCGTCGGCTTCGTGTCAAAGACGATCTACGTCGAGGTTGCACTAGTTCAAGCTCCGACTTCACCAAGTAGTGAAACTTGTGAAGAAAACACCCAAAACCACTTGGCAAGAGGTAGAGGATGAAGAAATAGGAGGTGGGTTCACTTTTGATTTGGATTTCTCTCACTAAAACTCAAGTTGCCATTGATGTAGCAAGCTTGAAGAAGAAGAAGATGAGCTAGTTATGATAAGTCTTGTATTAAAAAGAAAATAGAAAATCAATACTTATCATAACTTAAACTAGGGTTAAGTGTAGAGAATAAACCATGGTGAATTAAGTGGGTTAGGGTTAAGCAAGAAGACAAGAATGGTTCAAGAAGTCAAAGCTTCATGAAGCTTCAACTAATGACAAAAGAAAGCCACCATTCTCTTTAAACTTATCCAAATAAATGAATAAACAAATAAATGAATAAATAAATATGCAAAACCCTAATTATCATAATTACCATGGTTTAATTCTATTCACTTAACCAAATGATCAAGTATCATCAAACATGATACAAAGAAGTGCACAAAAGTATATCACATATACAATGTGCAATCCAAGTGAGAAAAATCCGTTTAAAGTGAACCAATACTAGTTAATGCAAAGTAATATATCAAATATATAATTATACATTAAATCATTAAATCAACACTTGATTCAATGATCCGGTCATGTCGCACATGACCGACTAGTATTCAATGTATCGATTTATCGAATCAATGATTCGATAACTAGGTCATATCGAATATAACCAATCGAAACATATATCGCGAGAATGAAATGCGGTATCACATACACGCATTATTCTCGGTCCTGCACATATCTCATATGCGCTCCTATTTCGTTTCGCTTGAGCCAGGAAACCTCTGTGTAGGACTTTAAAGACTCGTCAATACGCCGGTAGCAGATGATGATCATATCAAACACCCACAAGCCGCAAGCGGTCTGCTAAACGTAACGGCCACCCGGGTATTGAGCGATCAGAAGATCGACGAGCTAGCCCGCTCACACTCCTGTGAATCCAACCAGTAACACTTACCATACAGTCCGGTCTCTTCGTCTGATATGTCGCATATCAAGTCTAGGGGTGGTAAACGTCAGACCCCAATAACCCGATAAGTCGTGCCGATGTGAGGCTCATAACGGGTCGAGAAACTACTGGTAACACTTACCAGCAAATCTCTGATCAGCCCTGGCCAGGGACTTCCCTGTTACGGCCAATCGAGCACAGCGCAACATCAACCCCCAATACCGGGAGAGACCCCTCCTATCGCTCATTGCCTCCATGTGACTCGGGACTGTGCCCAAAGACCACCGTTTTGCACGCCCTCATGGATGTGGTAAGGTGGAGATCAAAGCACAGTGGGAATCACACAAGACTCTATGACGATCTCGGGTCTACAGACTAACCTGTACAAGTGTCACCTGAGAACTGCCATCTGACGTGAGGTATAATACCATCTGGGAGTTCTCGGCGAGTCCGTCCAGTGTACCCAGTCTCCACTGAGCACCCGTACACCATCTCTGATGTCAAACACCAATGGATATGGGATCATCCATCGCCCATCTCATGGGTCAAGAAGCGTATACGCTAGTCTACACTGGTATATCGATGCCCCGTCTCGATACACCCACGACTAGGGACCTTGAAGGATGTACTTATGGACTACCATGTCCCCACTAGTATGATCTGCATCATAGTCCAGGTAGTCAAGTACAAATCCTAAGGGCTTTACCAACATGTAACTATAAGACAGTATAAAGAGACTAGTGTACATGTTAAGATAAAGAGCAACCAGATAGCATACTATCATATTGAGCAAGAAAGTCATCTCTATATATGTCCAAGCATCCAATATAATATACATCATCTGTATAATACTGGCCTCTAGGGCATACATACAACTAACAATCTCCCACTTGCACTAGGGCCAGCTGCTGTAGTATCGCATACCGAGCATCCCGAAGAGTCTCTCAAACTGTATCTGGGGAATGGCCTTCGTGAGTGGATCCGCCGTGTTGTTCTTCGTGTCAACCCTCCTGACCTCGATCTCCCGGCGATCAACTATCTCCCAGATCAGGTGATACCGCCTCAGAATATGCCTGGATCGCTGATGGGACCTGGGTTCCTTGGCCAAAGCCACCGCTCCATTGTTATCGCAATACAAAGGTATTGGACGCTCAATGGATGGAACCACTCCAAGTTCAGTAATGAACTTCTTGATCCAGACAGCCTCTTTGGCAGCATCGTTGGCAGCGATGTATTCAGCCTCCATTGTCGAGTCTGCCACGGTTTCCTGCTTGGAACTCTTCCAGCTAACCGCCCCTCCGTAAAGGGTAAAGACAAAGCCCGACTGCGACTTAGAGTCGTCCTTATCACTCTGGAAGCTCGAATCGGTAAAGGACTCCACTTGGAGTTCTCCGTTACCATACACCAAGAACATATCTCTAGTCCTTCGCAAGTACTTGAGAATGCTCTTCACAGCTGTCCAGTGACTCTCTCCAGGATCAGCTTGATACCTGCTCACTACACTTAGTGAGTATGCTACATCGGGTCTGGTACATAGCATCGCATACATGATAGAGCCTACTGCCGAAGCATAGGGTATCCCTTGCATGCGAGCTCTCTCCAAATCATTCTTGGGAGACATCTCTTTGGAGAGAGTGACTCCAGAGATCGTGGGCAAGTTCCCACGCTTGGACTCTTCCATACTAAACCTCTTTAGTATGGTGTCAATGTACCTGGATTGGGACAATCCCAAAATCCGTTTGGATCTATCTCTATAGATCCTAATTCCCAATATGCAGGAGGCATCACCAAGATCTTTCATTGAGAATCTTTGTGATAAGAAGAGCTTGACCGCTTGCAGCATAGGAATATCATTTCCTATCAAGAGTATGTCGTCCACGTACAATACGAGGAAGACAACCTTACTCTCTGCCACCTTCTTGTAGATACAAGGTTCATCTGGATTTTTGACGAAATCAAACTCTTTGATAACGACGTCAAAGCAGATGTTCCAACTCCGCGATGCTTGCTTTAATCCATAAATGGATTTAAGCAGCTTGCACACCTTCCCGCTGCTCCCACTATCTACGAAGCCCTCTGGCGGAGTCATGTACACGCACTCTTCTAAATCACCATTTAGAAAGGCGGTCTTAACATCCATTTGCCAGATTTCGTAGTCATGAAAGGCAGCAATGGCAAGCATGATTCGGATGGATTTAAGCATAGCCACTGGAGAAAAGGTTTCGTCATAGTCCACACCTGGTCTTTGACGAAAACCCTTTGCTACAAGTCTAGCTTTGAAAGTCTCCACTTTCCCATCTACACCAAGTTTCTTCTTGAAGATCCACTTTCTCCCAATGGGTTTCACCCCTTCAGGAGCAACTTCCAAAGTCCATACTTTGTTGGTGTACATGGATTCCATCTCGGACCGCATAGCATCCAGCCATTTCACTGAGTCCCTACTCGTGATGGCCTGCTCGAAGCTAGTTGGGTCATCATCCTCCATGATGCAATCCTCGCTCCCACCATCCATGAGAAAACCGTAGTATCTCTCAGGTTGGCGAGAAACCCTACTAGATCGGCGGAGTGGCTGAGGTTCATTGGGAGCTACTGAATCCTCTGGTTCCACTAAATCTTCTGTTGTGTTTTGTTCAGCTGGAACCTCTTCCAGTTCTACCTCAGAGCCACTAATCTCTTTTGCAAGAAATTCCTTTTCTAAAAAGGTGGCATGTTGAGCAACAAATACTCTTTGTTCCTCACTGTGGTAGAAGATATACCCTCGCGAATGTTTGGGATATCCAACAAACTTACACAAAACAGATCTTGCCTCGAGTTTGTCCGGTTTTTGTCTTTTGACATAGGCCGGGCAACCCCATATCTTTATAAAATTAAGATATAGTCTCTTCCCTTCCCATATCTCATATGGTGTGGTAGGCACAGATTTGGTGGGAACCCTGTTCAGTAGGTATGCTGCTGTTTCCAGTGCATATCCCCAGAAGGAAACAGGTAACTCAGCTACACTCATCATAGAGCGCACCATATCTAATAGGGTGCGGTTTCTCCGCTCCGATACACCGTTGTGCTGTGGTGTATATGGAGGAGTTAGCTGAGAGAGAATCCCATTCTCTTTTAGGAAGCCCAGGAATTCATTGCTCAAGTATTCACCTCCCCGATCTGATCGAAGGATTTTAATACTTTTTCCGGTTTGGTTCTCGACTTCTTGTTTATATTCTCTAAATTTCTCAAAAGCTTCGGATTTGTGTTTCATCAGGAACACATATCCGAATCTAGAGAGATCGTCAGTGAATGTAATGAAGTACGAAGAACCATCCCTGGCATGTGTAGACATGGGACCGCATACATCACTATGTATTAGTCCCAAGAGTTCGGTAACTCTTTCTCCGTGTCCCGTAAACGGAGCTTTGGTCATCTTGCCTTTGAGACATGACTGGCAAGTGTCATAGGATGAAAATTCAAACGGATTTAAATATCCATCCTTATGCAACTTAGCTAGTCGTGTCGCATTGATGTGACCCAGTCTACAATGCCACAAGAAGGATTCGTTCAGTTCAGAACTCTTCCTCTTGTGTGTGTTTGTTATGCTCAGAACTGTTGATTGGTTTAGAACATAAATGCCATTGCACAACGTGCCTGATCCAACCAACTTTTGGTTATGGAAAATGTTCATAACATTGTCCTGTAATACAAAATTATATCCCTCTTTACTTAATAAAGAAACCGATATAATGTTGCATATCAGGTTCGGCATGTAATAGCATTCGTTCAGAACCAATGTATTACCAGTTGGTAATACAAGGTGATATTCCCCGACAGTCTTGGCTGCAACAATTGCACCATTTCCTACTCTTATGTCTTTATCACCTTCTCCAAGTTCTCTACCTTTCCTAAGCCCATGTAACTGATTACATATATGGGATCCTGACCCGGTATCCAATACCCAGGACGTAGAGCAAATGGAGAAACAGTTCTCAGTAACGAACACACCCGAAGAAAATGCATCAACATGTACTTTCTTCAATCGGGTGGCATGGGAATCCTGGTATTCCCCTATTTCCTGTTCATTCCTATAACTCTTATAAGAAGGAACGGAACCAACGTTCCCCAGCACAGTATAACATGCGGGTTCGGTCAATACATCCATATTATTATCTTGTTTAAGGCATGAAATGGTCGCTACCTGGAGAGAGAGAGAAGAAAACACTTTAGCGTATGCTCGTGCAAGATCAGATTGGTTATTATCTAATCTAGTCAGGATGGCTCCCACTGCTTTTTATCAAATCTTCCTTCAAACCCTAAAAGGAAAGACTAGCCGGGATTAATTACACACTACAAGTTCGCCAATCTTTCAGCCAGGCCAGTGTCGGTACTTTGAGGGAGGTCCCCCGTGCTTTCGCACGAACCTAATTAATGTAAACCTCATTTTCCCAGAGGCGTAACCCCGTTGACACCTTTCTAGACACCTACTTGATCAGCTAATTGCAATGTGTAAAACTCTCCCAGGAGTAACTCTTACTCGCAGTGGGTATCGGGATCCAACTATCTCATAGAAGGTATGCAATCTCATTGCAAATTTCAACACTTGAAATTCCCGATAATATTTTGCCCCAAGCATCCTATGACCTTGACGGAGGTCAACAAACCACAGGGTGCAAGTCAAGTTCAACCCGTCATTTCTTGATTGAATCAAACCCACCCGCACAACCCTTGACGGAGGTCAACAAGGTCGTACGACTACCCTAATCCAATCTGCATCATATGCATAAGCAGACAAATACTAGTTAGCTACCGCACACTACGCCTTGACGGAGGTCAACAAACGTAGCACGAATACTAAGTAGGATTTATCTGAAATGACGGAGGGCTACGCCAGGTTTTTCTGAAAACCATGAGCATAATGAACTTGATATCGTTGTAGAATCAAATGAAGTTTTAAAATGGAGTGATTTTGAGGCTTTTCCAGTTTTGCTAAAGGGGTCACTCCCGGTGAAGGGATCGTCGGCCCTTTCCTCGTCGAATGAGGTGCGGGATATATCATATATATCGCTGTGCAAAGCAGAAACTATAGAAGCAATCAAAAACAAACCGAGTGTGTAGCATCTGCCAGTTATTGCTAAAGGAGTCACTCCCGGTGAAGGGATCTTGGTCCTTTCCTCATCGAATAAGGTGTAGGGTATATCATATATACCGCTGTGCAAAGCAAGAACTGTAGCTACCTGTTTTATTTTAAAATTCGATTCCACAACATCTTAGGTTTCTTATCTTTCATTAATCACATTAATGAAGTCCCATCATTTAAATACCTAAACATCATAGATAGATATGACGTACACTTATGCCATCCGCATTCGCCTCGATGTCCCCTCGTGCACCGTTAGGTTAGGTAACTAACGACAGAGCAGGGCAGGGCTAGCACGGGTGTAAAACATAAGTAACGTCTATATAATATATCATATATACTATATACTATATCCATCACAGAGTCACAACACAGATATCGCAGCAGAATAAACATATGAAATATTGGATATACTAGGACGTCCGTGTTTTCAATACGAGCCAGTATAAAACACGGATTCCACGGTCGTGATGAATAGCCAATCCCACACCCCTAGACCCCCTACGAGTGCGGCAAGCAACCCTGCCAATTCTAGGGTTAGGAGACCCGGACTCGACTCCTCGAGTTGGTCTCCCACTGGACCCCAGAACCCGGTTACTTGTGCTCCCCTCCTTGGGTCTATCCTAATGCGGAAAAGTAAATAATATACAAAGGGTGACAACTTCCGCTACCTGGAAGTGCCCCAAATAAAAGAATATTACATACAAGTTTTTACATGAATGAAAAAGAAAACACTCATCTCACATAAAAACCCCCCGGCTATTCGAATACGACGATCCAATATAACATATCCAGCAACACATAACATCACATGTCATCAACGTTAGTAAGTATGCATACCCCAATTGTCGTTGACGTATAGCAACGAAACCGGTGATATGAACATACTACACTTACGGTCACAGAAAAGAAAGTGTAAAACTACAACAATTGGAATCCGCAACTTCTTTAGACATCACATGCCTAACAGTTACAAACCCCGCATTTTAGTCTCATTATCGAAAACTCTTTTCAATATCGTATGGGACTAAACTGCTAGATTTATAACATTCATCCAGTTATCTCATAACTGTTTGTGAATTCCAATTATTGTATCACATTCCAGATAAACAGAAAATGTTAAACTTTCCGATCGAACAGTCGAATACCCATGTTTTCCCGATACAGCTCAATACATGAAATAAGTCTAACAACATTCAGTTCGTGCCTCAGTACCGACGGTCCAGCCGTAGAAGGGTCAAGCCAACGCCTCACATGTGGCACGCCGTACTGCCCCAAACCCGAAGGTTCAAAGGGCAGTTCAAGACGGTCACATAATCGAGTTAAGGTTTGTTGTCTTCTAGAGGGTCCATCGCGTTACTTGCACTACTTAGAACGTCGTTAAACTACGGAAAAATCCAACATTTGGAAATTTCCGGACAGGGGAAAAGTTGGGTATTTATATCCGGTCGAACTTTTTAACATATTCTAAAATTTATCCGGAAAGCCACAAAGACGAAATTTGATACCCCGATAGAAACACCGAATCCCCAAAGCATCCCAGAAAATTCAACTTTTGAATAATTATTAAAAATTCCCAGAAAATCCAGCACTGCAAGTTAAGAATTACTGTGTAAAAATTTTTGAACAGTGGGGCCGTACGGCCGCGGATCCGCCGCATGAGCCTGCTCATGCCGCGGAACCGCGGTGGTAAAGTTGAGTTAGGTCCACGAAATTTACAGTAATTCTTAGAAAACCCTGCTTGATTTTCTGCATATTTTTAATGTTGAAAAATCCCAGATTTTAGAAAAAGGACAGAGAGCATGTATAGGTTTGGGTTTTCGGGTCGTTCGGACTTCAAATTCCGTCTAGACTTCGCCTAAGGCTCTAGCTAGGCTCTGATACCACTGTAGGGTTCCTAGGCATCCTAAGGAAGTCTCACAAGGCATCGAACATGCCAATTTCAAAAATTATTGGTTCCGAGAAACCCTAACACGGATCGTTTACTAGATGTTTAGGCGAAACGGAAAACTAGTTAACTATTTAACTATAGGTTAGATGCTACAACCTTTGTAGATCCGGATTTCCACCTCCTTAGCTCCACGTGGTCATGCCCTCGCTGTCCATCATGAATCCTTGACTCATTCGTCGGCTTCATCGGAAAACGGGCGAGCAAGGTCGTCGGCTTCGTGTCAAAGACGATCTACGTCGAGGTTGCACTAGTTCAAGCTCCGACTTCACCAAGTAGTGAAAATTGTGAAGAAAACACCCAAAACCACTTGGCAAGAGGTAGAGGATGAAGAAATAGGAGGTGGGTTCACTTTTGATTTGGATTTCTCTCACTAAAACTCAAGTTGCCATTGATGTAGCAAGCTTGAAGAAGAAGAAGATGAGCTAGTTATGATAAGTCTTGTATTAAAAAGAAAATAGAAAATCAATACTTATCATAACTTAAACTAGGATTAAGTGTAGAGAATAAACCATGGTGAATTAAATGGGTTAGGGTTAAGCAAGAAGACAAGAATGGTTCAAGAAGTCAAAGCTTCATGAAGCTTCAACTAATGACAAAAGAAAGCCACCATTCTCTTTAAACTTATCCAAATAAATGAATAAACAAATAAATGAATAAATAAATATGCAAAACCCTAATTATCATAATTACCATGGTTTAATTCTATTCACTTAACCAAATGATCAAGTATCATCAAACATGATACAAAGAAGTGCACAAAAGTATATCACATATACAATGTGCAATCCAAGTGAGAAAAATCCGTTTAAAGTGAACCAATACTAGTTAATGCAAAGTAATATATCAAATATATAATTATACATTAAATCATTAAATCAACACTTGATTCAATGATCCGGTCATGTCGCACATGACCGACTAGTATTCAATGTATCGATTTATCGAATCAATGATTCGATAACTAGGTCATATCGAATATAACCAATCGAAACATATATCGCGAGAATGAAATGCGGTATCACATACACGCATTATTCTCGGTCCTGCACATATCTCATATGCGCTCCTATTTCGTTTCGCTTGAGCCAGGAAACCTCTGTGTAGGACTCTAAAGACTCGTCAATACGCCGGTAGCAGATGATGATCATATCAAACACCCACAAGCCGCAAGCGGTCTGCTAAACGTAACGGCCACCCGGGTATTGAGGGATCAGAAGATCGACGAGCTAGCCCGCTCACACTCCTGTGAATCCAACCAGTAACACTTACCATACAGTCCGGTCTCTTCGTCTGATATGTCGCATATCAAGTCTAGGGGTGGTAAACGTCAGACCCCAATAACCCGATAAGTCATGCCGATGTGAGGCTCATAACGGGTCGAGAAACTACTGGTAACACTTACCAGCAAATCTCTGATCAGCCCTGGCTAGGGACTTCCCTGTTACGGCCAATCGAGCACAGCGCAACATCAACCCCCAATACCGGGAGAGACGAAACCCCTCCTATCGCTCATTGCCTCCATGTGACTCGGGACTGTGCCCAAAGACCACCGTTTTGCACGCCCTCATGGACGTGGTAAGGTGGAGATCAAAGCACAGTGGGAATCACACAAGACTCTATGACGATCTCGGGTCTACAGACTAACCTGTACAAGTGTCACCTGAGAACTGCCATCTGACGTGAGGTATAATACCATCTGGGAGTTCTCGGCGAGTCCGTCCAGTGTACCCAGTCTCCACTGAGCACCCGTACACCATCTCTGATGTCAAACACCAATGGATATGGGATCATCCATCGCCCATCTCATGGGTCGAGAAGCGTATACGCTAGTCTACACTGGTATATCGATGCCCCGTCTCGATACACCCACGACTAGGGACCTTGAAGGATGTACTTATGGACTACCATGTCCCCACTAGTATGATCTGCATCATAGTCCAGGTAGTCAAGTACAAATCCTAAGGGCTTTACCAACATGTAACTATAAGACAGTATAAAGAGACTAGTGTACATGTTAAGATAAAGAGCAACCAGATAGCATACTATCATATTGAGCAAGAAAGTCATCTCTATATATGTCCAAGCATCCAATATAATATACATCATCTGTACAATACTGGCCTCTAGGGCATACATACAACTAACAGAATTAATATTCTCTAAAGCGTACGTGACATGGCAATTACCGATGATGTTATGTGTGAGCCGGCAAGCAGGTGTATGTATAGCGTACGCATCATCGGTAATGGTGCTGGTGTCCAGACAGCATGGTTTATAATCACTAAGGTTCATATTAAATATGCAATGCGATGATAACAACATGGATAAACGGAGAATGAATAATAAACGCAGCAATACTGAATATACTGAATGAATAGTAAATGCAACAATAAGGAATCTACATTAATATATATGGGTCATACAGTTTTGCCGTTTGAAATAACACGAATCGTGGTGTTTAGAAAATATGGCTACGGTGTTTTTAAGAAAAGGTACGTCTTTTGAAATATCCGTAGAGTCTCTTGACCTGTCTTTAAAATACTCATAATTTGTTAGTTTTGAAATAGGTATGACCCGAGTCTAGTCTAATATCTACAAGTAAACTACTGGACTAAACTAACAGACTGATCGAAAGGGTAATGAAAACCACCTAAGTCTGAGTCGATATATATACATATAATAGTCGGTGATCCCGCCTCAATAGTATCACATACGATACAATATGTATTGTAGGGTTACCTAAGACGGCAGCAAGGTTTCAGGAGGCATCGTCCATGCCAAATTCAAATTTTTGCCATTTTAGCTAACCCTAACTTTGAATCGTTAACTAGAAATCGACGGAAAAACAAATGCAAACACTTTGCAATAAGAAGTGAGCAAGGAATACAACCTTTGTAGACCGGTCCTTCACTTCAATAGCTCCGTGTAATAGTCCCTTTCGCTGCGATCGTGAACTCCAGACTCTAGAGAGGATCCCAAGAAGAAACGAGCATGCTTGCTTTGAAGACTTCGAGGCCGAAGATGATCAACGTCGAGGAGACACTAACACAAGCTATCTCTTCACTAATTACGGAATTAGTGAAGCAAACATCCTGTACTAAATGGCAAGTAGTAGAGGATGATGAAGTAGGAAGTGGGCTCACTTTAGATTTGATTTTCTCACACTTTTTCTCATACCTCCATTGAAACTAGAAAGCTTTTAGGAAGAAGAAGAATGAACTCATCATATGAATTATTGTGTGAGGTTAGAAATGCAACCAAGGGTTAAGCATGTCATGCTTAACCTTTGTAGAGAGTTAACCATGAGCTAGGGTTAAAGGTTAGCTCAAAAAATATCTTAAGCTAGACAAAGAGAATGGACAAAGTCAAAGATGCCTTGATGCTTCTACAAGCTTTCAACAAATATCATCTATGACAAATATCCATAATCTTTGAATTACTTAATGATAAATTATAAACCCTAATCTTAACCTTAGCATGGTTTAACCCTCATTAACCCTAGTTACATTTGTAACCTAGCTTGATACATTTAACATATATCACATATACATCAATGTATCCAAAGTGAGAAAAGAAATCATAAGTGAGCTAATACTAGTTAATGGAATGTAATATATCAAAATATATAATTATACATTAGATTATCAAATAAACTCTTGATTTAATAATCCGGCTGTATAACCTATTACCGACTAATATCATATGAATCAACTTATCGAATCAACACTTGATCCGATAACCCGGCTATATCATATATAATCGACCGATATCTTATATCGCGAGAATAGAATACGGTATCTCATATCGCATTAATCTCGGTCCCGCGCATATCACATATGTGCTCCTACTTCATTTTGCTTGAGCCAGGAAACCCCTATGTACGACTCTAAAGACTCGTCAATACGCCGGCAGTAGCTAATGATCATATCAAACACCCACAAGCCGCAAGCGGTCAGCGAAACGTAACGGCCACCCGGGTATTGAGCGATCAGAAGATCAACAAGCAAGCCTGCTCACACTCCTGCGAATCCAATCAGTAACACTACCGTACAGTCTGGTCTCTTCGTCTGATATGTCGCATATCTCGTCTGGGGGTGGTAAACGTCAGACCCCAGTAACTCGATAAGTCGTGTCTATATGAGGCTCATAACGGGTCGAGAAACTACTGATAACACTTACCAGTATATCTCTAAAGCAGCCTTGGCCAAGGACTTCCTGTTATAGCCAATCGAGCATAGCGCAACATCAACTCCCAATACCGAGAGAGAAGAAACCCCTCCTATCGCTCATTGCCTCCATGTGATTCGGGACTGTACCCAAAAGCCACCGTTTTGCACGTTCTCTTGAACATGGTAAGGTGGAAATCAAAGAACAGTGGGAATCACACAAGACTCTATGACGATCTCGGGTGTACAGACTAACCTGTACCAGTGTCACCAGAGAACTGCCATCTGACGTTAGGTATAATACCATCTGGGAGTTCTCGGCGAGTCCGTCCAGTATACCCAGTCTACACTGAGCACCCGTATACTATCTCTGATGTCAAACACCAATGGATATGGGATCATCCATCGCCCATCTTCATGGGTCGAGAAGCTATACGCTAGTCTACTCTGGTATATCGATGCCCTGTCTCGATACACCTACGACTAGGAACATTTAAAGGATGTACTTAGCGACTACTCTGTCCCCACTAGTATGATCTGCATCATAGTCCTGGTAGTCAAGTACTCATCCGAAAGGTTTTATCAACATGTAACATAGAGACAATCAATGTACATGCTAAGATAAAGAGCAACCAGATAGCATACTATCATGTCGAGCAAGAAAGTCCTCCATATATATGTCCAAGCATCAACTACAATATGCATCGTATGTACAGTAATGGCCTCTAGGGCATACATATCACTAACAATCTCCCACTTCCACTAGGGCCATATGTTGTAGTATCTCATACCTGACAATCAACAGTGGTTGAAGTATCTCATACTCAACCATCCCATAAAAGTGTCTACTGGGAAATAGGCCTTTGTGAGTGGATCCGCGTTGTTGTCCTCTGTGTCTACTCTCCTAACCTCGATCTCCCTAGAGATCAACCATCTCCATGATCAGGTGATACTACCTAAGAATATGTCTGGATCACTGATGGGACGGGGGTTCCTAGGCCAAAGCCACAACTCCATTATCACACAATGGTAGGAATGAAGTTCATCTCATGAACTATATACATCCAGACTACCTCTTTGGTAGCATCCATGGTAGCAATGTATCCAGCCTTTATCGTCTAGTTTGCCACGATATATGTTAGTGTATATGCCCTAGAGGCCATTACTGTATCATACTAGTTTGTATATTACTTAATGGAAGCTTGGGATATTCACCTTGTATAGACAATCTTGCTCAATATAGTAGTATGCTACTTGGTTTGTTTCTACTTTAATGTGTACATGTGTTTATTTTAGTATATCACCTATACACATTAGTGGAGCCCTTAGGATCTTTGCTTGATTACCAGCGTTGTGATGGCAGTCACACTAGTGGGGGCTGGGTAATCCACAAGCATATCCTAATGCAGGTCCCTAGTCGTAGGACTATCGAGACAGGGCATCGATACTTCGGAGTAGACTAGCGTATGCGCTTCTCATCCCAGTGTGGGAGACGGTCTGTCCCACAGCCGTCAGTACGTCGTACTTGAGATAGTATGCGGGTGATCGTTAGGTTACGAGTACACTGGACAGGACTCGTTGGGAACTGTTGGTTGGTATTATACCTATCGTCAGTTATCAGTTTCCAGGTGACATGAGTACAGCTTAGTCCGCTGACTTGACACTGTCACTTCGCCTCGAGTGTGTTCCCACTGTACTTAGATTACTACCCTACCACAGCTCAAAGGAGTCGTGCAAACAGGTAGTAGTTGGGTGCAGTCCCGAAGCACTTGGAGGCAGTGATGGTTAGACAAGATTCGTCTCTCCCGGTATTGGGGGTTGACATCGCGCTGTGTCTAGGAGAGCCATTACACGAGTAGTCCTTGGCCAGGGCAAGCGAGATATACTGGTAGCTTTCCAGTGTTATCTCAGGGTGTTCTGGGCTACACTCCGACACGACTTGTACCGCTAGTAGGGGACTGACATTTACCGCCCCCTAGGCCCGCCATGCGATGTATCAGACGAACAGACCGGATTGTATGGAGAATGTCACATTCAGGCTCAGTAGGAGTTCAGATGGGTTTCACCTCGTCGGTCTTCTTGTCGGCATCTATCTGGGGACCATTACGCACAGCTAGTGCCGCTTGCGGTCTGTGGTTAAACCCACTGCCAGCGTAGTGTCGAGTCTTTAGAGTCCCACACAGAAAGCTATTCACCTTTAGGCAAAAGAGTAGAGGTCGCATGGTTTTGCGATAGGTCGCATGGTTTTGCGACAGGGTTCGGTCACATCCATGCACTTGTGCACGTTTAGTGTCCGGACAGTTATCACTAGCGGGCTTTGGTTTAAGCCAGATCCTAGTGTACGTTTTGGGATTGGTTTTATCTCGTTTGTATTCGTGTTCCTCGGAATGCGGATGCGGGTGTGTATGCACAGTTGACAGAGAGACAGAGGCAGAGGATTCTTATTCGGGTTGTTGACTGTTGACTGTTGACTGTTGACCATTGACTTTTTGCTAAACCCTAATGAGAATAAGAAATATGATTAACAATAATATTAATTAAGTATTATAATGACATGGTTGTTGAGGGGTTGACTTTGTTGACCGGTTGACTAGGTTGGACTAGTTGACCATCATCATGACAATGTCTATCATTTCATGGCAAAGACTTTTGCTTGCTTGTTTCTTTTTGCAAAATGAGTGCATGAAATGATATAGCTATTTTGACTTGAACCATCACATAATACTTGATTACTATTATTTGTTATGATGGTTTTGGATTATGAGAGCTTGGATGGCAAAAGACTTTCTCATTCTCTCATTTCATTTCTCTCTCTTGCTTGAGCTCTCCCTCTTGCTCTTCCTCTTGCTCTCTCTCTAGCTCAAGGCAACACCCTCTCATGAGTTGAGAAACATTGCCTTAGAGATAAAAGAAAACCCATATCACTTCTCTACTCATCCTAATTCACAAGATTTAGCAAACCATGTGTTCTAGTTTCTTCAAGTTCGAAGAAGAAGCCAAAGGTAGAAGCTTTCAGGTGGATCCATCTTTGGCGCAAGAAGACGACGAGGTGAGGCCGATCCGTACACCGGAAAGAGTTGAAGATGAAGGAGTTCAAGAAAGGTATAACCCCCTAACCGAGTAGGTAAAACTCTTGTTAGGTTTGTTAGTTAGTTGTTTAACAAAGATCCGTATTTTGAGTCCATGTTACCACCTCTTGAAAAATCGTTTTTCATCATTTCCGCAAGCCCGTAAGTACCGGGAGAGGTAACGTGGACTTACAGTGGTATCAGAGCCAAGTTAAACACTATCTAATATGTTAGCAAAGTTACTAGAAATTCGATCGGAGAAAAAGTTGCGAAATACGCCCGAAATGCCTACTTTCTGCCGAATTTTTTTCTGTTCCAAAAAATGATAAATCTTATCTTAAAATTCGGCTCAAGGTTTTTAGAAGCAACTGTAGAAAAATGGTCCACTGAACCGATCAACGCGCCGCGGAACCGCGGCCGAGTTGACTCGGCCGTGGGCGATTTTTCTCATAGTTTATTCAGTGGGGTATTTTGGGATTTTTACAATATGATTTTTCTGCCCAAATTTTCCAGAAAGAAAATTTTGTTTTTGGGGCTTAAAAATCCGTATTTTGATCGAACTTCTAAAGACTTAAGCCGACGGGTATATATCTGTGATGTGTTATATGTATTGAACGTCCGCTAATCGCTATACGTCGATTAGTGGGGGTTATACATATCTGTGATCTGTAATGTTGATGGTATGTGTATATGAATTCATTGGATTGTCGCGGATGAATAGCCGGGGGGTTGTGAGATGAGAGTTTTTCCTTTTATCTTTCAATTCATGTAAATTTGTAATTGATGTAATATTATTTTTGGCCGCACAACCAGGTCGAGGTTGTAGCCGTCATTGTATAATTTCTTTTATTGTTTTTGCTCCTAGGATACACCCAAGGTGGGATGCACAAACTACCGGGTATCTCGAAGTGCCGAGTGGCCTACTCACGTCGTTGAGGGAGGCTGCTCCGCTTCGGATATTTGGCGGGTAGTTTGCCGCACCCGTAGGGGTCTAGGGTGGGGTATTGGCTATTCATCGCGACCGTGTAATCCGTTTTTCGTTATAGGCTCGTACGAATTGCGGATTCCTAGTATATCCAATGTGTTTATCTGTGATCTGGAATGGCTATCATTGCAATATATCTATATATGATATTATTTAGGCATTGCTTATGTTTTGCATCCGTGCTAGTCCAGCCCCCGCTCTGTAGTTAGTTAAGTAACCTAACGGGTAATGACGGGCCCCGTGGCGAATGCGGATGGCATAAGCGTACGTCATATTTTGGTTGTTTTCTGCAACGGTAGGATTAAATGATGGGACGCATTGGAATTAATGCAAGAAAAAATAAACCAAGTAAAAGTCATTGGAACACTTTCAAAACCTGTCACGACCCGAAATTGGCACATGACAGCCCTAATACTACGCAACGCCTACAGACGTAACGCAGTAAAAGAAAGCCAAAACCCAGAAATCTAAACCATGAAAATACGGAAAAGATAATAAAAGTTTTTGAAACGTTTGAAATCACAACCCAAATTCTTTAAAAGAGTCCACTTTTTCTTTAAAATTTTGGCAGCACCCCCTTTGTAAAAACTAACCCCCAAATGGGTACAACATGAATATAAAGTAAAGCATCCCAAACGGGAGCAAAAATCCACGCCCAACGGCGGAAAACAAACACCACAATAGATATACGACGCCGTAGCGAAGAAATAAGAGACAAAAGAAAGGAAACTGTAAAAAAAGCAACAAATCCATAATAATATACAATATCGTCCTCACCAAGTCTCTAAGTCACAACATACTAGTAGTAGATGGAGAGTACAAGATACAACGAATATACAACAAAAAATACAGATAACCACCAAAACCCACCTAAGCAAAACAGCACACTGTGAGCCGATGCGGTATCTGTAGCGAAAGACGATAGATAGGTGAATAGCCAGCCTCGACTACTCTGGAGAAACACCTGCAATACCTGTGGCACAACGGGGGTGAGTTGCCAACTCGTGAATAGTAAATAACATATGCAGGTAATCGCAAGTATGCACGTACTGCGTGAATCTAAGATATTCAATTACCAGTAATAACATGTCATATGAATACAGAATAATGGAAAGTACACTAGCAGGTACAACCAATATATATAAAGCAATAATGATATGACAACAGTATGCAATAATCATGCAATGGCGATATGAGAATGTAAATGTGCATCACTCATGAAAGGTACACTAATAGGTGTAGGGTTCCTAGGCACTCTCTAGAGGTCTCACTAGGCATCAACCATGCCAATTTCAAAAATTATAGGTGCCGAGAAACCCTAATACGGATCGTTGGCTAGATTTCTAGGCGAAAAAGTAAACTAGTTAACACTTAACTAAGAGATACGGAAATACAACCTTTGTAGATCCGGTTCTCCACCTCCATAGCTCCGCAATGAAGTCTCCTCGCTGTCCATAACAAGTCCCGGGCTCTAGCGTCGGCTTCATCGGAGAATGGACGGGCTAGGTCATCGACGACGTGCCGAAGATGATCTACGTCGAAGCATCACTAGATCAAGCTCCACCTTCACCAAGCCATGAAAACTTGTGAAAGAAACACACTCTACTACTTGGCAAGAGGTAGAGGATGAAGAAATAGGAAGTGGGTAAACTTTAGAATTGGATTTCTCACTCATTTCCATCAATCACCATTGATGGAGCTTGCTTTCTTCATGGAAGAAGATGAAGAAGAAGAAGAAGAAAGTCTTATCATAAGTTATTCCAAAAATGGAAAATAAATGGAATGTTTATCATACTCTAACCATGGTAATGTGTATAGAATTAACCAAAGTTAGTTGAATGGTTAGGGTTAAGAATGAGATAAGAATGGTGGACTTTGGTAAAGCTTCATGAAGCTTCAACTAAACTACAAATAAAGCCACCATTCTTTCTCTTTATTCTTATTTATTTCAAAATGAATAAATGAAATAAATAAATGAGAAAAGGAAATGAAACCCTAACCACTTAAGTAACCATGGTTTAATTCTTTACACAAACCCAAACTAGCATGTATCATCAAACATGATACAATCTTGTGTACAAAAGTATATCACATATACAATGTGCACAAAAAGTGAGAAAATCCATTTAAAGTGAACCAATACTAGTTAATGCAAAGTAATATATCAAATATATAATTATGCATTAAATCATTAAATCAACACTTGATTCAATGATCCGGTCACGTCGCACACAACCGACTAGTATACAATGTATCGGCTTATCGAATCAATCCTTGATTCGATAACTAGGTTATATCGCATACAACCATTCGATACATTCATCGCGAGAATAGAATACGGTATCACATACACGTATTATTCTCGGTCCCGCACATATCTCATATGCGCTCCTATTTCGTTTCGCTTGAGCCAGGAAACCTCTGTGTAGGACTCTAAAGACTCGTCAATACGCCGGCAGCAGGTGATGATCATATCAAACACCCACAAGCCGCAAGCGGTCTGCTAAACGTAACGGCTACCCGGGTATTGAGCGATCTGAAGATCGACGAGCAAGCCCGCTCACACTCCAGTGAATCCAACCAGTAACACTACCGTACAGTCCGGTCTGATCGTCTGATATGTCGCATATCTCGCCTAGGGGTGGTAAACGTCAGACCCCAATAGCTCAATAAGTCGTGTCGATATGAGGTCTATAACAATTCGAGAAACTACTGGTAACACTTACCAGTAAATCTCAGCAACCCTGGCCAGGGATTTCCTGTTATAGCCAATCGAACACAGCGCAACATCAACCCCCTATACCGGGAGAGACGAATCCCCTCCTATCGCTCATTGCCTCCATGTGACTCAGGACTGTACCCAAAAATCACCGTTTTGCACGCCCTCTTGGACGTGGTAAGATGGAAATCAAAGTACAGTGGGAACCACACAAGACTCTATGACGATCTCGGGTCAACAGACTACTCTGTACCAGTGTTACCAGAGAACTGCCATCTGACGTAAGGTATAATACCATCTGGGAGTTCTCGGCGAGTCCGTCCAGTGTACCCAGTCTCCACTGAGCACCCGTATATCATCTCTGATGTCAAACACCAATGGATATGGGATCATCCATCGCCCATCTGTATGGGTCGAGAAGGTACACGCTAGTCTACTCTGGTATATCGATGCCCCGTCTCGATACACCCTCGACTAGGGACTTTGAAGGATGTACTTATAGAATACCATGTTCCCACTAGTATGATCCGCATCATAGTCCAGGTTGTTAAGTACACATCCTAAGGGCTTTACCAACATGTAATAGAGAGACAATCAGTGTACACGTTAAGGTAAAGATCAACCAGATAGCATACTATCATGTCGAGCAAGAAAGTCCTCACTATATATGTCCCAGCATCCACTACAATATACATCCTATGTATAGTAATGGCCTCTAGGGCATACATATAACTAACAATCTCCCACTTTCACTAGGGCCATCTGTAGTAGTGGTTTGAAGTATCTCATACTCAACCATCCCATAAAAGTCTCTCTCTGGGAACAGGCCTTTGTTAGTGGATCCGCTGTGTTGTCCTCTGAGTCTACTCTCCTGACCTCGATCCCCTGGAGATCAACCTTCTCCATGATCAGGTGATACTGCCTTAGAATATGTCTGGATCACTGATGGGACATGCGTTCCTTGGCATAAGCCACAACTCCATTGTCACACAATGGGAGGAACATAGTTCATCTCATGAACCAATATATACCCAAACAGCCTCTTTGGTAGCATCTTAAGTAGCGATGTATCCAGCCTTTATCGTCTAGTATGCCACGGTATCTAGCTTGGAACTCTTCCAACATACCGTCCCTTTACTTAGGGTAAAGACAATGCCTGTGACTGACATTCAGTCGTCTTTATCATCCTGGAACCCTTCCAGTGATTCTCCCCAGGATCGATTGATACCATCTCACTACAACTAGTGAGAATCCTAACATCCAATTAGATCTATCTCATAGATCCAAAACCCAGGATTTAGGGGGTATCACTTTGATCCTATATGGAGAATCCTAGTGATAAGCGGAGATTGACCGAGCGTAGCATAGGAAACTCCTTCCCTATCAAGAGTATGTCATCCACGTACTCTACGAGGATCATCACCATACTCCCTACTACCTTTTTGTATATACAAGGTTCATCTACCATTTTGATGATGTCAAACTGTTTGACTAATTTATCAAAACAGATGTACCAACTCCGCGATGCCTGCTTTAATCCTATAAAGCATCTTGCTTACGTTTCCGCTGCTCCCACTGTCTACGAAGCCCTCTGGCTGTGTACTTATAGACGCACTCTTCTAAAACATCATTTAGAAAAGCAGTCATGACACCCAACCACCAGATATCGTAGTCATGGTATGTAGCCGTGGCAAGTAGAATCTGGATGGACTTAAGCATAGATATTGGAAAAAGGTTTCATCATTATCCATGCCTGGTCAATGACGAAAATCTTTAACAAGTCTATCTTTGAAAGTCTCAACTTTTCCATCTACACCAAGTAATCTTCTCAAGATATACTTGCTCCTGATGGGGATTTAACCCTTCAGATATAGCAACCAAAGTCCATACTTTGTTGGTGTATAAGGATTCCATCTCAGATCGCTAAGCATCCAGCTATTCTTACAGAGTCACTACTCTCGATGGCCTGCTCGAAACTAGTTGGGTCATCATCTCATGATGCAATCCTCGCTCCCACTGTCATAGAGAAACAGAGGTATCTCTCAGGTGGGTGAGGAACCCTACTAGATCGGCGGAGAGGCTGAGGTTCGTTGGTATCTACTGAATCCTTTGGTTGTACCAAATCATCAGCTGCAGTTTGTATAGCTGGAACCTTTCCAGTTCTACATAACAGATCTTGCCTCGAGCTTGTCCGGATTTTGCTTTTAGACATAGGCCGGACAACCCCAAATATTAACTAACTTAAGAGATGGGCTCTTCCCTTATCATATCAAATATGAAGTGGTAGGTAACTGATTTGATTTGAACCCTATTCAATAGGTATGCAGCTTCTTAAGTGCAAAACTCCCCAAAAAAGAAATAGGTAACTCAGTAGTACTCATCATAGAGCACACCTTATCATATAGGGTGTGATTGCTCCGTCCCGATATACCATCGTGCTATGGTGTATACGGAGGAGTAATGCTGAGAGAGAATCCCATTGTCCTTTAGAATAGTCCAGGATTTCCGTGCTCAAGTATTCTCCTTCTTGATCACATCAAAGGACATAATACTTATACCCATTTTGGTTCTCTACTTCTAACTTATATTCTGTGAATATCTCAAAAGGTTCGGACTTGTGTTTCAACAAGAACATATGTCTGAATCTAAAGAGATCATCAGAGAACGTAATGAAGTATAAAGAACCGGTCTTGGCATGTGTAGACAGGGGACCTTACATACATCAACATGTATCATCCCAAGAGTTCACTAACTCTTTCTCTGTTTCCAGTAAACAGAGCTATGGTCATCTTATCTCTGTGACATGACTGGAAAGTTTCATAAGATGTAAATTCAAACTAATTTAAATATGCATCTTGATTTAACTTCAGCTAGTCGGGTCGCATTGATATGACCTAGTCTACAATACCTCAAGAAGGATTCGTTCATTTCTGAACTCTTCCTCTTGTGTGTGTTCCATATACTAAGAACTGTAGTTTGATCTAGAACATTAATGCTTTTAGATAACGTGCCTGATCCGATCAACTTTTGATATAGGAAATGTTCAAAACATTATCCAACTATACAAAATTTTATCATTTCTTTACTAATAAAGAGATTGATATGATTTTGTATATCAGGTTCGGTATCTAATAACATTCGTTCAGAATCAATGTATTCGTAATACAGGGTGACAGTGACCAACAGACTTGGCTGCAACTCTTGCGCCGTTTTCTGCCTCATGAAACTTATAACCCGTTCTCAGTCCTCTACCTTTCTGTAGCCCTATGTAACAGATTACATATCTGGGATCCTGATCTGGTATCACATACCCAGGACGTAAAGGATACTGAGAAACAGTTCTCTGTAATGAACACACCCGAAGATGATGCATCAGCATGCACTCTCTTCGTTTGGGCGGCACGGGAATTCTGGTAATCCCCTATTTCCTGCTCTGTCTTATAACAATTATAAGTTGGAGCGGGACCAACGTTCCCCAGCTCAGTATAACAAGCGGGTTCGGTCAATATTCCGTATTATTATCTTGATTAAGGCGTGATATGGTCGCTACCTGGAGAGAGAGAGAAGAAAACACTCAGCGTGCGCTCTTGCAAGAATAGATTGGTTATTATTTTATCTAATCAGGATGGCTCCCACTGCTTTTTATCAAATCTTCCTTCAAACCCTAAAAGGAAAGACTAGCCGGGATTAATTACACACTACAAGTTCGCCAATCTTTCAGCCAGGCCAGTGTCGGTACTTTGAGGGAGGTCCCCCGTGCTTTCGCACGAACCTAATTAATGTAAACCTCATTTTCCCAGAAGCGTAACCCCGTTGACACCTTTCTAGGCACCTACTTGATCGGCTAATTGTAATGTATAAAACTCTCCCAGGAGTAATTCTTACTCGCAGCGGGTATCGGGATCCAACTATCTCATAGAAGGTATGCAATCTCATTGCAAATTTCAACACTTGAAATTCCTGATAATATTTTGCCCCTAGCGTCCTATGACCTTGACAGAGGTCAACAAACCATAGGCTGCTAGTCAAGTTCAACCCGTCATTTCCTGATTGAAGTAAACCCACCCGCACGACCCTTGACAGAGGTCAACAAGGTCGCATGACTACCCTAAATCAATCACATCATATGCTTATGCAGATAAGCACTAATCAGCTACCGCACACTACGCCTTGACAGAGGTCAACAAACGCAGCACGAATACTAACCAGTACATATCTGAAATGAAGGAGGGCTACGACAGGTTTTTCTGAAAACCTATTGCGTAATGAACTTGATATCGTTGTAGGATCAAATGATTTTGAAATGGAGTGCTTTTGAGGCTTTTCTAGTTTTGCTAAAGGAGTCACTCCCGGTGAAGGGATCGTCGGTCCTTTCCTCGTCGAATGAGGTGCGGGATATATCACATATATCACTGTGCAAAGCAGAACTCTTAAAAGCAATCAAAAGACAAACCGAGTGTGTAGCATCTGCCAGTTATTGCTAAAGGAGTCACTCCCGGTGAAGGGATCTCGGTCCTTTCCTTATCGAATAAGGTGCAGGATATATCACATATACCGCTGTGCAAAGCAAGAACTGTAGCTACCTGTTTTATTTTGAAATTCGATCTACAACATCTTAGGTTTCTTTTAATTCATTAATCACATTAATGAAGTCCCATCATTTAAGTACCTAAACATCACAGATAAATACGACGTACACTTATGCCATCCGCATTCGCCTCGATGTCCCCTCGTGCACCGTTAGGTTAGGTAACTAACGGCAGAGCGGGACAGGGCTAGCGCGGGTGTAAAACATAAGTAACATCTATATAATATATCATATATACTATATACTGTATCTATCACAGAACATCACATGATCATATCACAGATATCGCAGCAGAAGAAACATATGAAATATTGGATATACTAGGACGTCCGTGTTTTCAATATGAGCCAGTATAAAACACGGATTCCACGGTCGCGATGAATAGCCAAACCCACACCCCTAGACCCCTACGAGAGCGGCAAGCAATCCTACCAATTCTAGAGTTAGGAGACCCGGACTCGACTCCTCGAGTCGGTCTCCCACTGGACTCCAGAACCCGGTTACTTATGCTCCCCTCCTTGGGTCTATCCTAGGGCGGAAAAGTAAATAATATACAAGAGGTGACAACTTCCGCAACCTGGAAGCGCCCCAATAAAAGAATATTACATACAAGTTTTTACATGAATGAAAATGAAAAAACACTCATCTCACATAAAAACCCCCCGGCTATTCAAACACGACGATCCAATATAACATATCCAGCAACACATAACATCACATGTCATCAACGTAGGTAAATATGCGCATCCCAATTGTCGTTGACATATAGCAACGAAACCGGCGATATCACATATTACACTTACGGTCACAGAAAAGAAAGTGTAAAACTACAACAGTTGGAATCCTCAATCTCTTTAGACATCACATGCCTAATCAAATGAATTCTTTAGACATCGCATGCCTAACAATTATAAACCCCGCATTTTAGTCTCATTATCGAAAACTCTTTTCAATATCAAGTCGGGCAATTCAACAGGATTCCCGACAATTTGATCGAATGCTCGTCGCAAACTTTAGTAGGCGGCCGCACCCCCGATACCGTCGACGAAGTGCACCAAGGAGGAACACCGCTGCCGCGAGCACCCGAACGGATGCTTTCGGCGACGGGGTTCTCCTACAGTCACTTGGTCGGGGCTATGGAGTGAGGCTGTCTATTAAGTTTACCCGGCGAGTATCCGTGTACGCTACGTGATTGCGACGGACTTTTGATCGCATCAAAATTCCGTGGCAACCGATCAAGTGAGACTAAACTGCTATGTTTATAACATTCATTCAGTTATCACATAACTACTTATGAATTCCAATTATTGTATCCCATTCCGGATAAATAGAAAATGTCAAACTTTCCGATCGAACAATCGAACACCCAAGTTTTCCCGATACAGATCAACACATGAAATAGTCTAACAACATTCAGTTCGTGCCTCAGTACTAACGGTCCAGCCGTAGAAGGGTCAAGCCAACGCCTCACATGTGGCACGCCGTACTGCCCCAAACCCGAAGGTTCAAAGGGCAGTTCAAGACGGTCACATAATCGAGTTAAGGTTTGTTGTCTTCTAGAGGGACCATCGCGTTACTTGCACTACTTAGAACGTCGTCAAACTACGGAAAAATCCAACACTTGGAAATTTCCCGACAGGGGAAAAATTGGGTATTTATATCCGGTCGAACTTTTTAACATATTCTAAAATTTATCCGGAAAGCCACATAGACAAAATTTGATAATCCGATCGAACATTCGAATCCCCAAAACAACCCAGAAAATTCAACTCTTGAATAAAATTTAAAAAATACCCAGAGAACTCAGCACAGTTAAATAGGAATTACTGTGAAAATAGGAGTCAAAGAGTCAACAGTGTTGCCGCGGAACCGCCGCGCCACGTGGGCTTAGGCCGCGGTTCCGCGGCGTTATGACTGAGTTAGGTCTCCGTTTTTCACAGTATTTCATAAAACACCCTGCTTGATTTTCTGGATATTTTTAATATGGAAAAATCCCAGTTTTTGAAAAAAGGACAAAGAGCTATTTTGGGTTCTAAATTTCGGTTCGATCGGACTTCAAATTGCGTCTGGACTTCGCCTAAGGCTCTAGCTAGTCTCTGATACCACTGTAGGGTTCCTAGGCACTCTCTAGAGGTCTCACAAGGCATCAACCATGCCAATTTCAAAAATTATAGGTGCCGAGAAACCCTAATACGGATCGTTGGCTAGATTTCTAGGCGAAAAAGTAAACTAGTTAACACTTAACTAAGAGATACGGAAATACAACCTTTGTAGATCCGGTTCTCCACCTCCATAGCTCCGTAATGAAGTCTCCTCGCTGTCCATAACAAGTCCCGGGCTCTAGCGTCGGCTTCATCGGAGAATGGACGGGCTAGGTCATCGACGACGTGCCGAAGATGATCTACGTCGAAGCATCACTAGATCAAGCTCCACCTTCACCAAGCCAAGAAAACTTGTGAAGGAAACACACTCTACTACTTGGCAAGAGGTAGAGGATGAAGAAATAGGAAGTGGGTAAACTTTAGAATTGGATTTCTCACTCATTTCCATCAATCACCATTGATGGAGCTTGCTTTCTTCATGGAAGAAGATGAAGAAGAAGAAGAAAGTCTTATCATAAGTTATTCCAAAAATGGAAAATAAATGGAATGTTTATCATAATCTAACCATGGTAATGTGTAGAGAATTAACCAAAGTTAGTTGAATGGTTAGGGTTAAGAATGAGATAAGAATGGTGGACTTTGGTCAAAAATTCATGAAGCTTCAACAAAACTACAAATAAAGCCACCAGTCTTTCTCTTTATTCTTATTTATTTCAAAATGAATAAATGAAATAAATAAATGAGAAAAGGAAATGAAACCCTAACCACTTAAGTAACCATGGTTTAATTCTTTACAAAAACCCAAACTAGCATGTATCATCAAACATGATACAATCTTGTGTACAAAAGTATATCACATATACAATGTGCACAAAAAATGAGAAAATCCATTTAAAGTGAACCAATACTAGTTAATGCAAAGTAATATATCAAATATATAATTATGCATTAAATCATTAAATCAACACTTGATTCAATGATCCGGTCACGTCGCACACAACCGACTAGTATACAATGTATCGGCTTATCGAATCAATCCTTGATTCGATAACTAGGTTATATCGCATACAACCATTCGATACATTCATCGCGAGAATAGAATACGGTATCACATACACGCATTATTCTCGGTCCCGCACATATCTCATATGCGCTCCTATTTCGTTTCGCTTGAGCCAGGAAACCTCTGTGTAGGACTCTAAAGGCTCGTCAATACGCCGGCAGCAGGTGATGATCATATCAAACACCCACAAGCCGCAAGCGGTCTGCTAAACGTAACGGCCACCCGGGTATTGAGCGATCTGAAGATCGACGAGCATGCCCGCTCACACTCCAGTGAATCCAACCAGTAACACTACCGTACAGTCCGGTCTGATCGTCTGATATGTCGTATATCTCGCCTAGGGGTGGTAAACGTCACACCCCAATAGCTCAATAAGTCGTGTCGATATGAGGTCTATAACAATTCGAGAAACTACTGGTAACACTTACCAGTAAATCTCAGCAACCCTGGCCAGGGATTTCCTGTTATAGCCAATCGAACACAGCGCAACATCAACCCCCTATACCGGGAGAGACGAATCCCCTCCTATCGCTCATTACCTCCATGTGACTCGGGACTGTACCCAAAAACCACCGTTTTGCACGCCCTCTTAGACGTGGTAAGATGGAAATCAAAGTACAGTGGGAACCACACAAGACTCTATGACGATCTTGGGTCAACAGACTACTCTGTACCAGTGTTACCAGAGAACTGCCATCTGACGTAAGGTATAATACCATCTGGGAGTTCTCGGCGAGTCCGTCCAGTGTACCCAGTCTCCACTGAACACCCGTATATCATCTCTGATGTCAAACACCAATGGATATGGGATCATCCATCGCCCATCTGTATGGGTCGAGAAGGTACACGCTAGTCTACTCTGGTATATCGATGCCCCGTCTCGATACACCCTCGACTAGGGACTTTGAAGGATGTACTTATAGACTACCATGTTCCCACTAGTATGATCCGCATCATAGTCCAGGTAGTTAAGTACACATCCTAAGGACTTTACCAACATGTAATAGAAAGACAATCAGTGTACACGTTAAGGTAAAGATCAACCAGATAGCATACTATCATGTCGAGCAAGAAAGTCCTCACTATATATGTCCCAGCATCCACTACAATATACATCCTATGTATAGTAATGGCCTCTAGGGCATACATATAACTAACAATAGGTACTACTAATACATGAAACAGTGCACAAATTGATAAAGGTGAGGTATGGAGTGAAATATTTCATTTCCACGGAATGCTGACATCGTGGTAGGATCACAATCCAGCAAGACAATTCAAATCCCAATTTCCTCAAATCAGCCCCCAAATTGGCTCTCATATCATCTAAGTATCACATCTCCTCAACTGCACAATATCAAGTATATCTCGTATATTTATCGAATGTACAATATCAAGTAGATCTCACATATCTCGTATGTACAATATCAAGTATATCTCACATATATCTAATGTACAACATCAAGTAGATCTCACATATCTCGTATATACAATATCAAGTATATCTAACATATATCTAATGTACAACATCAAGTAGATCTCATATATCTCGTATGTACAATATCAAGTATATCTCACATATATCGAATGTACAACATCAAGTAGATCTCACATATATATCCAGTATCCAATCTCAAATGAGTCTCTTATATCCCGAATCAATTCTCTAGCAAAATTCTAACATCCTAAATATAATGACATAAATCAATATGATGAGGTCAATACACATATATTAGCGTCCCATTCCACTAATATTGGTGTAAGGGTATATATAACAGCGACTCAATCCCCTGTTATATATACAAAGGAGTAATTAGAAATATCATGAAACCAATGTGCCAAGCATCGACACAGAAATACTGATCTATCAGGTGCTGTCACCACGACTGGCCCCCTAATAGGTACGTATCATACGCTATCCCGAAAGCTCGAGTGCCTAGCTCTGACCCTCGCATCTCGACGTATCCATACGTACATGACTCCCATCGGTATCCATATGATAGCCGCTGAGTCATTGGTCCTGTCACCGGAATGTATGGTTCCCTTAAGCCTCATCGTCTAGCACCACGACATCGTTCTTGCTTCGGGGTACCTCCGGGCCCCACCATGTACCCGCACACGGACCCCTCCGTTCCTCACGTGGGGTATATATATCCGAACCGATAAATCTCATGGTGGCTGCTGAAATATCATATCAAGGAAAACAGGTTTTTCAAATAATGCATAATTTCATGAACTCCCGCGGTTCCCGAATCCAGAAAACATCATGAAAAATCCATATAACAATGCGAAAATCCATGAATAAAGTATACGCAACATAAAAACTGTAATGGAAGCGTATAAAGAAAAAGCCGCTAATTAACTGCAACCAGTTAATATAAATATCATGTGGTTCCTAATATCTCCAATTCTTAATAATACAACAATAAGGGTAAATACATAGCTATAACCAGATATATGTAAACACATGAAGGTATAGCAGAAAATATAGATATTTACCTATTTGTAATGATGTGATATACCTATCAGGTATAAGTGAAGTATGAAATGTAAAGTACACCTGTAACTATGTCCTTAGGTGTGTATATGTACCTATCACTAATGGTACGATACCCTATAGGTATACATGTAACTATATGACAAATGCGATAAGAAATATGAATCAATGTCACAATGTCCCTAACCAAACAATATAACATCTATAAGTGGTTTGTGTGTGACATGGTAATTATTGACGGTGTGTGTAGCATACAAAAAGTGCTCGTGCAACATAAATCGTCAATAATATGTGCAGTGTCCTACTACTACTAGTCCAGGCACACTACATCTAATTAATAGGGTAAATGCGCAATTCTAAACATGACATAGAATATGCGACAAGTTAATATCTCTAGCCCAGACGCATAACGCCATGCGGGCGATTCCCCTGTAGATGTTAAATCTACTCACCAACGCTCCAAGCTAGGTGAATCCTACCACCTGTTTTCCCCTGTAGCAGTGTTCGTAGTCCCCGCCTGCGAACCTGCAACAATAAAACAACAAAGCAATATATATTAATTATAAACCTAAAATACATACAATCTACACGGACCAACACGACACACCTGCGAACTCTAAAGGGTTCGTATTGTAGCTAACGCGTATAGCGACAGTACGAAACCAACTCAGCACAACAGCAACACGGAACACACATCGTATCGGATAACGTAACGCGCGAAACGAAACACTAGAAATACGCTAAATGATCCCAGATTTTTTTTCTGTGCTAACAATTTGTAAAAATTGCAAGTACCATGAGCCTACAATTAACCCAGAGACCCCTTGCACCAAAAACCCAAACCCTAATTCCCCAGTCTGGCCGCAATTTGCGGCCAGATTCAATAAACCTGCGGCCTAGACGAGGTGGATTTGGCTCGTATTTGGTGGGTAGGTTCTGTATCTCTATACTAGGCTACTGTCCGGTCAATTTTTGCAACACACTATTAGTTTCACAGCAGATCATCTGAGACCATAAAACGACACTAAAATACGATATTTCGCACAAAAACCTAACTTTAACTAATCTAAACTGAACTAACAAGCAAAGCTATACTAAAAATACATAAAGAACAGTAAAAGAACAATACCTAACCATAAGAAGCCAAACATCCAAGCTTTGCATGCTCCAAGGCAAGCAAGAGAGAAAACATGAAGAAAAATGGAATTTTTGTGAACTTTTGATGATTTTTGATGGATTTGTGAAGGATTTGTGAGGAAAAGAGATAGAGAAAAGGCTAAGGCAGTAGAGAGAGAGGGAGAGCTCGGCCAAAAGGAAGAGGGGAGGGAATGGGTGAGGGTTTCCTAGCAATTTCCTAACAATTAATGCATTAAATGCATTCACATTACATATACACACATGCATGCATCTCTCTTTTCTTTTCTTTTCTTTTCTTTTACTCTTAAATCCTTGTCCATATAATAATCTAGATATTATGTGGTTTAGGTTTACACAAGAATAATTGAAGAAAAGATCGCTTAAAGAGAAATTTCCCAAAAAGTGAATACCGCATTAAAATAATATTAAAATTGGGAAAAAATCAAATTGGACCAAAACGTCCCGTATACCCCTAAAGTTCGCGCACAAGCTTTATTTTAGCTAAACTAGGTGCCGGTAAGCTTATACGGATGTTTGATCGAAATCGGGTTAAAACGGGAAAAACCGACAATTTTGCCCTAAAACGGAAAAATTCGCAAAACGAATTCTGAAACATCACAATCTACCCCCCTTAAAGAAATTCGGTCCCCGAATTAAAATTCATCTACGCGTACCTTCAAGAAGATGAGTACAAAACTCCTAAATCTCGCTCGCAGCCTCCCAAGTGATCACTTCACAAAACGGCTACGTCCAAGAAAAACCCTCCACAGATAGCAAGACCCTTGACCGAAGTTTCCCCACTTGCCGAACCATTTACACCAATGGCTGCCGGTGAACGAAAAGATCGCGTCAAAGCTTAATGGTCTGATGCTGAATCATGTGGGAAAGTCATGAAGGTAATTGCAAAGTATCAACACAAAGAAAACGGGGTGAATAGTCAATAATCTGGGCGGAAGTGCCAAGTTATAGGCAACGGAACCAACTCGCATTAAGGATCTCAAAAGGACCTATGATCCTGGGATAAGCTTCCTAAAACTCAACACGTCTTTCATCGGAAAGTCCATAGGAATCCATGATCTCCTACTGCGAACCCAAGTCCGCGACCACCATGGTCGGCATAAGACCTTTGTCTGCACTGGCTGTCATCATCCTAACCTGAACCAACTGGATCATCTCCAAAGTCTCTAGACTAGCTAAGATCCAAAAATCCTACTACGCAGAGTCAGAAAAACAGACTGGTGATCGACACGACCTGTCTAAACCTAAAGGTTGCCAATTGGAATGTCTCCTGATAACAGCTATCAAAGAAGTATCCCAACAATGGCGAGTGACGGCCCCCAACTGCCAACAACAATTAACACAAACGCACAACAAGACACACACTTTGAAACGAAACCTGAAATTTCTCTTTTCATTCCTGCCCACCCGTAACTATCTCACAAGTCACGTCAATGTTGGCGGAACCTGAATGAATACAGAGAATTGACAGATGTGCTAGCTCTAGGATTTCACATCTCTACCCGATAATATCAGGTACACAAACGCGTCCCTAACTTAGCACACTATTGTCACAAATCAAGGACTCTGAATCATTACCCAGCCGAGTATGCTCAAGTATTTCTAACGAACGAGCGTCGGTAGGCAATGTCTCGCGAAAAAGATTAGGGAAAAGTGGTCGGGCGCGGACATGAGCAAGTTGTCCCCTCAGTAGAGGCGAACCTAAGCTGTACTTCACCATCGCACAAGAACTGTAAATCTGCAGAAGACTGTCTCTGACTGCGCATAACTGGAACAAACTAACCCCGGGCCTACAACTCCAGCATCAGCTACCACAATCGCCTTGCCAAGTGTAATAAAGGATCTCACAAACACAATCCTCCACACGTTCCATCCAACGGCGCTGTCTCAACAATCAAAACCCACTGCAGGAAGATGTACATTATGCTCTGGTGGTCCGTGGAAAATCTGACATGACTCTCAACCAAGTAGTGTCTCCAGATCTCAAACGCAAAACCACCGCGGCCATCTCCAGATCAAGAGTGGGATATCCTTCTAGTACTACCTCCAACTGTCGGGAAGCAAAAGCGATAACTCTATAGTGTCACCTCAGTACACAATCGAGCCCCACTCGCGAAACATCACAGTTAAACTACAAGGTCGCCCGAACCAGAAGGCAAGAAGAACTGGTGCAGTTGTCAACCGAATCTCCAACTGCTGGAAAAACTCAACACACATACCTCAGTCCGAAGAAAAGAACCTCCTTTCAGGTCAGTTCAGTCAACGGTGCAGTGATACACTAGCAATCCTGCACGAAACGGCGGCAAAACCTGCTAAGCCCGAAATCAACGAACCTCCGTCCATACACCAGTCTGGGCTAAAGCTGTACGGTCTCGATCTCCCTCGGAACCATACGAAACTGTCTCCCGTAACTACAAGACCTAGGAGTCAACACAAACAAGCCTGATGGAACACTCTGAGAATCTAGCAAACTGTTGGCACTCTCCCAATGTCTGCAAAACAAATCCTCAAGTGCTGCTCCTGTTCCTCATGACTATTGGAATTGACCAGGATGTCATCAACGACACAACAATAACTGGTCGAGGAACGGCCTGAAAAAATCTGGTTCATCATATCTACGAATGCTGCTAGGGCATTGGCGAGTCCAACGACACCACCAAGATACAAACTGCCCGTAGCACGCACAAAAACAGTATTCGGAATGCCATCACTCCGAACCCGCTACGATGATGACCTGATCCCTAACAAACTTAGAAAAAGCCTCGCACTCTGGAGCTGATCGAAGAAATCGTCAAAGCGCGGTAAATGATACCTAACTGCACCGAAAGCAGGTTCAATTGACGATCTGTCAATCCCCAACCGCAATCTGTCGTCTTTCTCCTTGACGAACAAAAATAGGAGCTCCTTAAGGCGAAACACTCAGACACACAAAACTCCCCAACAACAACTCTGCAGCAGATCCTTAAGCTCCCTAAGCTTTGCCGGCTCATCTGGAACGACGTCAGAAAACTCTCGCATGATAGAAAACCGGTCCAACAAATCTACTGTGGCTCCGGTATCACGAATGAATGCCAAGAATCCACGACATCTCCTCCAAAGCTGACTAGCGGAAAAGGCTGAATTCAAGCTGTGAGAGGCGGCACAACTATCCACCTGCACAACAAGAATTGACTCGCCGGGAAAACAAAACCTAGATGTTTTCTCATGGTAGTCCACAGACGCCTAGCACGTAACTAATCAGTCCGTGCCCAGGAGAACGTCAAATCCAACATCTCTAGAAGGATCAAAGTGACGGACAAATCCCCTAACCAATTGGCATACGACTAAATTACGTGTTGCGCAACAAAAGAATCGCTGACAGAAGTTAACACAACAAACGACTGATCTAGCTAACACAATCCTCGTCCCAACCACGGCACAAAGTGTGAAAAACAAAACAATACATCAAAAGAACATACGAATTAAGGATACCTGAAAACTCTGCATTGGACGCCCGCGCGTCCCGATGAGTAGAAACAAACCCTCGTGTCTGCCTTCTACCCGGAACTGTCAAAACTCTTCCTCTGCTAGACTGACCCCTCTGAGCAAACCTTCCGCGTCCACGACCTCTGAGAACACGACTCTGACTCGGCGCTAAGGAACAATCCCTGATGAAGTGATGAAGGCTCCCGCATCGAAAACATCCATACGACGGCTGCTGGCCCTCCTGGGGATGAGAGCTGAACGACTGACCTCGTCCTAAGACTCTGCCACTCGCACGACGGTCACGAAAACTGTCTCGACGACTAGGCCTCTGTCCCTTGACTGGCACACCGGTATGGGTCCTCCACTGTCCTGGAACTCGCAAAGTCTCTGGAATACGTGTCTCGTCAACTGGGGCTACATCCACTGGTGCTACGTAGGTGACAGACTGCTGCATGCTGATCCCAAGGAACAACTGAGTAACTGGGGTGTCAACCTCCTGTCGCTGCGCTCGAATGACATCAACCAATGATCTCATCGTCTCGTGCAAGTCCTTCATCTCTGCCACAAGCCTAGCGAGCTGCTCTGTCGAAGGCTGATCCGTCTGTACCTATGCAACAAGAGTGCCATCCTGGTCAGTGCTCGTCTCACCCGAGCTAACTCTGACCTCGGCCCTCGCTGCATCACTCTGAGTCCCCATAGTCATCGGCGGCAAGGCTATAAATAGGGATAGGATTCGATAAGAACACGGAAATCGAATCACAAGGATATGCATCATCAAGGAAGGAATTTCAAGCAATTTGTACTTAGGCACTTTAGGCGAAGTACCGCATCGTGAGCATGCTGCAGACATACACACACTATGTTACTCTGCTTAAGCTACCTACTCTATCATACCAAGGTCATCCTACACTTCGAAAAGTAAAACCTAACGCTCTGATACCAACTTTGTCACGACCCGAAATTGGCACGTGACGACCCTAATACTATGCAACGCCTACAGACGTAACGCAGTAAAAGAAAGCCAAAACCCAGAAATTTAAACCATGAAAATACGGAAAAGATAATAAAAGTTTTTGAAACGTTTGAAATCACAACCCAAATTCTTTAAAAGAGTCCACTTTTTCTTTAAAATTTTGGCAGCACCCCCTTTGTAAAAACTAACCCCCAAATGGGTACAACATAAATATAAAGTAAAGCATCCTAAACGAGAGCAAAAATCCACGCCCAACGGTGGAAAACAAACACCACAACAGATATACGACGCCGTAGCGAAGAAATAAGAGACAAAAGAAAGGAAACTGTAAAAAAAGCAACAAATCCATAATAATATACAATATCGTCCTCACCAAGTCTCTAAGTCACAACATACTAGTAGTAGATGGAGAGTACAAGATACAACGAATATACAACAAAAAATACAGATAACCACCAAAACCCACCTAAGCAAAACAGCACACTGTGAGCCGATGCGGTATCTGTAGCGAAAAACGATAGATAGGTGAATAGCCAGCCTCGACTACTCTGGAGAAACACCTGCAATACCTGTGTCACAACGGGGGTGAGTTGCCAACTCGTGAATAGTAAATAACATATGCAGGTAATCGCAAGTATGCACGTACTGCGTGAATCTAAGATATGCAATTACCAGTAATAACATGTCATATGAATGCAGAATAATGGAAAGTACACTAGCAGGTACAACTAATATATATAAAGCAATAATGATATGACAACGGTATGCAATAATCATGCAATGGGGATACGTAACATTTTAAAAAAATAAAATATTATTTTTGGGAATTTTCATAATTTAATATTAATTTTTAATGAATATTTTAATAGTCGGTATAATTAAATACCGATAAATGGGGAAAATTTTGGGGAAAACTTATGGAAATTCTAAAATAGGTTATTTTGTGGAAAATATGCCATTTTACCGTTTTGATGATGAATTATATGCTATGTTGGTGTTAGTCGCGATTAAAAATCGCTAATTGGTCTTTTTGGCTTTTTGTGCAAATTGTGCACCATAACATTTCTACACTTGTTACACTTGTTTCTTGTTTTGGTCATGGTAGCCTAGGGTTGGACCATGTTTAGATGACCATGGTGGTTTGAACCATTTGATTAAGTTAATTAGGTTAATTAAGGGTTTTAGCTTGTTAAGGGTGATTAGAATAGGAGTTGACCTTGTGTAGGAGAGAGAGAGAGAGAGAGAGAGAGAGAGAGATGGTTAGGGTGTGCCATGATCCATTTCACTCCTTAACCCCTTGTGCTCTTTTACTCCCTCTCACACATCATCCTATATCAACCCTTCAGCCACCATCAGCACATCAGCTCCTGAATTCAGCTGAAACAATCCATCAGCCCCCAATCTTGCATCAGCACACTCCAGCAGCAGCTGTATCAGGTCCCTTCACCCACACATCAGCCCACTAGCTGCTGCTACAAGCTGTAATATCAGCCCCAATTCAATCATAATGAGCATCTACATCAGCCCCCCCTATCAACACATTTTCAGCCACCTGCAGGCAGCCTGAAAACACACTTTAACCACAACTTCATAACCCCACACCAACACAACACCAACATCAGCAGCAACTCTATTTAAAACAACTCCACACCCTCATCAACCCTCAACTTAGCAGCCTTAGCAACACAAAACCACACCACCACACCACCACAACCATTACCACAACACTACACAAAAATAAACTAACAGAAGCAGTTTTAGCCCAGGAAACATCATCAGTATCAGCTACTGCAGCATCACCTGGAACACAAGGAGCAGCTCCACAGCAGCAGCAACCCACTCCTCCTTCTTCCCTTCTCCTTCATTCTAGGATTTTCGTGAGGTATAATCTTGCAACCCAACTCCTATCTTGTTAAGTTATGGATAATTAGCTGAAATTTACTGTTATATCTGTAATCTAGTGGTAGTTTAGGGATTTTGAGTGAGACTTGACCAAGTGTTAGTTTTGATCGTTGGTATAACCTTATTAGGTGTATTTGAGACCAGTTTACCCAAGATTGCCCCAGATTTCCAGTTAGTTATCAGATTTGTTATACTTGGCGTAATTTAGCGATTTTGCTGACTTTTGACCTTTCTGGAAACTGCTATCAACCCGAACCTCCTAAAATAAAATTGACTCGGCAGTAGGCTGTGCAGGCATCCTGGAACCATCACCGAAAATCCTAGCCCCCACCTCATTTTTTAGGACGCAAATTTAATCCCCCTGGCCGTAATTTGCGGCCAGACCTGGGTGAAACCGCCTCGTTTTGCGTGCACAGCCCTATTTCATGTAAACTTGACCCTGGGTATGTGTAGTTTTGACTGATTCCAGTTAGGGTAGAATCTGGGTTGATTTTCTTGAGTTGGCGCATTATTTACGACTTGTTTTAGCATGGGTTTTAGTATTCAATGATTCGTAACTGTCGGGTGGCGTTTGAACGCCAATGACAGCAGGTTGTTGGCCGTGTTTGCACACAAGGCTACAGGTTTTTACCTATGAGCGTAGCGCGCACCATTTTGGTTTCCGACATGGTTTTCATGTGTTTTAGCGTGTGATATCCTTGTAGGTACCCCACGTGGCGTCGAAGCGTTGGAGATGCGAATGGCAACATCGGTACCGACACGCAAAAAGAAAGGTGAGTAGATTTATATCTACGGGGAGAAGTCGGGTGGATGGCGTATAGCACCCCCGCAATTCGTCGTGATGTATACGGATGCGTATACACACTTACATTTAATATATGTTATTTGGGATCAATAATAATGTTAAAATGGATATTGGTGTGTTGGATTGGTGAAAGGTTACGAACCCTAGGGTAGTGGGTGCACTACACATACATATTCACACATACATACTTGCATACATTCTTATTACATATGTGGTTATGGGATTCTTATAGATATGTGTTCACGTGGGTATGGGACTATGTGTTCACATACAGATTTGAGGATGATACATGGGATTGAGATGAGTCGATGATATTTGATCCGAGATTATGATATCGGTGATATGGTAAACTTCATAGTTGAGATACGTCTTGATGCTTTAGCAGGATGCTTGGATGATAATGCCATAGAAATAGTGACATATATAAAGTGAGCAATATGTGATTATGATACGAGATAGGATATGATATGATATGAGATGACAAGATATTTATGATAGGTCTCCTTGGGCGTTGTTTACTCCTTGAGATGATATGTGCTGATAATGTCGCTTTGCTAGAGGCTGTCAATCGGAAGCCGGATTATGATTTCATTGACGATATATGATGATGATATCGATTCATACGAGACTGTCGATCAGTAGTCAGGTCATGACTATAGTGATGATATTAGCATTATACTAGACGTAGATCAGTAACCCAGATAATGATCCAGATAAGAGGATACCAGATGAGTAATATAATGAATATGATTTGACCCGTACCCAGATTTGGGGATGCCGTACGACGGATTTACGTACGAGCTATAATTTGATGTTTTGATCCGCACTCTTGACTTGGGAGTAACCGATTATAGAGATATAGTATCGGATATGATATTATCGAGGCGGGATCACCGACTATGTATATAGTTATGTGTATCGACTCAAAGGTTAGGCGGTTTCCCTTACCTACTGTTAGCTTTAGCTCTGCCTTATAGTGGTATAGCTATATGACTCTTATGACATTAGATGCAGTTTAGCCATCATTGTGTTTGGTACTCAGCTCCCGCACATTATTATTATTGCTCTGCATCGCATACTTATTGTGATTCATATTCTATTGTTGATATCATGCTGTTAGGACACCGGCACCATTACCGATGATGCGTATGTACCACGTACACTTGCCAGTTCACACACATCTTCATCGGTAATTGCCATGTCACTACACAGTAGTATTATTGCTGCAGGATATGACCCTTGTATGTGCATACTATTATTCCATGTTGCATGATATACTGTTATACTTGCACTTCATTGTTATGTCACATACATCATGTTTTCTGATTATGCGCATTGAGATATGTTGTTCTATGATATTTCTGGATTTGGGAACCGTGGGTATTTCAAAGAGATTATGTAATTGTTGTAAATACCCGGTTACCCTTGATATGATATTTCAGTGCGTCCACCATGTGTTTTCTCGGTGCTGAGAGCGACATGTGAAACCCGATTCAAGGAGGCGGATGAGACCGATTGCGGGTACATGGTGGTCCCGGTGCGGTACCCCGGGGCAAGAAGATCGCAGGAGATGGCGTTGAGCCTGGCAGGGGAGCACTACCGACCGGTGATTTTACCCGACGCGTCGGATATCCGGAGGATACCGTCGTGGTCTTGAGATTGATGGTAGGGGCCGGTCTGGATTGACGGCGTCCTAAATAGTGAGACTTATCAGAGATATTGAGATATTGAGATTGAGGCTATGTTTCGTGCCGATGCTGGGCACATGTGTCATGATGTGTTTTTCATGATTTTGACTATATCCTCATATTTACATGCATGATGCTTATTGTCATTGGGTGATACGTGGACGGGATCCACCTATATACAGACATTGATCACATACAGACTTGATTACTTTGATCATACTTTTCATGCACTCATACATCATTCATATGATACATTGCTACCTGAGGCACTGACATTGATACGGGTACATAGGATTACATTTGGGTTAGATAGCTACCCTAGTCATGGTTATAGAATGCTGGTTAAATACCTGAGGATTGTATATTATGATCGTATGACCTAGGATTGCTTCATACATGCGATTTTCTGTTCGTAGATGTTTTCTATTCACGAGTTGGCAACTCACCCCCGTTGATCCTCAGTTTCTTACAGGTGTTGCCGTACGGGGTTCATTACGGCTTTGCGGGCACAGCTTCTTTCAGGTGACTTGCTAGTAGATGGGTTATTTGTATCGTACCCATCACTATACATTGTATATTATATTTCAGTTGTATCTAGAAGTTCCATCAACCAAACATGTACTTATTGAGATAAAGACCAGTATTGATCATTCTTTCGACCTTAGAGTCGCACGTTATATTTCTCTGGGTTTCTTGCTGTTGAGTTCCCTTTTCTGTTGTGATCCTCGCCTTTAGCCGTTGTATATTATGTTGTAAACTGGTTGATTTACATATGGTTTTTCCTTCACTCCACTACTTTTCTTGGTTTGGATTTCTGGGCTCAGCTTTCTTAGAGCACGTACGCCTTGAGACGTTCGTAGCCTAAGTGCCGGTATGTTCCGTACCTTCGGGTCGTGACAAAGTTGGTATCAGAGCGTTACGTTTTACCTTCGGAGCATAGGATGACCCTTGGTTGATGGAACAGGTGACTAAAGTAGAGTGACGTACCGTGGGTATGTCCGCGACATATTTACGACACGCCACTCCACTTAAGAAGCCTTAGGATATACATTTCCTTGTTCAGTACTATATTCCTTCCTGATCTAGCCTCATCGGTACCAGTTATGGTTTTGCTACCACGATTACGGGCAGGAAGAGCTACGGCTAGAGTTGCGGTCAGCATGAGCTCGTCACGAACGAGGACTGACCAGGGCGTGATTCTGGCGACACACGATTGCTGAGATGTGTCTTTTTACTGTGTTTTCGCACCACGAGCGTTAGGTGGATCGCTGTATGAGATTACTCGGACGTGCAGATTAGCACCAGAGAATTGAACCACTGACAGAGGCCAGCCAGATTGTGATGACCGTTGATGTATGGCTTATTCATGACGATTGAGGCACGGCTCAGCGTGCAGACGAGTGAGCCTGTTATTGCTGCGAACGACGAGATATCGCCCCAGATGTTGGAACTATTGCGGTACGAGTGCACTAAGAGATGATAGAAGGTCGCTAGTCCCCGATGATGAATGACTAGGACGTGTGGTTTGTTCGCTACCCCGATGCGAGGTCATCAGATAGATTGATTCCAGCTGAGACGACTTCACGCGGAGACGTTGAGAGTCGACAGAGACTATCGGATGTCAGAAACCTATTATTCCAAGTTTAAAGTATTCGGGAAGACAGGCAGGCAATTCTGTGGTCCCTCTAGAAGAATGAAACCCTAACTTGACATAATGACCGTGTGAAAGCCTTTGAACCTTAGGGTTTACGGCAGTTCTGCGGCGCCATTAGTGAGGCTTGGGTTTGCCCTTCTACGGCTGGACCACCGATGCTGTGGTATATACTCGATACTATTATATTGTACCCAAGATGTTGAGCTCTTGGGGGATTATGAGGTTTTGACAAATCGATCGGATGGCTCGGCTTAATTCGGATGCTAGGTGGTGAGATGCATTTCTTGGGAGACTCCAGATACGAGGATGGCCGTTGGAGCTCAGTCCATGCAGCCACGACAAGACGAGTCCGAAGCAGTCGACATTAGAGAAAAGTGGAGTAAGAGGTTCATACAAGACCTGGATATGATGATGTTCCACTCCGTCGCCATCAGAGATGCGATACGCATGTCGAGGCATAGTACTGGATATACCTTCCAGAAGGAGACGCGATGAGTATGCAGTCGTTTCGGAGCAGAAGCAGATATAGTAAAGGACGATGACTTTTGGAAAATTGGCAGAGATGAGACTTGGAAGAGACCTTGAGAAGGATTCCTTCCTGGACACTGCTGCAATGATACTTGCATCCAGGATCAGATGTGTCACGTACATTCAGAGAGCCAGAGGCCAACGCCAGTGACATGTTGCTTCATGAGTGGTCGCGATGATTGACCGAGAGATGACCAGAGATGTGCCAAAACGGAATCGTCCCCGTTAGCACACCTGATAGGGCCAATGAGCCGATGGATCATGAGATTGGTAAAACGCAGAGAGAAGGCTTGGACCCAGGAGTGGTCATGTTACGCACACCAGCAGGCCAGAGTTCAGGATCGACGACGAAACATGCTATGAATGATCACGACAGTTGGCCAGAGATTCTTAGAGGATATGCTTGAGCGGAACTATTCCGCCATACTTGATTTCGGTATTTTGGACAATTTATTAGCATGAGTTGATTTTTATGATTGAGGGTTTACGATTTTCGCACAGTTGTTGCACTTGATATCGTTTTCGTGCCTTGGTTTCACATGTTGTGATTTATGGGTTTATACATTGAGTTGATTTTGTGCGTATGCACGCACACGATTTGGTTTTTTGCACTCGGTATAGTTACATATGCTTGCAGTGCAGTGACGTATATTTGTGCACTTGGATGCACCGGGCTTCGATTTCGAGGGTGATGCTCGATATTTGTTTTGTGCATCTTATGCACCTGATGGGATTGGCGCGTGTTCGGCGCATGATATTGGGTTTCATGATTTCGGGCATGGTGGATGCACCAGAATTGGACTTTTAGCGCATGTTGGGCGCATGTTATGAGATGCGATTTGGTACACACCAGATGCACTAAATCGAGATTCTTCATGCATATCAGATGCACCTGTTTTTGCTGTCAGGCACACACGTGGCCCATGACAGATGATTCGTGCACACCCGATGCACTTAGATGTTGTTTCTGTGCGCATGTATGGCGCATTTATAGATTTTGATTTCCGTGCGCACCGGACGCACGTAGTATTCTTATGCACATTTTGGGATTGATTTCTTATGGAGCAGTACGTTTTATGATATTGCGATTTGTTTTTCGCACTGAGCAGGACTGGTCAGAGGATAGTGCCTGGATATATTTTGCATGCATTGATAGATTTCAAGGGATTTCCAAAAGCGAGCTATAGTCTCATTACTTACATACGTGTCCGGTACGACACGAAACGTTTGAAAAAAAAGGAACCCTTCTAAATTGTTTTTAAAACGGCGGGTCGTGAATGATTAAACAAAAGGTATATACGTATATGGCTATTTTCTTATAAAGACGTCCGCCACTGTGCAGTGTTGTGTGCATTACATATTGACTTAAAAAAAAAATTGGCATGCATTCCCTTCAAGATATTTACATGTATAGTTCCGATTTCTAGCATATCGGTTTTGCCGTGGATTTGGCATTCGTGTTTTCACCTTAACACCAATGATTGCGAGATGCTTGACGGAGTTTTTTTTATGAGTTATCTGCTCGTTACGCATGAGCATGTATTGCGCTACGATGCGTTCTATGGATTGATGATTTCGGAGCCCCGTTGACTTGGACATTTTATTGAAATGTTTTAGAATTTGGGGGTTTAAATTTAAATTTGGGGATCGGATTTCTTTAAGGGGGTAAGACTGTAACATTTCAAAAAAATAAAATATTATTTTTAGGAATTTTCATAATTTAATATTAATTTTTAATGAATATTTTAATAGTCGGTATAATTAAATACCGATAAATGGGGAAAATTTTGGGGAAAACTTATGGAAATTCTAAAATAGGTTATTTTGTGGAAATATGCCATTTTACCGTTTTGATGATGAATTATATGCTATGTTGGTGTTAGTCGCGATTAAAAATCGCTAATTGGTCTTTTTGGCTTTTTGTGCAAATTGTGCACCATAACATTTCTACACTTGTTACACTTGTTTCTTGTTTTGTCATGGTAGCCTAGGGTTGGACCATGTTTAGATGACCATGGTGGGTTGAACCATTTGATTAAGTTAATTGGGTTAATTAAGGGTTTTAGCTTGTTAAGGGTTTTAGCTCTGCATCGCATACTTATTGTGATTCATATTCTATTGTTGATATCATGCTGTTAGGACACTAGCACCATTACCGATGATGCGTATGTACCACGTACACTTACTTGCCAGTTCACACACATCTTCATCGGTAATTGCCATGTCACTACACAGTAGTATTATTGCTGCAGGATATGACCCTTGTATGTGCATACTATTATTCCATGTTGCATGATATACTGTTATACTTGCACTTCATTGTTATGTCACATACATCATGTTTTCTGATTATGCGCATTGAGATATGTTGTTCTATGATATTTCTGGATTTGGGAACCGTGGGTATTTCAAAGAGATTATGTAATTGTTGTAAAAACCCGGTTACCCCTGATATGATATTTCAGTGTGTCCACCATGTGTTTTCTCGGTGCTGAGAGCGACATGTGAAACCCGATTCGAGGAGGCGGATGAGGCCGATTGCGGGTACATGGTGGGCCCAGTGCGGTACCCCGGGGCAAGAAGATCGCAGGAGATGGCGTTGAGCCTGGCAGGGGAGCACTACCGACCGGTGATTTTACCCGACGCGTCGGATATCCGGAGGATACCGTCGTGGTCTTGAGATTGATGGTAGGGGCCGGTCTGGATTGACGGCGCCCTAGATAGTGAGACTTATCAGAGATATTGAGATATTGAGATTGAGTCTATGTTTCGTGCCGATGTTGGGCACAGGTGTCATGATGTGTTTTCATGATTTTGACTATATCCTCATATTTACATGCATGATGCTTATTGTCATTGGGTGATATGTGGACGGGATCCACCTATATACAGACATTGATCACATACAGACTTGATTACATTGATCATACTTTTCATGCATTCATATGATACATTGCTACCTGAGGCACTGACATTGACACGGGTATATGGGATTACATTTGGGTTAGATAGCTACCCTAGTCATGGTTATAGAATGCCGGTTATATACTTGAGGATTGTATATTATGATCGTATGACTTAGGATTACGTCATACATGCGATTTTCTGTTCGTAGATGTTTTCTATTCACGAGTTGGCAACTCACCCCCGTTGTGCCCCAGTTTCTTGCAGGTGTTGCCGTACGGGTTTCATTACGGCTTTGCAAGCACAGCTTCTTTCAGGTGACTTGCTAGTAGATGTTTTATATCCGTAGTAGACTAGCGCATGCGCTTTCCGCTGCTCCCACTCTGAATGAAACCCTCTGGCTGGTCCATATAGACACACTCCTCTAAATTTCCATTTAGAAAAGCGGTCTTTACGTCCATCTGCCAAATCTCATAATCGTGGAAGGCGGCAATGGCAAGAAGGATCCGAATGGATTTCAGCATAGCTACGGGAGAAAAGGTTTCATCATAGTCCAAACCAGGTCTTTGACGAAAACCCTTTGCAACAAGTCTAGCTTTATAGGTCTCAACCTGTCCATCTACACCAATCTTCCTTTTGAAGATCCACTTGCATCCTACGGGTTTTACCCCGTCTGGAGCAATGTCCAACGTCCATACCTTGTTGGTGTACATGGACTCCATTTCGGTCCGCATTGCATCCAGCCATTTTACCGAGTCAACGCTCTGAACGGCCTGCTGGAAGCTAGTAGGCTCATCATAATCTATGATGCAATCCTCTCTATCCCCGTCTATGAGAAAACCGTAGTATCTCTCGGGCGGATGAGACTGCCTACTACTCCTGCGGAGCGGCGTAGGAATGTCCTATTCTTTTGAACCCTCTGGTTCCACTAAGCTTTCAGTAATAGCTCGTGGTTCTGGAATTTCTTCCAGTTCTACTGCGCTCCCACTAATTTCCTTTTCTAAGAACTGGTGTTCTAGAAAATGGGCATGACGAGAAACAAAAACCTTTTGTTCCTCTTCGCAGTAGAAGAAATATCCCTTGGAGTTCTTTGGATATCCCACAAACTTGCACTGTACTGAGCGTGCCTCGAGCTTGTCCGCATGCTGCTTTTTGACAAAAGTTGGACTTCCCCATGTCTTAATGTGATTAAGATAGGGTCTCTTCCCACACCACATCTCATATGGTGTAGTAGGCACAGTCTTAGTGGGAACTCGGTTCAAAAGGTATGCAGCTGATTCTAGCGCATACCCCCAGAATGATCGCGGTAACTCAGTGTTACTCATCATGGACCGTACCATAACCAATAGGGTTCGGTTCCGTCTCTCCGATACACCGTTATGTTGCGGAGTGTACGGAGGAGTAAGCTGAGAGAGAATTCCGTTCTCTTTTAAATAGTCCAGGAACTCGGCACTTAAGTATTCACCACCTCGATCCGATCTTAGAATCTTGATACTTTTGCCAGTTTGTTTTTCTACTTCATTCTTATATTCCTGGAATTTTCCAAAGGCTTCGGACTTATGTTTCATTAAGAAGACATAACCGTACCTTGAAAAGTCATCCGTAAAAGTAATGAAGTAAGAATAATCGCTTCGCGCATGTGTAGACATTGGACCGCACACGTCGCTGTGTACGAGTCCCAAGAGCTCGCTCGCTCTTACTACGTGTCCAGTGAACGGAGTCTTTGTCATCTTTCCTTTGAGACAGGATTGACAAGTGGAATACGATTGATATTCGAACGGATTCAAATATCCTTCTGTATGTAACTTCGTCAACCTTCTCTCATTGATGTGACCCAGTCTACAATGCCAAAAGAAAGTCTGATTGATTTCCGGAGACTTTCTTTTGTGTGTATTCTGGACATTGAAAATCTGCGGATGGTTTAACACGTATATACCATTGCTTAATGTACCTGACCCAATCAGAACTTGATTAAGGTGAATGTTTACAACATTACTTACAAACGCAAATTCATAACCTTCTTTAGAAGTCAAAGATACAGAAATGATATTACAAGTTGCGTTGGGTACAAAATAGCAATTACGCAAAACCAAAACGTGTCCATCTGACAACCCCAGGTGATAGTCCCCCACGGCCTTAGCATCCATGCTAGCTCCGTTTGCAACTTTGAGGGTCAAGTCACCTGCCTTCAAAACCCTACGATTTCTCAACGCATGCAAAGAGTTATAAATATGAGATCCTGATCCGGTATCCAATACCCAGGAAGTAGAGTTTATTGAAAGACAGTTTTCAATAACATACACACCTGAAGCTGAAGCCGCAACCTGCTTCAGATCCTGTGTTCTGGCCTTCCAAGCCCTGCAATCATTTTTCCAGTGTCCCTTCTTATGACAATAGAAGCATTCTTCCTTATCCACAAGCTTTCCCACTTTCTTTGTTGCTTTTGTCTTTCCCTTCGTATCCACTTTACTAACACCGCCTCTTGGTTTGGCGGGGGCTTTCTTCTTCTTTCCCTTGGCTTTCGTCTTGGACATAGAAGAAGAAGATCCTCCTACAAACAAAGTGGATGTTTCCCTACCTTTCTGTAGGGTGCCCTCTGCGCTCCTCAGCATGTTGAGGAGTTCTGAAAGTTCAACTTCCTTTTCTTGTAAGTTGAAGTTCAGTATGAACTGGGCGTAAGTGGAAGGAAGGGACTGGAGAATCAAGTCCGTATAGAGCTCATTCTCCAACGTGGTCCCAAGGTCCGCAAGCTCCTCAATGTAGCCAATCATCTTAAGCACGTGTTCCGCAACCGATGATCCGACGGCCAATCTTGCCGAAAATAACTTCTTTGACACTTCGTATCTTGCGATACGAGATTGCTCTCCATACAGTTCTTTTGTATGAAGAAATATGGATTCCAGGTCCATATTCTCGTGCCTCCTCTGATGTTCATTGTCCATAGAGGCAAGCACGAGGCACTTGGCCTTCGCGCAGTCTAGTTCCCAGGTCTTACGGATTTCCTTATCCGCGACGCTGGTTTTGGGACCTGGGACAGGGGGAGCTTTGGTGGTAAGAAGATACCCCAGCTTGTCGTAAGTGATTGCCATCTTGATATTCCTGAGCCAATCTTTGTAGTTTGGCCCTGTCAGTATGTTTTTATCTAGGAGTAACTTAAGTCCAGTCATGTCGATTGGTCGCTGCAATTAGGAGAGAGAAGAAACACTCAGCATGATGCTCTTGCAAGTTTAGAATGGTTTTTAGTTTGTGTAAACAGGATGGCTCCCACTGTTTCTCGAATCCCTCCTCAAACCAAAAAGGAAAAATTAGTCAGGATCAATCTCACCGTACAATACTTGCTTAACCGTTCAGCCTGGCCAGTGTTGGTACTTCGAGGGAGGTTTTCCAACGCTTTCACGAAGTTCCTTAATTAAATAACCTCTTTTCCCTGGGGGCATAGCCCCGCTAACACCTTTCTAGACACCTACTTGGTTTATAGCATTGATCGTTAAGTGAGAAATTTCCCGAGGAGTAGCATATACTCACAGTAGGATCGGGATCCAAATATCATCGCGTGACGAAACTGAAGGAATCCTACCAGAATCATCACACTCTAAATGGTATGCAACACTAGCAAGTTTCAGTTCTTTTGAAACTCCCGATGTGGATTTTTTGCCCCATGCTCTTATGACCTTGACTTTGGCCAACATATCATAAGTCACATGTCAAGTTCTACCCGTCATTCTCCAGGTCAATTTGGATCCACCCGTACCTACCCTTGACTTTGGCCAAAATGGCAGTATGACTGTCCCAAACCAACGCATCTATCTATGCTACACATGAATACCCAATAGCTACCAATCACTATGCCTTGACTTTGGCCAACATACATAGCTTGAATACTATTGACTATTCATGTGAAACGATGGAGGGCTACGAATGGTTTTGGCGAAACCGTGAACGTAGTGAACTTGATATAATCGATGGAACGAGATAGCTTTTAAAAAGAAGTGGCTCAAGCTCCGCATTTAAAAGTTAGTTTTGAAAAGAACAGAGTGGTTTTTCGAAAGTGTTCCAACGATTTTTACTTGGTTTATTTTCTTGCATTAGTTCTTTTAATGCGTGATATTCTTGCATTAGTTCTTTTAATGCGTCCCATCATTTAATCCTACCATTGCAGAAAACAACCAAAATATGACGTACGCTTATGCCATTCGCATTCGCCACGGGGCCCCGTCATTACCCGTTAGGTTACTTAACTAACGACAGAGCGGGGGCTGGGCTAGCGCGGCTGTAAAACATAAGCAACGCCTAAATAATATCATATATAGATATATGCAATGATAGCCATTTCATATCACAGATGAACACATTGGATATACTAGGAACCCGCAATTCGTACGAGCCTGTAACGAAAAGCAGATTACACGGTCGCGGTGAATAGCCAATACCCTACCCAAGACCCCTACGGGTGCGGCAAACTACCCGCCAAGTACCCGAAGCGAAGCAACCTCCCTCAACTCCGTGAGTAGGCCACTCGGCACTTCGGCATACCCGGTATTTTGTGCACCCCCTCCATGGGTCTATCCTAGGAGCAAAAACAGTAAAAAGAAATTATACAATGACGGCTACAACCCCGACCCGGTTGTGCGGCCATACAAATAATTATTACATCAATTTACAAATTTACAAGAATTGAAAGAAAAGAAAACTCTCGTCTCACAACCCCCGACTATTCACCCGCGACAATCCAATGAATTCATATACACATTCCAATAACATTACAGATCACAGATTTGTATAACCCCCACTAATCGACATATAGCGATTAGCAGACGTTCAATACAAATATCACATCACAGAAAAACCCGTCAGCTTAAGTCTTTTAGAAGTTCGATCAAAAATACGGATTTTCAGGCCCCAAACACAAAATTTTCGTTCTGGAAAATCTGGGCTGAAAAGACATATTCCAAAAATCCCAAAATACCCCACTGAACAAACTGCAACCAAAATTTCCCACTGCCGAGTCAACTCGGCCGCGGAACCGCGGCGGGAGCACGCTCCCGCCGCGTTTCCGCGGTGCTTTGATCGGTTCAGTGGATGAAATTTTTGCAGTTAGCTATAATAACCCTGAGTCGATTTTTGAAGCATGATTTATTACTTTTACAGTACTTTGAAAATCGACAGCAAGCATGAATTTTTGGTGTATTTCGTGACTTTTTGTTAGATCGATCTTCTAGTTACTTTGCTAACATGTTAGATAGAATTTAACTAGGCTCTGATACCATTGTAATTCCATGCTACCTCTCCCGGTACTTTCGGGAATGCGGAATTTGGTGAAAAACAATTTTCTAGAGGCGGTAACATGGACTCAAAACCGGATCTTGGTTAAACATCTAACTAACAACCTAACTAGGAGTAGTTAACTACTCGGTTAGGGGGTTATACCTTTCTATCTTGAACTCCTTCGTCTTCAAGCCTCGATGGTTGTCCGGATCGGCTTCACCCCGTCGTCTCCTTGCGCCGAAGATCGATCCACCTGAAAGCTTCTACCTTTGGCTTCTTCTTCGGTCTTTGAAGAAACTAGTTCACTTGGTTTGCTAAACCTTATGAACTAGAGTGAGTAGAGAAGAGTGTGTTGGGATTTTCTCTTTGGTTCTTGGTTCTCAACACATGAGACAAGTGAACCATAGACTAAAGAGAGGGAGAGCAAGAGGAAGAAGATGAGAGCTCAAGAACAAGAGAGAGAATGAAAATGATAGAATGAGAAAGACTTTTCTCTCTTGGCTCTCATAATCCAAAACCATCATCACAAAAATAGTAATCAAGTATTGTGTAAAATGGTTCAAGTCAAAATGGCTAAATCATTTCATGCACTCATATTGCACAAGAGAACAAGAAAGTGAAAAGTCTTTGCCATGAAATGATAGCCATTGTCATCATGATGGTCAACTAGTCCAACCTAGTCAACCGGTCAACAAAGTCAACAAGTCAACAAAGTCAACCCCTCAACAACCATGTCACCACAATACTTAATTAATATTATTGTTAATCATATATCATATTCTCATTAGGGTTGAGCAAAAAGTCAATAGTCAACAGTCAACGGTCAACAACCCTAATGAGAATCCTCTGCCTCTGTCTCTCCGCCAACTATGCATACACACCCGCATCCGCGTTCCGAGGAACACGAATACAAACAGGATAAAACCTATCCCAATACGTACACTAGGATCTGGCTTAAACCAAAGCCCGCTAGTGTAAACTGTCCGGACACTAAACGTGCACAAGTGCACGGATGTGACTGAACCCTGTCACAAAACCATGCGACCTGTCGCAAAACCATGCGACCTCTACTCTTTTGCCTAAAGGCGAATAGCTTTCTGTGTGGGACTCTAAAGACTCGACACTACGCTGGCAGTGGGTTTAACCACAGACCGCAAGCGGCACTAGCTGTGCGTAACGGTCCCCAGGTAGATGCCGACAAGAAGACTGACGAGGTGAAACCCATCTGAACTCCTACTGAGCCTGAATGTGACAATCTCCGTACAGTCCGGTCTGTTCGTCTGATACATCGCATGGCGGGCCTAGGGGGGCGGTAAACGTCAGTCCCCTAATAGCGGTGATCAGTCGAAAATAATGTATTTTTAACACGGCAATTTCCCCATCTTTTGCACTCACTTAGAAGTGTTCGGTACTCATATTTCACATATTAGCAAATCAGTCGTTAAATATCAGATTTCATGTGTTAGACTTTTAAACCGACACTTTAAAGGAAATTAACCGCATTTCATGGCATCGCATCATTTCTGTATTTGCGCAACACTTGTTTCGAGATTTGTGCAGGAAAATCCAGGAGACAGGCCAAAATTGTTATTTAGCTGATCAAACATTACGCCAACTCAATCATTTCAGATCTGGTAGCAATTCAGAAGGAATTATACAATTCTATATATCAAACAAAAGCCCATACATCAGCCCAAGCCCGTACCAGAAAGCCCAATCCCCAAGGCTCATAAAGCGCCGCGGATCCGCGGTGGGAGCGTGCTTGAGCCGCGGATCCGCCGCGCTTTTGCCACGTCATCGCTTTATTTTCAGTGCAAAATTCTTATCTCAGTGGCCACATTCCTTTATGATATGTCAAATTCCAGAATTCTCTCGAAGCTACTGCCAGATCAGCAAAGAAGATTAAGCAAGGCTAATCCTAATTAAGCTCCTAACTAATCCTCTTCTAGAAGCTCCCTCCTAACTAATCACATCTAGAAGCTTCTCCCCTAACTAACTTTTGGAGGGAAATTTGAATTTCCTCAACAAACTTTAGGAGGGAAACTTAGAATTTGAAATCCTAGATCTAGGGTTTAGATGTCTATAAATAGGAGCCTAGATCTAAGGGTTGAGGTTAATCTTGGATATTCCTAAAATTCTAATTCTCCATCTTCTTCCACAAGTCTAGTGACAAGGCTTGTGCGAAACCCTAACCCTAATTCCACTCCAAATTCAAGATCTTGAGTACCAATCAAGTGAGAAGCCTTCAACCTTTTAGGAGCCGAGCCGATCTTCAATCGGGCAAGTGATCCAAGCCGATCCGCGACCCACGGAGCCGAGCGAAGCCAAATCGACGATCGAGTTCTTCCTCTTGTAGTTCTTGAGCGAATGTAATGAAATTGTTGATATAAATAAAAGGTGAAATTCTTTAATCTTGCTTTCTTTTAATTCTTGCATCATGATTAGATCTCAATTTGTAATTGTTGTTCTTGTTGTGATGTTTGAGTAAAACTCCGCTCGTAAAGGAGTCGAGACGATTGTAGAATGATGATGTAACAAATTATAATACGATTTTTAAGTCCTACGAGTTTTGTAAACCCTAGCAAGTTCAAGAATCAATGACCTAGTTTCGTAGCGATGCTTTCTTGATTGTGATCGCTCGAAATTAGGGATCTACGATCGTTTCTTGAATTTACTAGAGGCTAGAATATAAATGATATCAATGAAAGAACAAGAGATAAGATGAAACCCTAGTTTCACAAGAAGTCTCTAATTCTCATCGATCATCATCGATCTAGTATCAATTCATCGAAGGATAAGAATACGTAATTCTAAGATTACATCACATCTATAGATCCGATCGATTCCTACGAGCCTCATTTCGATTCTTGATATTTGGTTTGGAAAAATCATCAAACGATCAATTCTTGATTCTATCTTTTTTCTTGTTATTAGATCTAGATTTTCTAATTCTTGAGCTTCAATTCTTTAAAATCTTGAATTGTTTTCTTTTCTTTTCTTAAAGTTTCAATTCATCTAATTCTAAACACGAACGATTACACTTTCCCTGTGGACGATCCGCACTCACTAACAATCTACATCCGACACCGTAGTTGATTGCGGTCAAAATATTTTTGGTTGTGATTTCTTTAGAATTTCCCAATTACACATCACAAAAATCAATTCAATCAAATGGCGCCGTTGCCGGGGATCATTTGATTTGTTAAACACATCCAAGAAAATCAATTCAATCAAATGGCGCCGTTGCCGGGGATCATTTGATTTGATAAACACATCCAAGAAAATCAATTCAATCAAATGGCGCCGTTGCCGGGGATAGTGCGCTAATAGTTCGTATTTTGAAATTTGAGTTGAACAATTTATTCCATCATAATTTTTAGATCTAAACTCGTACAAACCCTAATACGTGTGTTGTGATTTGTGCGAGGAATTCTGGAATCATTGGAGCTGGATAAAATTTTTATGAAAATTCCAGAGAGCTGAGGAGTTCAAGTGGAACATTGTCAAGAATTTTTGTGCAGTGAACAGTCATTTAGACCGCGTTTCAGCAGCAATTGGGCGCATCTGCGGCGGTTCCGCGGCCCTCTTGTTGATTCACTGTACCAATTTTGCTCTGTAAGTCTCTATCTTTCTTATCTCCTCCTCTGTCTGCTCCAATTGACAATTTGCTGCAGGTTTCTTTGCAAATAATCGCAGCGCCGCAAAAGCAAAATAAAATTTGTGCGTGTTTTGATTCTTGGTTGTTTGCATAATTAATACGGAAATTAAGGGGCACGACCAAATCCAGATTAGGTAGGGAGTTCATTACCCTTCCTAAGCCCCGAAAATCGCAAAACTTGCATCCGCATTGACTCTCATTAACTAAAAAATATCTAGAGATGACTCTAAGGACCGTCGCGCTCAATTAGGACAAGAGAAGGCCGTGGGTAATTCATTGCTTATCCGCGTTTTCTTGTGGTGTCTAAGGCGAGTGTGTCTAAGGCTAGTGGTTTTTAATTAGGCCCACTACTTACGTAGTGGAGTACCTTCCCACTTACCTGGCACTTATCCGGCCACAGGGGGACAAAGAGGCAGTAGAGGATTGATCCTGCGACTTGTCTTTTGGCAGTTAGGACCGGTCTAGAGCCGGACCTAGGTGACCACTAGATTCTAGGGTTTTTGTGTGTTGCATTTGTTGTGTTGCATCATATTTTCAAAAATCCGTATCATTTTTCAAAACAAACACCCGCATTCATCATTTCCCCTAATTATAAATTCACGCTGCCACTTGTACTAACCCTTTTTAGTGCAAGATAGGCTGGACAACGGGATTCTAGTGCCCGTTAAGTCCGCGTACCCCTTATCGACTCCGAAGTCGATATTTCTACACTTACCTTTTCTTTACCCACCACCACACCCACTTCGATGGATCCGTCTCCATCGAACTTCTTTTCCACTACCCTGCCGCCGTCCGTTGGTGCGCAGAATCCACCTCGCATCTCTCTCCAAGAGAGGTGCTATCCAACACGAAGCCCCCTTTCCACTTGCTTATCCATTCCACCAGCCAATGGGGAAAATTTTCAAATAAAACCCCAATACATCAACCTTCTACCAAAATTCCACGGTCTCGAGTCTTAGGACGCATACGTGTTTATCACAAAATTTGAAAATGTATGCGCAATGATGGGTACTTCACAGCTTTCTGTGGATGCTTTCCGTCTTCGTCTTCTCCCATTCACTTTGTGCGATTTAGCCGAGAAGTGGCTATATAACACTACCGCACATTCCATTTCAAATTGGGACGAATTCGTCAAAGCATTCCTTAAGAAATTTTACCCACATCATAAGACAGCTCGAATCCGCAGCGAAATCTATCAATTCACCCAGCTTCCAAATGAAACATTTTCAAAATGTCTTGAACGTTTCAAGGATCTGTTAGTCCAATGTCCACATCACGGCATCCCGAAATGGGAATTATGCCGAATCATTTATGAGGGCATTACTCCTTACACAAGACAGACCCTTGAATCCATGTGTCAAGGCAACTTTATGACTAAAGATGATGGGGAAGCCTGGGAATTCCTAGAAAACTTCGCTGAAAAATCTTTACAGTGGGAGGGTGTGAGTCAATCGTCTAGGGAAGGCAATGATATTTCCATAGGAGTTAGAGCTGACATTTCGGCTATGCAAAAGAAACTTGAAAGTATGGAAAACAAATTTTTAGCCGCCCTAAGTCAAATATCACTCTCCAAAACTGTATGTGGATGCTGTTCTGATCCGTCTCACTTGACGGAAGAATGTCCATTTCAAGGTCATGAGCATACCAATGCCGCATTTCAAAGACCTAGAAACGATCCATCTTCCTCCACATATGATCAGGGATGGAGGAATCACCCTAACTTTGCTTGGAACCAATCACAATCTCAAAACACGGTTCCAACCCAACACAATTTTCAAAGGGTCCCTCCACCACAACAGCAGCCACCACTTCAATTGAGTCAGCACCCCTTTCAAGCACAAAATTTTCAAAATCCGGTCAACACACCCGCACCATCTAGTCCTTTGCAGTTGACCGGGACTGATGAAACCTATTCATTTGCACAATGCATGAATTTGGTCTTAACAAATATCATGCAAGTTTCGGCTGAAATGAAGTCTTCTGTCGATAAAACTGAGAAAAACTCAGCGTCCCAAGCTGAGAGTATCAAATCGATGGAAGCAGAAATTTCACGATTAAGAGCCGAAATGAGTGCAAGAGAGAAAGGGAAACTTCCAGCTCAACCTTTACCCAATCCTGGCTATTCACATCATGTGGATGCAATCACGTTGAGATCTGGAAGAGTGCTTGACACTCACGTTGTGGAAGAGTTTGATGATACTGATAAATCAATCAATAACACCCCGGCTGAGACCTTTCCTCACACACACGCTTCTTGTTCTGATCCTTGTTCTTCTACCCCACCACCTTCTTCCGAGCCTATTCTTCGTTTCCCAAAAGGCTCGCCACTTCAGCCCACCTCTTTTACCCCTCCACGGACGATCCCCACTTCTATTCTGGGATCGATTCCATACCCACTTCCTTCTCCTATGATGGACCCAGCGCTTATTGCTAAAGCACCTTATCCTAATCGGTTAAGGGCTAACACACCAAGTCCACATATGGAGAAGATTATGAACATGTTTAAGCAAGTAAACACCAACATCCCTCTGCTAGATGCCATCCAACAAGTTCCGTCCTATGCGAAAACTCTTAAGAACTTGTGCACTAGGAAGAGGAAGATTCAAGTGCCCAAGAAGATATTCATGGAAAAAACAATAGACACGGTATTCCCCCAACAATTACCGAGGAAACGTAAGGATCCAGGATATCCTACTATTTCCGTTTCTATTGGGGAAAAACACATCAACCGTGCTTTACTAGACCTTGGCGCTAGTGTTAACTTGCTTCCATACTCAGTCTATGAGCAATTAGGGATCGGAGAGTTGAAGCCAACCAATTGCACTCTCCAGATGGCTGACCGATCAATCACCAAACCTAGGGGTGAACTGGAGGATGTGTTAATAAAAATCGGAGAATTTATATTCCCGGTAGATTTTATTGTAATTGATACACAACCTGTAGCGAACCCACGGAATCAAATTCCGGTGATTTTAGGTCGCCCCTTTTTGGCCACTTCCAATGCTATTATCAACTGTCGTAATGGTTCTATGACCCTATCTTTCGGGAATAGGTCAATAGAGCTGAACATTTACAAGTTGGGAAGTGTACCCTCCGAACCTACTGCTCAGGTCTGTTCTGTCGACTTAATGGATGTCGACAGCAGCGAATTTGATGATCCTCTTGATACCGATCTAGACTCTTTTCATACGTTGTTGTTTGACCCAACTATGTATCATACACATACGGACTCTTCCACTGAGATGTCCGGGTCAATAATTAACACTGATTATGAAATGCTCTTAGAGTCTGAAGATCACCCCGCACTTTGTGACGACATTACTCACCGGGGTATAGATGGAACTTTCGAGGAGATCTTTGCTGATGAACTCGCATTTTTAAATGACACGGGTGTTGAGATGAATTATGTCCCAATCAATGAAATTGAACCTCCACCCCTTCTTCTGAACTGTAAAAAGAATGCGAGTAATCCATCACATTCACTGCATCGTCTCTCCAAAATGAGACGCACACACATTCTATTCCACCACTTAACCTTTCTCCACTTCTTCTTCCACCAACCAGATCACTGCATTGATAAAAATTTTGAATGGTTGGTGTTGACATCCGGTCTTTGCAAAGCTTGGCATCGACCAATGATTCTTGACCCCCTCATGTGATTTTCAAAGATTAACATTGCATAACTCAAGTTTGGGAGGGGGTATTTTATGGGGCTCTTGAAAAGAAAATTTTTTACAAAATGATGAGCCAAAAATAAGTTTGGGAGAGGTCTTCACTTAAATATTTTGCCCCCACTAATAAATTCCTCCCAAGCTTACAGGTTTTTTCGAGATTTAGCAGATGGCAACAGTCAGGACACTGTTGAAAACAAGTTTGGGGGAGGTTTGTGCTTATTTTCGCATCATTTGCATATCATTTGCATAAGCACAAAACATTTTTAAAAAAACCTATAAAAATTTAAAAATTTTCAAAAGATAAAAAATATTTTTGTACATAAATAAGATAATAAAAGTTTAGATAGTGAAAAATTACATCCATGAGATTAGAAAAATTTAAGAAAACTAAGAAAATTATAAGTTTTCTTATACGAACTAGTAATAAGTAGTTATGAGCCGTTGTCCGAAGGGTTAGTAAGATGAAAGACGTCACTAATCTGAGGATAAAAATAAGTCTGAAAAATAGTTTCTATTCTGGAAGCCAAACATTTTGAACGTTGATACCCTGCTATTCGCACTTACATACGTCTTGAAGCCTGGGATAGTAGAGGATACCTAGAAATGCTCTTGTCCTAAAGCCAAAAGTATTAAAAAAAATGAAGAAAATATAAAGTGGTGAGAAAAATGGACACTGGTTTTGTTATCACTGAAGGCAATAAAAAAATATATAGCGAGGGTGCTTCTTCACCTAGTGCCCTAAGGCCAACTGGTCTGGGAGTCACTGCTATGCCTGAGGTGGTGCAAGACGAGGAAAATACACCAAATAAGCAAGCACATGAGTAATCGGTCGGTTAGTACCTCAAGAAGTATTAACGGTCGCATGAAAGTGTGTGAGCAATCCTAAATATTCATTAATTAAAATGTACTGAGGCTGATGGGCAAGAGTATGATAGCTTGAATTGAATTCTCCGGGTGTAGGGATGTCTTTACACACACGCAGGGTGATATGATCGATGTTTGGAAGAAAGATAGGAATGAAGAATAAGACGATGTTTTATTGAGGGAGGACTTGATTTCTAACATCTTTGCATGACCATTAAGATAGGGCTTATGACAACCGAAAAGCTAGCTTAGTTGGAAACCCTAATTTTCAAAGCTTTTCTTTTACAATTCTCTTCTTTAAATGTAATATTCATGATCTTCCTTTTATTATTGGATTTTGTGGGTGCAATCCGCTGAAAACCCTCAGGAGACAACACTCCTCCTACTAGGGACACCTAGAGGTTTAAAGGCTTGTTGCACGTGCTCAGTGCAATCGTGTTGCCTACGAAAGTGTGCTAGTTAGTTTTTCTCTTTCTTTATTTTCTCCTTCTCTTTTTAATAAAACATTCTCTCGAGACGATCGAAATTAAGTTTGGGGGTATTTGATCAGTCGAAAATAATGTATTTTTAACACGGCAATTTCCCCATCTTTTGCACTCACTTAGAAGTGTTCGGTACTCATATTTCACATATTAGCAAATCAGTCGTTAAATATCAGATTTCATGTGTTAGACTTTTAAACCGACACTTTAAAGGAAATTAACCGCATTTCATGGCATCGCATCATTTCTGTATTTGCGCAACACTTGTTTCGAGATTTGTGCAGGAAAATCCAGGAGACAGGCCAAAATTGTTATTTAGCTGATCAAACATTACGCCAACTCAATCATTTCAGATCTGGTAGCAATTCAGAAGGAATTATACAATTCTATATATCAAACAAAGGCCCATACATCAGCCCAAGCCCGTACCAGAAAGCCCAATCCCCAAGGCTCATAAAGCGCCGCGGATCCGCGGTGGGAGCGTGCTTGAGCCGCGGATACGCCGCGCTTCTGCCACGTCATCGCTTTATTTTCAGTGCAAAATTCTTATCTCAGTGGCCACATTCCTTTATGATATGTCAAATTCCAGAATTCTCTCGAAGCTACTGCCAGATCAGCAAAGAAGATTAAGCAAGGCTAATCCTAATTAAGCTCCTAACTAATCCTTTTCTAGAAGCTCCCTCCTAACTAATCACATCTAGAAGCTTCTCCCCTAACTAACTTTTGGAGGGAAATTTGAATTTACTCAACAAACTTTAGGAGGGAAACTTAGAATTTGAAATCCTAGATCTAGGGTTTAGATGTCTATAAATAGGAGCCTAGATCTAAGGGTTGAGGTTAATCTTGGATATTCCTAAAATTCTAATTCTCCATCTTCTTCCACAAGTCTAGTGACAAGGCTTGTGCGAAACCCTAACCCTAATTCCACTCCAAATTCAAGATCTTGAGTACCAATCAAGCGAGAAGCCTTCAACCTTTTAGGAGCCGAGCCGATCTTCAATCGGGCAAGTGATCCAAGCCGATCCGCGACCCACGGAGCCGAGCGAAGCCAAATCGACGATCGAGTTCTTCCTCTTGTAGTTCTTGAGCGAATGTAATGAAATTGTTGATATAAATAAAAGGTGAAATTCTTTAATCTTGCTTTCTTTTAATTCTTGCATCATGATTAGATCTCAATTTGTAATTGTTGTTCTTGTTGTGATGTTTGAGTAAAACTCCGCTCGTAAAGGAGTCGAGACGATTATAGAATGATGATGTAACAAATCTTAATACGATTTTTAAGTCCTACGAGTTTTGTAAACCCTAGCAAGTTCAAGAATCGATGACCTAGTTTCGTAGCGATGCTTTCTTGATTGTGATCGCTCGAAATTAGGGATCTACGATCGTTTCTTGAATTTACTAGAGGCTAGAATATGAATGATATCAATGAAAGAACAAGAGATAAGATGAAACCCTAGTTTCACAAGAAGTCTCTAATTCTCATCGATCATCATCGATCTAGTATCAATTCATCGAAGGATAAGAATACGTAATTCTAAGATTACATCACATCTATAGATCCGATCGATTCCTACGAGCCTCATTTCTTTTCTTGATATTTGGTTTGGAAAAATCATCAAACGATCAATTCTTGATTCTATCTTTTTTCTTGTTATTAGATCTAGATTTTCTAATTCTTGAGCTTCAATTCTTTAAAATCTTGAATTGTTTTCTTTTCTTAAAGTTTCAATTCATCTAATTCTAAACACGAACGATTACACTTTCCCTGTGGACGATCCGCACTCACTAACAATCTACATCCGACACCGTAGTTGATTGCGGTCAAAATATTTTTGGTTGTGATTTCTTTACAATTTCCCAATTACACATCACAAAAATCAATTCAATCAAATGGCGCCGTTGCCGGGGATCATTTGATTTGATAAACACATCCAAGAAAATCAATTCAATCAAGTGGTACAAGTCGTGTCGGAGTGAAGCCCAATACACCCTGAGATAACACTGGAAGCCTACCAGTATATCTCGCTTGCCCTGGCCAGGGACTACTCGTGTAATGGCTCTTCTAGACACAGTGCGATGTCAACCCCCAATACCGGGAGAGACGAATCCTGTCTAACCGTCACTGCCTCCAAGTGCTTCGGGACTGCAACCAACTACTACCTGTTTGCACGACTCCTTTGAGCCGTGGTAGGGTAGTAATCAAAGTACAGTGGGAACACACTCGGGGCGAAGTGATAGTGTCAAGTCAGCGGACTAAGCTGTACTCATGTCACCTGGGAACTGATAACTGACGATAGGTATAATACCAACCGGTCAGTTCCCGACGAGTCCTGTCCAGTGTACTCGTAACCCAACGAGCACCCGCATACTATCTCCAGTACGACGTACTGATGGTTGTGGGACAGACCATCTCCCACTCTGGGATGAGAAGCGCATGCGCTAGTCTACTCCGGAGTATCGATGCCCTGTCTCGATAGTCCTGCGACTAGGGACCTGCATAAGGATATGCTTATAGATTACCCAGCCCCCACTAGTGTGACCGCCATCACAACGCTGGTAATCAAGCAAAGATCCTAAGGGCTCCACTAATGTGCATAGGCGATATACTAAAATAAACACATGTACACATTGAAGTAGAAACAAACCAAGTAGCATACTACTATTTTGAGCAAGATTGTATATACAAGGTGAATATCCCAAGCTTCCATTAAGTAATATACAAACTAGTATGATACAGTAACGGCCTCTAGGGCATATACACTAACAACACGACTGGCCCCCTGATAGGTACGTATCATACGCTATCCCGAAAGCTCGAGTGCCTAGCTCTGACCTTCGCCTCTCGACGTATCCATACGTACATGACTCCCATCGGTATCCACATGATAGCCGCTGAGTCATTGGTCCTGTCACCGGAAAGTATGGTTCCCTTAAGCTTCATCGTCTAGCACCACGACATCGTTCTTGCTTCGGGGTACCTCCGGGCCCCACCATGTACCCACACACGGACCCCTCCGTTCCTCGCGTGGGGTATATATATCCGAACCGATAAATCTCATGGTGGCTGCTGAAATATCATATCAAGGAAAACGGGTTTTTCAAATAATGCATAATTTCATGAACTCCCGCGGTTCCCGAATCCTGAAAACATCATGAAAAATCCATATAACAATGGGAAAATCCATGAATAAAGTATACGCAACATAAAAACTGTAATGTAAGCGTATAAAGGAAAAGCCGCTAATTAACTGCAACCAGTTAATATAAATATCAGGCGGTTCCTAATATCTCCAATTCTTAATAATACAACAATAAGGGTAAATACATAGTTATAACCAGATATATATAAACACATGAAGGTATTGCAGAAAATATAGGTATCTACCTATTTGTAATGATGTGATATACCTATCAGGTATAAGTGAAGTATGAAATGTAAAGCACACCTGTAACTATGTCCTTACGTGTGTATATGTACCTATCACTAATGGAACGATACCCTATAGGTATACAGGTAACTATATGTCAAATGCGATAAGAAATATGAATCAATGTCACAATGTTCCTAACCAAGCAATATAATATCTATAAGTGGTTTGTGTGTGACATGGTAATTATTGACGGTGTGTGTAGCATACAAACAGTGCTCGTGCAACATAAATCGTCAATAATATGTGCAGTGTCCTACTACTACTAGTCCAGGCATACTACATCTAATTAATAGGGTAAATGCGCAATTCTAAACATGATATAGAATAGGAGACAAGTTAATATCTCTAGCCCAGACGCATAACGCCATTCGAGCGATTCCCCTGTTGATGTTAAATCTACTCACCAACGCTCCAAGCTAGGTGAATCCTACCACCTGATTTCCCCTGTAGCAGTGTCCGTAGTCCCCGCCTGCGAACCTGCAACAATAAAACAACAAAGCAATATATATTAATAATAAACCTAAAATACATACAATCTACACGGACCAACACGACACACCTGCGAACTCTAAAGGGTTCGTATTGTAGCTAACGCGTATAGCGACACTACGAAACCAACTCAGGGCAACAGCAACACGAAACACACATCGTATCGGATAACGTAACACGCGAAACGAAACATTAGAAATACGCTAAATGGTCCCAGATTTTTTTTCTGTGCTAACAAATTGTAAAAATTGCAAGTACCATGAGCCTACAATTAACCCAGAGACCCCTTGCACCAAAACCCCAAACCCTAATTCCCCAGTCTGGCCGCAATTTGCTGCCAGATTCAATAAATCTGCGGCCTAGACGCGGTGGATTTGGCTCGTATTTGGTAGGTAGGTTCTGTATCTCTATACTAGGCTACTGTCCAGTCAATTTTTGCAACACACTATTAGTTTCACAGCAGATCATCCGAGACCATAAAACGACACTAAAATACGATATTTCGCACAAAAACATAACTTTAACTAATCTATACTGAACTAACAAGCAAAGCTATACTAAAAACACAGAAAGAACAGTAAAAGAACAATACCTAACCCAAAGAAGCCAAACATCCAAGCTTTGCATGCTCCAAGGCAAGCAAGAGAGAAAACATGAAGAAAAATAGAATTTTTGTGAACTTTTGACGATTTTTGATGGATTTGTGAAGGATTTGTGAGGAAAAGAGATAGAGAAAAGGCTAAGGCAGTAGAGAGAGAAGGAGAGCTCGGCCAAAAGGAAGAGGGGAGGGAATGGGTGAGGGTTTCCTAGCAATTTCCTAACAATTAATGCATTAAATGCATTCACATTACACATACACACATGGATGCATCTCTCTTTTCTTTTCTTTTCTTTTCTTTTACTCTTAAATCCTTGTCCACACAATAATCTAGATATTATGTGGTTTAGGTTTACAGAAGAATAATTGAAGAAAAGATCGCTTAAAAAGAAATTTCCCAAAAAGTGAATACCGGATTAAAATAATATTAAAATTGGGAAAAAATCAAATTGGACCAAAACGTCCCATATACCCCTAAAGTTCGTGCACAAGCTTTATTTTAGCTAAACTAGGTGCCGGTAAGCTTATACGGACGTTTGATCGAAATCGGGTTAAAACGGGAAAAACCGACAATTTTGCCCTAAAACGGAAAAATTCGCAAAACGAATTCTGAAACGTCACAAAACCACTCGGTTTCTTTTCAAAAATAACTTTTAAACGCGGAGCTTAAGCCACTCCTTTTAAAAGCTATCTCGTTCCTTCGATTATACAACTTATTTGAAATGACAGAGGGCTACGACAGGTTTTTCTGAAAACCTATTGCGTAATGAACTTGATATCGTTGTAAGATCGAATGAATTTTGAAATGGAGTGTTTTTAAGGCTTTTCTAATTTTGCTAAAGGAGTCACTCCCGGTGAAGGGATCGTCGGTGCTTTCCTCGTCGAATGAGGTGCGGGATATATCATATATATCACTGTGCAAAGCAGAACTCTTAAAAGCAATCAAAAGACAAACCGAGTATGTATCATCTGCCGGTTATTGCTAAAGGAGTCACTCCCGGTGAAGGGATCTCGGTCCTTTCCTTATCGAACAAGGTGCAGAATATATCATATATACCGCTGTGCAAAGCAAGAACTGTAGCTACCTGTTTTATTTTGAAATTCGATTCCACAACATCTTAGGTTTCTTTTCTTTCATTGATCACATTAATGAAGTCCCATCATTTAAAGTACCTAAACATCACAGATATATGACGTACACTTATGCCATCCGTGTTCGCCTCGATGTCCCCTCGTGCACCGTTAGGTTAGGTAACTAACGACAGAGCGGGGCAGGGCTAGCATGGGTGTAAAACATAAGTAACGTCTATATAATATATCATATATACTATATACAGCATTTATCACAGAACATATCATATGATCACATCACAGATATCGCAGCAGAAGAATCATATGAAACATTGGATATACTAGGACGTCCGTGTTTTCAATACGAGCCAGTATAAAACACGGATTCCACGGTCGCGATGAATAGCCAAACCCACACCCCTAGACTCCTACTAGAGCGGCAAGCAACCCTACCAATTCTAGAGTTAGGAGACCCGGACTTGACTCCTCGAGTTGGTCTCCCACTGGACTCTAGAACCCGGTTACTTGTGCTCCCCTCCTTGGGTCTATCCTAGTGCGGAAAAGAAAATAATATACAACAACGGTGACAACTTCCGCAACCTGGAAGTGCCCCAATAAAAGAATATTACATACAAGTTTTTTACATGAATGAAAATGAAAAACACTCATCTCACATAAAAAAAACCCCGGCTATTCAAACACGACGATCCAATATAACATATCCAGCAACACATAACATCACATGTCATCAACGTAAGTAAATATGCGTATCCCAATTGTCGTTGACATATAGCAACGAAACCGGCGATATCACATATTACACTTACGGTCACAGAAAAGAAAGTGTAAAACTACAACAGTTGGAATCCGCAAACACTTTAGATATCGCATGCCTAATCAAATGAATTCCTTAGACATCACATGCCTAACAATTATAAACCCCGCATTTTAGTCTCATTATCGAAAACTCTTTTCAATATCAAGTCGGGCAATTCAACAAGATTCCCGATAACCTGATCGAATGCTCGTCGCAAACTTTAGTAGGCGGCCGCACCCCCGATACCGTCGACGAAGTGTACCAAGGCAGAACACCGCTACCGTGAGCACCCGGACGGATGCTTTCGGCGACGGGGTTCTCCTACAGTCACTTGGTCGGGGCTAAGGGGTGTAGCTGTCTATTAAGTTTATCCGGTGAGTATCCGCGTACGCTACGTGATTGCGACGGACTTTTGATCACATCCAAATTCCGTGGCACCCGATCAAGTGAGACTAAAGTGCTAGATTTATAATATTCATTCAGTTATCTCATAACTATTTGTGAATTCCAATTATTGTATCCCATTCCAGATAAATAGAAAATGTTAAACTTTCCGATCGAACATTCAAACACCTAAGTTTTCCCGAAACAGCTCAACACATGAAACAAGTTTAAAAACATTCACTTCATGCCTCAGTACCAAAATTCCAGCCGTAGAAGGGTCAAGCCAACGCCTCACATGTGGCACACCGTACTACCCCAAACCCTAAGGTTCAAAGGGCAGTTCAAGACGGTCACATAATCGAGTTAAGGTTTGTTGTCTTCTAGAGGGACCATCGCGTTACTTGCACTACTTAGAACGTCATTAAACTACGGAAAGATCCAACACTTGGAAATTTCCCGGCAGGGGAAAAAGTGGGTATTTATATCCGGTCGAACTTTTTTAACATATTAAAAAATTATCCGGAAAACACATAGACAAAATTAGACAATCCGATCGAATAATCGAATCCCCAAAACAACCCCAGAAAAACTCAATTGTTGAGTAAAATATAAAAATTTCCAGAAGACTCAGCACTTCCAGACAAGAATTACTGTGCAAGCCACGTGGTCTAACTCACCAAAATGGCCGCGGAACCGCCGCGAAACCCAGGGTGGGGCCGCGGTTCCGCGGCGCTTTGGTCGAGTTAGCATCACGTCTTCACAGTAACTCATAGAATTCCCTGCTGAATTTTTTGGAAATTTTTATTTCACAAAAATCCAAATTTTCAGAAAATTTCCAGAGAGTGGTATTCTTTTAGGGTTTCGGATTCGAACGGATTTCTAACATCGTCTACGCATCGCCTAAGGCTCTAGCTAGGCTCTGATACCACTGTAGGGTTCCTAGGCACACTAAGGAGGTCTCACAAGGCATCAACCATGCCAATTTCAAATTTTACGGTGCCGAGAAACCCTAGACTAGATCGTTAACTAGAATTTTAGGCGATAACTACAACCAGTAAACTGCTTTACTAATATGTGAACGGGAATACAACCTTTGTAGATCTGGTCCTCCACCTCCATAGCTCCGTGACGGTGTACCCTCGCTGCGATCATCGGATCCCGGACTTTAGCGTCGGCTTCATCGGAGAAATGGGCGGGCTAGGTCGTCGACTTTGATGCCGAAGATGATCTACGTCGAGGCAACACAAGATCAAGCTCCAACTTCACCAAGCCATGAAACTTGTGAAGAAAACACCCTATACTACTTGGCAAGTGGTAGATGATGAAGAAATAGGAAGTGGGTTCACTTTAGAATTGGATTTCTCACTCTTTTTCTCAAGATGCCATTAATGGTAGCAAGCTTTCTTCCTGAAGAAGAAGAAGAAGAAGAAGAAGATGATATGATAAGAATTATTGGAAAATAGAAAATAAGGTGATTCTTATCATATCACAACCATGGTTAAGTGTAGAGAATAAACTAGGGTTAGGTTTAATGGTTAGGTTTAGGAAAATAACAAGAATGGTCAAGCTTTCAACACTTCATGAAGTTTCAACAAAACAACAAAATAAGCCACCATTCTCTTTATCTTTCCAAAATGAAATAAATAAAATAAATACATGAATAAGTGAATCAAATGAAACCTATACCATTAACTAACCATGGTTTAAATCACACACTAACCCAAGTTTGCATGTATCATCAAACATGATACAAACTGGTGCACAAAACTATATCAAATATACAATGTGCACATCAAGTGAGAAAATCCATCTTAAGTGAACTATTACTAGTTAATGTAAAGTAATATATCAAATATATAATTATACGTTAAATTATTAAATCAACACTTGATTTAACGATCCGGTCATATCGCATATAACCGACAAATATCAAGTGTATCAATGTATCGAATCAACACTTGATTCGGTAACCCGGCTATATCACATATAACCGACCAATGATACAAATCGCGAGAATAGAATACAGTATCACATACTGGTATAATTCTCGGTCCTGCACATATCTCATATGCGCTCCTATTTCGTTTCGCTTGAGCCAGGAAACCTCTGTGTAGGACTCTAAAGACTCGTCAATACGCCGGCAGCAGGTGATGATCATATCAACCATCCACAAGCCGCAAGCGGTCTGCTAAACGTAACGGCCACCCGGGTATTGAGCGATCAGAAGATCGACGAGCAAGCCCGCTCACACTCCTGTGAATCCAACCGGTAACACTTACCGTACAGTCCGGTCTGATCGTCTGATATGTCGCATATCTCGCCTAGGGGTGGTAAACGTCAGACCCCAATAACTCGATAAGTCGTGTCGATATGAGGTCTATAACAGTTCGAGAAACTACTGGTAACACTTACCAGTAATTCTCAGCAACCCTGGCCAGGGATTTTCGGTTATAGCCAATCGAACACAGTGCAACATCAACTCCCTATACCGGGAGAGACGAATCCCCTCCTATCGCTCATTGCCTCCATGTGATTCGGGACTGTACCCAAAAACCACCGTTTTACACGCCCTCTTGGACGTGGTAAGGTGGAAATCAAAGCACAGTGGGAATCACACAAGACTCTATGACGATCTCGGGTCTACAGACTAACCTGTACCAGTGTCACCAGAGAACTTCCATCTGACGTAAGGTATAATACCATCTGGGAGTTCTCGGCGAGTCCGTCCAGTGTACCCAGTCTCCACCGAGCACCCGTATATCATCTCCGATGTCAAACACCAATAGATATGGGATCATCCATCGTCCATCTGTATGGGTCGAGAAGGTATACGCTAGTCTACTCTGGTATATCGATGCCCCGTCTCTGATACACCCACGACTAGGGACCTTGAAGGATGTACTTATGGACTACCATGTCCCCACTAGTATGATCCGCGTCATAGTCCAGGTAGTCAAGTACACATCCTAAGGGCTTTACCAACATGTAACAGAGAGACAATCAGTATACACGTTAAGATAAAGAGCAACCAGATAGCATACTATCATGTCGGGCAAGAAAGTCCTCCCTATATATGTCCCAGCATCCACTACAATATACATCCTATGTACAGTAATGGCCTCTAGGGCATACATATAACTAACAATCTCCTACTTGCACTAGGGCCATCTGTAGCAGTGGTTGTAGTATCTCATACTCAACCATCCTATAAAAGTCTCTCTCTGGGAATAGGCCTTCGTGAGTGGATCCGCCGTGCTATCCTCTGAGTCTACTCTCCTAACCTTGATCATCTTGGAGATCAGCCATCTCCATGATCAGGTGACACTGCCTTAGATTATGTCTGGATCACTGATGGGACGGGCGTTCCTTGGCATAAGCCACAACTCCATTGTCACACAATGGGAGGAACTAAGTTCATCTCATGAACTGATATACACCCAGACAGCCTCTTTGGTAGCATCTTAAGTAGCGATGTATCCTGCCTTTATCGTCTAGTAAGCCACGGTATCTAGCTTGGAACTCTTCCAACATACCGTCCCTTTACTGAGGGTAAAGACAATGCCTGTGACTGACATTCAGTCGTCTTTATCACCCTGGAACCTTTCCAGTGATTCTCCCCAGGATCGATTGATACCATCTCACTACAACTAGTGAGAATCCTAACATCCAATTAGATCTATCTCATAGGTCCAAAACCCAGGATTTAGGAGGTATCACTTTGATCCTATATGGAGAATCTTTGTGATAAGCGGAGATTGACCGAGCGTAGCATAGGAAACTCCTTCCCTATCAAGAGTATGTCATCCACGTACTCTACGAGGATCATCACCATACTCCCTACTACCCTTTTATATATACAAGGTTCATCTACCATTTTGATGATGTCAAACTCTTTGACTAACAGATCAAAACAGACGTTCCAACTCCGCAATGCCTGCTTTATTACATAAAACATCTTGCACATGTTTCCGCTGCTCCCACTGTCTACGAAGCCCTCTGGATGTGTACTTATAGACGCTTTCTTCCAAATCATCATTTTAGAAAAACAGTCAAGACACCCAACCGCCAGATATCGTAGTTATGGTATGTAGCCGTGGCAAGTAGGATCTGGATGGACTTAAGCATAGCTACTTAGAAAAGGTTTCAACAAAATCCATACCTGGTCAATGATGCAAACCTTTAACAAGTCTAGCTTTGAAAGTCTCAACTTTTCCAAGTACACCAAGTAATCTTCCCAAGATATACTTGCTCCTGATGGGGATTTAACCCTTCAGATATAGCAACCAAAGTCCATACTTTGTTGGTGTGCAAGGATTCCATCTCTGATCGCTAAGCATCCAGCCATTCTTACAGAGTCCCACTCCTGATGGCCAGCTCAAAACTAGTTGGGTCATCATCTCATGATGCAATCCTCGCTCCCACTGTCATAGCGAAACCGAAGTAACTCTCAGGTGGGTGAGGAACCCTACTAGATCGACGGAGAGGCTGAGGTTCGTTGGTTGCTATTGAATCCTTAGGTTCTACCAAATCATCAGCTGCAGTTTGTATAGCTAGAACATTTCCAGTTCTACATAACAGACCTTGCCTCGAGCTTGTCCGGGTTTTGCTTTTAGACATAGTCCGGACAACCCCAAATCTTAACTAACTTAAGAGATGGACTCTTCCCTTACCATATCTCATATGGAGTGGTAGGCAACTGATTTGATTGGAACCCTATTCAATAGGTATGCAGCTTCTCAAGAGCGTAACCCCCAAAAGAAAATAGGTAACTCAGTAATACTCATCATAGAGCACACCATATCCAATATGGTGCGATTGCTCCGCCCCGATACACCGTTGTGCTGTGGTGTATACGGAGGAGTAACACTGAGAGAGAATCTCATTCTCCTTTAGAATAGTCCAAGACTTCCATGCACAAGTATTCTCCTCCCTGATCTTATCATAGTACATAATACTTATACCCGTATTGGTTCTCTACTTCTAACTTATATTCTGTGAATATCTCAAAAGGTTCGGACTTATGTCAATAGGAACATATGTCTGAATCTTGAGAGATTATCAGAGAATGTAATGAAGTACAAAGAACCGGTCTTGGCATGTGTAGACAGGGGACCTTACATACATAAACATGTATCATCCCAAGAGATCACTTACTCTTTCTCTGTTTCCAATAAACAGAGCTATGGTCATCTAATCTTTGCGACATGACTGGCAAGTTTCATAAGATGTAAATTCAAACTAATTTAAATATGCATCTAAATGTAATTTAGCTAGTCGGGTCACATTGATATGACCTAGTTTACAATACCTCAAGAAGGATCCGTTCATTTCTGAACTATTTCTCTTGTGTGTGTTCTGTATATTAAGAACTGTATTTTGATTTAGAACGTCAATGCTTTTATATAACGTGCCTGAACCGATCAACTTTTGATATAGGAAATGTTCAAAACATTATCCAACAATACAAAATTTTATCATTTCTTTACTAATAAAGAGACTGATATGATTTTGTATATCAGGTTCGGTATCTAATAACATTCGTTCAGAATCAATGTATTTGTAATACAGGGTGACAGTGACCAACAGACTTGGCTGCAACACTTGCCCCGTTCTCAGTTCTCTACCTTTCTGTAGCCCTATGTAACATATTACATATCTGGGATCCTGATCCGGTATCAAATACCCAGGACGTAGAGTATACAGAGAAACAGTTCTTTGTAACGAACACACCCGAAGGAGATGCATCTCATGCACTTTCTTCGTTTGGGCGGCATGGGAATCCTGGTATTCCCCAATTTCCCGCTCTGTCTTATAACAATTATAAGTTGGAGCGGGACCAACGTTCCCCAGCTCAGTATAACAAGAGGGTTCGGTCAATACATCCGTATTATTATCTTGATTAAGGCGTGAAACGGTCGCTACCTAGAGAGAGAGAGAAGAAAACACTCAGCGTATTCTCTAGCAAGATCAGATTGGTTATTATTTTATCTAATCAGCATAGCTCCCACTGGTTTTATCAAATCTTCTTTCAAACCCTAAAAGGAAAGACTAGCCGGGATTAATTACACGCTACAAGTTCGCCAATCTTTCAGCCAGGCCAGTGTCGGTACTTTGAGGGACGTCCCCCGTGCTTTCGCACGAACCTAATTAATGTAAACCTCGTTTTCCGAGAGGCGTAACCCCGTTGACACCTTTCTAGACACCTACTTGATCGGCTAGTTGCAATGTGTAAAACTCTCCCAGGAGTAACAATTACTCGCAGCTGGTATCGGGATCCAACTATCTCATAGAAGGTATGCAATCTCATTGCAAATTTCAACAGTTGAAATTCCTGATAATATTTTGCCCCTAACGTGCTATGACCTTGACGAAAGCCAACAAACCATAGCCCGCTAGTCAAGTTCAACCCGTCATTTCTTGATTGAATTAAACCCACCCGCACGACCCTTGACGAAACCCAACAAAGTCGCACGACTACCCTAATCTAATCGCATCGTATGCTGGCAGATAAGCAGCATATAGCTACCGCACACTGCACCTTGACGAAAGCCAACAAATGCAGCACGAATACTATATACAACTTATCTGAAATGACGGAGGGCTACGACAGGTTTTTCTGAAAACCTATTGCGTAATGAACTTGATATCGTTGTAGTATCGAATGAATTTTGAAATGGAGTGTTTTAAGGCTTTTCTAGTTTTGCTAAAGGAGTCACTCCCGGTGAAGGGATCGTCGGTCCTTTCCTCGTCGAATGAGGTGCGGGATATATCATATATATCACTGTGCAAAGCAGAACTCTTAAAAGAAATCAAAAGACAAACCGAGTGTGTAGCATCTGCCAGTTATTGCTAAAGGAGTCACTCCCGGTGAAGGGATCTCGGTCCTTTCCTTATCGAATAAGGTGCAGAATATATCATATATACCGCTGTGCAAAGCAAGAACTGTAGCTACCTGTTTTATTTTGAAATTCGATTCCACAACATCTTAGGTTTCTTTTCTTTCATTGAACACATTAATGAAGTCCCATCATTTAAAGTACCTAAACATCACAGATAAATATGACGTACACTTATGCCATCCGTGTTCGCCTCGATGTCCCCTCGTGCACCGTTAGGTTAGGTAACTAACGGCAGAGCAGGGCAGGGCTAGCGCGGGTGTAAAACATAAGTAACGTCTATATAATATATCAAATATACTATATACAGTATTTATCACAGAACATCAAATGATCACATCACAGATATCGCAGCAGAAGAATCATATGAAATATTGGATATACTAGGACGTCCGTGTTTTCAATACGAGCCAGTATAAAACACAGATTCCACGGTCGCGATGAATAACCAAACCCACACCCCTAGACCCCTACGAGAGCGGCAAGCAACCCTACCAATTCTAGAGTTAGGAGACCCGGACTCGACTCCTCGAGTTGGTCTCCCACTGGACTCTAGAACCCGGTTACTTGTGCTCCCCTCCTTGGGTCTATCATAGTGCGGAAAAGAAAATAATATACAACAACGGTGACAACTTCCGCAACCTGGAAGTGCCCCAATAAATGAATATTACATACAAGTTTTTTAGATGAATGAAAATGAAAAACACTCATCTCACATAAAAAAAACCCCGGCTATTCAAACACGACGATCCAATATAACATATCCAGCAATACATAACATCACATGTCATCAACGTAAGTAAACATGCGTATCCCAATTGTTGTTGGCATATAGCAACGAAACCGGCGATATCACATATTACACTTACGGTCACAGAAAAGAAAGTGTAAAACTACAACAGTTGGAATCCGCAAACACTTTAGATATCGCATGCCTAATCAAATGAATTCCTTAGACATCACATGCCTAACAATTATAAACCCCGCATTTTAGTCTCATTATCGAAAACCTTTTTCAATATCAAGTCGGGCAATTCAACAAGATTCCCGATAACCTGATCGAATGCTCGTCGCAAATTTTAGTAGGCGGCCGCATCCCCGATACCTGTTGGAGATAGTGCCCTCAGAGTCAATTATTGGATCACAGGCACGTGATTGCAATGATTGAGGGAGGACCTATCCCGGTAGGACAGTCTTACTCGAGATGATAGTATGCTATCTGGTTTACCTTTATCATCGTGTACAGGTTTAGGTGACCTGACAGGTCGCTATTACACATTGGTAGAGCCCCTAGGATTCTTGCTTGACGGCCAGCAGTATGAGGGAGATCATATAAGTGGGAGCTGGTAGTCTATAAGCACATCCTTAAAAGGTCCCTAGTCGTGGGAGTTTCGAGACAGGGCATCGATTCTCCAGAGTAGACTAGTGTATACAGTCGAGAACCCGACGAGGGGCGGTGGCCGGTCTCACAAGCCACTGGTGTCAGTTGGTTCACCTAAGATGTATACAGGTGCTCATTCGTTTATGAGTACACCGGACAGGACTCGCCGGTGTAGGGTTCCTAGGCACACTAATGAAGTCTCACAAGGCATCAACCATGCCCGTTTCAAAAATTACGGGTGCCTACAAACCCTAACACGGATCGTTGACTAGAGATTATGCGATAAAATGCAACTAGTTAACACTTAACTACAAGAATACGGAAATACAACCTTTGTAGATCCGGTTCTCCACCTCCATAGCTCCATGATGAAGTCCCTCCGCTGTCCAAATCGTATCCCGGACTCTAGCGTCGGCTTCGTCGGAGAAAAGGGCGGGCTAGGTCGTCGATGTCGATGCCGAAGATGATCTACGTCGAGGCATCACTAGATCAAGCTCCCACTTCACCAAGTCATAAAACTTGTGAAGAAAACACCCTATACTACTTAGCAAGAGGTAGAGGATGAAGAAATATGAAGTGGGTAGACTTTAGAATTGGATTTCTCACTCTATTTCATCAATCACCATTGATGGTCTAAGGTTTCTTCATGTTGAAGATGAAGAAGAAGAAGAAGAAAATGTTATGATAAGTATTATGTAAAATGAAAATAATAATAATACTTATCATCTACCAACCATGGTCAAGTGTAGAGACTAAACTAGGGTTAATGGGAATGGTTAGGGTTAAGCATGAGACAAAAATGGTCACTTAGGTCAAAGCTTCATGAAGCTTCAACTAGAATACAAAACAAGCCACCATTTTCTTTTCATGCCTTTCATTTTCCAAAAATCAATAGATAAATAAATAAGTGAATAAAACATAACCCTAACCATTAACATGTAACCATGGTTTGATCTTTACACAAAAACCCTAGCAAACATGTATCATCAAACATGATACAATCAAGTGCACAAAAGTATATCACATATACAATGTGCACATCCGAGTGAGAATATCCATTTAAAGTGAACCGATACTAGTTAATGCAAAGTAATATATCAAATATATAATTATGAATTAAATCATTAAATCAACACTTGATTTAATGATCCGGTCATATCGCATATAACCGACTAATATCTACAGTAACAACTTATCGAATCAACACTTGATCCGATAACCCGGCTATATCGCATATAACCGATCAATGTCACAAATCGCGAGAATCGAATACAGTATCACATACTGGTATCATTCTCGGTCCCGCACATATCTCATATGCGCTCCTATTTCGTTTCGCTTGAGCCAGGAAACCTCTGTGTAGGACTCTAAAGACTCGTCAATACGCCGGCAGCAGATGATGATCATATCAAACACCCACAAGCCGCAAGCGGTCTGCTAAACGTAACGGCCACCCGGGTATTGAGCGATCAGAAGATCGACGAGCAAGCCCGCTCACACTCCAGTGAATCCAACCAGTAACACTACCGTACAGTCCGGTCTGATCGTCTGATATGTCGCATATCTCGCCTAGGGGTGGTAAACGTCAGACCCCAATAGCTCGATAAGTCGTGTCGATATGAGGTCTATAACAATTCGAGAAACTACTGGTAACACTTACCAGTAAATCTCAGCAACCCTGGCCAGGGATTTCCTGTTATAGCCAATCGAACACAGCGCAACATCAACTCCCTATACCGGGAGAGACGAATCCCCTCCTATCGCTCATTGCCTCCATGTGACTCGGGACTGTACCCAAAAACCACCGTTTTGCACGCCCTCTTGGACGTGGTAAGATGGAAATCAAAGCACAGTGGGAACCACACAAGACTCTATGACGATCTCGGGTCAACAGACTACTTTGTACCAGTGTCACCAGAGAACTGCCATCTGACGTAAGGTATAATACCATCTGGGAGTTCTCGGCGAGTCCGTCCAGTGTACCCAGTCTCTACTGAGCACCCGTATATCATTTCTGATGTCAAACACCAATGGATATGGGATCATCCAGCGCTCATCTGTATGGGTCGAGAAGGTATACGCTAGTCTACTCTGGTATATCGATGCCCCGTCTCGATACACCCACGACTAGGTACTTTGAAGGATGTACTTATAGACTACCATGTCCCCACTAGTATGATCCGCATCATAGTCAAGGTAGTCATGTACACATCCTAAGGGCTTTACCAACAAGTAATAGAGAGACAATCTGTGTACACGTTAAGGTAAAGAGCAACCAGATAGCATACTATCATGTCGAGCAAGAAAGTCCTCCCTATATATGTCCCAGCATCCACTACAATATACATCCAATGTACAGTAATGGCCTCTAGGGCATACATATAACTAACAATCTCCCACTTGCACTAGGGCCATCTGTAGCAGTGGTTGTAGTATCTCATACTCAACCATCCCATAAAAGTCTCTCTCTGGGAATAGGCCTTCGTGAGTGGATCCGCCGTGTTGTCCTCTGAGTCTACTCTCCTAACCTCGATCCCTTAGAGATCAACCATCTCCATGATCAGGTGATACTGCCTTAGAATATGTATGGATCACTGATGGGACCTGCGTTCCTTGGCATAAGCCACAACTCCATTGTCACACAATGGGAGGATCATAGTTCATCTCATGAACCAATATACACCCAAACAGCCTCTTTGGTAGCGTCTTAAGTAGCGGTGTATCCTGCCTTTATCGTCTAGTATGTCACGGTATCTAGCTTGAAACTCTTCCAACATACCGTCCCTCGATTGAGGGTAAAGACAATGCCTGTGACTGACACTCAGTCATCTTTATCACTCTTGGAACACTTCCAGTGATTCTCCCCAGGATCAACTGATACCATCTCACTACAACTAGTGAGTATCCCAATATCCAACTAGATCTATCTCATAGATCCAAAGTCCAGGATTTAGGAGGTATCATTTTGATCCTTTATGGAGAATCATTGTGATAAGCGGAGATTGACCGAGCGTAGCATAGGAAACTCCTTCCCTATCAAAAGTATGTCATCCACGTACTCTACGAGGATCACCACCATACTCCCTACTACCTTTTTGTTTATACAAGGTTCATCTACCATTTTGATGATGTCAACTTCTTTGACTAATCCATCAAAACAGACGTTCCAACTCCGCGATGCCTGCTTTATCAAATAAAACATCTTGCACACGTTTCCGCTGCTCCCACTGTCTACGAAGCCCTCTGGCTGTGTACTTATAGACGCTCTCTTCTAAAACATCATTTAGAAAAGCTGTCATGACACCTAACCACCAGATATCGTAGTCATGGTCTGTAGCCGTGGCAAGTAGGATCTGGATGGACTTAAGCATAGATCCTTAGAAAAGGTTTCATTATGATCCATATCTGGTCAATGATGCAAACCTTTAACAAGTCTAGCTTTGAAAGTTTCAACTTTTCCATCTACACCAAGTAATCTTCTCAAGATATACTTGCTCCTGATGGGGATTTAACCCTTCAGATATAGCAACCAAAGTCCATACTTTGTTGGTGTACATGGATTCCATCTCAGATCGCTAAGCATCCAGCCATTCTTACAGAGTCCCTACTCTCGATGGCCTGCTCGAAACTAGTTGAGTCATCATCTCATGATGCAATCCTCGCTCCCACTGTCATAGAGAAACCGAGGTATCTCTCAGACAGGCGAAGAACCCTACCAGATTGGCGGAGAGGCTGAGGTTCGTCGGAATCTACTGAATCCTTTGGTTCTTTCAAATCATCAACTGCAGTTTGTATAGCTGGAACATTTCCAGTTCTACATAACAGATCTTGCCTCGAGCTTGTCCGGATTTTGCTTTTAGACATAGGCCGGACAACCCCAAATCTTAACTAACTTAAGAGATGGGCTCTTCCCTTATCATATCAAATATGAAGTGGTAGGCAACTGATTTGATTTGAACCCTATTCAATAGGTATGCAGCTTCTCAAGTGCATAACTCTCAAAAAGGAAATAGGTAACTCAGTAGTACTCATCATAGAGCACACCTTATCATATAGGGTGTGATTGCTCCACCCCGATATACCATCTTGCTATGGTGTATACGGAGGAGTAATGCTGAGAGAGAATCTCATTCTCCTTTAGAAAAGTCCAGGATTTCCGTGCTCAAGTATTCTCCTCCTCGATCTCATCAAAGGACATAATACTTATACCTGTTATTGGTTCTCTACTTCTAACTTATATTCTGTGAATATCTCAAAAGGTTCGGACTTGTGTTTCAACAGGAACATATGTCTGAATCAGAAGAGATCATCAGAGAATTTAATGAAGTACAAAGAACCGGTCTTGGCATGTGTAGACAGGGGACCTACATACATCAACATGTATCATCCCAAGAGTTTACTAACTCTTTCTCTGTTTCCAGTAAACTGAGCTATGGTCATCTTATCTTTGTGACATGACTGGCAAGTTTCACAAGAGGTAAATTCAAACTGATTTAAATATGCATCTACATGTAACTTCAGCCAGTCGGGTCGCATTGATATGACCTAGTCTACAATGCCTCAAGAAGGATTCGTTCATTTCTGAACTCTTCCTCTTGTGTGTGTTCCATATACTAAGAACTGCAGTTTGATTTAGAACATCAATGCTTTTAGATAACGTGCCTGAACCGATCAACTTTTGATATAGGAAATGTTCAAAACATTATCCAACAATACAAAATTTTATCATTTCTTTGCTGATAAAGAGACTGATATGATTTTGTATATCCGGTTCGGTATCTAACAACATTCGTTCAGAATCAATGTATTGGTAATACAGGGTGACAGTGACCAACAGACTTGGCTGCAACACTTGCCCCGTTTTCTGTCTCATGAAACTTATCACCCGTTCTCAGTCCTCTACCTTTCTGTAGCCCTATGTAACAGATTACATATTTGGGATCCTGATCCGGTATCACATACCCAGGACGTAGAGGATACTGAGAAACAGTTCTGTATAATGAACACACCCGAAGATGATGCATCAGCATGCACTCTCTTCGTTTGGGCGGCACGGGAAATCTGGTATTCCCCAATTTCCTGCTCTGTCTTATAACAATTATAAGTTGGAGCGGGACCAACGTTCCCCAGCTCATTACAACAAGCGGGTTCGGTCAATAATCCGTATTATTATCTTGATTAAGGCGTGATATGGTCGCTACCTGGAGAGAGAGAGAAGAAAACACTCAGCGTGCGCTCTTGCAAGAATAGATTGGTTATTATTTTATCTAATCAGGATGGCTCCCACTGTTTTTATCAAATCTTGCTTTAAACCCTAAAAGGAAAGACTAGCCGGGATTAATTACACACTATAAGTTCGCCAATCTTTCAGCCAGGCCAGTGTCGGTACTTTGAGGGAGGTCCCCCGTGCTTTCGCACGAACCTAATTAATGTAAACCTCGTTTTCCCAGAGGCGTAACCCCGTTGACACCTTTCTAGACACCTACTTGATCGGCTAATTATAATATGTAAAACTCTCCCAGGAGTAACTCTTACTCGCAGTGGGTATCGGGATCCAACTATCTCATAGAAGGTATGCAATCTCATTGCAAATTTCAACACTTGAAATTCCCGATAATATTTTGCCCCTAACATGCTATGACCTTGACGAAAGCCAACAAACCATAGCCCGCTAGTCAAGTTCAACCCGTACATTTCTTGATTGAATTAAACCCACCCGCACGACCTTTGACGAAAGCCAACAAAGCCGCACGACTACCCTAATCCAATCGCATCGTATGCTGGCAGATAAGCAGCATATAGCTACCGCACACTGCACCTTGACGAAAGCCAACAAATGCAGCACGAATACTATATACAACTTATCTGAAATGACGGAGGGATACGACAGGTTTTTCTGAAAACCTATTGCGTAATGAACTTGATATCGTTGTAGGATCAAATGATTTTGAAATGGAGTGCTTTTGAGGCTTTTCTAGTTTTGCTAAAGGAGTCACTCCCGGTGAAGGGATCGTCGGTCCTTTCCTCATCGAATGAGGTGCGGGATATATCTTATATATCACTGTGCAAAGCAAAAACTCTTAAAAGCAATCAAAAGACAAACCGAGTGTGTAGCATCTGCCAGTTATTGCTAAAGGAGTCACTCCCGGTGAAGGGATCTCGGTCCTTTCCTCATCGAATAAGGTGCAGGATATATCACATATACCTCTGTGCAAAGCAAGAACTGTAGCTACCTGTTTTAATTTTGAAATTCGATTCTACAACATCTTAGGTTTCTTTTATTTCATTAATCACATTAATGAAGTCCCATCATTTAAATCACCTAAACATCACAGATAAATACGACGTACACTTATGCCATCCGCATTCGCCTCGATGTCCCCTCGTGCACCGTTAGGTTAGGTAACTAACGGCAGAGCGGGGCAGGGCTAGCGCGGGTGTAAAACATAAGTAACGCCTATATAATATATCATATATACTATATACTGTATCTATCACAGAACATCACATGATCACATCACAGATGTCGCAGCAGAAGAATTATATGAAATATTGGATATACTAGGACGTCCGTGTTTTCAATACGAGCCAGTATAAAACACGGATTCCACGGTCGTGATGAATAGCCAAACCCACACCCCTAGACCCCTACGAGAGCGGCAAGCAACCCTACCAATTCTGGAGTTAGGAGACCCGGACTCGACTCCTCGAGTTGGTCTCCCTCTGGACTCCAGAACCCGGTTACTTGTGCTCCCCTCCTTGGGTCTATCCTAGTGCGGAAAAGTAAATAATATACAAAGGGTGACATCTTCCGCAACCTGGAAGTGCCCCAATAAAACAATATTACATACAAGTTTTTACATGAATGAAAATGAAAAAACACTCATCTCACATAAAACCCCCCGGCTATTCAAACACGACGATCCAATATAACATATCCAGCAACACATAACATCACATGTCATCAACGTAAGTAAATATTCGCATCCCAATTGTCGTTGACATATAGCAACGAAACCGGCGATATCACATATCACACTTACGGTCACAGAAAAGAAAGTGTAAAACTACAACAGTTGGAATCCGCAACCACCTCAGACATCGCATGCCTGACCAAATGAATTCCTTACACATCGCATGCCTAACAATTATAAACCCCGCATTTTAGTCTCAAAATCGAAAACACTTTTCAATATCAAGTCGGGCAATTCAACAAGATTCCCGACATCCTGATCGAATGCTCGTCGCAAACTTTAGTAGGCGGCTGCACCCCGGATACCGTCGACGAAGTGCACCAAGGCGGAACACCGCTACCGCGAGCACCCGGACGGATGCTTTCGGCGACGGGGTTCTCCTACAGTCACTTGGTCGGGGCTATGGAGTGAGGCTGTCTATTAAGTTTACCTGGCGAGTATCCGCGTACGCTATGTGATTGCGACGGACTTTTGATCACATCAAAATTCCGTGGCAACCGATCAAGTGAGACTAAACTGCTATGTTTATAACATTCAATCAGTTATCTCATAACTTATTGTGAATTCCAATTATTGTATCCCATTCCAGATAAATAGAAAATGTTAAACTTTTCGATCGAACAGTCAAACACCCAAGTTTTCCCGATATAGATCAACACATGAAATAAGTCTAACAACATTCAGTTCGTGCCTCAGTACCAACGGTCCAGCCGTAGAAGGGTCAAGCCAACGCCTCACATGTGGCACGCCGTACTGCCCCAAACCCGAAGGTTCAAAGGGCAGTTCAAGACGGTCACATAATCGAGTTAAGGTTTGTTGTCTTCTAGAGGGACCATCGCGTTACTTGCACTACTTAGAACGTCTTTAAACCATGGAAAGATCCAACACTTGGAAATTTCCCGACAGGGGAAAAATTGGATATTTATATCCGGTCGAACCTTTTAACATATTCAAAAATTATCCGGAAAGCCAAATAGACAAAGTCTGATACTCCGATCGAAACACCGAATCCCCAAAACAACCCCAGAAAATTCAACTCTTCAATAAATATTAAAAATTCCCAGAAAACTCAACACCTGAATACATGAATTACTGTGCAAAAATTAAACAGTGATAACATATATTGGCCGCGGAACCGCCGCAGAAGCCAAGCTTCTGCCGCGGTTCCGCCGCACTGTAGCAGCTTCACTTGAAAAATTTTGCATCGTAATTCTTAGTTTTCCCTGCTGAATTTTTTAGCAATTTTTAATTTGGAAAAATCCACGTTTTCAGAAAAAGTCCAGAGAGCGTGGAAAAATGGGGTTTCGGGTTCGATCGGACTTCAAACTCCGTCAAGACTTCGCCTAAGGCTCTAGCTAGGCTTTGATACCACTTTAGGGTTCCTAGGCACACTAATGAAGTCTCACAAGGCATCAACCATGCCCGTTTCAAAAATTACGGGTGCCTACAAACCCTAACACGGATCGTTGACTAGAGATTAGGCGATAAAATGCAACTAGTTAACACTTAACTACAAGAATACGGAAATAAAACCTTTGTAGATCTGGTTCTCCACCTCCATAGCTCCATGATGAAGTCCCTCCGCTGTCCAAATCGGATCCCGGACTCTATCGTCGGCTTCGTCGGAGAAAAGGACGGGCTAGGTCGTCGATGTCGATGCCGAAGATGATCTACGTCGAGGCATCACTAGATCAAGCTCCCACTTCACCAAGTCATAAAACTTATGAAGAAAACACCCTATACTACTTAGCAAGAGGTAGAGGATGAAGAAATAGGAAGTGGGTAGACTTTAGAATTGGATTTCTCACTCTATTTCATCAATCACCATTGATGGTCCAAGGTTTCTTCATGTTGAAGATGAAGAAGAAGAAGAAGAAAATGTTATGATAAGTATTATGTAAAATGAAAATAATAATAATACTTATCATCTACCAACCATGGTCAAGTGTAGAGACTAAACTAGGGTTAATGGGAATGGTTAGGGTTAAGCATGAGACAAAAATGGTCACTTAGGTCAAAGCTTCATGAAGCTTCAACTAGAATACAAAACAAGCCACCATTTTCTTTTCATGCCTTTCATTTTCCAAAAATCAATAGATAAATAAATAAGTGAATAAAACATAACCCTAACCATTAACATGTAACCATGGTTTGATCTTTACACAAAAACCCTAGCAAACATGTATCATCAAACATGATACAATCAAGTGCACAAATGTATATCACATATACAATGTGCACATCCGAGTGAGAATATCCATTTAAAGTGAACCGATACTAGTTAATGCAAAGTAATATATCAAATATATAATTATTCATTAAATCATTAAATCAACACTTGATTTAATGATCCGGTCATATCGCATATAACCGACTAATATCTACAGTAACAACTTATCGAATCAACACTTGATCCGATAACCCGGCTATATCGCATATAACCGATCAATGTCACAAATCGCGAGAATCGAATATAGTATCACATACTGGTATCATTCTCGGTCCCGCACATATCTCATATGCGCTCCTATTTCGTTTCGCTTGAGCCAGGAAACCTCTGTGTAGGACTCTAAAGACTCGTCAATACGCCGGCAGCAGATGATGATCATATCAAACACCCACAAGCCGCAAGCGGTCTGCTAAACGTAACGGCCACCCGGGTATTGAGCGATCAGAAGATCGACGAGCAAGCCCGCTCACACTCCAGTGAATCCAACCAGCAACACTACCGTACAGTCCGGTCTGATCGTCTGATATGTCGCATATCTCGCCTAGGGGTGGTAAACGTCAGACCCCAATAGCTCGATAAGTCGTGTCGATATGAGGTCTATAACAATTCGAGAAACTACTGGTAACACTTACCAGTAAATCTCAGCAACCCTGGCCAGGGATTTCCTGTTATAGCCAATCGAACACAGCGCAACATCAACTCCCTATACCGGGAGAGACGAATCCCCTCCTATCGCTCATTGCCTCCATATGACTCGGGACTGTACCCAAAAACCACCGTTTTGCACGCCCTCTTGGACGTGGTAAGATGGAAATCAACGAACAGTGGGAACCACACAAGACTCTATGACGATCTCGGGTCAACAGACTACTTTGTACCAGTGTCACCAGAAAACTGCCATCTGACGTAAGGTATAATACCATCTGGGAGTTCTCGGCGAGTCCGTCCAGTGTACCCAGTCTCTACTGAGCACCCGTATATCATCTCGGATGTCAAACACCAATGGATATGGGATCATCCATCGCCCATCTGTATGGGTCGAGAAGGTATACGCTAGTCTACTCTGGTATATCGATGCCCCGTCTCGATACACCCACGACTAGGGACTTTGAAGGATGTACTTATAGACTACCATGTCCCCACTAGTATGATCCGCATCATAGTCCAGGTAGTCAAGTACACATCCTAAGGGCTTTACCAACGTGTAATAGAGAGACAATCTGTGTACACGTTAAGGTAAAGAGCAACCAGATAGCATACTATCATGTCGAGCAAGAAAGTCCTCCCTATATATGTCCCAGCATCCACTACAATATACATCCAATGTACAGTAATGGCCTCTAGGGCATACATATAACTAACAGCCGGGAACATGCTAGTTGGTCTTATACCTGACGTCAGATAGCAGTTCCCTGGTGACATGTGTACAGGTTAGTTCATCGTCCTGGGGATCGTCATTTGTCTCGTGTGAGTTCTTACTGTGCTTTGATTACTACCCTACCACGGCTTAAAGGAGTCGTGCAAACAGGTTTTAGTTGGGTACAGTCCCGAGCCACATGGAGGCAGTGAGCGGATCTTCAGGGGTTCGTCTCTCCCGGTATTTGGGGTGAGGTCGCGCTGTGTCTAGGAGAGCCATTACACGAAGTCCTTGGCCAAGGCAGGAGATTTACTGGTAGGTATTCCAGTAGTATCTCAGGGTGTTCTGGGCTACACTCCGACACGACTTGTACCGCTTTTGGGGGTCTGACTTTTACCAACCCCCTAGGCCCGACATGCGATGCTCATAGACGAACGGACCGGACTGTACGGATATTGTCACTGACAGGCTCAGTAGGGTGTCAGGATGAGTTTGCTCATCGACGTCCCTTTTGGTCAATAGCTGGTGGCCCGTCACGTATGGCTAATACCTCTGACGTGCTAGTGGTTAAATCCACAGTCATAGTATTGACGAGTCTTTAGAGTCCACCATACTTACAGTTACTCAAGTTTCGGGCGAAACGTTGTAGAGGCCGTATGGAGATATGGCAGGGTTCGATCAGATACGTGCGGTATTGCACGGATCAGAATCGGACGGATAATACTAGCCGGCTTTGGTTTAAGCCGGATTCTAGTATAGTACAGTGTAGATTTTGTCTCATTGCATTTGTATCCGGTCGGAATACAGATGCGGGTGTGTATGCACAGTATCGGGGTTTTCCTGTAATTTATTACGGGACCAGTTTTCTGGAGTTGCCAGTTTGCATTCCGTTCCGGCCGGTTTTCCTTTGTTCTTTCCCGGCCGGACTTTTCCGATGGAGGGACTAATTTGCAATTGTGCAAATTAGTATTTGTGGAGGGGGTCCTTTGTAATTGTGTGGCATCATGATGAGATTCCTTTTGTATCAACCTTTTGCATTAATGGTGATTAGAGTTGATTAGATTTGGAGGGGACATGTTTATTTTTATGTGTGAAATAAGTTTCTTCATGTTAATTTCGTGGGCCCCCTTTGAGTGTGCTGGAGGATATATTTGGATAGTGGATTAATTTCCTAAGATAAGGATGAGCTAAAATGGGTGTGCTGGGGGCTGATTTTGTTCAGAGAGAGATTGTTTTTTCTAAGCCAAAAAAAATCACCACTTGCCTTTTTGACAGAGCACAAATTTGATCATGGCCGAGCTCAATGTATAGCATGCTCCATTATTTTTCCAGCAAGATCCAATGAAAAATTCGTGTGCTCAAATTCCTCCATCATGGCAACTATACTAAACCCCAAAGAGACAACTATTCTACACCTGCCTACAGCAAATCTTGGACGCGTCGGCTAGCCAACTTCGCGCCCGAGTTGCCTCGGTATGGAGGCGGGAGCCCGTAAAAGAATCTGGCTACGTGGTGCCCTTCCGGAGAGGAGGCGACCACCGGAGTTTCCGCAGGAGATCGGGACAACGACGAGAAGACCGGAGGACTCGGATCACTCGGTATATCTCTTCCCTATCTTGTAGTTAGCTAGAACTAGTTTAATGGCCCGATCCGGGTGTATAGTGCGCGGTGGTGCCGGTTTGCTAAGTTCGCAAAATTAAAGTTTATCACCCTTCCGCATTCCGGCGTCGGATTGACGGCTGGGGCGCCGCCGCGGACTTACAGTGGTATCAGAGCCTCGCCATTAACTTAGTCTCGCTTTGCCTAATGTGTTTTACATTTCCGATCGAACAAAATCCCGAAACCGCGTTTTCAAGCACTATCAGTTTCTGTCGAAATTTTTTGGAGTCCAAAAATTTTTCAGGTTGCCTCAGAATGATGTGCAGGGAGTTTTAAGAACACTGGAAAAATTTGATGACACGATCCCTCCGTACGACCGCGGAACCGCGGCCATAACCCCTCTTTGGCCGCGGTTCCGCCGCAGGAATGTGGGTTCATGTTATCATTTCTTTGCAGTGGGCTTGTGGGCTGAAAATAAGGGTTTTGGAATAATAACATTGGGCTCAGAATTTCTTGATCTGCTACAGTATTGCTTGGGGGCCCACTTGTTAATTTTTGATCGATCGGATATTTTAAACACATTATTTTCACAGTATTTACATTATATCTGCGACCGTGAATGTCGCTTGATCGGTAAATCCAGTCTGACTGCTATAGCCCGGTTAGACGGATTTGCGAACGCGACTTTCACGTTGATGTTCTGTGTATTGCTGTGATGTTGCGGATCGGTCGTGGGGGATAGCCTGGATGCAATACTAGTACAGTTTTGTTGTATTATGTACATTTGATATTGCGGGGCGAGCGTCCGACATGTGGACTGCCGTCACTGCCTGTTTGTATTATTATTTTGGGGCACGGCCAGGTTGCGGTCGATATACCCGTTGTATGTATATTTTACTTTCTGTACTAGGATTACCGCGCGGAGGGGTGCACGGATAGCCGGGTTCTAGAGGGCAACAAGCCCGCATCTCATGGCATTGAGACGGAGGGGGCTTCACTCTAGGATTGGCGGGCTATTCGCCGTACTCGTAGGGGGTACAGGTTGACCCAGGAGGGGTGCCCAAGTTACCGGATTCCGTGAAGTGCTGGGTGGTCCATTCACGGTGCTGAAGGGGGTGCCTCGCTTCAGGTTTTGGCGGGTAACTTGCCGCGCCCGTAGGGGTCTAGGATTTCATTGCACAGGCTATCCACACGACCAGGGAAACGTCGGATTTCAGTAGTGGCTCTGTGAAACCCGGGGATCCCAGATATCTGTATTGTTCTGTGATGCTGTACATTTCTGTGATGTTGCATTTCTTATCACGCCTTGAGCGAATATAATATATTGGTATATATATTAGTAGATGTTGTATATGTTTTACATCCGCGCTAGTCCAGTCCCCGCTCTGTCGTTAGTTAGCTAACCTAACGGGTAATGACGGGACCCAGTGGCGAATGCGGATGGCATATACGTACATCAGTATATTTTCGTTCTTTGTGGTGTGATCAATTGATGGGACTGCATTGATTCGAATCAATGCAAGTTAAAACAAACATATTCTGATGTTGTTGGAACACTTTTCAAAAAGCTGTTATTGCAAGGACGTTCACTTTTGTTTTGCATCGTGGTATTCATTTGGAATATCCTGCTCCTCAGTCGACGAGGCAAGGGCCGAGATCCCTTCACCGGGAGTGACCCTTTGGACAGAAGTTTGCGTCAGGGCATTAATTTCACTATAGCCGATTACTTTTGCTTTGCATCGTGGTATTCATTTGGAATATCCTGCATCCCATTCTACGGGGAAAGAGCCGAGATCCCTTCACCGGGAGTGACCTCTTTAGTAAAGCTTTTCGTCACTATATTTTCTAAAAAGCTATCAGTTCCTTCAACGATATCAAGTTCATTACGTTAAAGATTTTCGCCAGAAACCATTCGTAGCCCTCCGTCGTTTCATATGGGTAGTCAATAGTATTCAAGCTGTGTTTGTTGGCCAAAGTCAAGGCACAGTGTTTGGTAGCTGTTAGTTATTCATATGCAGCATAGATAGATGCGTTGGTTTGGGGCAGTCGTATAGCCTTGTTGGCTAAAGTCAAGGGCTTGTACGGGTGGGCTCAAATTAACCTGGAGAATGACGGGTAGAACTTGACATGTGACTTATGATTTGTTGGCCAAAGTCAAGGTCATAAGAGCATGGGGTAAAAATCACATCGGGAGTTTCAAAAAGAACTGAAACTTGCCAGATATGCGCATACCTTCTGGAGTGTGATACCGTGAGCGGATTCCGTCACGTTATCATGCGATGATAGTTGGATCCCGATTCCCACTGATGAGTTGGTTTACTCCTCGGGTGACCCCGACTAATTCTTCTTTCAGGTTTGGAGGAGAATTTGAGGTACAGTGGGAGGTTTCCTGATTAGATAAATTGGTAACCATTCTGATCTAGGGTAGAGTGCACGCTGAGTGTTTCTTTTCTCTCTCTCTTTGGCAGCGACCATTGACCCGACCCTAGACTTTGACTCAGTGACCAAGTTGACCGAACCTTCTTAACACAGGCTTTTGGATTGTCAGAGTTGCAAACCTCGTTGCCACTCCTACTTTTACCCTTTTCTCCAGGACACACCGTATTACTACGAACGTCCACTTCCATTGGACAAAACCATCGTATGGTTAGATACGAACTCGAACGAATTTATTCGAGGATGGTTTCCGGTTCTGGAGAAAGCGAATAGGACTATTCAGTTGTCTTTTCCTTCTACCTTCTCTCAGGTTGCGAGTACTCCTTGGTTTAGGGGTAGTACACCTATTATGCAAATTGGATAGTCTTCTTCTAAATCATAGGCAGGTGCCGACCGGTAGGGAATGAAGAAAACCAATTAGCATAACGATGGTGTGCAGAAGGTATTAAGTTCAGACAAAGTAAAGGATTAGTAAGAGGGCAAAGTAAATTGCGACTGCTATTCACGACCAAACCAAGTATTCCTTCGCCAATCCTAAATCACCTTTGTATTTCTCCAGGACACTCCGTATCACTACGAAGATCCACAGTTTATTTGGATACTCCATCGTATGGTTATATACGAACTCGAAAGGAACTTGTTCCAGTTCGGGGATGGATTATGGTTCAGGAGAAATAGGAATAAGGTTTATTCAGGTGTCTTTTATCCTCACCTTTTCTCGCATTGCGAGTGCTCGTAGGATTAGGACAGTACACCCATTATGCTTATTGGATAGTCTTCTTCCAAACCATAGGCTGGTGCCGAACGGTAGGGAAGGAAGAAAACCATTTGGCCTAAGGGGTGTGCAGAAGGTAATGACTAAAGACATATAAAGGGATTTGGAGAGGTGGCAAAGAACTATACGGTTACAGTCGTGAATCTGGAAGAGGCATTACTAGGAATACCGGGATACCCCAACGAAACATTTCAATGTTTCAGTTTCACTGTGTACTGTTAAAAGAAAACTGATTTCCCGATTAGACACTTGCTCCAGGATATGTATTTACCAGGTATGATTCTCACATCTGTATGGTTTTACAGATGATGAGTGGGAGTAGGTTATTGGAAATTGGGTGATCATCCTCATTATATCGGGATTCGTTGTAATCGGTGATATTTGAGGAAATCACCCGGGCTGTTTGCCGGTCGGCAAATATTTGGTTTTGAATATCCGCTGTTATGCACCAATTTCAAATTGATATATCTGTACGTCTATTTTTATAGAGTGAGATATACCTTTTTGAAATTATGTCTGTGACATTTACCTATATCAGTGGATGGTTAGGTAAGGAGTATTAAACAGCGGTGTAATTCTTCTTAAACATAAGTACAGTTTTCAACCTACGACACACAGTGAAAGAGTTGTTAGACTCAGCGGACTTATACAGAGTATTGTATGTTGTCCAGTGTCCATTAGGACAGAGGGGATGGTCCTCATACTATATTCTGTTTACTTTTAACTTCTCTAGTTCTTAGACATGTGTTTCGTAGAAACACAGGGTCTAAGTTTAGAGGAGTTATAGGTATTTGAATAGAGTAGAGAACCAGGTGTAGCAAGTATCGGGATTCTTCAAAGTGATCGAAGATGTAGATACTTGTGTATGGTATTCAGATGATAGTAATGATTAAGGGAACTTGCTTTTCTTACAGGTTACTCATAATTGGAAGTATTCCTAAGTTGAGTAACGCTGATCGGCCTCTTTCCATTTAGTTGACATGCACTGGAGACAGCTGCATGATTTGAATCTGGTTCAATTAAATCAGTGCCTCTGGTTCTATATTGGATATAGAACAGTTCATATCTTAACGATGTTAAGGTACGGGGAGTTGTCCGGCTTATGATTAAAACCAGACACTGGACAACTCAAGGCACGTTTCTCTAATGGCTGTTTGTGGGTTGACCCAGGCTATGACGAGGGTTGACTTTCTACCATCTGGGAGATCAATAGTAATATTGTTCTAGACTCGCCACAGTTTTAACAAAAATGGATTTTTTCAAAAACAGTAGTTGGAGTATGGTAGAACTGGAAGTGATTCCAGAACCGCAAACGATTACTGAAGATTTGATAAGGAACATAAAGATTCAATCTGGTTTGACATTCCATTGGCCACTCCGCAGACAAGGTGGGTAACTTCAGGCACCCGAGAGGTGCTCCGGTAGCCTCAAGGACGGTGACAGGGAAGTTCTTGTTTACCCACACTTGCCATTGCTGTTGTTCCAGGCTGCGAGACCCGGTGGGAGGATGAGTATAGCGTCGTTCTAAACTAGCTTTAGAAGTGCACGTTTATATGACTCTGCCAGAGAGTTGTCGTAGTCTGTGGGAGCAGCGGAAGCATTGGTGGACATCAGGCTTATGTCTATTTATAGACTAAAGCAGATATAGCGGAGATAGATCATCTATTTCTGATGTGACAGTCATAAGTTTGACGTCATCAGAATAGGGGATGGATCTGTTGAGAAGGTAGTAGGGTGTGATATCCGGGTTTTGGATGACATACACAAAGTAGGAAGTGATATTCCTATACTACGATCGGTTATACTTTGGTCGTCACACAGTGGTTTCTCCGCATCGGACTTGGACATTATATCTGACATACTGGTTACTAGATCTATGGTTTTAGATCTAGATTTGGGTGGTTTCCCAATCTGGGTACTTAGACAGCATTCTAAGAGTATTTAGAATGGATGACTCCTGGCACGGTAGTGTACATGTAGGTGATGGAGTCACCCTCTCTAAAGGTGTCTTACAGACTAAAGGGGAGAGGGATGTGCATGATTGGCAGATCACTTGCTCAGGCAATTGAGTCAATCATGAGATGTCAAGTACCACACCAGATGTTGTTCTTGCACTAGATGCAATAAGTTGACATTGATCCAATCCTGGAGAAACAGTCGGAAGCAGTTTTAGAACATAAGTGGATGTTCTAGGGATATGATAACGACAGCCTCATTCGGGAGACAGTTATCATTCCAGGCTTCCAAGGTGACCTGGACGACAAGGAGGTTGTCAGAGTTATAGTTTTCCCTCTAACGAGGGGCAGTATTTTGGACAGGTGATCCAAGGCAATACTGAGGGAGGCATGGCGCAGGATACTGATTAAGTTCAGTTGACGATACAGTCTAAGAAATTTGGATTTGGAGTTCATTTATGAGCTAGGTCCCATCAGACATCCAGAAATTCTAAGACAGGTATTGCTCATTTCGGGAGATGGTTTTCTCCGCGAACTTGAGATATAAAGAGATATAGAAAGAAACATCAAGGCGGATCCACTCACTGAGGCTATTCCTCGAACGCAATAGTTTCGCAAACGAATTTTGTGAGACTGACAAGTAGAGGAGTTGGGTGTTCGGTATCACACGGGCTGTGAGTATGCGACATCGCAATAAATAGCCTTGAGTGCAAGTGGGAGATTGTTGGAGATAGTGCCCTCAGAGTCAATTATTGGATCACAGGCACGTGATTGCAATGATTGAGGGAGGACCTATCCCGGTAGGACAGTCTTACTCGAGATGATAGTATTCTATCTGGTTTACCTTTATCATCGTATACTGCTTTAGGTGACCTGACAGGTCGCTATTACACGTTGGTAGAGCCCCTAGGATTCTTGCTTGACGGCCAGCAGTATGAGGGCGATCATATAAGTGGGAGCTGGTAGTCTATAAGCACATCCTTAAAAGGTCCCTAGTCGTGGGAGTTTCGAGACAGGGCATCGATTCTCCAGAGTAGACTAGTGTATACAGTCGAGACCCCGACGAGGGGCGGTGGCCGGTCTCACAAGCCACTGGTGTCAGTTGGTTCACCTAAGAGGTATACAGGTGCTCATTGGGTTATGAGTACACCGGACAGGACTCGCCGGGAACATGCTAGTTGGTCTTATACCTGACGTCAGATAGCAGTTCCATGGTGACATGTGTACAAGTTAGTTCATCGACCTGGGGATCGTCATTTGTCTCGTGTGAGTTCTCACTGTGCTTTGATTACTACCCTACCACGGCTCAAAGGAGTCGTGGAAACAGGTTTTAGTTGGGTACAGTCCCGAGCCACATGGAGGCAGTGAGCGGATCTTCAGGGGTTCGTCTCTCCCGATATTGGGGGTGAGGTCGCGCTGTGTCTAGGAGAGCCATTACACGAAGTCCTTGGCCAAGGCAGGAGATTTACTGGTAGGTATTCCAGTAGTATCTCAGGGTGTTCTGGGCTACACTCCGACACGACTTGTACCGCTTTTGGGGGTCTGACTTTTACCAACCCCCTAGACCCGACATGCGATGCTCATAGACGAACGGACCGGACTGTACGGATATTGTCACTGACAGGCTCAGTAGGGTGTCAGGATGAGTTCGCTCATCGACGTCCCTTTTGGTCAATAGCTGGTGGCCCGTCACGTATGGCTAATACCTCTGACGTGCTAGTGGTTAAATCCACAGTCATAGTATTGACGAGTCTTTAGAGTCCACCATACTTATAGTTACTCAAGTTTCGGGCGAAACGTTGTAGAGGCCGTATGGAGATATGGCAGGGTTCGATCAGATACGTGCGGTATTGCACGGATCAGAATCGGACGGATAATACTAGCCGGCTTTGGTTTAAGCCGGATTCTAGTATAGTACAGTGTAGATTTTGTCTCATTGCATTTGTATCCGGTCGGAATACAGATGCGGGTGTGTATGCACAGTATCGGGGTTTTCCTGTAATTTATTACGGGACCAGTTTTCTGGAGTTGCCAGTTTGCATTCCGTTCCGGCCGGTTTTCCTTTGTTCTTTCCCGGCCGGACTTTTCCGATGGAGGGACTAATTTGCAATTGTGCAAATTAGTATTTGTGGAGGGGGGTCCTTTGTAATTGTGTGGCATCATGATGAGATTCCTTTTGTATCAACCTTTTGCATTAATGGTGATTAGAGTTGATTAGATTTGGAGGGGACATGTTTATTTTTATGTGCGAAATATGTTTCTTTATGTTAATTTCGTGGGCCCCTTTTGAGTGTGCTGGAGGATATATTTGGATAGTGGATTAATTTCCTAAGATAAGAATGAGCTAAAATGGATGTGCTGGGGGCTGATTTTGTTCAGAGAGAGATTGTTTTTTCTAAGCCAAAAAAAATCACCACTTGCCTTTTTGACAGAGCACAAATTTGATCATGGCCGAGCTCAATGTATAGCATGCTCCATTATTTTTCCAGCAAGATCCAATGAAAAATTCGTGTGCTCAAATTCCTCCATCATGGCAACTATACTAAACCCCAAAGAGACAACTATTCTACACTTGCCTACAGCAAATCTTGGACGCGTCGGCTAGCCAACTTCACGCCCGAGTTGCCTCGGTATGGAGGCGGGAGCCCGTAAAAGAATCCGGCTACGTTGTGCTCTTCCGGCGAGGAGGCGACCACCGGTGTTTCCGCAGGAGATCGGGACAACGACGAGAAGACCGGAGGACTCGGATCACTCGGTATATCTCTTCCCTATCTTGTAGTTAGTTAGGACTAGTTTAATGGCCCGATCCGGGTGTTTAGTGCGCGGTAGTGCCGGTTTGCTAAGTTCGCAAAATTAAAGTTTATCACCGCTTCCGCATTCCGGCGTCGGATTGACGGCCGGGGCGCCGCCGCGGACTTACAATACCGTCGACGAAGTGTACCAAGGCGGAACACCGCTACCGCGAGCACCCGGACGGATGCTTTCGGCGACGGGGTTCTCCTACAGTTACTTGGTCGGGGCTAAGGGATATAGCTGTCTATTAAGTTTATCCTGCGAGTATCCGCGTACGCTACGTGATTGCGACGGACTTTTGATCACATCAAAATTCCGTGGCAACCGATCAAGTGAGACTAAAGTGTTAGATTTATAATATTCTTTCAGTTATCTCATAACTATTTGTGAATTCCAATTATTGTATCCCATTCCAGATAAATAGAAAATGTTAAACTTTCCGATCGAACATTCAAACACCCAAGTTTTCCCGAAACAGCTCAACACATGAAAGAAGTTTAAAAATATTCACTTCATGTCTCAGTACCAACGGTCCAGCCGTAGAAGGGTCAAGCCAACGCCTCACATGTGGCACACCGTACTACCCCAAACCCTAAGGTTCAAAGGGCAGTTCAAGACGGTCACATAATCGAGTTAAGGTTTGTTGTCTTCTAGAGAGACCATCGCGTTACTTGCACTACTTAGAACGTCATTAAACTACGGAAAGATCCAACACTTGGAAATTTCCCGGCAGGGGAAAAAGTGGGTATTTATATCCGGTCAAACTTTTCTAACATATTCAAAAATTATCCGGAAAACACATAGACAAAATTCGACAATCCAATCGAATAATCGAATCCCCAAAACAACCCCAGAAAAACTCAACTGTTGAGTAAAATATAAAAATTTCCAGAAGACTCAGCACTTCCAGACAAGAATTACTGTGCAAGCCACGTGGTCTAACTCACCAAAATGGCCGCGGAACCGCCGCGAAACTCAGGGTGGGGCCGCGGTTCCACGGCGCTTTGGTCGAGTTAGCATCACGTGCTTCACAGTAACTCATAGAATTCCCTGCTGAATTTTTTGGCAATTTTTTATTCACAAAAATCCAAATTTTCAGAAAATTTCCAGAGAGTGGTATTCTTTTAGGGTTTCGGATTCGAACGGATTTCTAACATCGTCTACGCATCGCCTAAGGCTCTAGCTAGGCTCTGATACTACTGTAGGGTTCCTAGGCACACTAAGGAGGTCTCACAAGGTATCAACCATGCCAATTTCAAATTTTACGGTGCCGAGAAACCCTAGACTAGATCGTTAACTAGAATTTTAGGCGATAACTACAACTAGTAAACTGCTTTACTAATAAGTGAACAGGAATACAACCTTTGTAGATCCGGTCCTCCACCTCCATAGCTCCGTGACGGTGTACCCTCGCTGCGATCATCGGATCCCGGACTCTAGTGTCGGCTTCATCGGAGAAATGGGCAGGCTAGGTCGTCGACTTTGATGCCGAAGATGATCTACGTCGAGGCAACACAAGATCAAGCTCCAAATTCACCAAGCCATGAAACTTGTGAAGAAAACACCCTATACTACTTGGCAAGTGGTAGAGGATGAAGAAATAGGAATTGGGTTCACTTTAGAATTGGATTTCTCACTCTTTTTCTCAAGATGCAATTAATGGTAGCAAGCTTTCTTCTTGAAGAAGAAGAAGAAGAAGAAGAAGAAGATGATGATATGATAAGAATTATTGGAAAATAGAAAATAAGGTGATTCTTATCATATCACAACCATGGTTAAGTGTAGAGAATAAACTAGGGTTAGGTTTAATGGTTAGGTTTAGGAAAATAACAAGAATGGTCAAGCTTTCAACACTTCATGAAGTTTCAACAAAACAAAAAAATAAGCCACCATTCTCTTTATCTTTCCAAAATGAAATAAATAAATGAATAAGTGAATCAAATGAAACCTATACCATTAACTAACCATGGTTTAAATCACACACTAACCCAAGTTTGCATGTATCATCAAACATGATACAAACCGGCGCACAAAACTATATCAAATATACAATGTGCACATCAAGTGAGAAAATCCATCTTAAGTGAACTATTACTAAATAATGTAAAGTAATATATCAAATATATAATTATACGTTAAATCATTAAATCAACACTTGATTTAACGATCCGGTCATATCGCATATAACCGACTAATATCAAGTGTATCAATGTATCGAATCAACACTTGATTCGGTAACCCGGCTATATCACATATAACCGACCAATGATACAAATCGCGAGAATAGAATACAGTATCACATACTGGTATAATTCTCGGTCCCGCACATACCTCATATGCGCTCCTATTTCGTTTCGCTTGAGCCAGGAAACCTCTGTGTAGGACTCTAAAGACTCGTCAATACGCCGGCAGCAGGTGATGATGATATCAATCACCCACAAGCCGCAAGCGGTCTGCTAAACGTAACGGCCACCCGGGTATTGAGCGATCAGAAGATCGACGAGCAAGCCCGCTCACACTCCTGTGAATCCAACTAGTAACACTTACCGTACAGTCCGGTCTGATCGTCTGATATGTCGCATATCTCGCCTAGGGGTGGTAAACGTCAGACCCCAATAACTCGATAAGTCGTGTCGATATGAGGTCTATAACAATTCGAGAAACTACTGGTAACACTTACTAGTAATTCTCAGCAACCCTGGCCAGGGATTTCCGGTTATAGCCAATCGAACACAGTGCAAAATCAACTCCCTATACCGGGGGAGGCGAATCCCCTCCTATCGCTCATTGCTTCCATGTGATTCGGAACTGTACCCAAAAACCACCGTTTTGCACACCCTCTTGGACGTGGTAAGGTGGAAATCAAAGCACAGTGGGGATCACACAAGACTCTATGACGATCTCGGGTCTACAGACTGACCTGTACCAGTGTTACCAGAGAACTGCCATCTGACGTAAGGTATAATACCATCTGGGAGTTCTCGGCGAGTCCGTCCAGTGTACCCAGTCTCCACTGAGCACCCGTATATCATCTCCGATGTCAAACACCAATGGATATGGGATCATCCATCGTCCATCTGTATGGGTCGAGAAGGTATACGCTAGTCTACTCTGGTATATCGATGCCCCGTCTCTGATACACCCACGACTAGGGACCTTGAAGGATGTACTTATGGACTACCATATCCCCACTAGTATGATCCGCATCATAGTCCAGGTAGTCAAGTACACATCCTAAGGGCTTTACCAACATGTAACAGAGAGACAATCAGTATACACGTTAAGATAAAGAGCAACCGGATAGCATACTATCATGTCGAGCAAGAAAGTCCTCCCTATATATGTCCCAGCATCCACTACAATATACATCCTATATACAGTAATGGCCTCTAGGGCATACATATAACTAATAATCTCCCACTTGCACTAGGGCCATCTGTAGCAGTGGTTGTAGTATCTCATACTCAACCATCCCATAAAAGTCTCTCTCTGTGAATAGGCCTTCGTGAGTGGATCCGCCGTGTTATCCTCTGAGTCTACTCTCCTAACCTTGATCATCTTGGAGATCAGCCATCTCCATGATCAGGTGACACTGCCTTAGATTATGTCTGGATCACTAATGAGACGGGCGTTCCTTGGCATAAGCCACAACTCCATTGTCACACAATGGGAGGAACTAAGTTCATCTCATGAACTGATATACACCCAGACAGCCACTTTGGTAGCATCTTAAGTAGCGATGTATCCTGCCTTTATCGTCTAGTAAGCCACGGTATCTAGCTTGGAACTCTTCCAACATACCGTCCCTTTACTGAGGGTAAAGACAATGCCTGTGACTGACATTCAGTCGTCTTTATCACCCTGGAACCTTTCCAGTGATTCTCCCAGGATCGATTGATACCATCTCAATACAACTAGTGAGAATCCTAACATCCAATTAGATCTATCTCATAGGTCCAAAACCCAGGATTTAGGAGGTATTACTGTGATCCTATATGGAGAATCTTTGTGATAAGCGGAGACTGACCGAGCGTAGCATAGGAAACTCCTTCCCTATCAAGAGTATGTCATCCACGTACTATACGAGGATCATCACCATACTCCCTACTACTCTTTTATATATACAAGGTTCATCTACCATTTTGATGATGTCAAACTCTTTGACTAACACATCAAAACAGACGTTCCAACTCCGCAATGCCTGCTTTATTACATAAAACATCTTGCACATGTTTCCACTGCTCCTACTGTCTACGAAGCCCTCTGGCTGTGTACTTATAGACGCTTTCTTCCAAATCATCATTTTAGAAAAACAGTTAAGACACCCAACCGCCAGATATCGTAGTTATGGTATGTAGCCGTGGCAAGTAGGATCTGGATGGACTTAAGCATAGCTACTTAGAAAAGGTTTCAACAAAATCCATACCTGGTCAATGATGCAAACCTTTAATAAGTCTAGCTTTGAAAGTCTCAACTTTTCCAAGTACACCAAGTAATCTTCTCAAGATATACTTGCTCCTGATGGGGATTTAACCCTTCAGATATAGCAACCAAATTCCATACTTTGTTGGTGTACAAGGATTCCATCTCTGATCGCTAAGCATCCAGCCATTCTTACAGAGTCCCACTCCTGATGGCCAGCTCGAAACTAGTTGGGTCATCATCTCATGATGCAATCCTCGCTCCCACTGTCATAGAGAAACCGAAGTAACTCTCAGGTGGGTGAGGAACCCTACTAGATCGGCGGAGAGGCTGAGGTTCGTTGGTTTCTATTGAATCCTTCGGTTCTACCAAATCATCAGCTGCAGTTTGTATAGCTGGAACATTTCCAGTTCTACATAACAAACCTTGCCTCGAGCTTGTCCGGGTTTTGCTTTTAGACATAGTCCGGACAACCCCAAATCTTAACTAACTTAAGAGATGGACTCTTCCCTTACCATATCTCATATGGAGTGGTAGGCAACTGATTTGATTGGAACCCTATTCAATAGGTATGCAGCTTCTCAAGTGCATAACCCCCAAAAGGAAATAGGTAACTCAGTAATACTCATCATAGAGCACACCATATCCAATATGGTGCGATTGCTCTGCCCCGATACACCGTTGTGCTGTGGTGTATACGGAGGAGTAACACTGAGAGAGAATCTCATTCTCCTTTAGAATAGTCCAAAACTTCCATGCACAAGTATTCTTCTCCCTGATCTTATCATAGGACATAATACTTATACCCGTATTGGTTCTCTACTTCTAACTTATATTCTGTGAATATCTCAAAAGGTTCAGACTTATGTCAACAGGAACATATGTCTGAATCTTGAGAGATTATCAGAGAATGTAATGAAGTACAAAGAACCGGTCTTGGCATGTGTAGACAGGGGACCTTACATACATCAACATGTATCATCCCAAGAGATCACTTACTCTTTCTCTGTTTCCAATAAACAGAGCTATGGTCATCTAATCTTTGCGACATGACTGGCAAGTTTCACAAGATGTAAATTCAAACTAATTTAAATATGCATCTAAATGTAATTTAGCTAGTTGGGTCATATTGATATGACCTAGTCTACAATGCCTCAAGAAGGATCCGTTCATTTCTGAACTATTTCTCTTGTGTGTGTTCTGTATACTAAGAACTGTAGTTTGATTCAGAACGTCAATGCTTTTAGATAACGTGCCTGAACCGATCAACTTTTGATATAGGAAATGTTCAAAACATTATCCAACAATACAAAATTTTATCATTTCTTTACCAATAAAGAGACTGATATGATTTTGTATATCAGGTTCGGTATCTAATAACATTCGTTCAGAATCAATGTATTTGTAATACAGGGTGACAGTGACCAACAGACTTGGCTGCAACACTTGCCCCGTTTTCTTCCTCATGAAACTTATCACCCGTTCTCAGTTCTCTATCTTTCTGTAGCCCTATGTAACATATTACATATCTGGGATCCTGATCCGGTATCAAATACCCAGGACGTAGAGGATACAGAGAAACAGTTCTTTGTAATGAACACACCCGAAGGAGATGCATCTCATGCACTTTCTTCATTTGGGCGGCATGGGAATCCTGGTATTCCCCAATTTCCCGCTCTGTCTTATAACAATTATAAGTTGGAGCGGGACCAACGTTCCCCAGCTCAGTATAACAAGCGGGTTCGGTCAATACATCCGTATTATTATCTTGATTAAGGCGTGAAACGGTCGCTACCTAGAGAGAGAGAGAAGAAAACACTCAGCGTATTCTTTTGCAAGATCAGATTGGTTATTATTTTATCTAATCAGGATGGCTCCCACTGTTTTATCAAATCTTCCTTCAAACCTTAAAAGGAAAGACTAGCCGGGATTAATTACACGCTACAAGTTCGCCAATCTTTCAGCCAGGCCAGTGTCGGTACTTTGAGGGAGGTCCCCCGTGCTTTCGCACGAACCTAATTAATGTAAACCTCGTTTTCCGAGAGGCGTAACCCCGTTGACACCTTTCTAGACACCTACTTGATCGGCTAGTTGCAATGTGTAAAACTCTCCCAGGAGTAACAATTACTCACAGCGGGTATCGGGTTCCAACTATCTCATAGAAGGTATGCAATCTCATTGCAAATTTCAACAGTTGAAATTCCTGATAATATTTTGCCCCTAACGTGCTATGACCTTGACGAAAGCCAACAAACCATAGCCCGCTAGTGAAGTTCAACCCGTCATTTCTTGATTGAATTAAACCCACCCGCACGACCCTTGACGAAAGCCAACAAAGCCGCACGACTACCCTAATCCAATCGCATCGTATGCAACAGATAAGCAGCATATAGCTACCGCACACTGCACCTTGACGAAAGCCAACAAATGCAGCACGAATACTATATACAACTTATCTGAAATGACGGAGGGCTACGACAGGTTTTTCTGAAATCCTATTGCGTAATGAACTTGATATCGTTGTAGGATCGAATGAATTTTGAAATGGAGTGTTTTTAAGGCTTTTCTAGTTTTGCTAAAGGAGTCACTCCCGGTGAAGGGATCGTCGGTCCTTTCCTCGTCGAATGAGGTGCGGGATATATCATATATATCACCGTGCAAAGCAGAACTCTTAAAAGCAATCAAAAGACAAACCGAGTGTGTAGCATCTGCCGGTTATTGCTAAAGGAGTCACTCCCGGTGAAGGGATCTCAGTCCTTTCCTTATCGAATAAGGTGCAGAATATATCATATATACCGCTGTGCAAAGCAAGAACTGTAGCTACCTGTTTTATTTTGAAATTCGATTCCACAACATCTTAGGTTTCTTTTCTTTCATTGATCACATTAATGAAGTCCCATCACTTAAAGTACCTAAACATCACAGATAAATATGACGTACACTTATGCCATCCGTGTTCGCTTCGATGTCCCCTCATGCACCGTTAGGTTAGGTAACTAACGGCAGAGCAGGGCAGGGCTAGCGCGGGTGTAAAACATAAGTAACGTCTATATAATATATCAAATATACTATATACAGTATTTATCACAGAACATCAAATGATCACATCACAGATATCGCAGCAGAAGAATCATATGAAATATTGGATATACTAGGACGTCCGTATTTTCAATACGAGCCAGTATAAAACACGGATTCCACGGTCGCGATGAATAGCCAAACCCACACCCCTAGACCCCTACGAGAGCGGCAAGCAACCCTACCAATATTAGAGTTAGGAGACCCGGACTCGACTCCTCGAGTTGGTCTCCCACTGGACTCTAGAACCCGGTTACTTGTGCTCCCCTCCTTGGGTCTATCCTAGTGCGGAAAAGAAAATAATATACAACAACGGTGACAACTTCCGCAACCTGGAAGTGCCCCAATAAAATAATATTACATACAAGTTTTTTACATGAATGAAAATGAAAAACACTCATCTCACATAAAAAAAACCCCGGCTATTCAAACACGACGATCCAATATAACATATCCAGCAACACATAACATCACATGCCATCAACGTAAGTAAACATGCGTATCCCAATTGTCGTTGATATATAGCAACGAAACCGGCGATATCACATATTACACTTACGGTCACAGAAAAGAAAGTGTAAAACTACAACAGTTGGAATTCGCAAACACTTTAGATATCGCATGCCTAATCAAATGAATTCCTTAGACATCACATGCCTAACAATTATAAACCCCGCATTTTAGTCTCATTATCGAAAACTCTTTTCAATATCAAGTCGGGCAATTCAACAAGATTCCCGATAACCTGATCGAATGCTCGTCGCAAACTTTAGTAGGCGGCCGCACCCCCGATACCGTCGACGAAGTGTACCAAGGTGGAACACCGCTACCGCGAGCACCCGGACGGATGCTTTCAGTGACGGGGTTCTCCTACAGTCACTTGGTCGGGGCTAAGGGGTGTAGCTGTCTATTAAGTTTATCCGGCGAGTATCCGCGTACGCTACGTGATTGCGACGGACTTTTGATCACATCAAAATTCCGTGGCAACCGATCAAGTGAGACTAAAGTGCTAGAATTATAATATTCATTCAGTTATCTCATAACTATTTGTGAATTCCAATTATTGTATCCCATTCCAGATAAATAGAAAATGTTAAACTTTCCGATCGAACATTCAAACACCCAAGTTTTCCCGAAACAGCTCAACACATGAAACAAGTTTAAAAACATTCACTTCATGCCTCAGTACCAACGGTCCAGCCGTAGAAGGGTCAAGCCAACGCCTCACATGTGGCACACCGTACTACCCCAAACCCTAAGGTTCAAAGGGCGGTTCAAGACGGTCACATAATCGAGTTAAGATTTGTTGTCTTCTAGAGGGACCATCGCGTTACTTGCACTACTTAGAATGTCATTAAACTACGGAAAGATCCAACACTTGGAAATTTCCCGGCAGGGGAAAAAGTGGGTAATTATATCCGGTCGAACTTTTTTAACATATTCAAAAATTATCAGGAAAACACATAGACAAAATTAGACAATCCGATCGAATAATCGAATCCCCAAAACAACCCCAGAAAAACTCAACTGCTGAGTAAAATATAAAAATTTCCAGAAGACTCAGCACTTCCAGACTAGAATTACTGTGCAAGCCACGTGGTCTAACTCACCAAAATGGCCGCGGAACCGCCGCGAAACTCAGGGTGGGGCCGCGGTTCCACGGCGCTTTGGTCGAGTTAGCATCACGTGCTTCACAGTAACTCATAGAATTTCCTGCTGAATTTTTTGGCAATTTTTAATTCACAAAAATCCAAATTTTCAGAAAATTTCCAGAGAGTGGTATTCTTTTAGGGTTTCGGATTCGAACGGATTTCGAACATCGTCTACGCATCGCCTAAGGCTCTAGCTAGGCTCTGATACCACTGTAGTGTTCTTAGGCACACTAAGGAGGTCTCACAAGGCATCAACCATGCCAATTTCAAATTTTACGGTGCCGAGAAACCCTAGACTAGATCGTTAACTAGAATTTTAGGCGATAACTACAACTAGTAAACTGCTTTACTAATAAGTGAACGGGAATACAACCTTTGTAGATCCGGTCCTCCACCTCCATAGCTCCGTGACGGTGTACCCTCGCTGCGATCATCGGATCCGGACTCTAGCGTCGGCTTCATCGGAGAAATGGCCGGGCTAGGTCGTCGACTTTGATGCCGAAGATGATCTACGTCGAGGCAACACAAGATCAAGCTCCAACTTCACCAAGCCATGAAATTTGTGAAGAAAACACCCTATACTACTTGGCAAGTGGTAGAGGATGAAGAAATAGGAAGTGGGTTCACTTTAGAATTGGATTTCTCACTCTTTTTCTCAAGATTCCATTAATGGTAGCAAGCTTTCTTCTTGAAGAAGAAGAAGAAGATGATGATGATGATATGATAAGAATTATTGGAAAATAGAAAATAAGGCGATTCTTATCATATCACAACCATGGTTAAGTGTAGAGAATAAATTAGGGTTAGGTTTAATGGTTAGGTTTAGGAAAATAACAAGAATGGTCAAGCTTTCAACGCTTCATGAAGTTTCAACAAAACAACAAAATAAGCCACCATTCTCTTTATCTTTCCAAAATGAAATAAATAAATGAATAAGTGAATCAAATGAAACCTATACCATTAACTAACCATGGTTTAAATCACACACTAACCCAAGTTTGCATGTATCATCAAACATGATACAAACTGGTGCACAAAACTGTATCAAATATACAATGTGCACATCAAGTGAGAAAATCCATCTTAAGTGAACTATTACTAGTTAATGTAAAGTAATATATCAAATATATAATTATACGTTAAATCATTAAATCAACACTTGATTTAACGATCCGGTCATATCGCATATAACCGACTAATATCAAGTGTATCAATGTATCGAATCAACACTTGATTCGGTAACCCGGCTATATCACATATAACCGACCAATGATACAAATCGCGAGAATAGAATACAGTATCACATACTGGTATAATTCTCGGTCCCGCACATATCTCATATGCGCTCCTATTTCATTTCGCTTAAGCCAGGAAACCTCTGTGTAGGACTCTAAAGACTCGTCAATACGCCGGCAGCAGGTGATGATCATATCAATCACCCACAAGCCGCAAGCGGTCTGCTAAACGTAACAGCCACCCGGGTATTGAGCGATCAGAAGATCGACTAGCAAGCCCGCTCACACTCCTGTGAATCCAACCAGTAACACTTACCGTACAGTCCGGTCTGATCGTCTGATATGTCGCATATCTCGCCTAGGGGTGGTAAACGTCAGACCCCAATAACTCGATAAGTCGTGTCGATATGAGGTCTATAACAGTTCGAGAAACTACTGGTAACACTTACCAGTAATTCTCAGCAACCCAGGTCAGGGATTTCCGGTTATAGCCAATCGAACACAGTGCAACATCAACTCCCTATACCGGGAGAGACGAATCCCCTCCTATCGCTCATTGCCTCCATGTGATTCAGGACTGTACCCAAAAACCACCATTTTGCACGCCCTCTTGGACGTGGTAAGGTGGAAATAAAAGCACAGTGGGAATCATATAAGACTCTATGACGATCTCGGGTCTACAGACTAATCTGAACCAGTGTCACCAGAGAACTGCCATCTGACGTAAGGTATAATACCATCTGGGAGTTCTCGACGAGTCCGTCCAGTGTACCCAGTCTCCACTGAGCACCCGTATATCATCTCCGATGTCAAACACCAATGGATATGGGATCATCCATCGCCCATCTGTATGGGTCGAGAAAGTTTACGCTAGTCTACTCTGGTATATCGATGCCCCGTCTCTGATACACCCACGACTAGGGACCTTGAAGGATGTACTTATGGACTACCATGTCCCCACTAGTATGATCCGCATCATAGTCCAGGTAGTCAAGTACACATCCTAAGGGCTTTACCAACATGTAACAGAGAGACAATCAGTATACACGTTAAGATAAAGAGCAACCAGATATCATACTATCATGTCGAGCAAGAAAGTCCTCCCTATATATGTCCCAGCATCCACTACAATATACATCCTATGTACAGTAATGGCCTCTAAGGCATACATATAACTAACAGAACTTGACATGTGACTTATGATATTGTAATACCCAGCCTCTTTTATACCAAAACCTGTATTTTGTTACTCTAGAATTCTATTTATTTTTATTTATAATTCTATTTATTTTTTAAAACCCATTTATTTTCTTATCCATAAAAAGCCAAACCCATTCTTTTAAATTAACTTAAATTTTTCCCTTAAAGCCCAACAGTTTCCCCGGCCCAATCCCCTATATTTTTCCATTTGATTTTCCATTAAATCCAGCAGCCCGAGCCCATGAAAATTTAATTAAACCATTTTTTTCCTCTCTTGGCCCGCCACAGTCTCCCCCAAGCCCGCTCCCGACCCGTTTCCCCAACCCGACCCGGCACTTCTTCTTCCCAACGGCTACCCCCGCGTTTCCCGCTCCCTGCTCCCCGCGATCCGCCTCCTCCGCCCTCGCCCGCGCCTACGTCGCAGCGCCGTTACTCCACGACGTGCCCCCTCACGATTCCCTCATCTTCTCTATCTCTCTCCCCTCATGTTGTCTCTCTTTCTCCCATTCTTCTCTTTCCCACTCTTCATCTCGAACGCATACCCGCGCCCACGATCGCCACGTCGCCGTTGCTATCATCGCCGGCATCACAGTCGCCACCTCACATCCCCCTTGGTCTCTCCACCTCACCTCCTCCCCGAGCCCCTGCACATTTAGCCGCCACCAAGAATTCCCCGCGACCCAGAACCCCGACCCTCCTCCTCCAAGCTTCAAGTTTTCCCGACGACCCAACGTCGAGCCACCTCCGGGCACCCCTCTCCTTCCCGACCACCACCATCAGCCTCGTCGACCTGAGCACCTCTCCCCTCATTTTTCCTCCAACCGAATTCCACCCAAACCCACAGCCCCGTTTGCCTCGCCAGAACTCCAACGCCATCGCCGACGACCACAAACGGGACCACCGAGCACCCGAGTCATCGCCACCAATCTCCTCCATGACACTCATACAACTACATCACCCCGAGCTCCTCCTTTTCCTCACACAACTTCTCACCCTCTGTTTCCTGTCTCTCTGCCTCATCTCTCACTCTCACTGCCTCTCTCTCTTTCCCTCACTGTTTCTCTCTCCCCCCCTCTAAATCTCTCCGTGTCTCTCTGTCACTATCTCTCTCTCTCTTTCTCACTCAATCTATCTAGTTCTCTTCCTGCACTCTCTCTCCCTCCCTCTGCTTTCTTTCTCTATCTCTAAATTTCTCTCTCTCTCTCTAGCACTCCCACTCCCCCTCTCTAAACCTCTCCCATTTTTCTCTTCTCCATCAACCTACTACCACCACACGACATCGCCTGAGCCACAACAGCCCATTCCCAAGCTCGACCCAAGCTTAGCCGAGACTCTTCGCATGTTTACTACTCCGTGCTGGGACGTGTCACTACTGCTTTAGCTGCCGCGCCATCAGTTCACTGTGTCCAGGCAAGTATTTTACTTGCTTACATGCTATTTACTTAAGTTACAATCGTTAAGTACATAGATTATAAAGTTACAAGTTTAAACCAATTATGTGCCATACCTGTTCGACGCGTGTTCCCAAAGAAAATACTTTTCTAAATTGACGGAAATGGATTACTTACATTGGCCCTTGCTGTGATGAATACCTTGTGCATGTTTCGCTGGAAAATATGACCGTTAACGACTAAAACAACTACCCCCAAGTTTAACCGTAAAACTGGAATTTTACTGTACCTGGAAACCGTTAAAATTACCATAAATTATATACACAATGGAATGATACGTTCGAGGGCTCAAATCGAAGCCAACTCAACGAACTATAACCCTATACTAGTTTCCAGATATTCCTATACTCAAACTGTGTTAATATTTGGATCGGAGCGCGACTCTGGACTGCAGTCCAGAGCGACTCCAATTGTTGCTTGCTGTTCCGTAATGGGTACCACAGGATTTCCTTAACTTGTAGATTGCGGAACTCCACTGTTTATTGTAGGTGAACCTGTTATCTAGACAACACAAGTGGTTTCATTCTGTTTCGTTATCGTTTGTTATTTATTCTGTAATTTAAAGGATCGGGACGCATAACAGTCCTAACAGAATCAGAATTGACATACTAGTACTAAACAGTGTATATCTCCTGACGTAAAGACGCGATTAAAGATCCGTCTGTTGCTCTGAAAACCTTACTGAAAACCCTAGATTTCATCCAACTGTAGCATCGCTAAAACCTGATCCCAACTAGGTTTAAAATGTGTTGCAAAACGGACTTCTGATTCTGAAACCGGATTTCCAGCCGCGAGCGCTTAAAATGAAATGGCTATAATTAATGATCCTGGAACCCGATTGGCATGAACCTAAATTCGATGGATAGATAACTGAACATGCTAATTGTTACCTGTTTATTGTTTAGCTAAACCGTACACGTTTGATTTATGATAATTTATGCAAGTGGTAGATTGCCGATTCATAACATTCTAAACATGCTTTATATACTGTTCACGCATCATATCTTACACCTGTCATTGTATTGATAACCTGGTGATAACGTGCATTTACCCAGTGTTAGATTTTAGTGATGATTGTGGCAAGTACGTCAGTGTTCGTGTATAAGTGATTAAGTGAAAGTGAAACATACTTGTACACAATCAGTGAACCTTATTATTCTATAGCATTGTCGACGTCTGTGGGATGCGTGTACGTGCGACTATAAGTGGTATGGGACACTTATGGAAGCTCTTGCACGGGTGTCACAGATAAGGCACCAGACACTGCCATTTATCTTAGGTATTAGTCGGGACGTGCTAGATGGAGGTCCGGCCTCCAGCTCTCGCGCAGACTTATCACCGACCGATTGGTATTTAGGATAATGGTTAGCGTTTGATATAGACCACGGGGTGTGGGGTAGTTTAAGTGTGAGTTCAACAGAATCTCGAGAGTCCCATGCCGGCTTATATATATTTAGGAAGATATATGGAGATTTACAGGGTATGTGATTATCACCGTGATATACATGTTGGGCCCGTGGTCCCTTGCCCTTGGGTTCTACCCTTGGGTGGAGGACACTCACGAGTGGTTGACTCTCACACTTGGACTGACGATAGGTTTAGTGACCTGTACAGTGAGACTTAGAGACTGATAGGGATACTGGAATTGTTATATCTTACTTACTGTGTTGACATACGTGGCATATCGTTCTACTGCTTTTACTGTTCCGCTGCATTGATTACTGCACATTCATATTAATGTTGTCATTGATTTACTGTTATACATATCTATTACCACTATTAGAGTTGTCACATGATTTTATATATATTATATTGCCATTGTGTCGCTCTGACGACCTGAGTATGCATGCTCAGTTTGAGGAGAAGATTTAGTCTGGATCAGGACTAGACGTATATCACAGACACCTCGATTTGATATTCAGAGTTATATCCATATTTGTTTCCCCCCTCAGGTCAGTTCTTTACATTGTTTCTTTCAGTTACTGCATTTCTCATTACCTGCACATTATTTACTGTTTACCATGAAAAACTAGAAGCCGAAGTGTGACTACGGCAGGACATTTCCTTGACCGTAGGAGCCTGGCTGGCCTTATCTACCCCTCGTATTCCGTATTTTGGGAAGCGGGGCGTGACATGGTTTAGTTGGTATCAGAGCCAGGTTTTGCTTCGATTGGGATTGCAGTTTTCCGTGTAAAGCTTGACAATCGAAGACATCCCTCAGTCAGGATTGTAAACTTGATATCCTTGATCCATGTTCATGTTGATTGTTCAGCTATCCATTCGCTAAGGTTTCGGGTGACTTCATAAGGTTAAGTGGTTGCAATTGCACTACCGTACTCTGTTTAAGTGACTTAAAGTCATAACAGTTGACTCTCCACTTATAATAAAATTCATCACCTCTGATATTCTTGAATCTTTATCATATCCATATTATATTTTGATTCGTTTAGCGTGTGACTTATATCATTCTCAAAATTGTTGTCTCAGGATCATGTCTTCTAACGACTCTTCATCTATATCCGCTCCCCAGAATCAGACCATTGAGATTCTGAGTATACTGCAAGGTCTAAAGGAAGCCCAGGAGTAAACAAACGACTTGTTGGCTGAAGGACTGAGAAGACAGATAAATCAGGCACCAGTGGGAGTCTCCAATCATAAAGGGATCCCTATTAGACGAGGAAAAGAGAAGAAGATGAAGCGTCAATTTGTTTCCCCACGACAGAAGCAGCAGAAGACCCCTTGTTGTGGGTACTGTAAGAGGCCAGGACATCTTCAGAGGGATTGTCGCCGCGCCCAAGGGAAATGTCTGATATGCGGGTCCAACAAACATCTCATCAACGGTTGCCCAGAAAGAAAGGAACTACAAGGAGGAGACTCGTCCACTCTCCACACTTCTGACAAGTGATGATTATCGTGTAGTTTGAACTTCGACGATAAGGCGGACCTAACGCAGGATTCAACTCACGCGACGAAAATGCAACGTTTTAGTAGTCGAAGAAGAATTTTTCATGTTATCTACTTTCAGTAATAATGTTGTCATCTTTTTATGAGTATTTCTTTCCGTTTGAAATCTTGTATCCGCTGAACTTTTGATTGAATGCAATAAAACTTGAATCATAATATATGTATCATTCTCTTTTTTTCTCCTTATTTATATTATTCGTTATCACAGCGTTTCTATCCTGATTTTTCAGTTCCTGCCACCGCATATTTTCGTATAGTTCGTACACTGAGCTATTTTCCTGATGTATTCCATTGTCTAATCATGACTTTTTTCTTTCAGGCCATGGCCCACCCTGGAGCAGCACCGCATCTAGATGAGGATGCACAGTCCTGCGTTTCCTTAGACCACACGCTGATGAGTTCTGACGATGAGATCAACGGTCCCCAGGTCAATTTCGGAAATAACGATTCAGAGGACGAAGGGTTAGCCGCCCTAGAGTTTGTCATGATAGGCGATTCCGACGAAGAGGAAGAAGACCCTGAAGAGAACCCAATAGGAGAAGATCCCGAGGAAGAGCCGATAGAAGAAAATCCAGTGGAGGAAGACCCCATGGAAGAGAACCCAGAAGGAGAGGACCACATGGAATCGGACCTCGATGAAGAAGCTCCATCCGAGGAAGAAGGACCAAAAGATCAAGACCCTGCGGTGGAAGAACTCCCAATGGCGATACCCGCGAGGCGCTATGGAAATGGACGCCCCTATCTGAGTACGAGAGCCTACCACAACCTGCTGAATCTCCACAACCGCGACTGATGGGATTTCTTTTAGATGCTGTCGTCCTTGGCCAAATAAAATCTGTGTATAGTTTAGGGCCACATTTCTTTTTGATGATGCTTTGTTTAAAATTTTCTAGAATGGAATAAATTGTTGAATTCGCTATTCCATCGATCTTCTTAGTCCCCTTTGAAGTTTGATTATTTCTACTATATAATTATTTTCCTACTGAGACCTGTCCACCTCTACTCCTTGCGTTGCCTTAACCCTCACTCAGATTAACCAGCACCACACACGATCGTTTAGAGGTCCACTCTTCATCTTTCGTCTGTGCCCGTTTGAGATCCTTTTGGGAGGAGAACGTTTCTTGTGAAATTTTCGAGTTAGCAAACTCTTCAAATCTTTGATTCATATGATATACCGACCGTCGTCCTCCCCATAATTTTCCCCTAGTAGTCCTTTGTTTCTCATCCTTACTTCCTGTGCTGACCCGATCCCAATCTCCTTGACCTTTAGCCTAAAGCCGCCATACCCCAACCTTTGAATGATCCACACTTCCTTGTAATCATTACCCTAACTAGCCCTATACCTATTTGTGTTCTTCCTATTACCCTAACTATATTTAGGGACTGTGTTATTCGAATATTAGTTTTCAATACTTTGGTATTTATCAAAGAGTGCGTGTTATTGATTACTCCGTTTTATTTATTTTAAGTACAATATTATTACTCTCATTTTCAGTAGCGCAACCTTACACCGCGCATATTTTTGTTCCATGTTTCTTATTTTCACGAAATGAGTTTTCTAAGTTATTTTAAAGCTATTTGATCGATACATCATCCTAAAATGTTTGAGCCGACAAATCCCTCACCATTTTATTGTCGTTACTTTATTTTCGAGTATTGTGCCTATGGTTACTATTATCAATGTTTGTGCCTTATACTTACTATTTCTGATGTGCTACTTTTGATATACTTACATGTGCATATAATTGAGTTTCGATTTTATCGAGTAAGTCTCGAATATTATTGTACATTATTGTTGTTATTGCTATTCTTATATACATATAGGTTGCCTTTGTAGTTGATCCTGTTTTATACTTAATTAAACCTATACCTTTGTATGTTGTTCTTACATATATAAACCTTCAAATTTCGTTATTTGCCTATGTCAAATAAAGCATTATGTGTTAGTTTGCAATATAATTGCTTTTGCCTATGTTTGTACAACTTATTGTTTATTTTAAATTTCGAGGACGAAATTTTTGTAAGGGTGGTATGATGTAATACCCAGCCCTTTTTATACCAAACCCTGTATTTTGTTACTCTAGAATTCTATTTATTTTTATTTATAATTCTATTTATTGTTTAAAACCCATTTATTTTCTTATCCATAAAAATCCAAACCCATTCTTTTAAATTAACTTAAAATTTTCCCTTAAAGCCCAACAGTTTCCCCGGCCCAATCCCCTATATTTTTCCATTTGATTTTCCATTAAATCCAGCAGCCCGAGCCCATGAAATTTAATTAAACCATTTTTTCCTCTCTTGGCCCGGCCCAGTCTCCCCCAAGCCCGCTCCCGACCCGTTTCACCAACCCGACCCGGCACTTCTTCTTCCCAACGGCTACCCCCACGTTTCCTGCTCCCTGCTCCCCGCGATCCGCCTCCTCCGCCCTCGCCCGAGCCTACGTCGCAGCGCCGTTACTCCACGACGTGCCCCCTCACGATTCCCTCATCTTCCCTATCTCTCTCCCCTCACGTTCTCTCTCTCTTTCTCCCATTCTTCTCTTTCCCTCACTTCATCTCGAACCAATACCCGCGCCCACGATCGCCACGTCGCCGTTGCTATCATCGCCGGCATCACAGTCGCCACCTCACATCCCCCTTGGTCTCTCTACCTCACCTCCTCCCCGAGCCCCTGCACATTCAGCCGCCACCAAGAATTCCCCGCGACCCAGAACCCTGACCCTCCTCCTCCAAGCTTCGAGTTTTCCCGACGACCCAACGTCGAGCCACCACCGAGCACCCCTCTCCTTCCCGACCACCACCATCAGCCTCGTCGACCTGAGCACCTCTCCCCTCATTTTTCCTCCAACCGAATTCCACCAAAACCCACAGCCCCGTTTGCCTCGCCAGAACTCCAACGCCATCGTCGACGACCACAAACGGGACCACCGAGCACCCGAGTCATCGCCACCAATCTCCTCCACGACACTCATACAACTAAATCACCCCGAGCTCCTCCTTTTCCTCACACAACTTCTCACCCTCTGTTTCCTGTCTCTCTGCCTCATCTCTCACTCTCACTGCCTCTCTCTCTTTCCCTCACTGTTTCTCTCTCTCCCCCTCTAAATCTCTCTGTGTCTCTCTCTCACTATCTCTCTCTCTTTCTCACTCAATCTATCTAGTTCTCTTCCTGCACTCTCTCTCCCTCCCTCCCTCTGCTCTCTTTCTCTATCTCTAAATTTTTCTCTCTATCTCTCTAGCACTCCCCCTCCCCCTCTCTAAACCTCGCCCATTTTTCTCTTCTCCATCAACCTACTACCACCACACGACATCGCCTGAGCCACAACAGCCCATTCCCAAGCTCGACCCAAGCTTAGCCGAGACTCGTCGCATGTTTACTACTCCGTGCCGGGACGTGTCACTACTGCTTTAGCTGCCGCTCCATCAGTTCACCGTGTCCAGGCAAGTATTTTACTTGCTTACATGCTATTTACTTAAGTTACAATCGTTAAGTACATAGATTATAAAGTTACAAATTTAAACAAATTATGTGCCATACCTGTTCGACGCGTGTTCCCAAAGAAAATACTTTTCTAAATTGACGGAACTGGATTACTTACATTGGCCCTTGATGTGATGAATACCTTGTCCAAGTTTCGCTGGAAAATATGACCGTTAACGACTAAAACAACTACCCCCAAGTTTAACCGTAAAACTGGAATTTTACTGTACCTGGAAACCGTTAAAATTACCATAAATTATATACACAATGGAATGATGCGTTCGAGGGCTCAAATCGAAGCCAACTCGACGAACTATAACCTTATACTAGTTTCCAGATATTCCTATACTCAAACTGTGTTAATATTTGGATCGGAGTGCGACTCTGGACTGCAGTCCAGAGCGACTCAAATTGTTGCTTGCTGTTCCGTAATGGGTACCACAGAATTTCCTTAACTTTTAGGTTGCGGAACTCTGCTGTTTATTGTAGGTGAATATGTTATCTAGACAACACAAGTGGTTTCAATCTGTTTCGTTATCGTTTGTTATTTATTCTGTAATTTAAAGGATCGGGACGCATAACAGTCCTAACAGAATCAGAATTGACATACTAGTACTAAAAAGTGTATATCTCCTGACGTACAGACGCGATTAAAGATCCGTCTGTTGCGTTGAAAACCTTACTGAAAATCCTAGATCTCATCCAACTGTAGCGTCGCTAAAACATGATCCCAACTAGGATTAAAATGCGTTGCGAAACGGAATTCTGATTCTGAAACCGGATTTCCAGCCGCGAGCGCTTAAAATGAAATGGCTATAATTAATGATCCTGGAACCCGATTGGCATGAACCTAAATTCGATGGATAGATAACTGAACATGCTAATTGTTACCTGTTTATTGTTTAGCTAAACCGTACACGTTTGATTTATGATAATTTATGCAAGTGGTAGATTGCTGATTCATAACATCCTAAACATGCTTTATATACTGTTTACGCATCATATCTTACACCTGTCATTGTATTGATAACCTAGTGATAACGTGCATTTACCCAGTGTTAGATTTTAGTGATGATTGTGGCAAGTACGTCAGTGTTCGTGTATAAGTGATTAAGTGAAAGTGAAACGTACTTGTACACAATCAGTGAACCTTATTATTCTATTGCATTGTCGACGTCTGTGGGATGCGTGTACGCGCAACTATAAGTGGTATGGGAAACTTATGGAAGCTCTTGCACGGGTGTCACAGATAAGGAACCAGACACTGCCATTTATCTTAGGTATTAGTCGAGACGTGCTAGATGGAGGTCCGGCCTCCAGCTCTCGCGCAGACTTGTCACCGACCGATTGGTATTTAGGATAATGGTTAGCTTTTTAGCATCTTTGAAAAAGTCTAACCATTTTGTTTTGTTCTTTGACCTAACCATCAACCTAAACTCTAGTTTAGTCTCTACAATGGTTTACTCACCCATGGTCGCAACATGATAGACATCACTTGATTATTCATTTTCATATTATTCATTATTCATTCTTTTCTTTTCTTCTTCTTCTTCTTCAAGAAGAAGAAAGTTTGCTTGAAATTTCTAAGTGAAGATCAAGAGTGAGAAATCAAAATCTAAAGTGAACCCATTTCTTATTTCTTCATCCTCTACCACTTGCCATGTTGTATAGGGTGTTCTCTTCACAAAGTTCTTGACCAAGTGAAGGAATAGCTTGAGTTTGAGTCTCCCCGACGTAGATCATCTTCGGCCTCGAAGTCAACGACCTAGCCCGCTCTTTTCTCCGATGAAACCAACGCTAGGGTTCGGGATCCCGATGATCGCAGCGAAGGGACGTCAACACGGAGCTGTAGAAGTGAAGGACCGGATCTACAAAGGTTGTATTCCCATTCACTTAGTAGCAAAGTAGTTTGCTTGCTTGTAGTTTCGCCTTACCTCTAGTTAACGATCTTGCATAGAGTTGTTAGGCACACAAAAAATTGATTTTGACATGGTTGATGCATTGTGGAACCTCATGAGTGTGCCTAGGAACCCTACAGTGGTATCAGAGCCTAGCTTGAGCTTTAGGCGAACTATAGACGAAGTTAGAAACCCGATCGAACCCCGAAACCCTAAACTACACCCTTCTCTGTACATTTTTTAAAACAGTGGATTTTTCCAAATTAAAAATATCCGAAAAATTCAGCAGGGTTTTCTAGGAATTACTGTGGAGCACGTGACCCTAAGTCGACTAATGCGTCGCGGAACCGCGGCCCCACCCTGGCTTGTGCGGCGGTTCCGCGGCCATAAAGATGAATCATTAGTCACGGTTTGCACAGTAATGCCCGTATGTAATTCCTGTGTTTTCTGGGTAGTTTTAATTTATACTCAAGAGTTGAGTTTTCTGGGTTGTATTAGGGACTCGATGATTTGATCGGATTATTTAACTTTGTTTATTTTGTTTTTCCGGGTATTTTAGAACGTGTTAAAATGTTCGACCGTATATCAATATCTCATCTTTTCCCCTAGCGGAAAATTTCCAAGTGTTGGATTTTTCCGTAGTTTAAGAACGTCTAAGTAGTGCAAGTAACGCGATGGACCCTCTAGAAGACAACAAACCTTAACTCGATTATGCGACCGTCTTGAACTGCCCTTTGAACCTTAGGGTTTGGGGCAGTACGGCGTGCCACATGTGAGGCGTTGGCTTGACCCTTCTACGGCTGGACCGTTGGTTCTGTGGCATGAAGTGAATGTTTTTAAACTTATTTCAAGTGTTGAGCTTTTCGGGAAAATTTGGGTGTTTGATTATTCGATCGGAAAGTTTAACATTGTCTATTTATCTGGAATGTGATACAATATTTGGAATCCACAAATTGTTATGAGATAACTGATTTGAATGTTATAAATCTAGCACTTCAGTCTCAATTGATCGGTTGCCACGGAATTTTGATGCGATCAAAAGTCCTTCGCAATCATGTAGCATACGCGGATACTCGCCGGGTAAACTTAATAGATAGCCAAGCCCCATAGCCCCGACCAAGTGACTGTAAGAGAACCCCGTCGCCGAAAGCATCCGTTCGGGTGCTCGCGGCAGCGGTGTTCCGCCTTAGTGCACTTCATCGACGGTATCGGGGGTGCGGCCGTCTACTAAAGTTTGCGACGAGCATTCGTTCAGGATGTCGGGAATCTTGTTGAATTGCCCGACTTGATATTGAAAAGTGTTTTCGATTTTGAGACTAAAATACAGGGTTTGTAATGATTAGGCATGCGATGTCTAAGGAGGTTGCGGATTCCAACTGTTGTAGTTTTACACTTTCTTTTCTGCGACCGTAAGTGTAATATGTGATATCGCCGGTTTCGTTGCTATACGTCAACGACAATTGGGATAGGCATATTTACTTACGTTGATGACATGTGATGTTATGTGTTGCTGGATATGTTATATTGGATCGTCGTGTTTGAATAGCCGGGTTTTTTTTATGTGAGATGAGTGTTTTTCATTTTCATTCATGTAAGAAACTTGTATGTAATATTCTTTTATTGGGGCACTTCCGGGTTGAGGATGATATCACCATTGTATATTATTTACTTTTCCGCATTAGGATAGACCCAAGGCGGGGAGCACAAGTAACCGGGTTCTAGGGTCTCGAGGGAGACCATCTCGAGGAGTCGAGTCCGGGTCTCCTAACTCTAGAATTGGTAGGGTTACTTGCCGCTCTCGTAGGGGTCTAGGGGTGTGGGATTGGCTATTCATCACGGCCGTGGAATCCGTGTTTTATACAGGCTCAAAATAAAACACGGACGTCTTAGTATATCCAATATTTCATATGATATTTTCTGCTGCGTTATCTGTGATGTGACCATGTGATTTGTTCAGATGGATACTGTATATACTATATATGATATATTATATAGACGTTGCTTATGTTTTACACCCGCGCTAGCCCTGCCCCGCTCTGCCGTTAGTTACCTAACCTAACGGTACAGACGGGACATCGAGGCGAATGCGGATGTCATAAGCGTACGTTGTATTTATCTGTGATGTTTAGGTGGACTTAAATGATGGGACATTCATTAATGAGATTAATGAAAGAAAATAAACCTAAAAGATGTTGTGGAATCGAATTTCAAAAATAAAACAGGTAGCTACAGTTCTTGCTTTGCATCGCGGTGTTCCTTGCAGAACATCCTGCACCTTATTCGATAAGGAGAGGGCCGAGATCCCTTCACCGGGAGTGGCCCCTTTAGCAATAACTGGCAGATGCTACAACCCTCGGTTTGTCTTTTGATTGCTTCTATAGTTTTTGCTTTGCACAGCGGTATTGTGAATATCCTGCACCTCATTCGACGAGGAAAGAGCCGAGATCCCTTCACTGGGAGTGACCTCTTTAGCGAAACTAGTAAAAGCCTAAAAAAAAAACACTCCATTTAAAACCATTTGATTCCGTAACGAGATCAAGTTCAAAGCGTTAAAGGTTTTCATAAAAACCATCCGCAACCCTCCGTCATTTTAGGAAGTAGAGTACTTAGTATTCGTGTTGTGTTTGTTGACCATAGTCAAGTCACAATGTACGGTTGCTAAGTGATGTCTTCCTACACCGCATATGATGCGATTAGTTTGGACAGTCGTGTGACTTTGTTGACCTTAGTTAAGGGTCATGTGGGTAGGTCTAATTAATCACGAAATGACGGGTAGAACTTGACTAGTGCTTATGATTTGTTGACCATAGTTAAGGTCATAAGTGCTAGGGGTAAAAACCTTTATCGGGAGTTTCAAGTATTGAAATTTGCAATGAGATTGCATACCTTCTATATGATAGTTGGATCCCGATACCCACTGCGAGTAATTGTTACTTCTGGGAGAGTTTTGCACTTTACAATTAGCCAATCAAGTAGGTGTCTAGAAAGGTGTCAACAGGGTTACGCCACTGGGAAAACGAGGTTTACTTTAATTAGGTCCGTGTGAAAGCACGGGGAACCTCCATCAAAATACCGGCACTGGCCTGGCTGAAAGATTGGCGAACTTGTAGAGTGTAATTAATCCCGGCTAGTCTTTCCTTTTAGGGTTTGAAGGAAGATTTGAAAAAAACAGTGGGAGCCATCCTGATTAGATAAAATAAATAACCAATCTAATCATGCAAGAGCACACGCAGAGTGTTTTCTTCTCTCTCTCTCTCTCTCTCTCTAGGTAGCGACCATATCACGCCTTAATCAAGATAATAATATGGATGTATTGACCGAACCCGCTTGTTATACTGAGATGGGAAACGTTGGTCCCGCTCCAACTTATAATTATTATAAGACCGAGCAGGAAATAGGGGAATACCAGGATTCCCATGCCGCCCAAACGAAGAAAGTGCATTATGATGCATCTTCTTCGGGTGCGTTCATTACAAAGAACTGTTTCTCAGTATCCTCTGCATCCTGGGTATTTGATACCGGATCAGGATCCCAGATATGTAATCTGCTACATAGGGCTACAGAAAGGTAGAAAACTGAGAACGGGTGATAAGTTTCATGAGACAGAAAACGGTGTAAGTGTTGCAGCCAAGTCTGTTGGTCACTATCACCCAGTATTACCAGAATACATTGATTCTGAATGAATGTTATTAGATACCGAACCTGATATACAACATTGATCGCACGCCGATGGCGTGTCGGATGTTCAAAGAATTAAAGTGTAACCGCGATCAGGACGGTGTCGCTTTGCAGCTAGCCGGTTGAGCACGGGTCGGTCCACAGGGAGATGGTGTTATCTTACCTTCTTGTTTTAGACGAGTCAATAAAGAATCTGTATGAGTTTGTTCTAACCTATGTGTTTATCTGCAAGTATAAAGTTGTTAAGAAAAGATACAAGATTGTAAGCTAAGAAATCCGTACTCAAAACCTTTGAGCCGAGTCTTGACCAATTGAAGCTAAGCAATTGGCAACAACGTGGATTAGGGGATTTAAGCGCGGTATTCGTGGAATACGGCTTATTTACCCTTGTCCTTCCGTTCTTGTCTCTTGCTTTCGCCTCCGGCCAAACCGAACGCAACCGGTCGCGGTTAGGAATCACCGTTACCTTGTCAGGGTACGGTGCCTAACGGAGCGCTTGCGTATGGTTCGGGCGGAGTTCAAATGGAAAATAACGGGAAAAGGAATTGGCAAAGAAATGTTAACTTATAAAACCGTATTAATTCTTAACAACGACGATAATTACAACATTCACAATATAAACAAAAGAGAACAAAAAGAAAAGAACAAAGAAAAGAAAAGATACAAGTATTAAAGTGCATGAATAAAATTGCAAGTAATAAAAAGACAAGTAATAAAAAGCGAGTAATAAAAAGAACAAGAAAAGAACACGGAAGTAGAACCCAAGCCAAGCATGTGCTCAATAGCCAACCCTTAAACTTGCAAGCTCAATGAAGAGGTTGCAAGATCAAGGGAAGGGTAGAGAACGCATGTGAAGTGAAGAACTAGTCCCGGGAGAAAATACGACCTTTGAGATCAATAACTAACCCTTACCCATTCAAGCTCAATAAAGAGGTTGAATGAGCAAGAGAAAGCAAGAATCTCAAGGGGAAGAAGAAACACAAAAGAATGATACAAAACCCTCATCTTTATTCATATCCACAAAAAGCTCTCACTACAATTCATGGAAGAGGAATGAAGAAGAAGAAGAAAAAGAACTAAAACTACAAAAGAAAGAGGAACAAAAGAATGCAAAGAATGACCCTTGGTTGAGCTCAGTTCTGCTGTATTTATAGGCAGGGAGTTGAAGTTCTAGGGCAACCAGCAGACCCCATGCAAGATTACAAAAAAGCCCCTGAAAACCGACAGTGAGAGGGCCCCACTTGGCCGCGGAACCGCGGCCAATACCCCCCTTTGGCCGCGGTTCCGCGGCTCCCTTGGTGAGTTGGGCTCTGGGCTTTTGGTACTTTTCCTGGTTTATTGTCCCCTGTTGTCTGGTATACATATTTTCTGAAAATACTTTTACATTTCTTCCAGAATTTCTGTTGAGGAAAGGTGGACTTTTGTGGATGCTTTTGTCATGATTGCCTCGAGCTCCGCGTAGATCTCTTGGATCTTGTGCTGCCATTGAACCTTGTGCATGAAAGCGACATTGATTTGATATTTTGTCTCTTAAACTGATATCTGGCAACATACGGATGAAGAGCGGAGACCGTGTTTTATCTGTGATTGGCAGGAACCCGGATTTTGTCGTGTTTTCCATGAATTTCACCGTTTTAGAACCGAGAACCTGTATCCTGCAAATATGTAACAAACACGGATTAAAAGCACCTACCTATAAACAATCGAGCGTAAGAGTGGGCGGTATGAAATGCAGTATTCTGTGATGAACAAATACCCCCAAACTTAACTTTTGCTCGTCCCGAGCAAAACCAATTATTCAAAAAAATAAAAATGATAACCGCACTTTCGCAGGGAACGCGATTGCACTGAGCGTGTGCAACAAGCCGTTAAACCTCTAGGTGTCCCTAGTAGGAGGAGTGTTGTCTCCTGAGGGTTTTCAGCGGATACTACCCACAAAATCCGGTCAAGCTAGTTTTGTAAAATAACTAAGATTCAAGCCCCTAAAGTTTTGTTTTAGAAAATAACAATTCTATAATCCTAAGTTTAGACTATCGAACCTTTATTTTCACACCTCTCTTCTTATTTAACTACAGATTTTATATGTCTTTACGTGCAGTGCAAAATAGTGTCGTTAAGTTCCCGAAAGGTCGAATAAAGTCATTATGTCACACAATAAAGCCCAGATAACAATTTTAAAAGGATCACATAAGTTTTATAAAGAGTTAAGCATTTTTCAAGTTTCGTTTTCCAGTAAAGTTTCAACTTCAGAATTTCTATCTTCCCTAACAGGAAGCTAGGTCTTATTCTTCACTCCACCTTTTTCTTGTTTTCATTTCATACACACCTCTATGAACGTGCAATAGTCTTTATCATAGAGTAAAACCTTCATATCTCCGTTAAATTTTTTTATAAAAGCTTGTCTTTTATCAAGATTATTCTCACACAAAGAACCGTTAGGAATTTTAACTCGGAGAGAACACTTGCTTGATTTTGTTTTAAAACTGGACTTTCTAGGCTTCTTAGCGAGCTTTGGGCCAATACACCCAAACCAGTTGGTTTTAGGGCATTAGGTGTAGAAACACCCCAGCGGACTTAATTACTCAAGTTACCTAGGTCCAAAAACAAAAGACAGTTTGACGTGAAAAACATGATGATTCAATACGAACGGAGATATAACCGGTAGTTCAATTATTTTTTGGATAAAAGACGTGTTTAGTGGGTTCGGTGTGTAATCATTCCAATCAAGTTTCAGATGGGTTATTTTTCAGGCTTAGTTCCAATTAAGGCATCAATAACATTCCTTCATATTCTCTTACTTCATAAACTTTTCTTGATATATTACTTATTTCAGAACAAACCTATTTGATCCTCAGAAAATCATTTATCTTATTTAAAAGTTTTTTAAACATAAAAGACTTGTCATCTAATTTCCAAGACTCACAACACGTGTAGTGTGATGTAAAGACGTATATCAGCTATAGTTAACTTCAAAGGAGAGTTATCTTTCAGGTTTTCAAAATCCAAACATAGGATTTAGTTATTCCTATCTTTTCAAACAAAAACCGTCGAATGTTGAATTAGAGTTCTTCCACAAGCTAACTTGACAAAAAGTTTTTATATTTTTGGAAATTTTTTGATTTTTATGGATTTTATGAATAAGGTATGCAGATGCAAAATATACATATGAATGCGAAGGAAGAAAGCTTACCGAGCACACCCCCAAACTTAAACTTGACAGTGCCCTCACTGTCAGGCTATACCAAGAGGGTCAAAATTGCCGGCGCTTCCTAAAAACAAATTATATACAAAACAAAAAAGGAAAACAAAAAAAATATATACAAAAAAATGTCCCCCCCAAACTTAAGTAAAACAGTGTTTCCACTGTTAAGCGATGAAGTTCAGGATTGGGGGGGAAAGAACAGTATCCATCTATACAAGGCCTTACACAGGCCAAAAGTTAACACCAACCATTCAAAGATTTTATCATGGTACAGCAGTGGTTGGTGAAAGAAGGTGAAGAGGTAAGAAATGGAGATTACGCGAAACCGCTTGTGGAGAGAAGTGGAATGCGGTCTCGGTAGATGAGGGGAAGAAGAATGGCGGAAGGGGAAAAGAAGTGGAATACGAACTTGAGGGTGCAAATGGAGTAAATAGATTAGCACAATTTGTGATGAGCGATGTGTAAAAAGCGATTGTGCTAATATATTTACCCGTCGAGAGATTGGGTCAAATCCCTCAAGGTTCGTAAGAAACCATGGGTACGCCGAACTTGGTAAACTAGACATATGAAATGAAAATGATATGGGTTCTTGCAAGGTCGGAACGATCGAAAGGGTGGAGGGAAGTGGTTGAGGAAGGGTATTGGTTAAAGGTTCAGGAGGGTGTGTACAGTCAGTGAAAGGAACATGATGAATTGGAAAATCCGACTCATCATCTAGAACTGTTTCATCCTCAAAAATATCCTCAAAATTTTCCTCAAAGTTAAGCTTATCCATGCACATTTCATCAAAGTCCAGACGCATATGGGGTTCGGGAAAAACATTTAATGACTCGGGATGATGAATTGGAGAGAAAAACCTAGTCAAATCTATGGGTTCATCATCCAAAATATCCCCAGCGTCAGTATCCTCAATCAAGTGAAAATCAAAATTCTCTGACACCTTAACCAAAGCATGGATATTAATCAATTCAGGTTCTAAGATGGAGGTGTAAAGGTCAAAAGGTTTAGGATCGGTTTCACTTGGAAGAGACCCTTCACAATCGGGCAAATCAAACACTATGAAGTCGCACAACTCATTCATCATTCTATCTTCAACTGATAAGTCATGTAGGATACCTGATAGACTTTCAAAACAGGAGTTGTGGGATTCAATTTGGGATGGGTAGGTTTGATTTGGAAGGTGGTACATCTCACTCTCTCCACTCAAATTCACAGCCTGTCCTGCCGCCTCATCATACATTGAAAAAGTTGGAGCTAGTTGAAAACTAGCTACCGGGTCACTAGGTTGCATGAGGGCGGCCATGGACGCATTCAAATCCATCATCTGTTGGCTTGACGCTACCCTAAAATCTTCCAAGGACTGTTCCAGACTAGACATAGTTTGTGATGGGGTCTCAGTAAAAGATTCAAAGTTATTTGGATACTGAAAACTCCCAAATGGCTGTTCTGAAGCAATGTCTAGGGAAGGTGCAAAAGTAGGGTAGGATTGGTAGGAATTGAATGGCTGGACAGGAGTGGGATCAACATTGGGATAAGAAGGTGAATGGAATTGTTGATCCCAAGAATTTGAAGTGGTGAAAGGAGTGAAAGATCGGCTACGAGATTGTTCAATACGTTCTGCAATAGACATAGGTCTTGGAATTGCAACATGACTCGAAGAAGGGGTATCAACGTAAGAAGGGGTGACTGTTTGAAATGGTTGATATGAAGTGGATTGCGGAGTCAAATTGTTTGTCCTAGACGCGTCTAGCCGATCTTTCAAAGAAATTTTTGGCATGGAGGGGTCGTTCGATGTTCGGCCAAACCAAGAACCGTAAGAAGTAATGTCCGGTTGTGGGTACCAAAGTTCGGCAAGAGTTTTGCGAGGTGGAGTACCCATGATATGAAGAGAGAGTGAAAGAAAGGAAGAGAAAAGGAGGGGAAAAAGAATGTGAATTTTTTTTTTTAGTTAGTTGTTAGCAAAAGAATGAAGTATACACAAAAAAGAATATGGAAAAAAATCACGACACAAAAATACCACACACCTAATCGTTCTAGGGTTCACCTAGGTCAACTAGACCTGCTCGAGAACTTGATTGTCGAAGTAAAACTGTGTCGAGAAACAGGCTCAAGATACACTGATCACGAGGCCAGGTAAGTGCAGAGATAAGGGGAGGTTTTCCAACGCTTTCGCGAAGTTCCTTAATTAAATAACCCTTTCTCTTTTGGCGGTTTCGCCGTTAACACTTTCCTAGACACCCCGTAAACAATATACCGTTAAGCAAGCTTCTAAATACAGTTAACTTCTCCTAGTGAGCGCGAAGTCCTTAAGGCTTAAAGTCTAGTTTCTTTTAAAATTTGTGCGGGTTATCGTTATGCGCAAGTTCGTGATTTGTGGGCCACGGAAAAGGTGATGAAATCCTTTACCGTATGTTGTGGGGTTCGCTTGCCCTTAAGTCCGTATTAATTGATGCAATGCGCAATTCAAAAAATTCTTATAAAGAATCAAAACAATCGTTTTTTTTTTAGTTTAAGCGCGGCGCTGCAACAAATACGGGTTAGTCAAGTTTTAGCGTTTGCTAGCGAACATGCAAAGAATCCTGCAAAAAATAGTATATTGGAAGCGTCGGATTTGAGAAGAAGGTGTTAGTAAAGTACGTACCGTTTAAGTTTTTGGGTTAGGAAACCCCCGTTGAATCAAATCTGGTAAGCTTGAAAGGTTCGCTTGCGCGGGTCAAACTACCCGGATCTTTGGCACTGTATTTCGTAATCACCTTAACGTTGAATGTACACTTTGCTTCCCCACTATCGCAGTTTGCAAATACGCAAAATTCTGCACACTTGCCCACAAAAATATTGTCCAAAAAACAAAAAAGAATATCTTTTTTTTTTCTTTTTTTTTTATATACAAAAAGAATATTAACCCGAATAACAAGAAAGAAAATACGCTACCGTCTCCCCGGCAACGGCGCCATTTGATCGCACGCCGATGGCGTGTCGGATGTTCAAAGAATTAAAGTGTAACCGCGATCAGGACGGTGTCGCTTTGCAGCTAGCCGGTTGAGCATGGGTCGGTCCACAGGGAGATGGTGTTATCTTACCTTCTTGTTTTAGACGAGTCAATAAAGAATCTGTATGAGTTTGTTCTAACCTATGTGTTTATCTGCAAGTATAAAGTTGTTAAGAAAAGATACAAGATTGTAAGCTAAGAAATCCGTACTCAAAACCTTTGAGCCGAGTCTTGACCAATTGAAGCTAAGCAATTGGCAACAACGTGGATTAGGGGATTTAAGCGCGGTATTCGTGGAATACGGCTTATTTACCCTTGTCCTTCCGTTCTTGTCTCTTGCTTTCGCCTCCGGCCAAACCGAACGCAACCGGTCGCGGTTAGGAATCACCGTTACCTTGTCAGGGTACGGTGCCTAACGGAGCGCTTGCGTATGGTTCGGGCGGAGTTCAAATGGAAAATAACGGGAAAAGGAATTGGCAAAGAAATGTTAACTTATAAAACCGTATTAATTCTTAACAACGACGATAATTACAACATTCACAATATAAACAAAAGAGAACAAAAAGAAAAGAACAAAGAAAAGAAAAGATACAAGTATTAAAGTGCATGAATAAAATTGCAAGTAATAAAAAGACAAGTAATAAAAAGCGAGTAATAAAAAGAACAAGAAAAGAACACGGAAGTAGAACCCAAGCCAAGCATGTGCTCAATAGACAACCCTTAAACTTGCAAGCTCAATGAAGAGGTTGCAAGATCAAGGGAAGGGTAGAGAACGCATGTGAAGTGAAGAACTAGTCCCGGGAGAAAATACGACCTTTGAGATCAATAACTAACCCTTACCCATTCAAGCTCAATAAAGAGGTTGAATGAGCAAGAGAAAGCAAGAATCTCAAGGGGAAGAAGAAACACAAAAGAATGATACAAAACCCTCATCTTTATTCATATCCACAAAAAGCTCTCACTACAATTCATGGAAGAGGAATGAAGAAGAAGAAGAAAAAGAACTAAAACTACAAAAGAAAGAGGAACAAAAGAATGCAAAGAATGACCCTTGGTTGAGCTCAGTTCTGCTGTATTTATAGGCAGGGAGTTGAAGTTCTAGGGCAACCAGCAGACCCCATGCAAGATTACAAAAAAGCCCCTGAAAACCGACAGTGAGAGGGCCCCACTTGGCCACGGAACCGCGGCCAATACCCCCCTTTGGCCGCGGTTCCGCGGCTCCCTTGGTGAGTTGGGCTCTGGGCTTTTGGTACTTTTCCTGGTTTATTGTCCCCTGTTGTCTGGTATACATATTTTCTGAAAATACTTTTACATTTCTTCCAGAATTTCTGTTGAGGAAAGGTGGACTTTTGTGGATGCTTTTGTCATGATTGCCTCGAGCTCCGCGTAGATCTCTTGGATCTTGTGCTGCCATTGAACCTTGTGCATGAAAGCGACATTGATTTGATATTTTGTCTCTTAAACTGATATCTGGCAACATACGGATGAAGTGCGGAGACCGTGTTTTATCTGTGATTGGCAGGAACCCGGATTTTGTCGTGTTTTCCATGAATTTCACCGTTTTAGAACCGAGAACCTGTATCCTGCAAATATGTAACAAACGCGGATTAAAAGCACCTACCTATAAACAATCGAGCGTAAGAGTGGGCGGTATGAAATGCAGTATTCTGTGATGAACAAATACCCCCAAACTTAACTTTTGCTCGCCCCGAGCAAAACCAATTATTCACAAAAATAAAAATGATAACCGCACTTTCGCAGGGAACGCGATTGCACTGAGCGTGTGCAACAAGCCGTTAAACCTCTAGTGTCCCTAGTAGGAGGAGTGTTGTCTCCTGAGGGTTTTCAGCGGATACTACCCACAAAATCCGGTCAAGCTAGTTTTGTAAAATAACTAAGATTCAAGCCCCTAAAGTTTTGTTTTAGAAAATAACAATTCTATAATCCTAAGTTTAGACTATCGAACCTTTATTTTCACACCTCTCTTCTTATTTAACTACAGATTTTATATGTCTTTACGTGCAGTGCAAAATAGTGTCGTTAAGTTCCCGAAAGGTCGAATAAAGTCATTATGTCACACAATAAAGCCCAGATAACAATTTTAAAAGGATCACATAAGTTTTATAAAGAGTTAAGCATTTTTCAAGTTTCGTTTTCCAGTAAAGTTTCAACTTCAGAATTTCTATCTTCCCTAACAGGAAGCTAGGTCTTATTCTTCACTCCACCTTTTTCTTGTTTTCATTTCATACACACCTCTGTGAACGTACAATAGTCTTTATCATAGAGTAAAACCTTCATATCTCCGTTAAAATTTTTTATAAAAGCTTGTCTTTTATCAAGATTATTCTTACACAAAGAACCGTTAGGAATTTTAACTCGGAGAGAACACTTGCTTGATTTTGTTTTAAAACTGGACTTTCTAGGCTTCTTAGCGAGCTTTGGGCCAATGCACCCAAACCAGTTGGTTTTAGGGCATTAGGTGTAGAAACACCCCAGCGGACTTAATTACTCAAGTTACCTAGGTCCAAAAACAAAAGACAGTTTGACGTGAAAAACATGATGATTCAATACGAACGGAGATATAACCGGTAGTTCAATTATTTTTTGGATAAAAGACGTGTTTAGTGGGTTCGGTGTGTAATCATTCCAATCAAGTTTCAGATGGGTTATTTTTCAGGCTTAGTTCCAATTAAGGCATCAATAACATTCTTTCATATTCTCTTACTTCATAAACTTTTCTTGATATATTACTTATTTCAGAACAAACCTATTTGATCCTCAGAAAATCATTTATCTTATTTAAAAGTTTTTTAAACATAAAAGACTTGTCATCTAATTTCCAAGACTCACAACACGTGTAGTGTGATGTAAAGACGTATATCAGCTATAGTTAACTTCAAAGGAGAGTTATCTTTCAGGTTTTCAAAATCCAAACATAGGATTTAGTTATTCCTATCTTTTCAAACAAAAACCTCTGCATGCTCATCGCGACTCCTTTTGGAAGATACATCCTTCTACAACACCTCTGCATGTGTATCACATCTCTGATGTCAGCGGAGTGGAACATCATCTCATCAAGATCTCGTACGAACCTCTTCCTCCACTTTTCTCTAATGTCGACTGATTCAGACTCGTCTCTTTGTGGTTGGATGGACTGCGCTCCAACGGCTATACTCGTATCTGGAGTCTTCCAAGCAATGTATCCCATCACATGATATCCGAATGACGTCGAACCTTTCGATCGATTCTTAAAGTTCCATAATCCTCCAAGAGCTCAACATCTTGAGTACAGTTTAATATTATTCTAGTACATGCCACAGTACCTATGGACCAGCCGTAGAAGGGCAAACCCAAGCCTCATCAATGGTACCGCTGAACTGCTGCAAACCCTAAGGTTTCAAAGTGTTCTCTTGGTTATTATACCGAGTTAGGGTTTCATTCTTCTAAAGGGTCCATGGAATTACTTGCATGTTTCTCCGAATACCTTAAACTTGGAAAAATGGGTTTTTGACATTCGATCGTCTCTATCGACTCTCAACGTACCTGCGTGATGTCGTCTCTAGCTGGAATCAATCAATCCGATGACCTCACATCGGGGTAGGCAACGAATCACAAGTCCTAGTCATCCCTCCTTGGGTGACTAGCGATCTTCTATCATATCTCTAAGTACAGCTCGTGCGGCAATAGCTCCAAACATCTGGGGCGATATTTCGTTATTCGCAGCAACAACTGGCTCTTTTCTCCGCATGCTGAACAGTGCCTCAATCATCAAATAATCGGTGCATTGACGGTAAACACGTTCTGGCTGGCCTCTTGCAGTAGCCTGATCCTCTGGTGCTGATCTGCACGTCCGAGAAATCTTGTAAAAGCGATCCATCAAACGCTCATGGCGCGAAAACACAATAGGACGATACCTCTATGCAATTGTGTGTCCATGGAATCACGCCCTGGTTAGTCCTCGTCCGTGAGGAGCTCGTGCTGACGCAACTCTAGCCATAGCTCTCTCTGCCCGTGTAATCGTGGCAGCAAAACCATAAACCAATAATAATGATGATAGATCATGAATGAATATAATGCTGTGGAAGGAAATGTACAACCTAAGGCTTCTTAAGCGGAGTAGCGTATCGTAAGTATGCCGCGGAACATACACACGGTACGTCACTCTCCTTAAGTCACCTACTCCATCAACCAAGGTCAACCTACGCGACGAAAGTTCGAGTCTAATACCCCCTCGACTAAGTCTAAGTTCCGTAAGGTCAAGCCTATATTCCGTATATATACAAATGCACTAGGCTCCGCATAGTCAAACATAGACTCGAATCAAGGTTTACCTAGCGCTCTGATACCAACTTTGTCACGGCCCGAAATGGCATATGACTGGAACTTGAATTATATGAGGTCTATAGGACCCCATCTAATTCAAGTAAGCCAAAAATCCCAGAAATCTAAACCATTTTAAATAAAGAAGTGAAGAAAACATGTTTTAAAGAAAGTGGTTTTAATAACACAAGCCGAAGTATGCATTTTTAAAATCTCAAGTCTTTTCTGGAAAATTTCGGCAGAGTTTCCTTTGTAAATACTGACCCCAAAAGGGTACAACATGCATAATATGAATAAAGGCATCCCCAAGCGGAAGCTAGCTCTTCGTCAATTGACGGTCACAACCACGCAAGCAATATAATATACAACGCCGAAAGGCGAGGATCAAAACTCAAAAGGAAACTCAAAATCATCAAGAAAACCATAATAATACAACGCGCGACTCTAAGGTCGAAAGAATATACAACTGGTCTTCTAAGGTTATCAAATAATACAAGTCTGGTTGATGGAGTTTACTAGATACAACTGAATATAAATAAGTACAATAGTGGTCACGATGCGAGTGAACCCACCAACCAAAGAAATCACCCGAAATGAAGTAATGTGCCAGCAAAGCCGCCAAGGAAAACCTGTACGGCAAAACCTGTAAGAAACTGTGGCACAACGGGGGTGAGTTGCCAACTCTTGAGAAGAAAACATCACCGAGCAGAAATCGTATGTATGACTCAATACTAGGTCAATACGATCATAATATATAACCTCAAAATGGTAAAGTCTGAAGCATGATAAGGTGGCAAGGATAAACTTCTATATATAAGTATAATACCAAGTGCTCGTGTCAGTGCATCAGATAACAACATATCATAAATATGAGGTATGCGTGCAATATAATGAAAACAGAATGCATCATGAATGTGAAACTGTTTTCTTAGTTTAGTGAGATTTCTGTATGTATAAAACGAGTTATCATCAATGAAATCAACAAGGAATCAGTTTCTAGCATCGACACAAAACATATATATATATCCAAATCCCAATAAATCAATATCTTAGGCTCCGGCAATCCGGACTGGCCTGTATCCTCGAATCTCAATATCTAGGGCTCCGGCTATCCGGACTGGCCCATATCACCAAATCTCAAAACCTCAGGCTCCGGCTATCCGGACTGGCCTGTACTCCGATCGGTATCCTCCGGATATCCGTCGAGTCACAATAAAATCACCGGTCAGTAGTGATCCCCTGTCACAGGCTCAACGCCATCATCTGCGACCTTCTCGCCCCGGGGTACCGCACTGGGTCCACCATGCACCCATAGACGGTTCCTCCTCCTCCTCGAATCGGGTGTATGATATCGCTCAAGAGCCGAGAAAACTCATGGTGGACATATCTCAAATCATATCATGAGAAAACCGCATTTTCTATCTTTTAAAAAGATGATAAGTTTATAAAATCTTTGCGGTTTCTCTAAATCCAGAAATCTCATGGAAATCCGAAATCATAAATCATGATGTAAATAGATAATGAATAAATAATGAATTGCATAATATTGGGCTCCGGCAATCCGGTCTGGCCCATACTATCACATGGCAAATGAATATATGAACATACATGCATGAGATAACACAGTAAATAAATGCAATATCTAATCTAGCATCATAGCAATATATCGAAACTATCTGCAACAATCGATATCAATGAATTAATATTCTCTAAAGTGTACGTGACGTGGCAATTACCGATGATGTTGTGTGTGAGCCGGCAAGAAGGTGTATGTGTAGCATACGCATCATCGGTAATGGTGTTGGTGTCCTGACAGCATGGTTTATAATCACTAAGGTACACATTAAATATGCAATGCGATGATAACAACATGGATAAACGGAGAATGAATAATAAACGCAGCAATACCGAATATACAGAATGAATAGTAAATGCAACAATAAGGAATCTACATTAATATATATGGGTCATACAGTTTTGCCGTTTGAAATAACACGAATCGTGATGTTTAGAAAATAGGGCTACGGTGTTTTTAAGAAAATGTATGTCTTTTGAAATATCCGTAGGGTCCCTTGGCCTGTCTTTAAAATAATCACGATTCGTTAGTTTTGACATAGGTATGACCCGAGTCTACTGTAACATCTACAAGTAAACTACTGGACAAAACTAACAGACTGATCGCAAGGGTAAGGAAAACCACCTAAGTCTGAGTCGATATATATACATATAATAGTCGGTGATCCCGTCTCAATAGTATCACATACGATACAATATATATAATATGACATCCTCGAGTCAAGAGTGTGGATCTATCATCAATATATAGCTCGTACGGTAAATCCATCGTACGGCATCCCAAATCTGGGTACGGGTCAAATTTCACATTTATCTCAATAATCATCTGGTATCCTTATCATCATATATCATGAACTGGGGGTACTGATCTAAGTCTAGTACAATACTGATACCATCTACATATATATGTGCGTGTGTATGAAAACACATCGTCTAAGGACCCGCTATAACAATCATGTCGTATCTAATAATACGAACCATATCATATCACCGATCTCGTGGCACCATGCCCAATCTTATCGACTCATCTCCAAATACCACATATTATCCTCATCATCCATGTATATGCATACGTATATATATATATATATACACACACACACACATAGTCCTATACCTATGTGTATTTATATATATATATATATATATATATATATATATATATACATAGTCCCATACCTATGTGTATTTATATATATATATATATATACATATCCCCATATACGCACAAGTAATAAAATGTATGCAAGTGTGTGCGCGCGCGGTGTAATCTTATTCTAGGGTTCGCAACTAAGAAACTAACTACGACGCTATCATCCAAATACTAAAATTAAACTTATGATCTTCTAAGATCAATCTCGATAATCATTTAGTCTCACTTAACACAAATTTATATATAATTAATATATAGTATATTACACTACGAACTGCGGGGTGCTATACGCCATCCACCCAACTTCCCCCGTAGATATATATCTACTCACCTTGATCCTCGCTTGCTGGAGTCGATGACACTACGCTCTCCTCGTCGTCTCAAAATCCACGTGGGGGTACCAACATATCACACATAGTATAATAAACTGAAATCACGAACGAAAACCAAAACGATACACAAAACGTACATAGGTTAAAACCTATGGTCTAAGCATGCACGAATAACCAACAACTCTCGACGATTGACGTATATCCGTGAATCAACCTAGATAAAACACAAATACCAAATTCCAATTAATTCAAAGCCACAAAACGAAATCAGAAACTTGAAAACTTGTCCTGATTTTACCCTAGGTGAAATTAGCCAATTTTGCATATAGGAAGGGTCTAGTTTACTGAAATAAAAGCCCTGGACCAAACACGGAGGCATTCTTCCCTAGCCTGGCCACAATTTGCGGCCAGGAAGAATAAAATTGCAGCCTGGGTTGGGTATTTGGGGCTCTGGTCTCTGTGGTGGCTTCCTAGGTTCCTGCATGTATCTCTGTGTTTGCTAAATAATTTTTCAGGTCTCCTAGTCATATCAGATTTCCAATAACACCTCAAATTCCATAATTTCCCGATATCAGGGATTCTAAGTTTAGGGTTTGGGGGTTCTAGTCTCAGGTTTTGGTCCAATATACAATCATTACAGGGGTTTAAGGACACTATGAAGCCTCAATTTCACCATTGGATTCAAATCAAACCCTAATCCTTAACTTGGAACTATCAAAGTTCGCATATTCACACTAAATCGGTTATAAACATGTATGGATACAAAAGTGAATGAAATTCTACACTAATGGTAAAGAGATTACCTCATTTGGCAACTCAAGAAATTTCTTGAGTTGCCCCAAGTGTCCAAAATCCTTGCTTTCTTGGTCCAAAGTGTTTGTAGGGAGCTTGTGCACATTTTTAATAAAATGGAGATGAAGTTTTGATGAGTTTTTGATGATGTTTTGACGTGTTTGAGGAGGGAGGAGGGAGGAGGCAGCCTTGGTTGAGGGAGGAGAGGGAAAAATGAAGGAAATAATGAAGGAGAGAATAACCAAGATCAAGGTTTGACTCCTCACCCTCTCTCTCTCTCTCTTGCCCATACCTCTTTCTTTAACATTTTCTTTTTCTTTTCTTTTCTTTTGTTTTCTTTTCCTTTCATTTTAAAACCCAAACCAAGCATGGTAGAAAATGTATAAATTTTAGCAAAAGACATGGTGCATGTCATGTGCACAAATCCGAATTAAGGCACAATTAGCGACATTTAATCGCGATTAGCATTAAAATAGTGTATAATTAATTATAAAAATCTATAATTTACCTAAATCACATAAAACGCTCTCATTTCAGAAATTCTTATAATTTTCCAAATTTTCCCCAATTTATCGGTATTTAATTATACCGCCATATTAAAATATTCATAATATTTATTATTTAATTATAAAAATTCCCAAATATAATATTTTATTTTTCTGAAATGTTACATGTATATTCAAGTATTACGTTCTTCATGTTATTCTATCTCTTTGGGCATTCGTGTTTTTATCTGAATGCAGGTATGCATATACAACAGACTGTAATCCGTATTTTATTACGGATTACCATCTAGAAAACGACCACCTCATTATGCTTTTTCCCTTTATTTGATAAATGGAAAATGAGGTGTAAAGTGTGAGGTATGGGAGGAATGGTGATAACCATGCTTCAATATTTAACAAATGAATTTTTAATTCATTTGGAGTTACTATTGAAGTATGGTTGTTGAATGTTTATTCAAGAAATTCATACAGAAAACCTTTGTGTTGATTTTCTCTCTCATGGATGCTTCATTATTTTCTTGAGCTCCCATTTTGCTTCACTCTCCTCCCTCCTCTTGAGTTCCTCCACCTTCATCATCTTCCTCTTCACTAACATTCTCATGAGTTGAGAAACAAGTGAAGAGGCAAGAAAGAGATAGCATACACTTAGATCATCACACTACATTCTAGATTACTTGGTTTAGCAACCCAATGTAGAGTTTTGAAAATCGTTTCGGTGAAATTTCGGAAAATCGGTAAAATAAGGGGGTTTTCTGTAAAAAAGTCAAAATATAAATATCTTTATTATAAAATTAAATATACATATTCTAGCTATGTAATTGCTAGTATTTGGTGTTTATTGACCCACTGGTGAAATTTCAAATTTTCTGAAAATTTTTCCGAAATTAATTATTTTAATATTATTTTAAGCCGTCACTAATATATTTAATTAGGGAAAATTACAAATTGGAATGAGTTGAAACAAATTTTGTGCATCATAAAACATTAAATAAAATTTTATCATGTGGTTTTTGAAACGAAATCGTTTGCCAAAACGGTTTAGAAAATATCGAAGAAAAAGGCTTTTTTCGGTGAAATTAGTGTTAATGGAATTGGGGTATAACATTTATCCTTTCCCAACCCACTCACCCACACACACCCCATTTTCCTCCCATGGCTGAGCCTAGGCTGCCCCAATCACCCAAGTCCCCACCTCATTCCTCACACATAGAATAAAGAATAAAAAAGAAAAGGAAATAAAGAAAATGAAGCATGATCTTGTGTTGACTTTAAAACCCACACCACTCTCTCTCTCCCCCTCACAACATTGGCCGAGCCCTCTTTTCCTGCACACCACAACAGCCCCTCTTTCTTCCTCTCTCATTTTGCATCAAAAAAATTCAACAAAATGCCCAAAAATCAACACAAAAATCCCACAAAATCAAAATCCAATCTCTACCCATTTCTTCTTAACCTATTCTAGTGTGGATCATGGATCAAGAAGTTATTTTGGAGGCCAAGATTTTCATGTTAGATCTTCAAATTTGAGAGGTATAATCTTACACTAATTGTACCTTGTTAGTTTTTATTGTGATCTAAGCTAATTAGGTGTTTAAATTGTGGGTTTAATTGAAAGTTGAAATTTAAAGAGAAGAGTTGAATTGGGAGTTAGGGTTTGGATTATTTGGTTATGGTTGTGTTGTGTAATTTATAATCTTGAGAATTTCAAAACCCAAACTAGTTGTTAGTTGCAAATTCACTTTAAAAAGAAATTGTCCAAATTGTATTATGTTGCAAACTAGATTTTAGGATTAATGTAATTAAGTGAGATTAAAATCTAGTTAGGATTTTTAGCACATCATTAAGGTTTCCATGAGTGGTTTAATACCTTTGAATCATGCAAAACCAAGCTTAGTTGTTGTTTTGTGCATTTTTACTTGAAATTGTTAAAATTTGATAAAATTGCAAAACTAGCATTTTTAGTTTTATAAAAATTGATGAGATTAAATTGTGGAAATGGTTTATATGACATAATTATGATATTTAGTGGATATTATGGCCATTAGTTTTGTTAAAACATCAAGTTTCGAATTAAAACGAAAATTTAGTGCTTTCTAGGTTTTCGGAAATAAATCGATTTGATTTATTTTGGGGTTTTGATGAGTTGCATTCTACTTAATATTATAATTAATGAGTTTTGAAATCATCATTGGTGTGTTTGGGTTTTTCTCGATGTGTTGATGTTGGTACATCGACATCGAGGGTTGGTTTGACTATTCTTGCATGCGTAGACGATAGGTTTTGACCTATACGTGATACGCGTGCCGATTTGGTTTCGTATGCCGTTTCGATTTCGAATTTGGTTTTTATGCGACACAATACGTTATGACATGTAGGTACCCCCATGTGGACTTCGAGATGACAAGCAAGCGCGTTGTGACGTCGGCACTGGCGAGCGAGGACCAGGTGAGTAGATTTATATCTACGGGGAGAAGTCGGGTGGATGGCGTATAGCACCCCCGCAGTTCGTGGTGGTGTATACGGATGCGTATACACACCAACAATTTATTATATGTTATTTGGGATTAATAACGATGTTTAGGATGGATATTGGTGTATGGGATTACTTTAGTGTTGCGAACCCTAGGGTAGTGTTGCACTACACATACACACATACATACTTGCATACATTCCTATTTAGATGTGCTCATGGGATTCTTTATAGTTATGTGTTCATATGGGTATGGGACCATGTGTTCACAAACGGATTTAAGGATGATACTTGGGATTGAGCTGAGTCGATGAGATTTGTTTTGTGGTTGTGATATCGGTGATATGGCAGGATTCGTACTTGAGGTACGTCCTGGTGTTATAGCGGATCTTGGGGCGGCGATACGGGTGAATAGTGTTATAAATAAAATGGTCGACATGTGATCGTGATATGAGGCATGATATGCTAGGATATTGATATTAGGCCGTATCAGGCGATGTATACCCCTTGATGATGATATGTGCTGACGGTATCGGTTTGTACGAGATTGTCGATCTGTAGTCAGATTATGAGTATATTGAGGATATTAGTATTGTACTAGACATAGGTCAGTACTCTAGACTATGATCTTGAATAAAGAGGATACCAGAGGAATGGGGTGAGGAATATGATATTGACCCGTACCCAGATTTGCGGATGCCGTACGACGGATTTACGTACGAGCTATATCTTGATGATTGATCCGCACTCTTGATTTGGGATGGCTGATTGTAGATATGGTATCGGATATGATATTATTGAGGCGGGATCACCGACTAATATATATACAGGTATGTATATGGATCGACTCAGATGTTAGGCGGTTTCCTTACCTGTAGTCCAGCTTGTTAACTTAGCCCTTTAGTTTAGTTTAGTTGTTAGATTAGATTCGATTCTTACCTATTTCAAAAACTAACGAATCGTGGGTATTTTAAAAGACAGCCCAAGGGATCCTACGGATATTTCAAAAGACGTATCTTTTAATAAAAACACCGTAGCCCCTATTTTCAAAACCCCATGATTCGTGTTATTTCAAAAGGCACCATTTGTAGGACTTATATTAGATTAATGCAGGTTAGTTACAGTTGCGTCTAGTATTCAGCTCCCGCTTATTATTGTGGTTCGCTTCGCATCGCATACTTATGTTATAATTTCTTATTGCAATGTTGATATCATATTGTTAGGACACCAGCACCATTACCGATGATGCGTATGTACCACGTACACTTACTTGCCGGCTCACACACATCTTCATCGGTAATTTCCATGTCACGTACACCTTAGAAAATATTATTGCTTGACTTAGCTTGTTAGTTAGTAATTTGACATGATATTAGTGTGTCTACCTTATATGCCAGCTTAACACTGTAGTTATTATTTGTCACTTCATGCATACTGTTATTCATTGTTATGCCTATATTCATGGTTTTTACATGCTATTGATGATTTGGATTCGGATTTCCATGAAATTTTCTGGATTTGGGGGGAAAACCGCAAAACTTATATAAACTGATTTCTCTCTTTTTAAATAAAAAGTGCAGTTTTTCCCATGATGTATGAGTCGTCCACCATGAGTTTGCTGATGGATTTCGAGACCCGATTCGAGGAGACGGATGAACCGTTTCGGGTACATGGTGGACCTGGTAAGGTACCCCGGGGCAAGAAGCGTGTGATGATGACGATGTGAGCCTGGCAGGGGGAGACTACCTACCAGTGATTTTACCCGACGCGTCGGATATCCGGAGGATACCGTCGTGGTCTTGAGATGGATGGTAGAGGCCGGTCTGGACTGATGGCGCCCTAGATATTGTGATTGAGACATTGAGATTTCGAGATATTGAGGTACAGAGACTGTGATACAGAGATATCGAGATATTGGGATTACGTTTTGTGCCGATGCTAGGCACTGTTTTATGCTGATTTCATTATGATACCTCATTTTAAAAATACAAAGGAAATCTCACTAAATTATGAAAACGGTTCTTCATTTACATGTATTCTGTTTTCATGCATTCATACCTCATTCATATCATATATTGCTACCTGAGGCACTGACACGGGCACATGAGATCACACTCGGGTTAGATATTACCCTAGCCATTGTTATAGGCTGCATGTTTTACATATATTTGAGGATATATTACCTAGGTTGCGTTATTTATGCGATTTCTGTGCGTAGATGTTTTTCTATTCACGAGTTGGCAACTCACCCCCGTTGTGCCCCAGTTTCTTGCAGGTTTGCCGTACAGGTTCGTTACGGCTTTGCGGGCATAGTTTCCTTCGGGTGATTGCTAGTAGGTGGGTTTACTTGTATCGTACCCCCATTATATATCTTGTATATTATTACTCTGTTGTATCTAGAAGTTCCATCAACCAAAAATGTATTTTTTTGAGATAGAGACCAGAGATGCTATTCTTTCGATCTTAGAGTCGCGTGTTTTATTTCTGTGGTTTTCTTGTGGTTTTGAGTTTTGATCCTCACCGTTGGCGTTGTATATTATATTGCTTGGGTGGTTGTGACCGTCGATTGACGAAGAGCTAGCTCCCGCTTGGGGATGCCCTTTTATTGATTTCGTATACTATTCATGTTGTATCCCGTTTGGGGGCCAGTATTTACAAAGGAGACTCTGCCGAAATTTTCAGGAAATATTTGATTTTTTTAAACGCATAATTCGGCTATGCTATTAAAACTACTTGATTTAAATTGGTTTTCCTTCACTCTACTACTTTTCTTGGTTTGGATTTCTGGGCTTTCGGTTTACTTAGATTACGTACGCCTCGAGACGTTTCGTAGTTTAAGTGCCGGTCATGTTCCGTACTTTCGGGTCGTGACACCCAAGTTCTCTAGTTGCTCCACTTGACATATTGTGAGGAGCTAGAGTCATGGATCATATCTTTCGGGTGGATCATCTATGACAAAGGAGGACCGGAGAGCAAGATCGATCGTGGAGAACAAAAGAAGCCAACAAAGAAGATCAAGCATGTTCAAGGTGGCCACTTGGAGTTAAAGATGAAGAAAGAAGACCGAAGGACATTGTTCGTTTGGTGAGATTTCTTCATCATAGTAGATAGCTCTCTTTATTTAGCTAGTTAGGTTTATGGTAAGATCCGGGTTAAAAGTTATTCTAGTGCCATGTTCTAATCGTTAGAAAAAAATTTGTTCCGCATTTGGCCACGGAAGTTGGCCGGGGCACTAGCGTAAACTTTCATGGTATCAGAGCCAGCCCATAAACCCTACAGTAGCAAGTTTAAACAATGTTAAAACAACAAAACCGAAACAACTCCGTAACATTGAAACCAAACTGCAGTTTCTGTCGAATTTTTAAAGGCTTCAAAACAATTTTTTAGCAAGTGCAGAGTGCTCTTTACACTGAGAGATGAACACTGACCAAAACCGACACGATTCCCACCACTTTTGGCTGGCCACACCCCTTCCAAAACTGAGCTCACTGGTTTTATTAAAGAGAATTGCATCGAGTTTTGGCCAGTGTTCTTGTCTCTTGATGTTTGGGTTTCAGGTGTTGCTAGTTTTTGCCCAAGTTTGATTTTCTGTAGTTTTTCAGTTTGGGGCAATTTGGAGTGTTTCGAAGTCGTTATATTTGACATTGTTTAATAGTTAGTACATTCTCTTTTATCTGCGACCGTGAATGTCATTCGATCGGTAAACCTGTCTATTTGCTATATGTCCTTTTAGACGAGTTTGCGAACATGATATTCGCGTTGATGTTTTGTGCTTGTGCTGTGATTGTGGTTGGATAGTCGTGGTGGATAGCATATGGTGCAATGTTAGTGGTACAGTTTAAAATTCATTTGTATATTCATTTGCGGGGCGAGCGTCTGACATGTGGACTGCCGTCATTGCCGGGTTGTATATTATTTGTTTGGGGTACGACCGGGTTGAGGTCGATGTCAACATTTGTACATATTATTTTCGTTTTCTGTACTAGGATTACCCCACGGTGGAGTGCACGAATAGCCGGGTTCTAGAAGGCAACAAGCCCGCATCTCATGGCATTGATACGGAGGGGGCTTCATTCTAGAATTGGAGGGCTATTCGACGCACTCGTAGGGGGTATAGGATGACCCACGGAGGGGCGCCCAAGTTACCAGATTCCGTGAAGTGCTGGGTGGCCCATTCACTTTGTTGCAAGGGGTTTCCTCACTTCTGGGATTGGCGGGTAACTTGCCGCGCTCGTAGGGGTCCAGGTTTTCATTGCACAGGCTATCCACGCGACAGGGAACGTCGGGTTTTATTTTCGGCTCAAATGAAAGCCGGGACTCCAAGATTATCCACCTTTCTGTATTATTGGCTGAGATTCTGTGATGTTTCTTATTATCATACCTGGGACGAATGCTATATATACTTATATATATACTAGTAGATGTTGTATATGTTTTGCACCCTCGCTAGTCCAACCCCTGCTCTGTCGTTAGTTAAGTAACCTAACGGGTGATGACGGGGCCCCATGGCGAATGCGGATGGCATACACGTACATTGTATTTTCATTCTTTTTGTGGTGTGATAGGATTAACTAATCGGACCACATTAATTTTGATTAATGCAAGATAAGAAAACCTAAAAGATGTTGTTGGAACAAATTTCGAAAAATTATAGCTATATTCTTTCGCTTTGCATAGTGGTATTCGATCATGAATATCCAGCACCTCATTCCAGGAGGCAAGAGCCGAGATCCCTTCGCGGGGAGTGACCTCTTGAGCAGAAGTCTATACTGTAGATTACTCGGTTTTTTCAAAACCACAGTTTTCAAAAGAGGAGCCTAAACCACTCCTTTTCAAAACTACTCAGGTTCCTTCAACGATATCAAGTTCATTACGTTAACGGGTTTTTCGCCAAAAACCCATCCGTAGACCTCTGTCATTTCTTATAAGTTATACTTAGTATTCGTAATGCGTTTGTTGACTGTGTCAAGGCGCAGTGAACGCTAGCTGAGTATTGCTTATTTGTAGCATACGATGCGATTAGTTAGGACAGTCGTATAACCTTGTTGACTGTGTCAAGGGTTATGCGGGTGGGTTTAATGCAATCATGATAAATGACGTGTTGAACTTGACTAGGACTCTTTGATTTGTTGACTGTGTCAAGGTCACTTAGGTCCTAGGGGCAAAAAGCACATCGGGAGTTTCAAATATACAGGAAAATTGCTAGTGTTGCATACCTTCTGGAGTATGGTGACTAGAGTGGATTCCATCTAGTGCATCACACAATGATAGTTGGATCCCGATCCCACCGATGAGTACGATTACTCTCGGGAGATTATTTCACTTAACAATCAATGCTATGAACCAAGTAGGTGTCTAGAACAGTGTTAGCGGGGCTACGCCTCCAGGGAAAAGAGGTTATGTAATTAAAGAACCTCGTGAAAGCGTTGGAAAACCACCCTCGAAGTACCGACAGTAGCCTGGATGAAAGGTTAAGCAAGTATTGTGACGTGTGATTAATCCTGACTAGTTCTTCTTTTAAGGTTTGAAGGAGAATTCGAGAAAACAGTAGGAGCCATCCTGATTAGATAAACTAATAACCAATATAATCTTGCAAGAGCGCACACTGAGTGTTTCTTTTCTCTCTCTCTCCAGGTAGCAACCATTTCACGCCCTAATCAAGATAATAAAATGTATCGCTTGACCGATCCGAATTCTTATTCGGGACTGGGGAACGTCGGTTCGGTTTTAACTTATGACAACATTCATGAGTATGAGCAAGGGAAAGAGGATTGTTTGAATTCCTTGATGACCCCATCGAAGAAGAAACATACTATTGTGTCTTCTTAGGTGTTCTTGTTATTGAGAACTGTTTTTCGGTCAGCCCTACCTCCTGGGTACTAGATACCGGATCAGGATCTCACATCTGTAATTTATTGCAGGGACTGAGAAAAAGTAGGATAGTTGGACCAGGTGATATGTCCCTCAGAGTAGGGAATGGAGCACAAATTGATGCTGCTGCCGTTGGTGAATATCAGCTCGCATTACCAAATGGCAATACTATGATTTTGAACAATTGCTACTATGTACCTTCTATGGTTTGCAACATCATATCAGTTTCTTTACTTGATAAAGATGGATATAAGTTTGTTCTTGATAGAAACATCATGAACATTTACCTTAATCAGATAATGGTTGCAGAAGATACATTATGTAATGGTATATATGTTCCTAATCAAAACACAGTTCTCAGTATACAAAACACACGCAAGAGGAAGAGTTCTGATATGAACGAATCCTACTTGTGGCATTGTAGACTTGGTCATATCGAAGAGAAAAGGCTGAGTAAGTTGCATAAAGATGGATTTTTGGATACGTTAGAGTTTTCATCTTATAAAACTTGTCAGTCTTGTCTCAAAGGAAAAATGATCAAATCTCCATTCACCGGACACGGAGAAAGAGCAGCAGAGCTCTTGGGACTCATACACAGTGATGTATGTGGTCCAATGTCTATACATGCAAGGGGTGGGTTCTCATACTTCATCACATTCACTGACGATCTTTCTAGGTTCGGGTATGTGTATCTTATGAAACACAAATCTGAAGCTTTTAAGAAATTCAAAGAATTCAGAAACGAAGTAGAGAACAAGATTGGAAAAAGTATTAAGATCCTCCGATCTGATAGAGGAGGGGAGTACTTAAGCACGGAATTCCTAGAATACTTGAAAGAGAATGTAATTCTCTCTCAACTTACTCTTCCGTATACACCACAGAACAAGGGTGTATCGGAGTGGAGGAATCATACCCTATTGGATATGGTTCGCTCCATGATGAGTAATGCTGAGTTACCTTTTTCATTCTGGGGATATGCACTTCAAACAGCAGCACATCTTTTGAATCAAGTTCCATCCAAAAAAGTGCCTAAGACTCCGTATGAAATATGGAATGGTAAGAGTTTGTATCTTAAACGTGTTAAGATTTAGGGTTGCCCTGGTTATGTCAAAAAGCCGAACCCAGACAAACTTGAGGCACGATCGGTTTTGTGTAAGTTTATGGGATACCCAAAAGATTCTAATGGGTATCTATTCTACCATGCATTAGAACAGAAGATTATTGTTTCTAGGAACGCCGCATTTTTGGAAAACGAATTTGTTGTTAAAAATATTGGTAGCAGCACAGTAGAACTGGATGAAATTCCAGAGACACAAACTATAACTGAAGATTTGGTGGAACCGCTAGATTCAGTTATACCCGACGAACCTCAGCCACTCCGCAGATCTGGTAGGATTTTTCATCCGCCCGAGAGATACTACGGTTTTCTCATTGATGGGGATCGAGAGGATTGCATCTTGGAAGAAGATGATCCTACTAGTTTCAAGGAGGCCATTATCAGTAGGGACTCTGATAAATGGCTGGATGCTATGCGATCCGAAATAGTGTCCATGTACACCAATAAAGTGTGGACCTTGGAAATTGCTCCACCTGGGGTAAAACACGTTGGATGCAAATGGATATACAAAAGGAAATTTGGTGTAGATGGGCAGGTTAAAACCTATAAAGCTAGACTCATTGCAAAAGGTTTTCGTCAAAGACCAGGTGTTGACTATGACGAAACTTTTTCTCCAGTGGCTATGCTCATATCCATTCGGATCCTACTTGCCATTGCTGCCTTCCATGACTATGAGATCTGGCAGATGGACGTAAAAACGGTTTTTCTAAACGGAAGTTTAGAAGAGTGCGTTTATATGGATCAGCCGGAAGGTTTTGTAGACAGTGGGAGCAGCGGGAAGGTGTGTAAGTTGCTTAAATCCATTTATGGATTAAAGAAGGCGTCACGGAGCTGGAACATCTGTTTTGATGAAACAGTCAAGGATTTTGACTTCATCAAGAACGAGGATGAGCCTTGTATTTATAAGAAGATTGTAGGACGAACTGTCGTGTTCCTAGTCTTGTACGTGGACGACATTCTTTTGATAGGAAATGACATTCCTATGCTACAATCGGTCAAGCTATTCTTATCATAAAAGTTCTCTATGAAGGACCTGGGTGATGCCTCGTACATTCTGGGGATTAAGATCTATAGAGATTACTGGGAATTTCACAGTCCAGGTACCTAGAGACCGTACTAAACAGATTTAGTATGGATGATTCCAAGGAGATGTCTCCCAAGACTGACGAAGAGAGGGTTCATATGAGCACTATACCCTACGCTTCGGTGGTAGGATCTATAATGTATGCGATGCTATGTACAAGGCCAGATGTAGCTTATGCGCTAAGCGTGGTGAGCCGGTATCAGTCGAACCCAGGTGAGGATCACTGGACAGCAATAAAGAACATTCTCAAATACCTGAGAAGGACTAAGGAGATGTTCTTGTTTTACGGTAATGGAGACCTGAAGGTCAAGTCCTTTACCGATTCAAGCTTCCAGAGTGACTAGGATGACAGAAAGTTTGTATCAGGTTTTGTGTTTACCCTCAATAGAGGGGCGGTGTGTTGGAAGAGCTCCAAACAGGATACCGTCGTAGACTCGACGATGGAGGCTGAATACATTGCTGCAAGCGATGCCGCAAAAGAGGCGGTCTGGATGAAGAAGTTCATTAGTGAACTTCAGGTGGTTCCATCCATTGTTGATCCAATACTTTTGTATTGCGATAACAATGGGGCAATAGCTTTAGCGAAGGATCCACGGTCTGTAGGGTTCCTAGGCACACTAATGAGGTCTCACAACAGATCAAACATGCCCAATTCAAATTTTTTTCATGTGCCTACAAACCCTAATACGGATCGTTAACTAGATGATAAGGTGATGCAAGCAAGTAAACGACTTTATTGCTAAAGGAAAGAGGCTACAACCTTTGTAGATCCGGTCCTCCACTTCCTTGGCTCCGTGATGACGTCCCTCCGCTGTACCAATCGGAATCCTAGACTCTTACGGCGGTTTCATCGGAGAAGTGATCGGGCTAGGTCGTCGACTTCGATGCCGAAGACGATCTACGTCGAGGCAACTCAAGATCAAGCTCCAACTTCACCAAGTCATGAAACTTGTGAAGAAAACACCCTATACTACTTGGCAAGTGGTAGAGGATGAAGAAATAGGAAGTGGGTTCACTTTAGAATTGGATTTCTCACTCTTTTTCTCATGTTGCCATTAATGGTAGCAAGCTTTCTTCTTGTTGAAGAAGAAGAAGAAGAAGAAGAAAAAGAATATGATAAGTATATTGAAAAATAGAAAATAAAATGATACTTATCATATTAGCAACCATGGTTTAGTGTAGAGAATAAACTAGGGTTAGGTGAATGGTTAGGTTTAGGAAAAGAACAAGAATGGTCAAAGCTTCTTGAAGTTTCAACAAAACAAACAAAATAAGCAACCATATCTTTTCTTTTCCTAAAATAAAGAATAAATAAATAAACTAAATAATCAAGAGAAGATAATAAAACCCTAACCATTCACTTAAACATGGTTTAAACTAAACATACACCTAAACTTCCATGTATCATCAAACATGATACAAACTAGTGCACAAAACTATATCATATATACAATGTGCACTTCAAGTGAGAAAATCCATCTAAAGTGAACCAATACTAGTTAATGTAAAGTAATATATCAAATATATAATTATACATTAAATCATTAAATCAACACTTGATTTAACGATCCGGTCATATCGCATATGACCGACTAATATCCGATGTATCGACTTATCGAATCAATCCTCGATTCGATAACTAGGTTATATCGTATACAACCATTCAATACATTCATCGCGAGAATAGAATACGGTATCACATACACGCATTATTCTTGGTCCCGCACATATCTCATATGCGCTCCTATTTCATTTCGCTTGAGCCAGGAAACCTCTGTGTAAGACTCTAAAGACTCGTCAATACGCCGGCAGCAGGTGATGATCATATCAAACACCCACAAGCTGCAAGCGGTCTGCTAAACGTAACGGCCACCCGGGTATTGAGCGATCAAAAGATCGACGAGCAAGCCCGCTCACACTCCTGTGAATCCAACCAGTAACACTTACCGTACAGTCTGGTCTGTTCGTCTGATATGTCGCATATCTCGCCTAGGGGTGGTAAACATTAGACCCCAGTAGCTTGATAAGTTATGCCGATATAAGGTTTATAACATAGCATGAAACTACTGATAACACTTACCAGTAGATCACTGCAACCCTGGCCAGGGATTTCCAGTTATGGCCAGTCGTGCATAGCGCAACATCAACTCCCAATACTGGGAGAGACGAATCCCATCCTATCGCTCATTGCCTCCATGTGAATCGGGACTGTACCCAAAAACCACCTGTTTGCACGACTCAGTAGAGCCGTGGTAGGGTGGAAATCAAAGCACAGTGGGAGACACACAAGACTCTATGACGATCTCGGGTCAACAGACTAAGCTGTACCAGTGTCACCAGAGAACTGCCATCTGACGTGAGGTATAATACCATCTGGGAGTTCTCGGCGAGTCCGTTCAGTGTACCCAGTCTCCACTGAGCACTCGCATACCATCTCTGATGTCAAACACTAATGGATATGGGATCATCCATCGCCCATCATATGGGTCGAGAAGATATACGCTAGTCTACTCTGGAATATCGATGCCCCGTCTCAATATTCCCACGACTAGGAACATTGAAGGATGTACTCATGGACTACCCAGGCTCCATTAGTACGATCTGCATCATAGTCCTGGAAGTCGAGTACACATCCTAAGGGCTTTATCAACATGTAACAGAGAGACAGAAAGTATACATGTTAAGATAAATAGCAACCAGATAGCGTACTATCATGTCGAGCAAGAAAGTCCTACCTATATATGTCCCAGCATCCATTACAATATACATCTAATGCACAGTAATGGCCTCTAGGGCATACATATAACTAACACGGTCCCCATCAGAAATCCAGGCACATCTTAAGGCGGTATCACCTGATCAGGGAGATCGTAGATCGCCAGGAGATCGAGGTCCGGAGAGTGGATACAGAAGACAACACTGCGGATCCATTCACTAATACCCTTCCTTAAGCACAGTTCAAGAGACTTTTTGAGATGTTGGGTATGCGGTACACCAACAGCTTGCCCTAAAGCAGACCTTGGATACTCGGTACGCCAATATATGGCCTTAGTGCTAGTGGAAGATTGTTGGATATGTATGCCCTAGAGGCCATTATTGTATATGTATACATATGGATGCTTGGACATATATATGTACAGGACAGTCTTGCTCGATATGATAGTATACTATCTGGTTTGTCTTTATCTTAACATGTGCATGTTTTTCTTGCTATTGCATATCTTTTATACATGTTGATAAAGCCCGTTAGATCATTGCTAGACTACCTGCGTTATGATGGCGATCATACTTGTGGGAGCTGGGTAGTCAGTACGCACATCCTTAAATGGTCCCTAGTCGTGGGAGTATCGAGACTGGGCATCGATATTCCAGAGTAGACTAGTGTATACGTTTCTAAACTCCGACGAGAGGCGATGGTTTGGTCCCGCAACCATTGGTCTTTAAACCTAAGATCGTATACAGGTGCTCACTGGGAGTGAGTACACCGGACGGACTCGTCGAAAACTTCCAGATGGTACTATACCTATCGTCGGGTGGAAGTTCTCAGGTGACATGAGTATAGGTAGTCTTTAGACCTGAGATCAGAATTTGTCTCGTGTGAGTTCCCACTGTGCTTTGATCACTACCCTACCACGGCTCTACTGAGTCGTGCAAACAGCTTTTGGTTGGGTACAGTCCCGAGCCACATGGAGGCAGTGAGAGATTGCCGGGGATTCGTCTCTCCCGGTATAGGGAGTCGATATTGCACTGTGTTCGATTGGTCAGGACCATAAGACCTTGGCAAAGGCAGTTGGGATTTACTGATAGGCTGATCAGTAGTTTCCCGGATTGGTCCTGAGCCATATCAGCACGACTTATCGGGTTATTAGGGTCTGACGTTTACCACCCCCTAGACCCGGTATGTGATACTCTCACACGAAGAGACCGGACTGTACGGAGATTGTCACAGATAGGCTCAGTAGGGATCCGGGTGAGTTTGCTCGTCGTCTTTCCTTTTCAACAGGTACCCGGGTAGCCGTTGTTAGTTATGTATATGCCCTAGAGGCCATTGTTGTACATATGATGTATATTATAGTGGATTCTTCGATATATATAGAGAGGACTTTCTTGCTCAATATGATAGTATGCTATCTGGTTGCACTTTGTCTAAACATGTTGACTTTTATTGTGTTACTTTCTTGCTCTCACATGTTGATAAAGCCTTTAGGATATGTACGTGACTACTATGACTATGATGTAGATCATACTAGTGGGGCCAGGGTAGTCCACGAGTACATCCTATAATTGTTCCTAGTCGAGTGTGTATCGAGACAGGGCATCGATACTTCAGAGTAGACTAGCGTATACGCTTCTTGACCCATATGATGGGCGATGGACGATCCCGCATCCATTGGTGTTTGACATCAAAGATGGTATACGGGTGCTCAGTGGAGACTGGGCACACTGAACGGACTCGCCAAGAACTCCTAGATGGTATTATACCAATCGTCAGATAGCAGTTCTCTGGTGACACTGGTACAGGTTAGTCTATAGACCTGAGATCGTCATAGAGTCTTGTGTGATTCCCACTGTGCTTTGATTTCCACCTTACCACGTTCATGAGAACGTGCAAAACAGTGGCTTTTGGGTACAGTCCCGAATCACATGGAGGCAATGAGCGATAGGAGGGGTTTCGTCTCTCCCGGTATTGGGGATTGATGTTGCACTGTGCTCGATTGGATATAACTGAAAGTCCTTGGCCAGGGCTGATATGAAGATCTACTGGTAAGTGTTATCAGTAGTTTCTCGACCTGTTATGAGCCTCACATCGCCACGACTTATCGGTTACTGCGGTCTGACGTTTACCACCCCTAGACTGGATATGCGACACATTATATGAAGAGACTGGACCGTACGGTAGTGTTACTGATTTGATTCGCAGGAGTATGTACAGGCTTGCTTATTGATTTTCTGATTGCTCAATACCCGGGTGGCCGTTACGTTTAGCAGACCGCTTACGGCTTGTGAGTGTTTGATATGATCATCACCTACTGCCGGCGTATTGACGAGTTTTTAGAGTCCTACACAGAGGTTTCCTGGCTCAGGTGAAACGGAGTAAGAGCATATATGTGATATGTGAGGGACCGAGATTGATACGAGTATGTGATACCGTATTCTATTCTCGCGATATGTGATATCGGCCGGTTATATGTGATATAACCGGTTTATCGGATCAAGTGTTTATTCGATGAAATGATACATTTTGTATTAGTCGGTTATATGAGATATAGCCGGATAATTAAATCAAGTATTGATTTAATAATTTAATGTATAATTATATATTTGATATATTAAATTACATTAACTAATAAATAGACACTTAAGTATTTCATTTTCTCACATTTGGATACATAACATATATGTGATATATGTTTAATGTATTATTTTCCTTTGTTACAAAATTATATATATGTGATATGTATAATTGTGACATGTTAGGTTATACATGCAACTTGTGTGTATGAGAATTACACCATGCTATTGTGATAAATGTTGAGTTTATATTTATTTTAGCAAATTCAAAATTGTGGAGAATTAGTCATGAGCTTCATGAAGCTTGTAGAACATTGACTAAGTCAACCAATTTTGTTTTGGCTAAGATATTTATTAACCTAACCCTAATCACTTTGACCATGGTTTATTCTCTACAAGGGTTTATATTATGGTTTTATTTATCTTTTTAAGTAATTCACAAATGATATGGAATTAGTCATGGTTGAGCTTCATGGAAGCTAGTAGAACATTGACTTGGTCCACTTGATTTGTTTTTTGCTTAAGATATTTGTTAACCTAACCATTAACCCTAGCCTATGGTTTATTCTCTACATGAATTAGCCATGACACATAATTAAACCATGGTTGCATTTCTAACCTCATTCTCTTCATCACTTGAGCATCTTCTTCTTCCTCCTCACAAAAGCTTGCTAGCTTTTTCTATGTGAAGAAAAATTGTGAGAAAAAGAAAACTAAAGAGAGCTCACTTCCTACTTCATCATCCTCTTCTATACTAGCCATTTAGATTATGGTGTTAGCTTCACTAATTTCATATTAGTGAAGAGAAAGCTTGAGTTCGTGTTGACTCGACGTAGATCATCTTGGATTTCAAAGACTACAAGTAAGCATGCACCATACGTCTTGTGGAGCTTCTCAAGAGTCCAGGAGTTCTAGGATCGCAGCGAAGGGACCACTACTTGGAGCTTATGAAGTGAAGGAGTGGACTACAAAGGTTGTAATCTCTTATCACTTAGTAGTAAAGTTGTTTGCTTTATATTTCCGCATGAATCTCTAGTTAAAGATCTTGTTTAGGGTTGTTTAAGCATGGAAAAAAATTTATTTGGCATGGATGATGCCACCCGGAACCTTGCTGTCATGATTAGGAACCCTACAGTGGTACCAGAGCCAAGCTAGAGCTTTAGGCGTTGTCTAGACGAAGTTAGAAGTCCGATCGAACCCCGAAAGCCCAATTTTTGACCCCTCTCTGGAAATTTTTCCAATAGTTGGAATTTTTCAAGTTAAAAATACTCTAAAAATTGTGCAGGTAATTCCATGGACCCACCTGAAGAACGAGTCCCTAACTCGTCTAAGTGACCGCGGAACCGCGGTCAAAACATGGTTTTGGCGGCGGTTCTGCGGCGCCACTTGAGAGGCTTGGGATGGGCCTTCAGCTGCCGGTCCATGGGCACTGTGGTATGGTTCTGTGTATTTCCAACACCGCTCAAGTGTTGAATTTTCTGAGAAATTTGGGAATTCGTTGATTTGATCGAATTGTTTAAACTTCACCTAGCTTTCTGGAATGTGATACAATATGTGGAATTCACATAGTTAGGCATGAAATCCGAAGTATATGATATTTCGGGTTTACGGTGTCTATGGTGATTGTGAATTCCAAATGTTGTAGTTTGACATTTTATTTTCTACGACCTTAAGTGTAATATATGGTGTATCGCCGGTTTCGTTGCTATATGTCAATGACAATTGGGATACGCATATTTACTTACGTTGATGACATGTGATGTTATGTGTTGATGTGATATGTTATATTGGATCGTCGTGATTTGAATAGCCGGGGGTGTTTATGTGAGATGAGGGTTTTTATTTTCATTCATGTAAAATTCATATGTATGTAATATTCTTTTATTGGGGCACTTCCGGGTTGAGAATGATGTCACCATTGTATATTATTTACTTTTCCGCATTAGGATAGACCCAAGGTGGGGAGCACAAGTAACCAGTTCTAGAGTCCAGTGGGAGACCGGCTCGAGCAGTCGAGTCCGGGTCTCCTAACTCTAGAATTGGTAGGGTTGCTTGCCGTTCTTGTAGGGGTCTAGGGATATGGGTTTGGCTATTCATCGCGACCGTGGAATCCGTGTTTTATACAGGCTCAAAATAAAACACGGACCTCTTAGTATATCCAATATTTCATATGTTTTCTTCTGCTGCTGATATTCTGTGATGTGATCGCTTTATACGTTTGAGACGAATGCCTTATTATTATATATTTGATATATAATAAACGTTGCTTATATTTTGCACCCGCGCCCCGCCCCGCTATGCCGTTAGTTAAGTAACTTAACGGTGCATAATGGGACACTGTGGCGAATGCAGATGGCATAAGCGTACGTTGTATTTTCGTTTCTTCTGTGATGCTTAGGAAGCATAAATGATGGGACGTCATTAATGTGATTAACGAAAGAAAAGAAACCTAAAAGATGTTGTAGAATCAAATTTTCAAAAAGGGCAGTTTTAGTTTTGCTTTGCATAGCGGTATTCCTTATAGAATATTCAGCACCTTATTCAATAAGGAAAGAGCCGAGATCCCTTCACCGGGAGTGACCTCTTTAGCGAAACTAGCAGATGCTACAACTCACTCGGTTTTGTTTTTGACTTCTTCTATAGTTCTTGCTTTGCATAGCGGTATTCCTTGTAGAATATCCAGCATCTTATTCGATAAGGAAAGAGCCGGGATCCTTTCACCGGGAGTGACCGCTTTAGCGAAACTAGTAAAAGCCTCAAAAACACTCATTTTCAAAATTACTTGTTTCTACAACGATATCAAGTTCATTAAGCGAAAGGTTTTCTGAAAAACCTGACGTAGACCTCCGTCATTTCAGATAAATCCTACTTAGTATTCGTGCTACGTTTGTTGACTATGTTAAGGCGTAGTGTGTTGTAGCTAATTAATGTTTATCTGCTAATGCATGAGATGCGATTGGATTAGGGTAGTCGTACGACTTTGTTGGCTATGTTAAGGGTTGTGCGGGTGGGTTTAATTCAATCAGGAAATGACGGGTTGAACTTGGCTAGCGATTATGATTTGTTGACTATGTTAAGGTCATAAGTTTCTAGGGGCAAAAGCATTATCAGGAATTTCAAGTGTTGAAATTTGCAATGAGATTGCATACCTTCTATGAGATAGTTGGATCCCGATACCCACTGCGAGTAAGAGTTACTCCTGGGAAAGTTTTACACATGACAATTAGCCGATCAAGTAGGTTTCTAGAAAGGTGTTAACGGGGTTATGACTCTGGGAAACGGGGTTTATTTTAATTAGGTCCGTGCGAAAGCACGGGGAACCTCCCTCAAAGTACCAACACTGGCCTGGCTGAAAGATTGGCGAACTTGTAAGGTGTAATTAATCCCGGCTAGTCTTACCTTTTAAGGTTTGAAGGAAGATTTGATGAAAACAGTGGGTGCCATCCTGATTAGATAAGATAATAACCAATCTAATCTTGCAAGAGCATACGCTAAAGTGTTTTCTTCTCTCTCTCTCCAGGTAGCGACCATGTCAGGCCTTAATCAAGATAATAATATGGATGTATTGACCGAACCCGTTTGTTATACTGAGCAGGGGAACGTTGGTACCGTTCTTTCTTATAATTATTATAAGACCGAGCTGGGAATAAGGACATATCCAGATTCTCACGCCGCCAAAACGAAGAATAAACATGATGATGCATCTTCTTCGGGTGTGTTAGTTATCGAGAACTGTTTCTCAGTTCACTCTACGTCCTGGGTATTAGATACCGGATCGGGATCCCACATATGTAATATATTACATGGGCTAAGGAAATGTAAAGAACTGGGAGAGGGTGATCATTCCATAAGAGTAGGGAATAGTGCAAATGTTGTAGCCAAAGCAGTTGGCGAATATCACCTTGTATTACTAAATGGTAATACTTTGATTCTGAACGAATGCTATTACATTCCGACCCTGATATGCAATCTTATATCAGTTTCTTTATTGAGTAAAGAAGGATATAATTTTGTAGTACAGGATAATATTATGAACATCTTTCTGAATCAAAAGTTGATTGGATCAGGCTCGTTAAATAATGGCATATACGTTCTAAATCAAAACACAGTTCTTAATGTACAAAACACACACAAGAGGAAGAGTTCAGAAATGAAGGAATCCTTCTTGTGGCATTGTAGACCAGGTCATATCAATGAGACACGACTAGCTAAGTTACATAAAGATGGATATTTGAATCCGTTCGAATTTTCATCCTATGACACTTGTCAGTCATGTCTCAAAGGCAAGATGACCAAAACTCCGATTAATGGACACGGAGAAAGAGTTACGGAACTCTTGGGACAGATACATAGTGATGTATGTGTTAGTGTATATGCCCTAGAGGCCATTACTGTATCATACTAGTTTGTATATTACTTAATGGAAGCTTGGGATAATCACCTTGTATAAACAATCTTGCTCAATATAGTAGTATGCTACTTGGTTTGTTTCTACTTCAATGTGTACTTGTGTTTATTTTAGTATATCACCTATACACATTAGTGGAGCCCTTAGGATCTTTGCTTGATTACCAGCGTTGTGATGGCAGTCACACTAGTGGGGGCTGGGTAATCTATAAGCACATCCTTATACAGGTCCCTAGTCGCAGGACTATCGAGACAGGGCATCGATACTCCGGAGTAGACTAGCGTATGCGCTTCTCATCCCAGTGTGGGAGATGGTCTGTCCCACAGCCATCAGTACGTCGTACTGGAGATAGTATACGGGTGATCGTTAGGTTACGAGTACACTGGACAGGACTCGTCGGGAACTGACAGGTTGATATTATACCTATCGTCAGTTATCAGTTCCCAGGTGACATGAGTACAGCTTAGTCCGCTGACTTGACACTGGCACTTCGCCTCGAGTGTGTTCCCACTGCACTTTGATCACTACCCTACCACGGCTCAAAGGAGTCGTGCAAACAGGTGTAAGTCCACGTTGCGACCCCCGGTTCTTACGGGGAGGCGGAAACGGTATAAAATCAAAATTTTAACGCAAGAGGCAACATGGACTAAGCTAGGTCGGGATCTTTACCTAAACTAAAACTAGCATACAAGCTAAAGAGAGTTAGCTACTCGGATAGAGATGGTTATACCTAGCTTGTCTTGAACTCCTTCGTCTTCAAAGCTCCGATGGTGGTCCGATGGCTTCTTCTCGTCGTCTCCGTACGCCGAAGACAGATCCACCTGAAAGCTCCAACCTTTAGCTCCTTCTTCGTTCTTTGAAGAAACTAGTTCACTTGGTTTGCTAAACCTAGTGAACTAGAATGAGTAGAGAGGAAATAGAATGGGATTTTATCTATGGTTCTTGATTCTCAACTCATGAGACAAGAGAACCATAGATCAAGAGAGGGAGCAAGAGGTTGAGGGTGAGAGCAAGAGGAGAGCTCAAGAACAAGAGAGAGAGTGAGCAAGAAAGAATGAGCAAGTATTTTGTCTCTCACCCTCTCATAATCCAAAGTGATCATAACTCATCATATCAAAAAAGTCTTATGTGATGGTTTGAAGCAACCATAACCTTATCATGTCATGCACTCATTTTACTCAAATGAACAAGCAAGTAAAAGTCTTTGGCATGAAATGATAACCATGGTTATCATGATGGTCAACTAGTCAAGCCTAGTCAACCGGTCAACAAGTCAACAAAAGTCAACAAGTCAACAAAGTCAACAAGTCAACAAAAGTCAACAAGTCAACAACCATATCACCATAATACTTAATTAATATAATAGTTAATCACATATCATATTCTCATTAGGGTTGAGCATAAAGTCAAAAAGTCAACGGTCAACTGTCAACAACCCTAATGAGAATCCTCTGCCTCTGCCTCCCTGTCAACTGTGCATACACACCCGCATCCGCGTTCCGAGGAACACGAATGCAAACTGGATAAATCCAATCCCATAAGGTACACTAGGATCTGGCTTAAACCAAAGCCCGCTAGTGTAAACTGTCCGGACACTGTACGTGCACAGGTGCACGGATGTGACCGAACCCTGTCGCAAAACCATGCGACCTGTCGCAATACCATGCGACCTCTACTCTTTTGCCTAAAGGCGAAAAGCTTTCTGTGTGGGACTCTAAAGACTCGACACTACGCTGGCAGTGGGTTTAACCACAGACCGCAAGCGGCACTAGCTGTGCGTAACGGTCCCCAGGTAATGCCGACAAGAAGACCGACGAGGCGAAACCCATCTGAACTCCTACTGAGCCTGAGTGTGACATTCTCCGTACAGTCCGGTCTGTTCGTCTGATACATCGCATGGCGGGCCTAGGGGGCGGTAAACGTCAGTCCCCCAATAGCGGTACAAGTCGTGCCGGAGTGAAGCCCAATACACCCTGAGATAACACTGGAAACCTACCAGTATATCTCGTTTGCCCTGGCCAGGGACTACTCGTGTAATGGCTCTCCTAGACACAGCGCGATGTCAACCCCCAATACCGGGAGAGACGAATCCTGTCTAACCGTCACTGCCTCCAAGTGCTTCGGGACTGCACCCAACCACCACCTGTTTGCACGACACCTTTGAGCCGTGGTAGGGTAGTGATCAAAGTACAGTGGGAACACACCCGAGGCGAAGTGACAGTGTCAAGTCAGCGGACTAAGCTGTACTCATGTCACCTGGGAACTGATAACTGACGATAGGTATAATACCAACTAGTCAGTTCCCGACGAGTCCTGTCCAGTGTACCCATAACCTAACGAGCACCCGCATACTATCTCAAGTACGACGTACTGACGGCTGTGGGACAGACCGTCTCCCACACTGGGATGAGAAGCGCATGCGCTGGTCTACTCCGGAGTATCGATGCCCTGTCTCGATAGTCCTGCGACCAGGGACCTGCATAAGGATGTGCTTATAGATTACCCAGCCCCACTAGTGTGACGGCCATCACATCGCTGGTAATCAAGCAAAGATCCTAAAGGCTCTACTAATGTGTATAGGCGATATACAAAAATAAACACATGTACACATTGAAGTAGAAACAAACCAAGTAGCATACTACTATTTTGAGCAAGATTGTATATACAAGGTGAATATCCCAAGCATCCATTAAGTAATATACAAACCAGTATGATACAGTAATGGCCTCTAGGGCATATACACTAACAATCTCCCACTTGCACTAAGGCCATGTACTGGCGTATCGAAGACCTATCATCTCGATCAGCCGCTCGAACTGAGTCTGGGGCAGGGCCTTGGTGAATGGATCAGCAGTGTTATCTTCTGAAGCGACTCTCCGAACCTCGATCTCCTGGCGATCTACGATCTCCCTGATCAGGTGATACCGCCTTAAGATGTGCCTGGATCTCTGATGGGACCTGGGTTCCTTCGCTAAAGCTATAGCCCCGTTGTTGTCGCAATACAGAGGTATTGGATCAACAATGGACGGAACCACCTGAAGTTCTTTCAAGAACTTCCTCATCCAGACAGCTTCTTTTGCGGCATCAGATGCAGCGATGTATTCCGCTTCCATCGTCGAGTCTGCAACGGTTTCCTGTTTGGAACTCTTCCAACACACCGCCCCTCCATTGAGGGTAAAGACAAAACCCGACATGGACTTGGAATCATCCTTGTCACTCTGGAAGCTGGAGTCAGCAAAGGCCTCGATCTGGAGGTCTTTTCCGCCATACACCAAGAACATCTCCTTAGTCCTTCTCAGGTACTTGAGAATGTTCTTTACCGCTATCCAGTGTTTCTCCCCAGGGTTAGACTGATACCGGCTTACCACACTCAGTGCATAAGCTACATCCGGTCTGGTACACAACATCGCATACATTATAGAGCCTACCGCAGAAGCGTAGGGTATAATAGACATGCGATCCCTCTCCAAATCAGTCTTGGGAGACATCTCTTTAGAGAGGGTGATCCCGTGACAAGCCGGTAGGTTACCGCGCTTGGAATCTTCCATACTGAATCTTTTCAGCACGGTGTCGATGTACCTGGACTGAAAAAGTCCTAATATCCTCTTGGATCTGTCACGGTAGATCCGGATACCCAGAATGTATGAGGCATCACCCAGGTCTTTCATGGAGAACCTGTGTGACAAGAACCCCTTGACAGATTGTAGCATAGGAATGTCATTTCCTATTAAGAGAATGTCATCCACGTATAAAACGAGGAACACTACAGTTCTCGCTACAAATCTACTATAGATGCATGGTTCATCTGGATTTTTGATAAAGCCAAATTCTTTGACCGTCTCATCAAAGCAGATGTTCCAACTCCGCGATGCCTGCTTTAGTCCATAGATGGACTTAAGCAACTTGCACACCTTTCCGCTGCTCCCACTCTGAATGAAACCCTCTGGCTGGTCCATATAGACACACTCCTCTAAATTTCCATTTAGAAAAGCTGTCTTTACGTCCATTTGCCAGATCTCATAATCGTGGAAGGCAGCAATGGCAAGAAGGATCCGAATGGATTTCAGCATGGCTACTGGAGAAAAGGTTTCGTCGTAGTCCAAGCCAGGTCTTTGACGAAAACCCTTTGCTACCAGCCTAGCTTTATAGGTCTCAACCTGTCCATCTACACCAATCTTCCTTTTGAAGATCCACTTGCATCCTACGGGTTTTACCCCGTCTGGAGCAATGTCCAACGTCCATACCTTGTTGGTGTACATGGACTCCATTTCGGTCCGCATTGCATCCAGCCATTTCACTGAGTCAACGCTCTGAACGGCCTGCTGGAAGCTAGTAGGCTCATCATAATCTATGATGCAATCCTCTCTATCCCCGTCTATGAGAAAACCGTAGTATCTCTCGGGCGGATGAGACTGCCTACTACTCCTGCGGAGTGGCGCGGGAATGTCCTGTTCTGTTGAACCCTCTGGTTCCACTAAGCTTTCAGTAACAGTCTGTGGTTCTGGAACTTCTTCCAGTTCTATTGTGCTCCCACTTATCTGGGTTTCCAAAAACTCAGTTTCCAAGAAGCGGGCATGCTGAGAAACAAAAACCTTTTGTTCCTCAGCGGAATAGAAAAGATACCCCCTGGAGTTCCTTGGGTATCCCACAAACTTACACTGTACTGAACGTGCCTCAAGCTTGTCCGCATGCTGCTTCTTTACAAAAGCTGGACATCCCATACCTTGAGATACTTTAGACAGGGTTTCTTCCCAGTCCACATCTCATATGGGGTGGTAGGCACAGTCTTGGTGGGAGCCTTGTTCAAGAGATACGCAGCTGCTTCTAGTGCATATCCCCAGAATGATCGCGGTAACTCAGCGTTACTCATCATGGACCGAACCATATCCAATAGGGTTCGGTTCCGTCTCTCCGATACACCGTTATGTTGCGGAGTGTATGGAGGAGTAAGCTGAGAGAGAATACCATTCTCTTTTAAGTAATTCAGGAATTCGGCACTTAAGTATTCTCCATCTCGATCCGATCTTAGAATCTTAATACTTTTGCCGGTCTGTTTCTCTACTTCATTCTTATACTCCTGGAATTTTCTAAAGGCCTCGGACTTATGTTTCATTAAGAAGACATAACCGTACCTTGAGAAGTCATCCGTAAAAGTAATGAAGTAAGAATGTCCGCTTCGGGCATGTGTAGACATTGGACAACACACGTCACTGTGTACGAGTCCCAAGAGCTCGCTCGCTCTTACTCCTTGTCCAGTAAACGGAGTCTTTGTCATCTTTCCTTTGAGACAAGATTGACAAGTGGCATACGATTTATATTCGAACGCATTCAAATATCCTTCTGTATGTAACTTAGTCAACCTTCTCTCATTGATGTGACCCAATCTACAATGCCATAAGAAAGTCTGATTTAGTTCTGGAGACTTTCTTTTGTGTGTATTCTGGACGTTGAAAATCTGTGGTTGGTTTAACACGTATATACCATTACTCAATGTACCTGACCCAATCAAAACTTGATTAAGGTGAATGTTTACAACATTACTTACAAACGCAAATTCATAACCTTCTTTAGAAACTAAAGATACAGAAATGATATTACAAGTTGCGTTGGGTACAAAAAAGCAATTACGCAAAACCAAAACATGTCCATCTGACATTCCCAGGTGATAGTCCCCCACGGCTTTAGCATCCATGCTAGCTCCGTTTGCAACTCTGAGGGTCATGTCACCTGCCTTCAAAACCCTACGGTTTCTCAACGCCTGCAAAGAATTACAGATATGAGATCCTGATCCGGTATCCAATACCCAGGAAGTAGAGTTTATTGAAAGACAGTTTTCAATAACATACACACCTGAAGCTGAAGCTGCAACCTGTTTCAATTCCTGTGTTCTGGCCTTCCAGGCCCTGCAATCATTCTTCCAGTGTCCTTTCTTATGACAATAGAAGCATTCTTCCTTATCCACAAGCTTCCCCGCTATCTTTGTTGCTTTACCTTTTCCCTTCGTATCCACTTTACTAACACCGCCCCTTGGTTTGGCGGGGGCCTTCTTCTTCTTTCCCTTGGCTTTCGCCTTGGACCTAGAAGAAGATGATCCTCCTACAAACAAAGTGGATGTATCCCTACCTTTCTGTAGGGTGCCCTCTGCGCTCCTCAGCATGTTGAGGAGCTCTGAAAGTTCAACCTCTTTTTCTTGTAAGTTGAAGTTCAGTATAAACTGGGCGTAAGTGGAAGGAAGGGACTGGAGAACTATATCCGTATATAGCTCACTCTCCAATGTGATCCCTAGGTCAGCGAGCTCCTCAATGAAGCCGATCATCTTTAGCACGTGCTCGGCTACTGATGATCCGACGGCCATTCTTGTCGAAAATAACTTTTTCGACGCTTCGTATCTTGCGATACGTGATTGCTCTTCATACAGTTCTTTTGTATGGAGCAATATGGACTCCATGTCCATATTCTCATGCCTCCTCTGATGTTCGTTGTCCATCGAGGCAAGCAGGAGGCACTTGGCCTTCGCGCTATCAATCTCCCAAGTCTTGCGGATTTCCTTATCCGCGACACTGGAAGTTGGACCAGGGACAGGGGGAGCTTTGGTGGTAAGAAGATACCCCAGCTTGTCATAAGTGATTGCTATCTTGACATTCCTGAGCCAATCTTTGTAGTTTGGCCCTGTCAGCTTGTTTTTATCTAGGAGTAACTTAAGTCCAGTCATGTTGATTGGTCGCTGCAATTAGGAGAGAGAAGAAGAAACACTCAGCATGATGCTCTTGCAAGTTTAGAGTGGTTTTTAGTTTGTCTAAACAGGATGGCTCCCACTGTTTCTCGAATCCCTCCTCAAACCATAAAGGAAGAATTAGTCAGGATCAATCCCACCGTACAATACTTGCTTAACCGTTCAGCCAGGCCGGTGTCGGTACTTCGAGGGAGGTTTTCCAACGCTTTCGCGAAGTTCCTTAATTAGAGAACCTCTTTTCCCTGGGGGCGTAGCCCCGCTAACACCTTTCTAGGCACCTACTAGGTTTATAGCATTGATCGTTAAGTGAGAAATTTCCCGAGGAGTAGCATATACTCACAGTAGGATCGAGATCCAAATATCATCGCGTGACGAAACTGAAGGAATCCTACCAGAATCATCACACTCCAAATGGTATGCAAATCTAGCAAGTTTCAGTACTTATGAAACTCCCGATGTGGATTTTTGCCCCATGCTCTTATGACCTTGACGAAGGTCAACAAATCATAAGTCACATGTCAAGTTCTGCCCGTCATTATCCAGGTTAATTTGAATCCACCCGTATATACCCTTGACGAAGGTCAACAAGGTAATGCGAATGTCCCAAACCAACGCATCTATCTATGCTACATATGAATACCCAATAGCTACCAATCACTATGCCTTGACGAAGGTCAACAAACACAGCTTGAATACTATTGAATATTCATACGAAATGACGGAGGGCTACGAATGGTTTTGGCAAAACCGTGAACGTAGTGAACTTGATTTGGTCGATGGAATGAGATAGCTTTTAAAAGGAGTGGCTCAAGCTCCGCATTTAAAAGTTGTTTTTGAAAAGAACCGAGTGGTTTTTCGAAAGTGTTCCAACGACTTTAACTTGGTTTATTATCTTGCATTAGTTCTTTTAATGCGTGATATTCTTGCATTAGTTCTTTTAATGCGTCCCATCATTTAATCCTACCATTGCAGAAAACAACCAAAATATGACGTACGCTTATGCCATTCGCATTCGCCACGGGGCCCCGTCATTACCCGTTAGGTTACTTAACTAACGACAGAGCGGGGGCTGGGCTAGCGCGTCTGTAAAACATAAGCAACGCCTAAATAATATCATATATAGATATACTGCAATGATAAACATTTCAGATCACAGATAAATACATTGGATATACTAGCAATCTGTAATTTGTACGAGCCTGTAACAAAAACAGATAACACGGTCGCGGTGAATAGCCAAAACCCCACCCAAGACCCCTACGGGTGCGGCAAACTACCCGCCAAGTACCCGAAGCGTAGCAACCTCCCTCATCTCCATGAGTAGGCCACTCGACACTTCGGCATACCCGGTAGTTTGTGCACCCCTCCATGGGTCTATCCTAGGAGCAAAAACAGTAAAAAGAAATTATACAATGACGGCTACAACCCCTTCCCGGTTGTGCGGCCATACAAATAATTATTACATCAATTTACAGATTTACATGAATTGCAAGAAAAGAAAACTCTCGTCTCACAACCCCCGGCTATACACCCGCGACAATCCAACATATTTATATACACATTCCAGCACATTACAGATCATGTATAACCCCGACCAATCGACTTATAGCGATTAGCCGACGTTCAATACATGCAAACATCACAGATATAACCATCATAGTCAAAGTGCAGTGAAGTTCGGAAAAAATACGGAATTATAGGACCCCAAAAGGAAATTTCTTTTCTGGAAAATCTGGGCACATATAATATATTTCAAAAATCCCAAAACCAACACAGACACACACTGCACGAAAAACGATGCACAGAAGACGACAACGCGCGGCGCTTCCGCGGCGGATACCTAGCTTACGCGGCGGATGGGCGGCGGTTTGGACGAATTACTGTATCGTTTTTCTTGGGTGTTCAAAAAAAAACCCTGAGACGAATTTACAAGTGTAAAGTTTTTCATTTTGACCAGAAAAAAATTCAACAGAAACTCAGGTTTTGTAAAAGTTAGGTTTTTGGATTTTTTTCGGTTCCGAACTTCGTTACACTTTACTACCAAGCTAGTTTAAGTTTAGTTAGGCTCTGATACCACTGTAAGTCCACGTTGCGACCCCCGGTTCTTACGGGGAGGCGGAAACGGTATAAAATCAAAATTTTAACGCAAGAGGCAACATGGACTAAGCTAGGTCGGGATCTTTACCTAAACTAAAACTAGCATACAAGCTAAAGAGAGTTAGCTACTCGGATAGAGATGGTTATACCTAGCTTGTCTTGAACTCCTTCGTCTTCAAAGCTCCGATGGTGGTCCGATGGCTTCTTCTCGTCGTCTCCGTACGCCGAAGACAGATCCACCTGAAAGCTCCAACCTTTAGCTCCTTCTTCGTTCTTTGAAGAAACTAGTTCACTTGGTTTGCTAAACCTAGTGAACTAGAATGAGTAGAGAGGAAATAGAATGGGATTTTATCTATGGTTCTTGATTCTCAACTCATGAGACAAGAGAACCATAGATCAAGAGAGGGAGCAAGAGGTTGAGGGTGAGAGCAAGAGGAGAGCTCAAGAACAAGAGAGAGAGTGGGCAAGAAAGAATGAGCAAGTATTTTGTCTCTCACCCTCTCATAATCCAAAGTGATCATAACTCATCATATCAAAAAAGTCTTATGTGATGGTTTGAAGCAACCATAACCTTATCATGTCATGCACTCATTTTACTCAAATGAACAAGCAAGTAAAAGTCTTTGGCATGAAATGATAACCATGGTTATCATGATGGTCAACTAGTCAAGCCTAGTCAACCGGTCAACAAGTCAACAAAAGTCAACAAGTCAACAAAGTCAACAAGTCAACAAAAGTCAACAAGTCAACAACCATATCACCATAATACTTAATTAATATAATAGTTAATCACATATCATATTCTCATTAGGGTTGAGCATAAAGTCAAAAAGTCAACGGTCAACTGTCAACAACCCTAATGAGAATCCTCTGCCTCTGCCTCCCTGTCAACTGTGCATACACACCCGCATCCGCGTTCCGAGGAACACGAATGCAAACTGGATAAATCCAATCCCATAAGGTACACTAGGATCTGGCTTAAACCAAAGCCCGCTAGTGTAAACTGTCCGGACACTGTACGTGCACAGGTGCACGGATGTGACCGAACCCTGTCGCAAAACCATGCGACCTGTCGCAATACCATGCGACCTCTACTCTTTTGCCTAAAGGCGAAAAGCTTTCTGTGTGGGACTCTAAAGACTCGACACTACGCTGGCAGTGGGTTTAACCACAGACCGCAAGCGGCACTAGCTGTGCGTAACGGTCCCCAGGTAATGCCGACAAGAAGACCGACGAGGCGAAACCCATCTGAACTCCTACTGAGCCTGAGTGTGACATTCTCCGTACAGTCCGGTCTGTTCGTCTGATACATCGCATGGCGGGCCTAGGGGGCGGTAAACGTCAGTCCCCCAATAGCGGTACAAGTCGTGCCGGAGTGAAGCCCAATACACCCTGAGATAACACTGGAAACCTACCAGTATATCTCGTTTGCCCTGGCCAGGGACTACTCGTGTAATGGCTCTCCTAGACACAGCGCGATGTCAACCCCCAATACCGGGAGAGACGAATCCTGTCTAACCGTCACTGCCTCCAAGTGCTTCGGGACTGCACCCAACCACCACCTGTTTGCACGACTCCTTTGAGCCGTGGTAGGGTAGTGATCAAAGTACAGTGGGAACACACCCGAGGCAAAGTGACAGTGTCAAGTCAGCGGACTAAGCTGTACTCATGTCACCTGGGAACTGATAACTGACGATAGGTATAATACCAACTAGTCAGTTCCCGACGAGTCCTGTCCAGTGTACCCGTAACCTAACGAGCACCCGCATACTATCTCAAGTACGACGTACTGACGGCTGTGGGACAGACCGTCTCCCACACTGGGATGAGAAGCGCATGCGCTGGTCTACTCCGGAGTATCGATGCCCTGTCTCGATAGTCCTGCGACCAGGGACCTGCATAAGGATGTGCTTATAGATTACCCAGCCCCACTAGTGTGACGGCCATCACATCGCTGGTAATCAAGCAAAGATCCTAAGGGCTCTACTAATGTGTATAGGAGATATACAAAAATAAACACATGTACACATTGAAGTAGAAACAAACCAAGTAGCATACTACTATTTTGAGCAAAGATCCCAAGCATCCATTAAGTAATATACAAACCAGTATGATACAGTAATGGCCTCTAGGGCATATACACTAACAACAGGTAGTGGTTGGGTGCAGTCCCGAAGCACTTGGAGGCAGTGACGGTTAGACAGGATTCGTCTCTCCCGGTATTGGGGGTTGACATCGCGCTGTGTCTAGGAGAGCCATTACACGAGTAGTCCCTGGCCAGGGCAAGCGAGATATACTGGTAGGTTTCCAGTATTATCTCAGGGTGTTTTGGGCTTCACTCCGACACGACTTGTACCGCTATTAGGGGACTGACGCTTTACCGCCCCCTAGGCCCGACATGCGATGTATTAGACGAACAGACCGGACTGTACGGAGACTGTCACATTCAGACTCAGTAGGAGTTCAGATGGGGTTCACCTCGTCAGCCTTCTTATCGGCATCTACCTGGGGACCGTTACGCACAGCTAGTGCCGCTTGCGGTCCGTGGTTAAACCCACTGCCAGCGTAGTGTCGAGTCTTTAGAGTCCCACACAGAGGGTATTCGCCTCTGGGCAAAACAGAGTAGAGGTCGCATGGTTTTGCGACAGGGTTCGTTCTCATTCGCGCACTTGTGCACGTTTGGAGTCCGGACGGATATTACTGGCTGGCTCTGGTTTGAGTCAGATACTGGTATATGTTTTGTGGTTGATTTTATCTCTTGGTATTCATGTTCCTCGGAACAAGAATGCGGGTGTGTATGCACAGTTGATTGAGGCGGAGGAAGAGGTTTTTCATTAGGGTTTCGGAACGGGTGCGTATGCACAGTTGACAGTCGTCTTTTTCCAAACCCTAATGGAATTATGATATATCAATTAATAATATTAATAAAATGAAATTGTGTCATGGTCGGTTTTTGTTGACTTGTTGACCATGGTTGACTTGTTGACCATGGTTGAAGTTTTGACCATCATCATTACAAAAGAAAGATGCTCTTTGATTCTAGCAAAATTCATTTAATATTTGAAATGATAATGGTCATTCATAAACCTTCCATCAACTATTCCATTTTCATTATTATTATTAATTTGATAATTCTTTTTGCTTTATGTTATGGTTGCAAAAGAAAAAGAGCTCATTTTTTCTATCATAACCATTCTCTCTCTTCATTTTTTTCATCTTCATCTTCCTCAAGCTCAAGGAGAATCCTTCTCAAGTGTTGAGAATCCCTCTCCTTGAAAAGAAAACACCCCCTTGACACTCTCTACTCACTCTAGGATCAAAGGTTTAGCAAGCCGAAGATTCTAGTTCTCTCAAAGTTCGAGAAAGAGCCCGAAGGTTGAACCCTCAGGTGGATCCATCTTTGACGGAAGAAGGCTACGAGGAAAGAACCATCAACCTCTACAAGGTTTCAAGAAGAAGGAGTTCAAGTTAAGGTATAACCACTTTGCCGAGTAGTTAACTCTCCTTTGCATGTTTGCTAGTTTAGTTTAGACACGATCCCGACCTTGTTTAGTCCATGTTGCCCCATGCGCCAAAAATTTGATTTTTATACCGTTTCCGCCTCCCCGTAAGAACCGGGGGTCGCAACGTGGACTTACAGTGGTATCAGAGACTAACTAAACTTAAACTAGCTTGGTAGCGAAGTGTATGGAAGTTCGAAACGGAAAAATCACAAAAACCGGAAATCAAAAACCCTAAGTTTCTGTTGAAATTTTTTGTGCTCTAAAAGTAAAACTTTTTACTCCTAAAATCGGCTCAGGGTTTTGTGAGAACACCCACCAAAAACGATCCCATGAATCCTTCAAACCGCCGCGGATCCGCGGCCTCAGCTATTCTCTTCGCCGCGGATCCGCCGCCGTTTGGGCTCTTCATGTGATCGTGTTTTGTGCAGTGTTCTTCTGGTAGGGTTTTGGGATTTTTCAAATATGTTATATGTGCCCAGATTTTCCAGAAAAGAAATTTACTTTTGGGGTCCTATAAATCCGTATTTTTTTCGAACTTCGCTACACTTTGGCTATATTGGTTATATCTGTGATGTTTGTATGTATTGAACGTCGGCTAATCGCTATAAGTCGATTAGTCGGGGTTATACATCTCTGTGATCTGTGTTTGATATTGGAATGTGTATATGAATGTGTTGGACTGTCGCGGGTGAATAGCCGGGGTGGATGTGAGATGAGCTTTTGTTTTTCTTTCATTCATTTGTAATATGTAAATTGATGTAATAATATTATTTGTATGACCGCACAACCGGGTCGGGGTTGTAGCCGTCATTGTATAATTCTTTTTACTGTTTTTGCTCCTAGGATAGACCCATGGAGGGGTGCACAAACTACCGGGTACTTGGCGGGTAGTTTGCCGCATCCGTAGGGGTCTTGGGTAGGGTATTTGCTATTCACCGCGACCGTGTAATCCGCTTTTCGTTGCAGGCTCGAACGGATTGCAGATTGCTAGTATATCCAATGTATTCATCTGTGATCTGTAATGTCTATCATTGCTTTCTATTTAGGCGTTGCTTATGTTTTACAGCCGCGCTAGCCCAGCCCCCACTCTGTCGTTAGTTAAGTAACCTAACGGGTGATGACGGGACCCCGTGGCGAATGCGAATGGCATAAGCGTACGTCATATTTTGGTTGTTTTCTGCAATGGTAGGATTAACTGATGGGACGCATTAAAAGAACTAATGCAAGAATATCACGCATTAAAAGAACTAATGCAAGATAATAAACCAAGTTAAAGTCGTTGGAACACTTTCGAAAAACCACTCGGTTCTTTTCAGAACTAACTTTTAAATGCGGAGCTTGAGCCACTCCTTCTAAAAGCTATCTCGTTCCATCGATTATATCAAGTTCACTACGTTCACGGTTTCGCCAAAACCATTCGTAGCCCTCCGTCGTTTCACATAAATAGTCAATAGTATTCAAGCTATGTTTGTTGGCCAAAGTCAAGGCATAGTGATTGGTAGCTATTGGGTATTCATGTGCAGCATAGATAGATGCGTTGATTTGGAATAGTCGTACTACCTTGTTGGCCAAAGTCAAGGGTAGGTACGAATGGATTCAAATTAACCTGGAGAACGACGGGCAGAACTTGACATGTGACTTATGATTTGTTGGCCAAAGTCAAGGTCATAAGAGCATGGGGCAAAAATCCACATCGGGAGTTTCATAAGTACTGAAACTTGCTAGATTTGCATACCATTTAGAGTGTGATGATTATGGTAGGATTCCTTCATTTTCGTCACGCGATGATATTTGGATCCCGATCCTACTGTGAGTATATGCTACTCCTCGGGAAATTTCTCACTAAACGATCAATGCTATAAACCTAGTAGGTGCCTAGAAAGGTGTTAGCGGGGCTACGCCCCCAGGGAAAAGAGGTTCTTAAATTAAGGAACTTCGCGAAAGCGTTGGAAAACCTCCCTCGAAGTACCGACACTGGCCTGGCTGAACGGTTAAGCAAGTATTGTGCGGTGGGATTGATCCCGGCTAATTCTTCCTTTATGGTTTGAGGAGGGATTCGAGAGACAGTGGGAGCCATCCTGTTTAGACAAATTAAAAACCATTCTAAACTTGCAAGAGCATCGTGATAAAGTGTTTCTTCTCTCCCCCCTGCAGCGACCAAATCGAAATGACTGGACTTAAGTTACTTCTAGATAAAAACATACTGACAGGGCCAAACTACAAAGATTGGCTCAGGAATGTCAAAATGGCAATCACTTACGACAAGCTGGGGTATCTTCTTACCACCAAAGCTCCCCCCGTCCCAGGTCCCACCTCCAGCGTCGCGGATAAGGAAATCCGTAAGACTTGGGAGATTGATTGCGCGAAGGCCAGGTGCCTCGTGCTTGCCTCTATGGACAACGAACATTAGAGGAGGCATGAGAATATGGACCACGAGTCCATATTTCTCCATACAAAAGAACTGTATGGAGAGCAGTCTCGTATCGCAAGATACGAAGTGTCGAAGAAGTTATTTTCGGCAAAATTGGCCGTCGGATCATCGGTAGCGGACCACGTGCTTAAGATGATTGGCTACACTGAGGAGCTCGCGGAACTTGGGACCACGTTGGACAGTGAACTCTATACGGATTTAATTCTCCAGTCCCTTCCATCCACTTACGCCCAGTTTATACTGAACTTCAACTTACAAGAAAAGGAAGTTGAACTTTTAAAACTCCTCAACATGCTGAGGAGCGCAGAGGGCACCCTACAGAAGGGTAGGGAAACACCCGCTTTGTTTGTAGGAGGATCTTCTTCCTCTAGGTTCAAGGCGAAAGCCAAGGGAAAGAGGAAGAAAGCCCCCGCCAAACCAAGAGGCGGTGTTAGTAAAGTGGGTACGAAGGGAAAGGAAAAGGCAACAAAGATTGCGGGGAAGCTTGTTGGAAAGGAAGAATGCTTCTATTGTCATAAGAGTGGACACTGGAAGAAAGATTGCAGGGCTTGGAAGGCCAGGACACAGGAACTGAAGCAGGTTGCGGCTTCAGCTTCAGGTGTGTATGTTATTGAAAACTGTCTTTCTATAAACTCTACTTCCTGGGTATTGGATACCGGATCAGGATCTCATATCTGTAATTCCTTGCAGGCGTTGAGAAACCGTAGGGTTTTGAAGGCAGGTGACATGACCATCAGAGTTGCGAACGGAGCTAGCATGGATGCTAAAGCCGTGGGGGACTATCACCTGGGAATGTCAGATGGGCATGTTTTGGTTTTGCGTAATTGCTTTTTTGTACCCAACGCAACTTGTAATATCATTTCTGTATCTTTGGTTTCTAAAGAAGGTTATGAATTTGCGTTTGTAAGTAATGTTGTAAACATTCACCTTAATCAAGTTCTGATTGGGTCAGGTACACTGAGCAATGGTATATACGTATTAAACCAACCACAGATTTTCAATGTCCAGAATACACACAAAAGAAAGTCTCCAGATATCAATCAGACTTTCTTATGGCATTGTAGACTGGGTCACATCAATGAGAGAAGGTTGACTAAGTTACATACAGAAGGATATTTGGATCCGTTCGAATATCAATCGTATGCCACTTGTCAATCCTGTCTCAAAGGAAAGATGACAAAGACTCCGTTCACTGGACACGGAGTAAGAGTGAGCGAGCTCTTGGGACTCGTACACAGCGATGTGTGCGGTCCAATGTCTACACATGCGCGAAGCGGTTATTCTTACTTCATTACTTTTACGGATGATTTTTCAAGGTACGGTTATGTCTTCTTAATGAAACATAAGTCCGAAGCCTTTGAAAAGTTCCAGGAATATAAGAATGAAGTAGAAAAACAGACCGGCAAAAGTATCAAGATTCTAAGATCGGATCGAGGTGGAGAATACTTAAGTGCCGAGTTACTGAATTATTTAAAAGAGAACGGAATTCTCTCTCAGCTTACTCCTCCATACACTCCGCAACACAACGGTGTATCGGAGAGACGGAACCGAACCCTATTGGATATGGTACGGTCCATGATGAGTAACGCTGAGTTACCGCGATCATTCTGGGGGTATGCGCTAGAATCAGCTGCGTACCTTTTGAACCGAGTTCCTACTAAGACTGTGCCTACTACACCATATGAGATGTGGTATGGGAAGAGGCCCCATCTCAGTCACATTAAGACTTGGGGATGTCCAGCTTTTGTTAAAAAGCAGCATGCGGACAAGCTCGAGGCACGCTCAGTACAGTGTAAGTTCGTGGGATATCCAAAGAACTCCAAGGGATATTTCTTCTACTGTGAAGAGGAACAAAAAGTTCTTGTTTCTCGTCATGCCTACTTCTTGGAAACTGAGTTTTTGGAAAACCAGATAAGTGGGAGCACAGTAGAACTGGAAGAAATTCCAGAACCACAGACTATTACTGAAAGCTTAGTGGAACCAGAGGGTTCAAATGAACAGGACATTCCTACGCCGCTCCGCAGGAGTAGTAGGCAGTCTCATCCGCCCGAGAGATACTACGGTTTTCTCATAGACGGGGATAGAGAGGATTGCATCATAGACTATGATGAGCCTACTAGCTTCCAGCAGGCCGTTCAGAGCGTTGACTCGGTAAAATGGCTGGATGCAATGCGGACCGAAATGGAGTCCATGTACACCAACAAAGTATGGACGTTGGACATTGCTCCAGACGGGGTAAAACCCGTAGGATACAAGTGGATCTTCAAAAGGAAGATTGGTGTAGATGGACAGGTTGAGACCTATAAAGCTAGACTTGTAGCAAAGGGTTTCCGTCAAAGACCTGGCTTGGACTATGACGAAACCTTTTCTCCAGTGGCTATGCTGAAATCCATTCGGATCCTTCTTGCCATTGCTGCCTTCCACGATTATGAGATTTGGCAGATGGACGTAAAAACAGCTTTTCTAAATGGAAATTTAGAGGAGTGTGTCTATATGGATCAGCCAGAGGGTTTCATTCAGAGTGGCAGCAGCGGAAAGGTGTGCAAGTTGCTTAAGTCCATCTATGGACTAAAGCAGGCATCGCGGAGTTGGAACATCTGTTTTGATGAGACGGTCAAGGAATTTGGCTTTATCAAAAATCCAGATGAACCATGCATCTATAGTAGATTTGTAGCGAGAACTGTAGTATTCCTCGTTTTATACGTGGATGACATTCTCTTAATAGGAAATGATATTCCTATGCTACAATCTTTCAAAGGTTTCTTGTCACACAGGTTCTCCATGAAAGACCTGGGTGATGCCTCTTACATCCTGGGGATCCGGATCCATCGTGATAGATCCAAGAGGATATTAGGACTTTCACAGTCCAGGTACATCGACACTATACTGAAGAGATTCAGTATGGAAGATTCCAAGCGCGGTAATCTACCGGCTTGTCACGGGATCACCCTCTCTAAAAAGATGTCTCCCAAGACTGATTTGGAGAGGGATCGCATGTCTATTATACCCTACGCTTCTGCGGTAGGCTCTATAATGTATGCGATGTTGTGTACCAGACCGGATGTAGCTTATGCACTGAGTGTAGTAAGCCGGTATCAGTCAAACCCTGGGGAGAAACACTGGATAGCAGTAAAGAACATTCTCAAGTACCTGAGAAGGACTAAGGAGATGTTCTTGGTGTATGGCGGAAAAGACCTCGAGATCGAGGCCTTTGCTGACTCCAGCTTCCAGAGTGACAAGGATGATTCCAAGTCCATGTCGGGTTTTGTCTTTACCCTCAATGGAGGGGCGGTGTGTTGGAAGAGTTCCAAACAGGAAACCGTTGCAGACTCGACGATGGAAGCGGAATATATCGCTGCATCTGATGCCGCAAAAGAAGCTGTCTGGATGAGGAAGTTCTTGAAAGAACTTCAGGTGGTTCCGTCCATTGTTGACCCAATACCTCTGTATTGCGACAACAACGGGGCTATAGCTTTAGCGAAGGAACCCAGGTCCCATCAGAGATCCAGGCACATCTTGAGGCGGTATCACCTGATCAGGGAGATCGTGGATCGCAAGGAGATCGAGGTTCGGAGGGTTGCTTCAGAAGAAAACACTGCAGATCCATTCACCAAGGCCCTACCCCAGACTCAGTTCGAGCGGCTGATCGAGATGATAGGTCTTCGATATGCCAGTACATGGCCTTAGTGCAAGTGGGAGATTGTTAGTGTATATGCCCTAGAGGCCATTACTGTATCATACTAGTTTGTATATTACTTAATGGAAGCTTGGGATATTCACCTTGTATAAACAATCTTGCTCAATATAGTAGTATGCTACTTGGTTTGTTTCTACTTCAATGTGTACTTGTGTTTATTTTAGTATATCACCTATACACATTAGTGGAGCCCTTAGGATCTTTGCTTGATTACCAGCGTTGTGATGGCAGTCACACTAGTGGGGGCTGGGTAATCTATAAGCACATCCTTATACAGGTCCCTAGTCGCAGGACTATCGAGACAGGGCATCGATACTCCGGAGTAGACTAACGTATGCGCTTCTCATCCCAGTGTGGGAGATGGTCTGTCCCACAGCCATCAGTACGTCGTACTGGAGATAGTATACGGGTGCTCGTTAGGTTACGAGTACACTGGACAGGACTCGTCGGGAACTGACAGGTTGGTATTATACCTATCGTCAGTTATCAGTTCCCAGGTGACATGAGTACAGCTTAGTCCGCTGACTTGACACTGGCACTTCGCCTCGAGTGTGTTCCCACTGCACTTTGATCACTACCCTACCACGGCTCAAAGGAGTCGTGCAAACAGGTAGTGGTTGGGTGCAGTCCCGAAGCACTTGGAGGCAGTGACGGTTAGACAGGATTCGTCTCTCCCGGTATTGGGGGTTGACATCGCGCTGTGTCTAGGAGAGCCATTACACGAGTAGTCCCTGGCCAGGGCAAGCGAGATATACTGGTAGGTTTCCAGTATTATCTCAGGGTGTTTTGGGCTTCACTCCGACACGACTTGTACCGCTATTAGGGGACTGACGTTTTACCGCCCCCTAGGACCGACATGCGATGTATTAGACGAACAGACCGGACTGTACGGAGACTGTCACATTCAGACTCAGTAGGAGTTCAGATGGGGTTCACCTCGTCAGCCTTCTTATCGGCATCTACCTGGGGACCGTTACGCACAGCTAGTGCCGCTTGCGGTCTGTGGTTAAACCCACTGCCAGCGTAGTGTCGAGTCTTTAGAGTCCCACACAGAGGGTATTCGCCTCTGGGCAAAACAGAGTAGAGGTCGCATGGTTTTGTGACAGGGTTCGTTCTCATTCGCGCACTTGTGCACGTTTGGAGTCCGGACGGATATTACTGGCTGGCTCTGGTTTGAGTCAGATACTGGTATATGTTTTGGGGTTGATTTTATCTCTTGGTATTCATGTTCCTCGGAACAAGAATGCGGGTGTGTATGCACAGTTGATTGAGGCGGAGGAAGAGGTTTTTCATTAGGGTTTCGGAACGAGTGCGTATGCACAGTTGACAGTCGTCTTTTTCCAAACCCTAATGGAATTATGATATATCAATTAATAATATTAATAAAATGAAATTGTGTCATGGTTGGTTTTTGTTGACTTGTTGACCATGGTTGACTTGTTGACCATGGTTGAAGTTTTGACCATCATCATTACAAAAGAAAGATGCTCTTTGATTCTAGCAAAATTCATTTAATGTTTGAAATGATAATGGTCATTCATAAACCTTCCATCAACTATTCCATTTTCATTATTATTATTAATTTGATAATTCTTTTTGCTTTATGTTATGGTTGCAAAAGAAAAAGAGCTCATTTTTTCTATCATAACCATTCTCTCTCTTCATTTTTTTCATCTTCTTCTTCCTCAAGCTCAAGGAGAATCCTTCTCATGTGTTGAGAATCCCTCTCCTTGAAAAGAAAACACCCCCTTGACACTCTCTACTCACTCGGATCAATGGTTTAGCAAGCCGAAGATTCTAGTTCTCTCAAAGTTCGAGAAAGAGCCCGAAGGTTGAACCCTCAGGTGGATCCATCTTTGACGGAAGAAGGCTACGAGGAAAGAACCATCAACCTCTACAAGGTTTCAAGAAGAAGGAGTTCAAGTTAAGGTATAACCACTTTGCCGAGTAGTTAACTCTCCTTTGCATGTTTGCTAGTTTAGTTTAGACACGATCCCGACCTTGTTTAGTCCATGTTGCCCCATGCGCCAAAAATTTGATTTTTATACCGTTTCCGCCTCCCCGTAAGAACCGGGGGTCGCAACGTGGACTTACAGTATGTGGTCCCATGTCTACACATGTCAGGAATGGTTCCTCCTACTTCATTAGATTCATTGACGATCTCTCAAGATACGGACATGTATACCTGTTGAAACACAAGTCTGAAGCTTTTGAGAAATTCAAAGAATATAAGAACGAAGTCAAGAACCAAACAGGTAAAAGTATTAAGATCCTTCGATCTGATCGAGGAGGAGAATACTTGAGCAATGAGTTCCTGGACTATCTAAAAGAGAATGGAATTCTCTCTCGACTTACTCCTCCGTATACACCACAGCACAACGGTGTATCGGAACGGAGGAATCACACCCTATTAGATATGGTGTGCTCTATGATGAGCACTGCTGAGTTTCCTATTTCCTTTTGGGGTTATGCGCTTGAGACAACAGCATACCTATTGAATCAAGTTCCTTCTAAATCTGTACCTACCACACCATATGAGATATGGAGTGGGAAGAGACCATATCTTAAACGTGTTAAGATATGGGGTTGTCCGGTCTATGTCAAAAGGCAAAATCCAGACAAACTCGAGGCACGATCAGTTCTTTGCAAGTTTGTGGGATATCCAAAGAATTCACAAGGATATATTTTCTACCACGCTGAGGAACAAAAGGTGTTTGTTTCTCAATATGCCACCATTTTAGAAAAGGAATTTCTTGTAAAAGAAATTAGTGGCAAAGAGGTAGAGCTAGAAGAAGTTCCGGCATCACAAACTACAACTGAAGATTTAGTGGAACCAGAGGATTCGATAGTTCCCAAAGAACCTCAGCCTCTCCGCCGATCTACTAGGGTTCCTCATCCACCATAGAGATACTACGGTTATCTCATTGATGGTGGGAGCGAGGATTGCATCATGGATGATAATGACCCAACTAGTTTCGAGCAGGACATCACGAGTGGTGACTCTGTGAAATGGCTGGATGCAATGCGATCTGAGATAGAATCCATGTACACCAACAAAGTATGGACTTTGGAAGTTGCTCCTGAAAGGGTAAAACCCATTGGGATCAAATGGATCTTTAAGAAGAAACTTGGTGTAGATGGAAAAGTTGAGACTTTCAAAACTAGACTTGTTGCAAAAGGTTTTCGTCAACGACCAGGTATGGATTATGATGAAACCTTTTCTCCAGTGGCTATGCTTAAGTCCATCCGAATCCTACTTGCCATTGCTGCATACCATGACTATGAAATCTGGCAAATGGATATTAAGACCGCCTTTCTAAATGGTGATTTAGAAGAATGCGTGTACATGACTCAGCCAGAGGGCTTCGTAGACAGTGGGAGCAACGGAAAGGTGTGCAAGCTGCTTAAATCCATCTACGGGTTAAAGCAGGCATCGCGGAGTTGGAACATCTATTTTGATATAGTAGTCAAAGAGTTTGACTTCATCAGAATGTAGATGAACCTTGTATATACAAGAAGGTGGCAGAGAGTAAAGTTGTCTTCCTCGTATTGTACGTGGATGACATGCTCTTGATAGGAAATGATATTCCTATGCTGTACTCGGTCAAGCTCTTCTTATCACATAGATTCTCAATGAAAGATCTAGGTGATGCCTCCTGCATTTTGGGAATTAAGATCTGTAGAGATAGATCTAAGCGGATACTAGGATTGTCCCAATCCTGGTACATTGACACCATACTAAAGAGGTTTATTATGGAAGAATCCAAGCGTGGTAATTTACCCACAATCTCTAGACTCACTCTCTCCAAAGAGATGTCTCCCAAGACTGATTTGGAGAGAGCTCGCATGCAAGGGATACCCTGTGCTTCGGCAGTAGGCTCTATCATGTACGCAATGCTATGTATCAGACCCGATGTAGTATACTCACTAAGTGTAGTTAGTAGGTATCAAGCAGATCCAGGAGAGAGTCACTGGACAGCTGTGAAAAACATTCTCAAGTACTTGAGAAGGACTTAGGAGATGTTCTTGGTTATGGTAACGAAGAAATCCAAGTGGAGTCCTTTACCGATTCGAGCTTCCAAAGTGATAAGGACGACTCTAAGTCGCATTCGGGATTTATCTTTACCCTCAATGGAGGAGCGGTTTGTTGAAAGAGTTCCAAACAGGAAACCGTGGCAGACTCAACGATGGAGGCTGAATACATCGCTGCCAACGATGCTGCCAAAGAGGCTGTCTGGATGAAGAAGTTCATAACTGAACTTGGAGTGGTTCCGTCCATTGAGCATCCAATACCTTTGTATTGTGATAACAATGGAGCTGTGGCTTTGGCCAAGGAACCCAGGTCCCATCAGAGATCCAGGCATATTCTGAGGCGGTATCACCTGATCCGGGAGATAGTTGATCGCCGAGAGATCGAGGTCAGGAGAGTTGACACGAAGGACCACTGCGGATCCACTCACGAAGGCCATACCCCAGATACAATTTGAGAGACTCTTCGGGATGTTGGATATGAGATACTACAACAACCGACCTTAGTGCAAGTAGGAGATTCATAGTTATGTATATGCCCTAGAGGCCATTATTGTACATATGATGTATATTATAGTGGATGCTTGGATATATATAGAGAGGACCTTCTTGCTCGATATGATAGTATGCTATCTGGTTGCACTTTGTCTAAACATGTTGACTTGTATTGTGTTATTGTCTTGCTCTCACATGCTGATAAAGCCCTTAGGATATGTACTTGACTACTAGGACTATGATGTAGATCATATTAGTGGGGCCAAGGTAGTCCATGAGTACATCCTATAATTGTTCCTAGTCGAGGGTGTATCGAGACAGAGCATCGATACTCCAGAGTAGACTAGCGTATACGCTTCTTGACCCATATGATGGGCGATGGACGATCCTGCATCCATTGGTGTTTGACACCAAAGATGGTATACGGGTGCTCAGTGGAGACTGGGTACACTGAACGGACTCGCCGAGAACTCCTAGATGGTATTATACCTATCGTCAGATAGCAGTTCTCTGGTGACACTGGTACAGGTTAGTCTGTAGACTCAAGATCGTCATAGAGTCTTGTGTGATTCCCACTGTGCTTTGATTTCCACCTTACCACATTCATAAGAACGTGCAAAACGGTGGCTTTTGGGTACAGTCCCGAATCACATGGAGGCAATGAGCGATAGGAGGGGTTTCGTCTCTCCCGGTACTGGGGGTTGATGTTGCGCTGTGCTCGATTGGCTATAACTGAAAGTCCTGGCCAGGGCTGATATGGTGATCTACTGATAAGTGTTATCAGTAGATTCTCGACCTGTTATGAGCCTCACATCGACATGACTTATTGGTTACTGGGGTCTGACGTTTACCACCCCTAGACTGGATATGCGACATATCAGACGAAGAGACCTGTAACACCTTAGAATGCGATTAGTGTTAATTAAGCGATAATGCGGGTTTTAATAAAAAGATTACCAAAATAGTTTTCTCACATTTTATAAAAATTAATTAATATTTTATTATTATTATTTTTAGCTTGCACACACTTATGCATGTTTACTTGGGGGTTAATTAGTGTTAACCTTGTTAAGTAGCCATGGCACCCAAAACTAATCAATGCCATGTTAACCTTGCACTTAGCCTTTGTTGTGAGAGTTATCCACTTGTTTTGGAATGAGGGAGGTGGCAAGATGACTCATGGAAGAAGCATGCTTGCATTAAATGAAGTGAGGGAGAGAGTAAGTGTAAGGATACACCCACCCTACATTCACCCTCTCATCCTTATCTCATTTCAACTCTCATTTCAATCCCTCATTCTTACCTCACTCTCTCTTTCTCAATTATCCTTCATCTCCTCTACTCACAACTGAAACCCTCACTATTTCTTCACTAAAACCTTGCAAAACTTCATTAAATCCCACTAAAACACTTCTCAAGTCTTGATTTAGCCACTAAGATGACTTGGAGCTTGGAAAGATTTGATTTTGAGCAAGTGTGGTTAAGTAATGATCTATAACTGTAAATTAGGTGTTTTTATTGTTGTGTTGCCTTGTAGTTGTTGTTTAGAACAATAAAGGTAGAGTTTTTGTACACATATCGTATTTGGGTAAAGTGTTGTGTCTCGAGTGAATCTGTTGTCGAACCAGGTTGTTGTTGGAGAAATTGCCATCACAGAGACCTAGTTTCGAGGCATAGAACCCACCATAAAAACCTGAACCATTCCCTTCTAACATGGCTGCAAAAATATTGCTTCTGGCCGCAAATTGCGGCCAGAATGGTAAATGATGGTCCGTTTCTTGGTCGTGGGGTCTCTGGGGTTGTATGTGGTCTCGTGGAACTTGCAACTTTCACTAATTGTTTGTGTATCAAATTCTGGGATCACTTTGCTTAAATCTAGTGTTACAACTATGCTTGTAACGTTATCCGACACGGTTCGTGTTCTTGTGCAGCTGCTGCACTTGGGTTGGTTTTAGGTTGTCGCTACACACGTTAGCCACTAGACGAACACTTGAGAGTTTGATTGAAGTTGGTGCGTAGGTCAAAACGTAGTTTGTACGTGTTCTTGGTCAATTTCTGAGTTGCACTTGCTATGTTTTGTGTTAATAGGATCGCAGGCGGGGACTTTGGACGCTGTGAAGAAAGGAAAGCGGGTGATTGGATTTACCTAGCTCGAGATCGTCGGTGAGTAGATTTAACATATACGGGAAAATCGCCCGTATGGCGTTAAGCGTCAGGGCTAGAGATGATATGATATTAGCCACATGTTTGAATGCACATATAGAGATTGTGCATGAACATCATTGCATATTATTACTTGTTGTGCCTGGACTTATACCCATTGGACGCTGCGTTATTATTGACGGTTCATGTTGCACGAGCACTAATTATATGCTACACACACACCGTCGGTAATTGACATGACACGCACAACACATATACATAGGTGATGCTGTATTGGTTAGTGACATCGAGACATTGATTTTTGTGCGATTGGGCATATGAAATATATCATACATGCATACCTACATGCTTATACATATACCTTGCTATAGCTACATGTTCACCTTTATATGATGTCACGTTGGATTTTGGAGGAATTGGGAACCGCATGATATAATTAATAACTTGATGCATTTAAATAGCGGTTTTCCCTTGATATACTCATATTACTGTTTTATGTTGCATATATCACATTTCATGGATTTACGCATTGAGATACGGATTTCATGTGATTTATGGATTTGAGCGCCATGGTATTATTTCAAGAAAGTATGCATTGTTTTGAAAACCCGGTTCCTCTTGATATGATATTTCAGTGCGTCCACCATGAGTTTTCTCGGTTCTTAGACTTATATGATACTCGATTCGAGGAGCTGGATGAGGCCGTTTGCGGGTTCATGGTGGACCCGGTATGGTACCCCGGGGCAAGAAAGGTATGTCGATGGATTAGCCGATGAGCCTGGCAGAGGGAATACTACCTACCGGTGATTGTATAGAGCTCGGTGGATATCTGGAGGATACTGACCGGAGTCGTGAGATGGATATAGGCCGATTCATACTTCCGGAGCCCGCGGACCGATCCGGGCAGACGGATCCCATGATATATGGATTTGAGTGTCGATGCTGGACACGAGTATTTCATGTTGTTTCATGTGTCGATGTTGGACACTCAGGTGTTAGTTATATGTATACCCTAGAGGCCATTATTGTACATATGATGTATATTATAGTGGATGCTTGGACATACATAGGAAGGACTTTCTTGCTCGACATGATAGTATGCTATCTAGTTGCTCTTTATCTTAACATGTACACATGATGTCTCTTTGTTACATGTAGATAAAGCCCTTAGAATATGTACTTAACTACCAGGATTATGATGCAGATCATACTAGTGGGGGCCTGGGCAGTCTATAAGTACATCCTTTAATTGTTTCTAGTCGAGGGATTATCGAGACAGGGCATCGATACTCCAAAGTAAACTAGCGTATAGCTTCTCGACCTATGCGATGGGCGATGGATGATCCTATATCCACTGGTGTTTGACATCAGAGATGGTATATGGGTGCTCAGTGTAGACTGGGTACACTGAACGAACTCGCCGAGAACTCCTAGATAGTATTATACCTCACGTCAGATAGTAGTTCTCTGGTGGCACTGGTACAGGTTAGTCTGTAGACCCGAGATCGTCATAGAGTCTTATGTGTCTCCCACTGTGCTTTGATTTCCACCGTACCACGGCTCTACTGAGTCGTGCAAACAGGTGGTTTTTGGGTACAGTCTCGAGTCACATGGAGGCAATGAGCGATAGGAGGAGATTCGTCTCTCCCGGTATTGGGGGTTGATGTTGCACTATGCTCGATTGGCCATAACAGGAAATCCCTAGCTAGGGTTGCTGAGATCTACTGGTAAGTGTTATCAGTAGTTTCTCGAACCGTTATGGACCTTACATCGGCATGACTTATCAAGTTACTGGGGTCTGACGTTTACCACCCCTACACTAGATATGCGACATATCAGACGAAGAGACCGGACTATACGGTGGTGTTACTGATTGGATTCGCAGGAGTGTGAGCAGGCTTGCTTGTTGATCTTCTGATCGCTCAATACCCGGATGGCCGTTATGTTTAGCAGACCGCTAGCGGCTTATGGGTGACTGATATGATCACCACCTACTGCAGGCGTATTGACGAGTCTTTAGATTCCTACACAGAGGTTTCCTGGCTCAAGCGAAATGAAGTAGGTGAACATATGTGATATGTGCGGGACCGAGATTAATACGATATGTGGCACCGTATTCTATTCTCGTGATATGTGACATTGGCCGGTTATATGTGATATAGCCGGGTTATCGAATCAAGTGTTGATTCGATATGTTGTTGCATTTGATATTAGTCGGTTATATTTAATATAGCCGGATTATTAAATCAAGTATTGATTTAATGATTTAATGTATAATTATATATTTGGTATATGAATTTACTTTAATTAATATTGCTCACTTGCCCATTTCTTTTTCTCACTTTTGTGTACATGTTATAAATGTGATATATACATTGTATCATGCTAGGTTATATATGCAACTTGTGTGTATTGGACTCATACCATGACCACGATAAGAATTAGGGTTTTATTTATATTTAGTAATTCAAAATGTTGAGAATTAAGTCATGGCTTGAAGCTTGTAAGCTTCATTGACTTAGTCCACTCTCTTGTTTTATTAAAGATATTTTATAAACCCAATCACTTATCATAACCCATGGTTAAGTCTCTACAATGGTTAAGTGTATGACAGTAACTCACTATGGTTGCAATTCTAACCTCATTCTATTCTCTTGAGTTTTCTCTTGTTCATCATCTTCATCATGAGCTCAAAAAGCATTCTCGGGTTTTGAGACATGAAGAATCCAAGTGAGAAAATCAAATCCAAAGCAAGAAAAATTCCTACTTCATCATCCTCTACCACTTGCCATTTAGTTTAGGGTGTTTGCTTCACAAAGTTCATCACTTTGTGAAGAAATAGCTTGTGCTTGAGTTCCCTCGACGTAGATCATCTTCGGCCTCGAAGTCTTCAAGCATGCTTGCTCACTACGCTTTGTGGAGTTCATCTTGAGTCCGGGAGATCGATGCTTGGAGCGAAGGGATGACTACACGGAGTTATAGAAGTGAAGGACCGGGGCTACAAAGGATGTATTCTAGTTCACTTCTTATGTAATATTTGATTGCAAAGTTTTGTTACCCTGATATTCTAGTTTGATTCCTAGGATGATTGCTTAGCACCCCCCTAAAATTTTTGTTGTGGCATGCTTGATGCTTGCAAACCCTAGGCTAGGTACCGAGGAATCCCAACATCAGGTTCCATGAGATGTACGGATATGAGGGCCGATCCGAGTGACAGCGCCTGAGGACTTTGGATTTGGGGTGTTGGTGAGGGACACCGGGTTTTTTCCATGCTGATGATTTTTGCATGAGGTTTATTATATTATCCCACACTCAGGATTATTTTGATATGCATTGCTTCAAGTAGTTGTAGTACCCTGATGATGTACCTTGAGAATGATTGTTGCATATCCATATTGCCATACTTATGCTATCAGATTTAATGTGATAGATTATCGCTGTTCGTGCGATTACTATATGATATTATTTACTATTCATGAGTTGGAAACTCACCCCGTTGTGCCACAGTGTTTTGCAGGCTTGACCCTCAGAGTCGTCGCGGCAGGGCGTCTTATTGTACCTATTTCACCGGATACCGCTATGGTTGGCTGTGAGGTCTTTTGCTATAGGTGGGCTTGTGGTTATCCGATGATGTTCATTGTATATCTTTTGTATCTAGTACTCTCCATATACCACCTTCATGTATTGATTTAGAGACTAGTTGTGAGGATCGATGTTGTATATTTTCGTGACTCGGGGTGTCGGGCTCGTGAGAGCCGGCCTTTTCTTATGCCGATTATCTCTTTTATGCTGTTTCATTTATATTGTCTATTCCTTCGCTACGGCGTCGTATTTCTTCTTGTGGTGGTTGTTTCCGCCTTTTGGGCGAGTTTTGCTCCCGTTTGGGGATGCTATACTCATATCTTATGTTTGTACCCATTTCGGGGATAGTTTTTACAAACGAGGTGCTGCTAAAATTTTTAAGAAAACAAACTTAAGCTTTAATGTTTTGCTTGAAATTTTCAAGTGTTTCTATCTTTTCCTTCTTGTATGGTTTAGATTTCTGGGTTTCGGCTTACTTAAATTGCGTTACACCTGTTGACGTTACGTGGTCTAAGTGCCGGTCACGTGCCAAATTTTGGGTCGTGATAAAGTTGGTATCAGAGCGCCAGGTTTTACCTTTCGGAGTGTAGGATGACCTTGGTATGATGCAGTAGGTGGCTTAAGCAGAGTGACGTAGCGTATGTATGTTCCGTGGCATACTTACGACACGGTACTCCGCCTAAGTGACCTTAGGACCTATTGTTTGCAATTCCTTCCATGATTATATACATCCTTGTGATTCAATTTCTATTTTCTTATCGAATCCTGTTTCCATTTCCAGCCTTTATGCCGCCGAAGACTACGAGGGCGCAGAGAGCGGCCGCGAGAGCCGATGTCAGAGTTGACTCTGCTGAGACGAGGACTGACCAGGGCGGTACGCCCGTTATACAGAAGCAGATTGATCCACTTTCGATGGACCGTATTACTAGGCTTGAGGCCGGTATGCAGGATATGCGCCAGATGATGGGGACGTTGGATGAGGCCAGTCGAGCGCAGAGACAGGAGGTTGTTCCACCTGTTACGGGGACAGTGTTGGTGCCTACTGTTCCGACAGTCGCACCTACAGCTACGAAGGTTATCACTGTATCATTATCTGAGTTCATGAGGCTGAAGCCTCCGGTTTTCACCGGCACTGATACAGCTGAGGATCCGCAGTCATTTATTGATCGGATGGCCAGGATATGTCGTTCGCTGAGATGCTCCGATGCGAGATGGGTGGAGTTCGCGAGTTTTCGTCTGGAGGGTCTGGCCCAAAAGTGGTGCGAGTCTTTAGAGAAGGGCAGAGCCGCAGGTCTTTCTCCTATGACCTGGGCTGAGTTCGTGACGGTGTTTCTTGCACGTTTTCTTCCGCAAAGCATCAAGGATGCTCGGCACGCAGTTTCAAGCCGTTACACCAGACTCCGGGTATGATGGTGGCAGAGTACAATATGCAGTTTACCGAGCTGTCTGTGTATACTCCGTATCTGGTAGACACTGAGGAGATGTAGATCAAGTGGTTTGTTCGAGGCCTGCTTACCCAGTTGTTCCTCGCTATCAGCGCACAGCATTGTAACACGTAAGCAGCAGCGGTGGACGCATCCCTATTGGTTGAGGAGAATCTTTCCGAGACGTCGGTCGTTCCGGAACCAAAGAGGGTTCGTACTGCTGTATCAGTACGGAGACAGACGTTTAGACGCCATGACAGATTCCGTTCAGGTACTGGTGGTAGTGGAGGCTTGGGACGAGGCCAGTTATTTAGCTCTATCCCCAAGAGGGTCAGCAGTTTTCATCTGGATATTTCCTGTTAGTTGTATGTATGCCCTAGAGGCCAGTATTGTACAGATGATGTATATTATATTGGATGCTTGGACATATATAGAGATGACTTTCTTGCTCGATATGATAGTATGCTATCTGGTTACTCTTTATCTTAACATGTACACTAGTCTCTTTAAACTGTCTTATGGTTACATGTTGGTAAATCCCTTAGGATGTGTACTTGACTACCTGGACTATGATGCAGATCATACTAGTGGGGACATGGTAGTCCATAAGTACATCCTTCAAGGTCCCTAGTCGTGGGTGTATCGAGACGGGGTATCGATATACCAGAGTAGACTAGCGTATACGCTTCTTGACCCATGAGATGGGCGATGGATGATCCCATATCCATTGGTGTTTGACATCAGAGATGGTGTACGGGTGCTCAGTGGAGACTGGGTACACTGGACGGACTCGCCGAGAGCTCCCAGATGGTATTATACCTCACGTCAGATGGCAGTTCTCAGGTGACACTTGTGCAGGTTAGTCTGTAAACCCGAGATCGTCATAGAGTCTTGTATGATTCCCACTGTGCTTTGATCTCCACCTTACCACGTCCATGAGGGCGTGCAAAACGGTGGTCTTTGGGTACAGTCCCGAGTCACATGGAGGCAATGAGCGATAGGAGGGGTTTCGTCTCTCCCGGTATTGGGGGTTGATGTTGCGCTGTGCTCGATTGGCCGTAACAGGGAAGTCCCTGGCCAGGGCTGATCAGAGATTTGCTGGTAAGTGTTACCAGTAGTTTCTCGACCCGTTATGAGCCTCACATCGGCACGACTTATCGGTTATTGGGGTCTGACGTTTACCACCCCTAGATTTGATATGAGACGTATCAGACGAACAGACCGGACTGTACGGTAAGTGTTACTGGTTGGATTCACAGGAGTATGAGCGGGCTAGCTCGTCGATCTTCTGATCGCTCAATACCCGGGTGGCCGTTACGTTTAGCAGACCACTTGCGGCTTGTGGATGCTTGATATGATCATCATCTGCTACCGGCGTATTGACGAGTCTTTAGAGTCCTACACAGAGGTTTCCTGGCTCAAGCGAAACGAAATAGGAGCGCATATGAGATATGTGAAGGACCGAGAATAATGCGTGTATGTGATACCGTATTCCATTCTCGCGATGGATGTATCGATTGGTTGTATTCGATATAACCTAGATATCGAATCAACGATTGATTCGATAAGCCGATACATAGGATACTAGTCGGTTATATGCGATATGACCGGATCGTTAAATCAAGTGTTGATTTAATGATTTAATGTATAATTATATATTTGATATATTACTTTGCATTAACTAGTATTGGTTCATTTTAAATGGATTTTCTCACTTGATGTGCAAGTTGTATATATGATATACTTTTGTGCACATGTTTGTATCATGTTTGATGATACTTGCTCACATGGTTAAGTGTAAAGAATTAAACCATGGTTAAGAAGATAATTAGGGTTTTGTGTTATTCTCTCATTTATTTATCCATTCTTTATTTATTTAAATGGATAAATGAAAACATAATGGTTTCTTTTTATCATGACGCTTGTTGAAGCTTCATGAAGCTTTGACTAAAGAAACCATTTTGTCTTCTAGCTTAACCCTAACCCTTCTCATTAACCATGGTCTTTTCTCTACACTTAACCTTGGTAAAGATATGATAAGTATTGATTTATTTTTCTATTATGAATAACACTTATCATATTCTAGCTTCATCTTCTCCTTCTTCTTCAAGAGAGAAAACTAGATGCCATCAATGGCAACTTGAGCAAAAGTGAGTGAAATCCAATTCTAAAGTGAACCCACCTCCTATTTCTTCACCCTCTACCTCTTGCCAAGTTGTTTTGGGTGTTTCCTTCACAAGTTTCTCAACTTGGTGAAGTTGGAGCTTGAACTTGTGCAACCTCGACGTAGATCATCTTCGGCACGAAGCCGACGACCTATTCCGCTCATTTCTTTGATGAAGCCGATGCGAGAGTCCGAGATCCAACTAGGACAGCGAGAGGACGCCTACGTGGAGCTTAGGAAGTGGAGAAACGGATCTACAAAGGTTGTAGCATCTAACTTTTAGTTAAGTAGTTAACTAGATTATCTTTTCGCCTAGAATTCTAGCCGACGATCCGTATTAGGGTTTCTCGACACTCATAAAATTTTAAATTGGCATGGTTGATGCCTTGTGTGACCTCTATAGTGTGCCTAGGAACCCTACAGTGGTATCAGAGCCTAGCTAGAGCCTTAGGCGAAGTCTAGACGGAGTTTGAAGTCCGAACGAACCGAAACCCTAACTCACAAAATGCTCTCTGTACATTTTCTAAAATCTGGGATTTTTCCAGATAAAAAATTCAGCAGGAAGATCTAAGAATTATGGTGAAACACGAGCTCATGATTCATCTAAACAGCCGCGGAAACGCGGCAGAAGCATGGCTTCTGCCGCGGTTCCGCCGCCTACTGTTCATATTGCGCAATATTGTTTGCACAGTAATTATTCTTTTCTGCTGCTGAGTTTTATGGGAATTTTTAATTTTTATTCATGAGTTGAATTTTCTGGGGTGTTTTGGAGCTTCGTAGTTTCGATCGGATTATCAAATTTCGTCTTTGTGTATTTCCGGATAATTTTTAGAATATGTTAAAAAGTTCGACCGAATATAAATACCCAATTTTTCCCCTGTCGGGAAATTTCCAAGTGCTGGATTTTTCCGTAGTTTAACGACGTTCTAAGTAGTGCAAGTAACGCGATGGACCCTCTAGAAGACAACAAACCTTAACTCGATTATGTGACCGTCTTGAACTGCCCTTTGAACCTTCGGGTTTGGGGCAGTACGGCGTGCCACATGTGAGGCGTTGGCTTGACCCTTCTACGGCTGGACCGTTGGTACTGAGGCACGAACTTAATGTTGTTAGACTTATTTCATGTGTTGAGCTGTATCGGGAAAACTTGGGTATTCGACTGTTCGATCGGAAAGTCTAACATTTTCTGTTTATCTGGAATGTGATACAATAATTGGAATTCACAAACAGTTATGAGATAACTGAATGAATGTTATAAATCTAGCAGTTTAGTCCCACATGATATTGGAAAGAGTTTTCGATAATGAGACTAAAATGCGGGATTTATATCTATTAGGCATGTGATGTCTAAGTATTTCATTTGATTAGGCATGCGATGTCTAAAGAAGTTGTGGATTCCAATTGTTGTAGTTTTACACTTTCTTTTCTGTGACCGTAAGTGTAATATGTGATATCGCCGGTTTCGTTGCTATATGTCAACGACAATAAGGATGCGCATATTTACTTACGTTGATGACATGTGATGTTATGTGTTGCTGGATATGTTATATTGGATAGTCGTGTTCGAATAGCCGGGGGTTTTTATGTGAGATGAGTGTTTTTTCATTTTCATTCATGTAAAAACTTGTATGTAATATTCTTTTATTTGGGGCACTTCCAGGTAGCGGAAGTTGTCACCCTTTGTATATTATTTACTTTTTCGCATTAGGATAGACCCAAGGAGGGGAGCACAAGTAACCGGGTTCTGGGGTCCAGTGGGAGACCAACTCGAGGAGTCGAGTCCGGGTCTCCTAACCCTAGAATTGGCAGGGTTGCTTGCCGCTCTCGTAGGGGTCTAGGGGTGTGGGATTGGCTATTCATCACGACCGTGGAATCCGTGTTTTATACTGGCTCGTATTGAAAACACGGACGTCCTAGTATATCCAATATTTCATATGTTTCTTCTGCTGCGATATCTGTGATGTGATCATGTGATGTTCTGTGATGGATATAGTATATATGATATATTATATAGACGTTACTTATGTTTTACACCCGCGCTAGCCCTGCCCTGCTCTGTCGTTAGTTACCTAACCTAACGGTGCACGAGGGGACATCGAGGCGAATGCGGATGGCATAAGTGTACGTCATATCTATCTGTGATGTTTAGGTATTTAAATGATGGGACTTCATTAATGTGATTAATGAAAGAAAAGAAACCTAAGATGTTGTATAATCAAATTTCAAAATAAAACAGGTAGCTACAGTTCTTGCTTTGCATAGCGATATATATGATATATCCCGCACCTTATTCGATGAGGAAAGGACCGAGATCCCTTCACCGGGAGTGACTCCTTTAGCAATAACTGGCAGATGCTACACACTCGGTTTGATTTTTGATTGCTTTTAAGAGTTTTTGCTTTGCACAGCTATATATATGATATATCCCGCACCTCATTCGACGAGGAAAGGACCGAGATCCCTTCACCGGGAGTGACTCCTTTAGCAAAACTAGAAAAGCCTCAAAATCACTCCATTTCAAAACTTCATTTGATTCTACAACGATATCAAGTTCATTACGCAATAGGTTTTCAGAAAAACCTGCATAGCCCTCCGTCATTTCAGATAAGTTACATATAGTATTCGTGCTGCATTTGTTGGCTTTCGTCAAGGTGTAGTGTGCGGTAGCTATGTGCTGTTTATCTGCTGTATATGATGCGACTGGATTAGGGTAGTCGTACGGCTTTGTTGGCTTTCTTCAAGGGTCGTGCGGGTGGGTTTAATTCAGTCAAGAAATGTACGGGTTGAACTTGACTAGCGGGCTGTGGTTTGTTGGCTTTCGTCAAGGTCATAGCACGCTAGGGGCAAAAGTATTATCGGGGATTTCAAGTGTTGAAATTTGCAATGAGATTGCATACCTTCTATGAGATAGTTGGATCCCGATACCCACTGCGAGTAAGAGTTACTCCTGGGAGAGTTTTACACATTGCAATTAGCTGATCAAGTAGGTGTCTAGAAAGGTGTCAACGGGGTTACGCCTCTGGGAAAACGAGGTTTACATTAATTAGGTTCGTGCGAAAGCACGGGGGACCTCCCTCAATGTACCGACACTGGCCTGGCTGAAAGATTGGCGAACTTGTAGTGTGTAATTAATCCCGGCTAGTCTTTCCTTTTACGGTTTGAAGGAAGATTTGATAAAAAGCAGTGGGAGCCATCCTGATTAGATAAGATAATAACCAATCTGATCTTGCACGAGCATACGCTAAAGTGTTTTCTTCTCTCTCTCTCCAGGTAGCGACCATTTCATGCCCTAATGAAGATAATAATATGGATGTATTGACCGAACCCGCATGTTATACTGTGCTGGGGAACGTTGGTTCCGTTCTTTCTTATAAGAGTTATAGGAATGAACAGGATATAGGGGAATGCCAGGATTCCCATGCCACCCGAATGAAGAAAGTACATGTTGATGCATTTTCTTCGGGTGTGTTCGTTACTGAGAACTGTTTCTCCATTTGCTCTACGTCCTGGGTATTAGATACCGGGTCAGGATCCCATATATGTAATCAGTTACATGGGCTCAGGAAAGGTAGAGAACTTGGAGAAGGTGATAAAGACATTAGAGTTGGAAATGGTGCAATCGTTGCAGCTAAGACTGTCGGGGAATATCACCTTGTATTACCAACTGGTAATACATTGGTTCTGAACGAATGCTATTACATGCCGAACCTGATATGCAACATTATATCGGCTTCTTTATTAAGTAAAGAGGGATATAATTTTGTATTACAGGACAATTTTATGAACATTTTCCGTAACCAAAAGTTGGTTGGATCAGGCACGTTGTGCAATGGCATTTATGTTCTAAATCAATCAACAGTTCTGAGCATAACAAGCACACACAAAAGGAAGAGTTCAGAACTGAACGAATCCTTCTTGTGGCATTGTAGACTGGGTCACATCAATGTGACACGACTGGCTAAGTTGCATAAGGATGGATATTTGAAACCATTCGAATTTTCATCTTATGACACTTGCCAGTCATGTCTCAAAGGAAAGATGACCAAAACTCCGTTTACGGGACACGGAGAAAGAGTTACCGAACTCTTGGGACTAATACATAGTGATGTATGTGGTCCCATGTCTACACATGCCAGGGATGGTTCTTCGTACTTCATTACATTCACTGACGATCTCTCAAGATACGGACATGTGTACTTAATAAGACACAAGTCTGAAGCTTTTGAGAAATTTAGAGAATATAAACAAGAAGTCGAAAACCAAACCGGAAAAAGTATTAAAATCCTTCGATCTGATCGAGGAGGTGAATACTTGAGCAATGAATTCCTGGACTTCCTAAAAGAGAATGGGATTCTCTCTCAGCTGACTCCTCCATATACACCACAGCACAACGGTGTATCAGAACGGAGGAACCGCACCCTATTAGATATGGTGCGCTCTATGATGAGCACAGCTGAGTTACCTATTTCCTTCTGGGGGTATGCTCTTGAGACAGCCATACATCTATTGAATATGGTCCCCACCAAATCTGTGCCTACCACTCCATATGAGATATGGAAAGGGAAGAGACCATGTCTTAACTATGTTAAGATATGGGGTTTTCCAGCCTATGTCAAACGACAAAATCCGGACAAACTCGAGGCACGGTCTGTTCTATGAAAATTTGTAGGATATCCCAAGAATTCTCAAGGGTATATCTTTTACCACCCTGAGGAACAAAGAGTGTTTGTTTCTCGGCATGCCACCTTTTTAGAAAAGGAATTTCTTGAAAAAGAGATTAGTGGTCATGAGGTAGAACTGGAAGAGGTTCCAGCTGCAGAAGCTACAACAGAAGATCTGGTGGAACCAGAGGATTCTGTAGTTCCCGATGAACCCCAGCCACTCCGCCGATCTAGTAGGGTTCCTCGCCAACCTGAGAGATACTACGGTTTTCTCATGGATGGTGGGAGCGAGGATTGCATCATGGAGGATGATGACCCAACTAGCTTCGAGCAGGCCATCACGAGTGGGGACTCAGTGAAATGGCTGGATGCTATGCGGTCCGAGATGGAATCCATGTACACCAACAAAGTATGGACTTTGGACGTTGCTCCTGAAGGGGTAAAACCCATTGGGAGCAAGTGGATCTTCAAGAAGAAACTTGGTGTAGATGGGAAAGTGGAGACTTTCAAAGCTAGACTTGTAGCAAAGGGTTTTCGTCAAAGACCAGGTGTGGACTATGACGAGACCTTTTCTCCAGTGGCTATGCTTAAATCCATCCGGATCATGCTTGCCATCGCTGCTTATCATGATTACAAAATATGGCAAATGGATTTTAAGACCGCCTTTCTAAATGGTGATTTAGAAGAGTGCGTGTACATGACTCAGCCAGAAGGCTTCGTAGACAGTGGGAGCAGCGGGAAGGTGTGCAAGCTGCTTAAATCCATTTATGGATTAAAGCAAGCATCGCGGAGTTGGAACATCTGCTTTGACGTCGTTATCAAAGAGTTTGATTTTGTCAAAAATCCAGATGAACCTTGTATCTACAAGAAGGTGGCAGAGAGTAAGGTTGTCTTCCTCGTATTGTACGTGGACGACATACTCTTGATAGGAAATGATATTCCTATGCTGCAATCGGTCAAGCTCTTCTTATCACAAAGATTCTCAATGAAAGATCTTGGTGATGCCTCCTGCATATTGGGAATTAGGATCTATAGAGATAGATCCAAATGGATTTTGGGATTGTCCCAATCCAGGTACATTGACACCATACTAAAGAGGTTTAGTATGGAAGAGTCCAAGCGTGGGAATTTGCCCATGATCTCTGGAGTCACTCTCTCCAAAGAGATGTCTCCCAAGACTGATTTGGAGAGAGCTCGCATGCAAGGGATACCCTATGCTTCGGCAGTAGGCTCTATCATGTATGCGATGCTATGTACCAGACCCGATGTAGCATACTCACTAAGTGTAGTGAGCAGGTATCAAGCTGATCCTGGAGAGAGTCACTGGACAGCTGTGAAGAGCATTCTCTAGTACTTGCGAAGGACTAGAGATATGTTCTTGGTGTATGGTAACGGAGAGCTCCAAGTGGAGTCCTTTACCGATTCGAGCTTCCAGAGTGATAAGGACGACTCTAAGTCGCAGTCGGGCTTTGTCTTTACCCTTTACGGAGGGGCGGTTAGCTGGAAGAGTTCCAAGCAGGAAACCGTGGCAGACTCGACGATGGAGGCTGAATACATCGCTGCCAACGATGCTGCCAAAGAGGCTGTCTGGATCAAGAAGTTCATTACTGAACTTGGAGTGGTTCCATCCATTGAGCATCCAATACCTTTATATTGCGATAACAATGGAGCGGTGGCTTTGGCCAAGGAACCCAGGTCCCATTAGCGGTCCAGGCATATTCTGAGGCGGTATCACTTGATCCGGGAGATAGTTGATCGCCGGGAGATCGAGGTCAGGAGGGTTGACACGAAGAACAACACGGCGGATCCACTCACGAAGGCCATTCCCCAGATACAGTTTGAGAGACTCTTCGGGATGCTCGGTATGCGATACTACAGCAGCTGGCCCTAGTGCAAGTGGGAGATTGTTAGTTGTATGTATGCCCTAGAGGCCAGTATTGTACAGATGATGTATATTATATTGGATGCTTGGACATATATAGAGATGACTTTCTTGCTCGATATGATAGTATGCTATCTGGTTACTCTTTATCTTAACATGTACACTAGTCTCTTTAAACTGTCTTATGGTTACATGTTGGTAAATCCCTTAGGATGTGTACTTGACTACCTGGACTATGATGCAGATCATACTAGTGGGGACATGGTAGTCCATAAGTACATCCTTCAAGGTCCCTAGTCGTGGGTGTATCGAGACGGGGCATCGATATACCAGAGTAGACTAGCGTATACGCTTCTTGACCCATGAGATGGGCGATGGATGATCCCATATCCATTGGTGTTTGACATCAGAGATGGTGTACGGGTGCTCAGTGGAGACTGGGTACACTGGACGGACTCGCCGAGAGCTCCCAGATGGTATTATACCTCACGTCAGATGGCAGTTCTCAGGTGACAATTGTGCAGGTTAGTCTGTAGACCCGAGATCGTCATAGAGTCTTGTGTGATTCCCACTGTGCTTTGATCTCCACCTTACCACGTCCATGAGGGCGTGCAAAACGGTGGTCTTTGGGTACAGTCCCGAGTCACATGGAGGCAATGAGCGATAGGACGGGTTTCGTCTCTCCCGGTATTGGGGGTTGATGTTGCGCTGTGCTCGATTGGCCGTAACAGGGAAGTCCCTGGCCAGGGCTGATCAGAGATTTGCTGGTAAGTGTTACCAGTAGTTTCTCGACCCGTTATGAGCCTCACATCGGCACGACTTATCGGTTATTGGGGTCTGACGTTTACCACCCCTAGATTTGATATGCGACGTATCAGACGAACAGACCGGACTGTACGGTAAGTGTTACTGGTTGGATTCATAGGAGTATGAGCGGGCTAGCTCGTCGATCTTCTGATCGCTCAATCCCCGGGTGGCCGTTACGTTTAGCAGACCGCTTGCGGCTTGTGGATGCTTGATATGATCATCATTTGCTACCGGCGTATTGACGAGTCTTTAGAGTCCTACACAGAGGTTTCCTGGCTCAAGCGAAACGAAATAGGAGCGCATATGAGATATGTGCAGGACCGAGAATAATGCGTGTATGTGATACCGTATTCCATTCTCGCGATGGATGTATCGATTGGTTGTATTCGATATAACCTAGATATCGAATCAACGATTGATTCGATAAGCCGATACATAGGATACTAGTCGGTTATATGCGATATGACCGGATCGTTAAATCAAGTGTTGATTTAATGATTTAATGTATAATTATATATTTGATATATTACTTTGCATTAACTAGTATTGGTTCATTTTAAATGGATTTTCTCACTTGATGTGCAAGTTGTATATATGATATACTTTTGTGCACATGTTTGTATCATGTTTGATGATACTTGCTCACATGGTTAAGTGTAAAGAATTAAACCATGGTTAAGAAGATAATTAGGGTTTTGTTTTATTCTCTCATTTATTTATCCATTCTTTATTTATTTAAATGGATAAATGAAAACATAATGGTTTCTTTTTATCATGAAGCTTGTTGAAGCTTCATGAAGCTTTGACTAAAGAAACCATTTTGTCTTCTAGCTTAACCCTAACCCTTCTCATTAACCATGGTCTTTTCTCTACACTTAACCTTGGTTAAGATATGATAAGTATTGATTTATTTTTCTATTATGAATAACACTTATCATATTCTAGCTTCATCTTCTCCTTCTTCTTCAAGAGAGAAAACTAGATGCCATCAATGGCAACTTGAGCAAAAGTGAGTGAAATCCAATTCTAAAGTGAACCCACCTCCTATTTCTTCACCCTCTACCTCTTGCCAAGTTGTTTTGGGTGTTTTCTTCACAAGTTTCTCAACTTGGTGAAGTTGGAGCTTGAACTTGTGCAACCTCGACGTAGATCATCTTCGGCACGAAGCCGACGACCTATTCCGCTCATTTCTTCGATGAAGCCGATGCGAGAGTCCAAGATCCAACTAGGACAGCGAGAGGACGCCTACGTGGAGCTTAGGAAGTGGAGAAACGGATCTACAAAGGTTGTAGCATCTAACTTTTAGTTAAGTAGTTAACTAGATTATCTTTTCGCCTAGAATTCTAGCCGACGATCCGTATTAGGGTTTCTCGGCACTCATAAAATTTTAAATTGGCATGGTTGATGCCTTGTGTGACCTCTATAGTGTGCCTAGGAACCCTACATTTCCGGTGCGGGAGTTTGTATCATCGAGTCCGAGATTGTACTGAGGCACTTGAGGATGAGGCCGCTGTACCACATGTTACCCTACCACCTTCTCTACCTCAGAGGACGTTGCCTCTTATGCCTGTTGTTGCTCCGCGTCAAACTCATGCTCAGAGAGGTCATGGTCATGGCGGTTTTGTTCAGAGAGGACGGGGTGGTAGAGGCGGATGTCAGCCAGTCGCCGGTAAAGGGCAGGCTCGGGTGTTTGCTTTGACTCATCAGGACGCGCAGGCGTCCAATGCAGTGGTTTCAGGTACTCTTTCTGTATGTTCTTTTGATGCACACGTTTTGTTTGATCCAGGATCTACGCACTCGTATGTTTCTGCACACTTCATGCCGAGGTTGGGCCGAGAGTCGTGTCTGCTAGATCAGCCGCTTATTATGACCACTCCTGTTGGCGAGTCGTTTGTTGCACGACACGTGTTTCGGTCGTGTGCCGTTCGGATAGGAAATAGAGAGTCGTCCGTCGACTTGATCCTTCTTGAGATGTTGGACTTCGACGTTCTCCTGGGCATAGATCGGTTAGCTACGTGCTACGCGTCTGTGGACTGCCGCGAGAAGACAATCAGGTTTTGTTTTCCCAGCGAGTCTGTTCTTATTGTGCAGGGGGACCATGGTGCCGCCCCTCACAGTTTGATTTCAGCCCTTTGCGCTAGTCGGCTTTTGAGGAGAGGATGCCGAGGATTCTTAGCTTTCATTCGTGATACAGGAGCCACAGTAGAGTCGTTGGACCGGGTTCCTATCGTGCGAGAGTTTCCTGACGTTTTTCCCGATGAGTTACCTGGATTGCCGCCAGAGCATGAGATTGAGTTTTGCATTGATCTGATTCCTGGCACTGGTCCTATTTCTATACCGCCTTATCGGATGGCCCCGGCGGAGCTTAGGGAGCTTAAGGATCCATTGCAAGAGTTGCTTGATAGGGGACTTAAGCGTCCGAGTGTTTCGCCTTGGGGAGCTCCTGTGCTGTTCGTCAAGAAGAAAAACGGCAGTTTGAGGTTGTGTATTGATTATCGTCAATTGAACCGAGTTACGGTGCGGAATAGGTAACCATTACCTCGCATTGACCATTTGTTTGATCAGCTCCAGGGTGCGAAACATTTTTTTAAGATTGATTTGCGATCGAATTATCATCAGTTGCGGGTTCGGAATGATGACATTCCGAAAACTGCTTTTCGTACGCGCTACGGGCATTATGAGTTTTTGGTGATGTAGTTCGGACTCACCAATGCCCCAGCAGCGTTCATGGATCTGATGAACCAGATTTTTAGGCCGTTCCTCGATCAGTTTATTATTGTGTTTATTGATGATATTCTGGTGTACTCTAGGAGTCGAGAGGAGCATGAGCAGCACTTGAGGATTGATTTGCAGACATTGAGAGATCACCAGCTATATGCTAAATTCACAAAGTGCGCATTTTGGCTTGATAAAGTTGACTTCTTGGGTCATGTGGTGACGGGAGACGGTATTCGTGTGGACCCGAGGAAGATCGAGGCTATACATCTTTGGCCCAGACCTGTATCTGTGACAGAGGTCCGCAGCTTTTTGGGCTTAGCTGGTTATTACCGCCGTTTCGTGCGGGATTTCTCGAGTATCGCTGCACCGCTGACCGGACTGACCCGGACGGGGGTTCCTTTTCTTTGGACTGAGACATGCGAGCAGAGTTTTCAGCAGTTGGAGACTCGGTTGACGACTGCACCAGTTCTATCTTTGCCTTCTGGATCGGGCAGCTTTGTCATTTACTGTGATGCATCTCGAGTGGGGCTCGGTTGTGTACAGATGCAGCATGATAGAGTGATTGCTTATGCTTCTAGGCAGCTGAAGAAGCACGAGCAGAATTATCCCACTCATGATCTTGAGATGGCCGCGGTGGTCTTTGCGCTGAAGATTTAGAGACACTACTTGTACGGGGAGTCGTATCATATTTTCACAGACCACAAGAGCATGATGTACATCTTCTAGCAGCAGGATCTGAATCTGAGACAGCGCCGGTGGATAGAGCTTGTGAAGGATTATGATTATGAGATCCTTTATCACCAAGGCAAGGTGAATGTAGTAGCTGACGCTTTGAGTCGTATGCCCGGGGTAGCTTGTCCCAGTTGGGCACAGTTCGGAGACAGTCTTCTGCAGATTGACAGATCTTGTGCGATGGTAGAGTATAGTTTGAGTTCACTTCCACTGGGGAACAGCTTGCTCACGTCCGTGCCCATCCACTTCTACTTGATCGTATCCGTGAGGCGCAGCCCAGTGATGCCCGTTTGTCTGAGATTCTTGGGGTTGTTCGGAAGGGTACGGATTCGGAGTTCATGATTGATGACCAGGGTGTGCTACGTTACGGGACTCTCTTGTGTGTACCAGATACCGATGGATTGAGGCGCGAGATCCTAGAGCAGGCACATCAGTCAGCCTTTAGCGTTCATCCAGGTTCCACCAAGATGTACCGTGACTTGAGAGACATTTACTGGTGGGAAGGGATGAAGCGCGATGTTCCGGACTTCGTTTCGAGATGCCTGACTTGTCAGCAAGTCAAGGCTGAGAATCAGAGACCGGCTGGAGAGTTGCAGCCTTTACCTGTTCCTGAGTGGAAATGGAAGCAGATTTTCACGGACTTTGTTGTGGGTCAACCCAGGGCCAGTCGAGGGTATGACTCTATTTGGGTGATTGTTGACCGGTTGACGAAAGCGGCTCACTTCCTTCCAATGAAGACCACTTTCGGTTATGCTCAGTATTGTAATACCCCAGGTGGAGTTGGGGCTGATACCACCTACTCCGTGAGAAGTGAGGTGTTATCCGGTATCGAGGTAGGGATGTAACCGATACGGATGCACACGGGGACCCACCAGAACAATGGGGAGTATTGAATTCCATTCCGAAAGATGGCACTATCTGAACTATAAATGGAATGATACCACTCTTATAACACAGAGGCGCTTTTTGAATGAATCGGAACTCCGGAGTTTGAAGAACTCAGTAGTTAAGCGTGCTTGAACCAGAGAAATTCTGGGATGGGTGACCTACTGGGAAGTAGCCCTGGGTTCATTCAAAGGGACAAAACCGTGCGGCTTCGGCCAGAGCGGACAATACCATCTGTGTTTGGGGGTGGGTCGTGACAAATATGGTATCAGAGCGGTCCCTCAAAAGTAGGTCTGTGGTTCGAGGATGAACCATTGTTCTAAGTGGGGGGAATGTAATATTCAGGTGGAGTTAGGGCTCAATACCACCTACCCCGTGAGAAGTGAGGTGTTATCCGGTATCGAGGTGGGGAGGTAACCGATACGGTTGCACACGGGGACCTACCAGAATAATGGGGAGTATCGAATTCCATTCCGAAAGATGGCACGATCTGAACTATAAATGGAATGATACCCACTCTTATAACACAGAGGCGCCTTTTGAATGAATCGGAACTCCGGAGTTTGAAGAACTCCGTAGTAAAGCGTGCTTGAGCCAGAGAAATTCTGGGATGGGTGACCTACTGGGAAGTAGCTCCGGGTTCATTCAAAGGGACAAAACCGTGCGGTTTCGGCCAGAGTGGACAATACCATCTTTGTTTGGGGGTGGTTTGTGACAAGTATGCTCAGTTGTATAGAGATGAAATAGTGCGTTTGCACGGCGTTCCTAAATGCATCGTATCCGATAGAGGCACCTAGTTTACTAGCCGTCTTTAGCAGAAACTTCAGGAAGCTTTGGGTACCCGGTTGATTTTTAGCATCGATTTCCATATGCAGACCGATGGTCCGTCAGAGCGGACTATACAGACTCTGGAGGATATGCTTTGTGCGTGCGTGCTTGATTTTGGTGGCAGTTGGGATCGTCACTTGCCGTTGATTGAGTTCTCCTACAACAACAGCTTTCAGGAGACTATTCAGATGGCTCCTTTTAAGGCTTTGTATGGTAGGAAGTGTCGATCGCCAGTCTGTTGGACCGAACTCAGTGAGAGTAGGATTTTGGGACCCAAGCTAGTTCAGGAGACTACAGAGAAGATCTAGCTGATTCAGGACAGGATGAGAGCAGCCCAGTGCAGACAGAAGTCTTATGCCGACCGTCATCGTCGTAGGCTTGAGTTCGCAGTGGGGGATCATGTATTCCTTCGGATTTCTCCGATGACGGGCGTTATGAGATTTGGGAAAAATAGGAAGCTCGGTCCCAGATTTGTAGGTCCTTTCGAGATCCTTGAGCGAGTTGGTACCGTTGCCTATCGTTGGGCACTCCCGCCCAGTTTTCCGGATGTTCACCCCGTATTCCATATGTCGATGCTTCGCACATACATTCATGACCCTTCTCACATGATTCAGCACCAGACCGTTCAGCTTGAGCCTGATCTTTCGTTCACCGAGCAGCCGGTAGTTATATTGGATCGGCAGGTGAAGAAACTTCGATCAAACGTCTTGCCATCTGTGAAGGTTCTTTGGCGTAGCCCGATTAGTGAGCAGATCACTTGGGAGGCCGAGAGTGAGATGCGAAAGAAATTCCCTCATCTCTTTGAAGGTACGCGTAGTAAGAATCTTAAATTCGGGGACGAATTTCTTTAAGGGGGGAGATTGTAACACCTTAGAATGCGATTATTGTTAATTAAGCGATAATGCAGGTTTTAATAAAAAGATTACCAAAATAGTTTTCTCACATTTTATAAAAATTAATTAATATTTTATTATTATTTGTTTTGGCTTTGACACACTTGTGCATGTTTACTTGAGGGTTAATTAGTGTTAACCTTGTTAAGTACCCATGGTACCCTAAACTAATCCATGCCATATTAAGCTTGCACTTAGCCTTTGTTGTGAGAGTTATCCACTTGTTTTGGAAAGATGGAGGTGGCAAGATGACTCATGGAGGAAGCATGCTTGCATTAAATGAAGTGAGGGAGAGAGTAAGTGTAAGGATACATTCACCCTACACTCACCCTCTCATTCTTATCTCATTTCAACTCTCATTTCAATCCCTCATTCTTACCTCACTCTCTATTTCTCAATTATTCTTCATCTCCTCTACTCACAACTGAAACGCTCACCATTTCTTCACTAAAACCTTGCAAAACTTCATTAAATCCCACTAAAATACTTCTCAAGTCTTGATTTACCCACTAAGATGACTTGTAGCTTGGAAAGATTTGATATTTGAGCAAGTGTGGTTAGGTAGTGATCTCTAACTGTAAATTAGGTGTTTTTATTGTTGTGCTGCCTTGTAGTTGTTGTTTAGAACACTAAAGGTAGAGTTTTTATGCACATATCGTATTTGGGTAAAGTGTTGTGTCTCGAGTGAATCTGTTGTCGAACCAGGTTGTTGTTGGAGAAGTTGCCATCACAGAGACCTAGTTTCAAGGCATAGAACGCACCATAAAAACCTGAAACCGTTCCCTTCTAACTTGGCCGCAAAAATAGTGCTTCTGGCCGCAAATTGTGGCCAGACTGGTGAATAATGGTCCGTTTCTTGGTCGTGGGGTCTCTAGGGTTGTATGTGGTCTCATGGAACTTGCAACTTTCACTAATTATTTGTGTATCAAAATCTGGAATCACTTTGCTTAAATCTAGTGTTACGACTACGCGTATTACGTTATCCTACACGGTTCATGTTCTTGTGTAGCTGCTGCACTTGGGTTAGTTTTGGGTTGTCGCTACACACGTTAGCCACTAGAAGAACACTTGAAAGTTTGATTGAAGTTGGTGCGTCGGTCAAAACGTAGTTTGTACGTGTTCTTGGTCGATTTCTAAGTTGCACTTGCTATGTTTTGTGTTAATAGGATCGCAGGTGGGGACTTTGGACGCTGCGAAGAAAGTGAAGCGGGTGATTGGATTTACCTAGCTCGAGATCGTCGGTGTGTAGATTTAACATCTACGGGAAAAACGTCCGTATGACGTTAAGCGTCACGGCTAGAGATGATATGATATTAGCCACATGTTTATATGCACATATAGAGATTGTGCATGAACATCATTGCATATTATTACTTGTTGTGCCTGGACTTGTACCCATTGGACACTGCGTTATTATTGACGGTTCATGTTGCACGAGCACTAATTGTATGCTACACACACCGTCGGTAATTTCCATGACACGCACAATACATATACATAGGTGATGTTATATTGGTTAGTGACATTGAGACATTGATTCTTGTGCGATTGCGCATATGAAATATATCATACATGCATACCTACATGCATACACATATACCTTGCTGTAGCTACATGTTCACCTTTATATGATGTCGCGTTGGATTTTGGAGGAATTGGGAACCGCGTGATATAATTAATAACTTGATGCATTTAAATAGCGGTTTTCCCTTGATATGCTCATATTGCTGTTTTATGTTGCATATATCTCATTTCATGGATTTACGCATTGAGATACGGATTTCATGTGATTTATGGATTTGAGAACCGTGGTATTATTTCAAGAAAGTATGCATTGTTTTGAAAACCCGGTTCCTCTTGATATGATATTTCATTACGTCCACCATGAGTTTTCTCGGTTATGAGACTTATATGATACCCGATTCGGGGAGATGGATGAGGTTGTTTGTGGGTTCATGGTAGACCTGGTATGGTACCCCAGGGCAAGAAATGTATGTCGATGGATTAGCAGATGAGCCTGGCAGAAGGAATACTACCTACCGGTGACTGTATAGAGCTCGGCGGATATCTGGAGGATACCGACCGAAGTCGTGAGATGGATATGGGCCGATTCGTACTGCCGGAGCCCGCGGGCCGATCCAGGCATACGGACCGCATGATATGTGGATTTGAGTGTCGATGCTGGACACGAGTATTTCATAATGTTTCGGGTGTCGATGTTGGACACTCAGGTTCCATGAGATGTACGGTTATGAGGGCTGATCCGAGTGACGGCGCCTGAGGAATTTGGGATTTGGGGTGTCAGTGAGGGACACCGGGTTTTTCCATGCTGATGATTTTTGCATGAGGTTTTATTATATTATCCCACGCTCAGGATTATTTTGATATGCATTGCTTCATATAGTTGTAGTACCCTGATGATGTACCTTGAGCATGATTGTTGCATATCCATATTTCCATACTTATGCTATCAGATTTCATGTGATAGATTATCGCTGTTCGTGCATATTTACGATTACTGTATGATGCTATTTACTATTCACGAGTTGGCAACTCACCCCCGTTGTGCCACAGTGTTTTGTAGGCTTGACCCTCAGAGTAGTCGCGGCAGGGCATCTTATTGTACCTATTTCACCGGATACCGCTACGGTTGGCTGTGAGGCCTTTTGCTATAGGCGGGTTTGCGGTTATCCGATGATGTTCATTGTATATCTTTTGTATCTAGTACTCTCCATCTACCACCTTCATGTATTGACTTAAAGACGAGTTGTGAGGATCGATGTTGTATATTTTTGTGACTCGGGTTGTCGGGCTCGTGAGAGCCGGCCTTTTCTTATGCTGATTATCACTTTTATGTTGTTTCATTTATATTGTCTTTTCCTTTACTACGGCGTTATATTTCTGCTTGTAGTGGTCGTTTCCGCCTTTTGGGCGAGTTTTGCTCCTATTTGAGGATGATGTACTTATATCTTATGTTTGTACCCGTTTCGGGGCTAGTTTTTACAAAGGAGGTGCTGCCGAAATTTTTAAGAAAACAAACTTAAGCTTTAAAGTTTTGCTTGAGATTTCCAAGTGTTTCTATCTTTTCCATTTTTTATGGTTTAGATTTCTGGGTTTCAGATTACTTAAATTGCGTTACGCCTGTTGACGTTACGTGGTCTAAGTGCCGGTCACGTGCCAAATTTTAGGTCGTGACAAGACCAGACTGTACAGTAGTGTTAATTATTAGATTCGCAGGAGTATGTATAGTCTTGCTTGTTGATCTTCTGATCGCTCAATACCCGGATGGCCGTTACGTTTAGCTGACCGCTTGCGGCTTGTGGGTGTTTGATATGATCATCACCTACCGCCGGCGTATTGACGAGTCTTTAGAGTCCTACACAGAGGTTTCCTGGCTTAGACAAAACGGAGTAGGAGCATATATGTGATATGTGCGGGACCGAGATTGATACGAGTATGTGATATCGTATTCTATTCTCGCGATATGTGATATCGGCCGGTTATATGTGATATAACCGGGTCATTGGATCAAGTGTTGATTCGATGAAATGATACATTTTGTATTAGTCGGTTATATAAGATATAGCCGGATTATTAAATCAAGTAATGATTTAATAATTTAATGTATAATTATATATTTGATATATTAAATTATATTAACTAATAAATGCTCACTTAAGTATTTCATTTTCTCACATTTGGATACATTTAACATATATGTGATATATGTTTAATGTATTATTTTCTTTTGTTACAAAATTATATATATGTGATATGTATAATTGTGACATGTTAGGTTATACATGCAACTTGTGTGTATGAGAATTACACCATGCTATTGTGATAAATGTTGAGTTTATATTTATTTTAGAAAATTTAAAATTGTGGAGAATTAGTCATGAGCTTCATGAAGCTTGTAGAACATTGACTAAGTCAAGCAATTTTGTTTTGGCTAAGATATTTATTAACCTAACCCTAATCACTTTGACCATGGTTTATTCTCTATAAGGGTTTATGTTATGGTTTTATTTATCTTTTTAAGTAATTCACAAATGATATGGAATTAGTCATGGTTGAGCTTCATGGAAGCTTATAGAATATTGATTTGTTTTTTGCTTAAGATATTTGTTAACCTAACCATTAACCCTAGCCTATGGTTTATTCTCTACATGAGTTAGCCATGACACATAATTAAACCATGGTTGCATTTCTAACATCATTCTCTTCATCACTTGAGCTTCTTCTTCTTCCTCCTCGCAAAAGCTTGCTAGCTTTTTCTATGTGAAGAAAAATTGTGAGAAAAAGAAAACTAAAGAGAGCCCACTTCTTACTTCATCATCCTCTTCTATACTAGCCATTTAGATTAGGGTGTTAGCTTCACTAATTTCATATTAGTGAAGAGAAAGCTTGAGTTTGTGTTGCCTAGACGTAGATCATCTTGGATTTTGAAGATTACAAGCAAGCATGCACCATACGTCTTATGGAGCTTCTCAAGAGTCCGGGAGTTCTAGGATCGCAGCGAAGGGACCACTACTTGGAGCTTATGAAGTGAAGGAGCGGACTACAAAGGTTTTAATCTCTTATCACTTAGTAGTAAAGTTGTTTGCTTTATGTTTCCGCTTGAATCTCTAGTTAAAGATCTTGTTTAGGTTTGTTTAAGCATGGCAAAAATTTTATTTGGCATGGATGATGCCACCCGGAACCTTGTTGTCGTGCTTAGGAACCCTACAGCCGTTACATACAGCTAGTGCCGCTGACGTGCTTGTGGTAATGGATTTATCCAGTAACTCACTGCTGGCGTACTGTTGGGTCTTTAGAGTCCCACACAGAGGGTTTCCCTGGTTCAGGCGAAATGATGTAGTAGCCGTATTGGATACGTGCAGGGTCTCGATCGATTGATGTACTTTGTACTCGGACTTTCGATCGGACAGTTGGTAATACTAGCCGGCTCGGGTTTGAGCCGGATTATTAAATCAGGTATTGATTTAATAGTTTACATATATGTATTTCGATATGTATATTCTAGTATTACGTTCTTCGTGTTATTCTATCTCTTTGGGCAATCGTGTTTTTATCCGAATGCAGGTATGTATATACAGCAGACTGTAATCCGTATTTTATTACGGATTACCTTCTAGAAGATGGCCACCCCATTATGCTTTTTCCATTTATTTGATAAATGGAAAATGAAGTGTAAAGTGTGAGGTATGGGAGAAATGGTGATAACCATGCTTCAATATTTAACAAATGAATTTTTAATTCATTTGGAGTTACTATTGAAGTATGGTTGTTTGTTTATTCAAGAAATTCATACAAAAAACCTTTGTGTTGATTTTCTCTCTCATGGATGGTTCATTATTTTCTTGAGCTCCTATTTTGCTTCACTCTCCTCCCTCCTCTTGAGTTTCCTCCACCTTCATCATCTTCCTCTTCACTAACATTCTTATAAGTTGAGAAACAAGTGAAGAGGCTAGAAAGAGATAGCAAACACTTAGATCATCACACTACATCCTAGATTACTTGGTTTAGCAACCCAAGTTCTCTAGTTGCTCCACTTGACATATTGTGAGGAGCTAGAGCCATGGATCATATCCTTCGGGTGGATCATCTACGACAAAGGAGGATCAGAGAGCAAAATCGATCGCGGAGAACCAAAGAAGCCAACAAAGAAGATCAAGCATGTTCAAGGTGGCCACTTGGAGCTAAAGATGAAGAAAGAAGACCGAAGGACTTGATTCGTTTGGTGAGATTTCTTCATCATAGTAAATAGCTCTCTTTATTTAGCTAGTTAGGTTTATGGTAAGATCCGGGTTAAAAGTTATGCTAGTTCCATGTTCTAATCGTTAGAAAAAAATTTGTTCCGCATTTTGCCATGGAAGTTGGCCGGGGCACTAGCGTAACCTTTCACATTCATCAGTACGCTCAGAAGCTCGTCAGAAGGTGCAAGAGCTGCCAACTCCATGGCAGCATAACCCGCCTTCCGGCTATCGAGCTAACAGCCCTAACCTCCTCCTGGCCGTTTGCACAGTGGGGAATGGACATGATAAGCCAATTCCCTACTAGTACGGGTGGGTACAAATACATCCTCGTCGCGGTGGAAAACTTTACAAAGTGGATCGAGGCCGTCCCCATCAGAAAACCGGACGCCACCGCGACCATCAAGTTCCTGCAGAACAACATAATACTCCGGTTTGGGATCCCGAGGTGTATCATCACCAACCATGGGACGAATTTCTAAAATGAGAGAGTTAAAGCATTCTGCAGCGAATACCATATACTGATGAAGTTCGCCGCAGTCGCGCACCCCTAGTGCAATGGGCAAGCCGAGGTCGCTAACAGGGACGTCATTCGAGGACTTCGAGCTCGCCTGGAAGGACGACAGGGCAGTTGGGTCGACAAACTACCTCGGGTCTTATGGGCCTTGCGCACATCGAAGAAGACCCCCACTGAAGAGACCCCCTTCAGCCTCTACTACGGCACCGAGGCGATGGCCCCAGCAGAAATCGGGCTGCCCGGTTACAGGGTCGAGCACTTCGACGACGAAGAAAATACCTCGTCCATCCGGACTAATTTGGACGTCTTGCTGGAGAAGCGGGACCGAGAACACATCAGAGATGCCACTTACCAACGACAGATTGCCCACTACTACAACGCTCGGGTCAAACATCGTGCCTTCAAGACTAGAGACTTGGTCCTAAAGCAGAACGAGTTCGTTGATCAGGGCAAGCTGCACAAGTTTTCTCCGAAATGAGACGACCCATTCCTCATCTCCGAGGTCCTGCCCGGCGGGGCTTATCGCTTACAAGATGCTACGGGTCGCAAATTTCCGCGGCCTTACAATGCCGAGAAGCTCAAATTGTACCTTTAAAGGAATATCTATGAATATATGTTTCTTCTTTCACAAAAGCGATGTAAATTTTTCTAAGTTCTTTTTTAATGATAAGAAGGAAACAATAGAACATCGCAAAAAGGAGAACTTTATTTATTTATAAGGTATTGTGGGCTCCTCAGCCTTACAAAAAAAATTATTAAAGCAGAGGTGGAGCGGGGTCAAGGAAGTACTCCTGGTGATACTCCCAGGAGATCTCCGCCAGCCGAGCCCTGGCCTCTGCAGCCCGCTCCCGCTGATGCTGCACGCGAACACGGGACGCCACGGAAAGGCCGGGCTCTCCACCATGTAAGTGCACGGCGGCGCCCCGGCCGTCAATCCGACGGCCAAATGCGGAAGCGGTGAAAAACTTTAATTTTGCGGACTTAGCAAACCGGCACCACCGCGCACTAAACACCCGGATCGTAACCATTAACAAGTCTAAGCTAACTAGAAGATGGGTTAAAGATATACCGACGATCCAAGTCCTCCGGTCTTCTCGTCATGGTCCCGATCTCCTGCGGAAAATCCTGTCTCCTCCTCGTCGCCGGAAGTGCACCACATCGCCTACTTTGTTTACGGGCTCCCACCTCAATGCCGAGGCAACTCGGGCACGAAGCCGGCTACTCGACGTGCCCAAGGTTTGCTGTAGAATGTGTAGTAGAGGATTGTGTCTCGTTTGGGGTTCATGGAGGTGCCTTTTGGTGGAGGGATGATACAAGGATTATGTGGAGGAACTTGTAGGCTTTTGGAGCATGAAATGAACAAGATTTCCACCCTCAAAAAACTTGGACAGCCCTTCCAAGGGGAAGGCCGGCCATGACATAAAGAGAGGAGAGAATGAGAGTGTCATATGCAAGATAATGAGAGAGCCATCCAATAATACCAAAGGGAGAGAGAGAGAAGACTATCATGCAAAAGGAAATGATCACCAAATCAAAACCCACACTCAACCACCTACCACCAACCTCATCATCAAACACCATGATGATATACAAAGTCAAGTAATCATGAGTTTATGAAGTCAAATGATGGGACAAGTATCATGACATGATAATATGCAAAGACCCCCTCCACAAATGCTTATTTGCAACAATGCAAATAAGCCCTCCTCCACCAATCTTCGGCCAATGAACGGAACAATGGAAATCGGCCGAAACGGAAAGCAAACTGGCAACTCCAGAAAACTGGTCCCGTAATAAATTACAGGAAAAAAAAAACCCCGATACTGTGCATACACACCCGCATCTGTATTTCGACCGAAATACAAATGCAATGAGACAAAGTCTACACTGTACTATACTAGGATCCGGCTTAAACCAAAGCCGGCTAGTAAAATCCGTTCGATCCTGATCTGTGCAATACCGCACGTATCTGATCGAACCCTGCCATATATCCATACGGCCTATAGTACAAACTGTCCGATCCTGATCCGTGCAATACCGCACGTATCTGATCGGACCTTGCCATATCTCCATACGGCCTCTACAACCTTTCGCCCGAAAGCTGAGTAACTGAATGTGGGGGACTCTAAAGACTCGTCAACACCTTGGTTGTGGATTTAACCACTAGCACGTCAGAGGTATAAGCCAATACGTAACGGGCTACCAGGTATTGACTAAAAAGGACGTCGATGAGCGAACTCATCCTGACACCCTACTGAGCCTGTCAGTGACAATATCCGTGCAGTCCGGTCCGTTCGTCTATGAGTATCGCATGGCGGGCCTAGGGGGTTGGTAAAAGTCAGACCCCCAAAAGCGGTACAAGTCGTGTCGGAGTGTAGCCCAGAACACCCTGAGATACTACTGGAATACCTACCAGTAAATCTCCTTGCCTTGGCCAAGGACTTTGTGTAATGGCTCTCCTAGACACAGCACGACCTCACCCCCAATACCGGGAGAGACGAACCCCTGAAGATACGCTCACTGCCTCCATGTGGCTCGGGACTGTACCCAACTAAAACCTGTTTGCACGACTCCTTTGAGCCGTGGTAGGGTAGTAATCAAAGTACAGTGGGAACTCACACGAGACAAATGACAATCCCCAGGTCGATGAACTAACCTGCACACATGTCACCAGGGAACTGCCATCTGACGTCTGGTATATGACCAACTAGCATGTTCCCGGCGAGTCCTGTCCGGTGTACTCATAACCCAATGAGCACCTGTATACATCTTAGGTGATCCAACTGACACCAGTGGCTTGTGAGACCGGCCACCGCCCCTCGTCGGGGTCTCGACTGTATACACTAGTCTACTATGGAGAATCGATGCCCTGTCTCGAAACTCTCACGACTAGGGACCTTTTAAGGATATGCTTATAGACCCCCAGCTCCCACTTATATGATCGCCCTCATACTGCTGGTGGTCAAGCAAGAATCCTAGGGGCTCTATCAACGTGTAATAGCGACATGTCAGGTCACTTAAAGCAGTACACGATGATAAAGGTAAACCAGATAGCATACTATCATCTCGAGTAAGACTGTCCTACCGGGATAGGTCCTCCATCAATCATTACAATCACGTACCTGTGACCTAATAATTGACTCTGAGGGCACTATCTCCAACAATCTCCCACTTGCACTCAAGGCTAATTATTGCGATGTCGCATACTCACAGCCCGTGTGATACCGAACACCCAACTCTCTACTAGTCAGTCTCACAAAGCTCGTTTGCGAAACTATTGCGTTCGAGGAATAGCCTCAGTGAGTGGATCCGCCTTGTTGTCTCTTTCCATGTCTCTCTATATCTCAAGTTCGCGGAGAAACCTATCTCCCGAAATGAGCAATACCTGTCTTAGAATGTGTCTGGATGTCTGATGGGACATAGCTCATAAATGAACTCCAAATCCAAACTTCTTAGACTGTATCGTCAACTGAACTTAATCAGTATCCTGCGCCATGCCTCCCTCAGTATTGCCTTGGACCAACTGTCCAAAATACTGCCCCTCATCAGAAGGAAAAACTATAACTCTGACAACCTCCTTGTCGTCCATGTCACCTTGGAAGCCTGGAATGATAACTGTCTCCTAAATGAGGCTGTCGTTATCATATCCCTAGAACATCCACTTATGTTCTAAAACTGCTTCCGACTGTTTCTCCAGGATTGGATTAATGTCAACTTATTGCATCTAGTGCAAGAACAACATCTGGTGTGGTACTTGATATCTCACGATTGACTCAATTGCCTGAGCAAGTGATCTGCCAATCATGCCCGTCCCTCTCCCCTTTAGTCTGTAAGACACCTTTGGTGAGGGTGACTCCATTATCTGCAGGTACACTACCGTGCCAGGAGTCGTCCATCCTAAATACTCTTAGAATGCTGTCAAGTACCCTGATTGGGAAACCACCCAAATCTAGATCTAAGACCATAGATCTAGTAACCAGTATGTCTGATATAAAATCCATTTCCTTTGTGGAGAAACAACTGTATGACGACCAAAGTATAACCGATCGTAGTGTAGGAGTTTCTTTTCCTACTCTGTGTATATCATCCAAATACCAGGATATCACACCCTACTACCTTCTCAACAGATCCATCCCCTATTCTGATGAAGTCAAACCCATGACTGTCACGTCAGAAATAGATGATCTATCTCCGCTACATCTGCTCTAGTCTATAAATAGACATAAGCAACCTGTCCACCAATGCTTCCGCTGCGCCCACTGACTATGACAACCCTCTGGCAGAGTCATATAGACGTACACTTCTAAAACTGGTTTAGAACGACGCTATACTCATCCTCCCGCCGGGTCTCGTAACCTGGAACAACAGCAATGGCAATTGTGGGTAAACAAGAACTTCCCTGTCACCGTCCTTGAGGCTACCGTAGTGCCTCTCGGGTGCCTGAAGTTACCCACCTTATCTGCGGAGTGGCCAATGGAATGTCAATCCAGATTGAATCTTTAGGTTCCTTTTCAAATCTTCAGTAATCGTTTGTGGTTCTGGAATCACTTCCAGTTCTACCATACTCCCACTACTGTTTTCTGAAAAAATCCATCTTTAATAAAACTGTGGCGAGTCTAGAACAATATCGCTATTGTTCATCCAGATGGTAGAAAGTCAACCCTCGTCATAGCCTGGGTCAACCCACAAACAGCCATTACAGAAACGTGCCTTGAGTTGTCCAGTGTCTGGTTTTAATCATAAACCGGACAACTCCCCGTCCCTTAACATCGTTAAGATATGAACCGTTCTATATCCAATATAGAAACAGAGGCACTGATTTAATTGAACCAGATTCAAATCATGCAGCTGTCCCCAGCGCATGTCAACTAAATGGAAGGAGGCCGATCAGCGTTACTCAACTTAGGAATACTTCCAATTATGAGTAACCTGAAAGAGAAGCAAGATCTCTTTATCATTACTATCAACTGAATACCATACACAAGTATCTACATCTTCGATCTCTTTGAAGAATCCCGATACTTGCTATACCTGGTTCTCTACTCTATTCAAATACCTATAACTTCTCAAAATTTGGACCCTGTGTTTCCGCGAAACACCTGTCTAAAAACTAGAGAAGTCATAAGTAAACCGAATATAGTACGAGGACCAAGCCCTCTGTCCTGATGGACCCTGGACAACATACAATCCTTTGTATAAGTCCCTTGAGTCTGATAACTCATTCACTGTGTGTCGTAGGTTGAAAACTGTACTTATGGTTAAGAAGAATTACACCGCTGTTTAATGCTCCTTACCTAACCATCCACTGATATAGGTAAATGTCGTAGACATAATTTCAGAAAGGTATATCTCACTCTATGAAAATAGACGTACAGATATATCAATTTGAAATTGGTGCATAACAGCGGATATTCAAAACCAAATATTTGCCGACCGGCAAACAGCCCAGGTGATTTCCTCAAATATCACTGATTACAACGAATCCCGATATAATGAGGATAATCACCCAATTCCCAATAACTTACTCCCACTCATCATCTGTAAAACCATACAGATGTGAGAATCGTACCTGGTAAATACATACCCTGGAGTAAGTATCTAATCGGGAAATCAGTTTTCCTTTAACTGTACACAGTGAAACTGAAACATTGAAATGTTTCGATGGGGTATCCTGGTATTCCTAGTAATGACTCTTCCAGATTCACGACTGTAACCGTATAGTTCTTTGCCACCTCTCCAAATCCCTTCATATGTCTTTAGTCTTTACCTTCTGCACACCCTTTTAGGCCAAATGGTTTTCTTACTTCCCTACCGTTCGGCACCAGCCTATGGTTTGGAAGAAGACTATCCAATAAGCATAATGGGTGTACTGTCCCAATCCTAGGAACACTCGCAATGAGAGAGGGTGAAGATAAAAGACAACCGAATAAACCTTATTCCTATTTCTCCTGAACCAGAATCCATCCCCAAACTGGAACAAGTTCCATTCGAGTTCGTATATAACCATACGATGGAGTGTCCAAATAAACTGTGGATCTTCGTAGTGATACGGAGTGTCCTGGAGAAATACAAAGGTGATGTGGGAGTGGTAACGAAATATTTGGTTTGGTCGTGAATATCTGTTGCAATTTACTTTGCCCTCTTACTAATCCCTTGCTTTGTCTGAACTTAATACCTTCTGCACACCATCGTTATGCTAATTGGTTTTCTTCATTCCCTACCGGTCGGCACCAGCCTAAGGTTTGGAAGAAGACAATCCAATTTGCATAATAGGTGTACTACCCCTAAACCAAGGAGTACTCGTAACCTGAGAGAGGGTAAAAGGAAAAGACAACTGAATAATCCTATCCGTTTTCTCCAGAACCGGAAACCATCCTCGAATAAATTCTTTCGAGTTCGCATCTAACCATACGATGGTTTTGTCCAATGGAAGTGGACGTTCGTAGTAAAACGGGGTGTCCTGGAGAAAAGGGTAAAAGTAGGAGTGGCAATGAGGTTTGCAACTCTGACAATCCAAAAGCCGGTGTTAAAGAAGGTTCGGTCAACTTGGTCACTGACTCAAAGTCTTAGGGTCGGGTCAAATGGTCGCTGCCAGAGAGAGAGAGAAAAGAAACACTCAGCGTGCACTCTAACCTAGATCAGAATGGTTACCAATTTATCTAATCTGGAATCCTCCCACTGTACCTCAAATTCTCCTCCAAACCTGAAAGAAGAATTAGTCGGGGTCACCCTAGGAGTAAACTAACTCATCAGTGGGAATCGGGATCCAACTATCATTGCATGATAACGTGACGGAATCCGCTCACGCTATCACACTCCAGAAGGTATGCGCATATCTGGCAAGTTTCAGTTCTTTTGAAACTCCCGATGTGATTTCTGCCCCATGCTCTTATGACCTTGACTTTGGCCAACATATCATAAGTCACATGTCAAGTTCTGCCCGTCATTCTCCAGGTTAATTTGAATCCACCCGTACATACCCTTGACTTTGGCCAAAATGGCAGCACGACTGTCCCAAACCAACGCATCTATCTATGCTGCATATGAATAACCAACAGCTACCAAACACTGTGCCTTGACTTTGGCCAACATACACAGCTTGAATACTATTGACTACCCATATGAAACGACGGAGGGCTACGAATGGTTTCTGGCGAAAACCTTTAACGTAATGAACTTGATATCGTCGAAGGAACGGATAGCTTTTAAAAATATAGTGACGAAAACCGTTGCTAAAGAGGTCACTCCCGGTGAAGGGATCTCGGCTCTTTCCCCGTAGAATGGGGTGCAGGATATTCCAAATGAATACCGCGATGCAAAGCAAAAGTAATCGGCTATAGTGAAGTTAATGCCCTGACGCAAACTTCTGTCCAAGGGGTCACTCCCGGTGAAGGGATCTCGGCCCTTGCCTCGTCGACTGAGGAGCAGGATATTCCAACTGAATACCACGATGCAAAACAAAAGTGAACGTCCTTGCAATAACAGCTTTTTGAAAAGTGTTCCAACAACATCAGATTAGGTTTTTTTTTAACTTGCATTGATCCGAATCAATGCAGTCCCATCAATTGATCACACCAAAAAGAACGAAAATATACTGATGTACGTATATGCCATCCGCATTCGCCACTGGGTCCCGTCATTACCCGTTAGGTTAGCTAACTAACGACAGAGCGGGGACTGGACTAGCGCGGATGAAAAACATATACAACATCTACTAATATATATACCAATATATTATATTTCGCTCAAGGCGTGAAAGAAATGCAACATCACAGAGAATGAACAGCATCACAGAAACAATACAGATATCTGGGATCCCCGGGTTTCACAGAGCCACTACTGAAACCCGACGTTCCCCTGGTCGTGTGGATAGCCTGTGCAATGAAATCCTAGACCCCTACGGGCGCGGCAAGTTACCCGCCAAAACCTGAAGCGAGGCAGCCCCCTTCAGCTCCGTGAATGGACCACCCAGCACTTCACGGAATCCGGTAACTTGGGCACCCCTCCTGGGTCAACCTGTACCCCCTACGAGTGCGGCGAATAGCCCGCCAATCCTAGAGTGAAGCCCCCTCCGTCCCAATGCCATGAGATGCGGGCTTGTTGCCCTCTAGAACCCGGCTATCCGTGCACCCCTCCGCGGGGCAATCCTAGTACAGAAAGTAAAATATACATACAACGGGTACATCGACCGCAACCTGGCCGTGCCCCAAAATAATAATACAAACAGGCAGTGACGGCAGTCCACATGTCGGACGCTCGCCCCGCAATATCAAATGTACATAATACAACCACAACTGTACTAGCATTGCATCCAGGCTATCCCCCACGACCGATCCGCAACATCACAGCAAAAACAGAACATCAACGTGAAAGTCACGTTCGCAAATCCGTCTAACCGGGCTATAGCAGTTAGACCGGATTTACCGATCAAGTGACATTCACGGTCGCAGATATAATGTAAATACTGTGAAATAATGTGCTTAAAATATTCGATCGATCAAAAATTAACAAGTGGGCCCCAAAGCAATACTGTAGCAGTTAAAGAAATTCTGGGCCCAATGTTATTATTCCAAAACCCCTAAAAACAGCCCAGAAGCCCACTGGAGAAAATTGACACAGTGAGCTCATTATAGTGCGGCGGAACCGCGGCCCAAAGGGGGGTTTGGCCGCGGTTCCGCGCTCCAACTATGGCATCACTCAGTCGAATTTCTACAGTGGCCTTACAATTGCCAGTACATCAATTTTCTGCAACCTGAAAAATTTTTGGAGACTGAAAAATTCTGACAGAAAACTGATGTGAAGACAATACGGGTTTTGGAACATTTTATCGATCGGAACTGAAAAACACATTACACCAAGCTAGACTAAGTTAATGGGGAGGCTCTGATACCACTGTAAGTGCACGGCGGCGCCCCGGCCGTCAATCCGACGGCCAAATGCGGAAGCGGTGAAAAACTTTAATTTTGCGGACTTAGCAAACCGGCACCACCGCGCACTAAACACCCGGATCGTAACCATTAACAAGTCTAAGCTAACTAGAAGATGGGTTAGAGATATACCGACGATCCAAGTCCTCCGGTCTTCTCATCATGGTCCCGATCTCCTGCGGAAAATCCTGTCTCCTCCTCGTCGCCGGAAGTGCACCACATCGCCTACTTTGTTTACGGGCTCCCACCTCAATGCCGAGGCAACTCGGGCACGAAGCCGGCTACTCGACGTGCCCAAGGTTTGCTGTAGAATGTGTAGAAGAGGATTGTGTCTCATTTGGGGTTCATGGAGGTGCCTTTTGGTGGAGGGATGATACAAGGATTATGTGGAGGAACTTGTAGGCTTTTGGACCATGAAATGAACAAGATTTCCACCCTCAAAAAACTTGGACAGCCCTTCCAAGGGGAAGGCCGGCCATGACATAAAGAGAGGAGAGAATGAGAGTGTCATATGCAAGATAATGAGAGAGTCATCCAATAATACCAAAGGGAGAGAGAGAGAAGACTATCATGCAAAAGGAAATGATCACCAAATCAAAACCCACACTCAACCACCTACCACCAACCTCATCATCAAACACCATGATGATATACAAAGTCAAGTAATCATGAGTTTATGAAGTCAAATAATGGGACAAGTATCATGACATGATAATATGCAAAGACCCCCTCCACAAATGCTTATTTGCAACAATGCAAATAAGCCCTCCTCCACCAATCTTCGGCCAATGAACGGAACAATGGAAATCGGCCGAAACGGAAAGCAAACTGGCAACTCCAGAAAACTGGTCCCGTAATAAATTACAGGAAAAAAAAAAACCCCGATACTGTGCATACACACCTGCATCTGTATTTCGACCGAAATACAAATGCAATGAGACAAAATCTACACTGTACTATACTAGGATCCGGCTTAAACCAAAGCCGGCTAGTAAAATCCGTTCGATCCTGATCCGTGCAATACCGCACGTATCTGATCGAACCCTGCCATATATCCATACGGCCTATAGTACAAACTGTCCGATCCTGATCCGTGCAATACCGCACGTATCTGATCGGACCTTGCCATATCTCCATACGGCCTCTACAACCTTTCGCCCGAAAGCTGAGTAACTGAATGTGGGGGACTCTAAAGACTCGTCAACACCTTGGTTTTGGATTTAACCACTAGCACGTCAGAGGTATAAGCCAATACGTAACGGGCTACCAGGTATTGACTAAAAAGGACGTCGATGAGCGAACTCATCCTGACACCCTACTGAGCCTGTCAGTGACAATATCCGTGCAGTCCGATCCGTTCGTCTATGAGTATCGCATGGCGGGCCTAGGGGGTTGGTAAAAGTCAGACCCCCAAAAGCGGTACAAGTCGTGTCGGAGTGTAGCCCAGAACACCCTGAGATACTACTGGAATACCTACCAGTAAATCTCCTTGCCTTGGCCAAGGACTTTGTGTAATGGCTCTCCTAGACACAGCACGACCTCACCCCCAATACCGGGAGAGACGAACCCCTGAAGATACGCTCACTGCCTCCATGTGGCTCGGGACTGTACCCAACTAAAACCTGTTTGCACGACTCCTTTGAGCCGTGGTAGGGTAGTAATCAAAGTACAGTGGGAACTCACACGAGACAAATGACGATCCCCAGGTCGATGAACTAACCTGCACACATGTCACCAGGGAACTGCCATCTGACGTCTGGTATATGACCAACTAGCATGTTCCCGGCGAGTCCTGTCCGGTGTACTCATAACCCAATGAGCACCTGTATACATCTTAGGTGATCCAACTGACACCAGTGGCTTGTGAGACCGGCCACCGCCCCTCGTCGGGGTCTCGACTGTATACACTAGTCTACTATGGAGAATCGATGCCCTGTCTCGAAACTCTCACGACTAGGGACCTTTTAAGGATATGCTTATAGACCCCCAGCTCCCACTTATATGATCGCCCTCATACTGCTGGTGGTCAAGCAAGAATCCTAGGGGCTCTATCAACGTGTAATAGCGACATGTCAGGTCACTTAAAGCAGTACACGATGATAAAGGTAAACCAGATAGCATACTATCATCTCGAGTAAGACTGTCCTACCGGGATAGGTCCTCCATCAATCATTACAATCACGTACCTGTGACCTAATAATTGACTCTGAGGGCACTATCTCCAACACACCAGCCGAGCCTTGGCTCACGATCTGTCTCTTTTAGAAGCACTCCAAAATGAGGGCCACAGATCGGTCGTGCCTGGCCTTCGAGATGAGGCTGATGACGTAGATCGTGCGCACTTAGTCAAGCGCCTCGTCCAGCAGCTCCTCGGAGAGGGGTGGTACAACCCCGGGGACATCCTCCAAATTGCGTACATTAGCAATTGGAGGAGAGGTGACCGGCGAGGAAGTAGACGGCCGATGTGATCCTTGAGGCACTGGACCACTCCCCGGTACCTCTCCTCGGAAACAGACTGGTCAAATAAATAGATGTTATCGGGAGTAATGATCTCTTTGATCGCATAGATATGCCCGGCCATCTCGAAAAAACAATACTGAAAAGTTGGAATCTCCTTCTCTATTTATAGCCTCCACAGCATCCCCAAGAGTCCAAATTTGCGCGCGCATGGGCGCGAATCCTGGGATTCGCATAATTATTCTAATGTCATACCGCCACGTGGCAGGCATCCCGTATCTCTCGGTGAATCAAAGACGGAGCGATGCGGATCTTCGAACGCTTCGCCTCACCTATGCGTTTCTGCCATGTGCCGCCAGCGACGGTCACTCTTTGTAACATTTCGAAAATCTAGAAATAAATTAAAGTAATTAATTAAATAATAAAAGGTTAAATTAAAAAGTTATTAAAACCAAATAAGACAATTTCATAAGATGTATGTAAAACAAATTAAATTAAAATTTTAGTATGCAATATAAATAAATTATAAGGGTTTTAATGTGAATTTTAGCTTCATTTTAATAAAAAGAGTATTTTATAATAACATAGGTAGTGAGGGGTTGTTATGCAAAATATAGGAAATTGTGCAAATTTGAATGTATTAAGGGTGTAAGTGAAAAAAGGGTAGAAAACATTTTAGCTCAGAATTTTATTACAAATTAAAACAAATTGATGAATAATGCAAAGACACTACCTTCTTTCATACACACACACACTCCACACATCCTCCTTGCATGAGGATGGCACCCTTTGGCCTTTGACACCTCCTCCTTCACCTTATCCTTCCCTTTTCTCATATATATGTTAAGTTCAGATCATTTAACTAATTTAAAATCTGAAAATTTATGAAAGAAAAAGAAAACTAAAGAAAACAAGGAAGAACAAGAGAAAGAAGAAGAAAAGAGCTAAGTCTAGGGATTTCTCATCATCAAGCTAGGACCAGGAGCTTGTACACTTTGGAGGGTGTTCTTCCAACAAGTTATTTGTAAGTAAAATCCTTACTCACAGTAGAGATTTAATTCTGGAATTGGTTTAGGTTTGAAATCAAGAGTCTATAATATCGTATTTTAGGTACAACTAAGTTCTGTTTGAATCTGATTTAGTTTAGGGAAAAGTTAACTGAACTAAACAAGGTCTAAATGATGTATGTTGAACCTAGAGCAAACCATAGGAGCACGAACCAGAGGGCTCGGTTTTGGGCCGGCGACCAATAGGCAAAATCCGGCGTCCCCGGATTTTTGGGGAAGTTTTGTGATTTGGGTTGTTGGGTAGGTCTCTGTGTAGGTGTTTGGTTATTTTGGTATTGTTTAAATAAGTTAGTTTAACTGTATATAAAATCTGGGATCTAATATCGGAAAAGTTATCTAAAAACCCAAAATACGACACGGTTAAAACATATCGCGATTTGTTTTCTGTCGCGATGCAGAGTTGGGTTAAATTTCAGCGAGGTTGAGTGTTAGATGGTTTGCTATAGTCGTACGTAGTGTAGTTAGCACGTACAACTTGTGTTTCTTGATTTTACCGTATCAGAATGTAGCTGTTTTCTTATATAAGTTAAATTTAATATTAGATTTGAGTTAGGGAGTTTCGGAGGCGGCAAGGAAAGGAAAAGGATTAGCGATTCCTGAGTAGATACGACGTATTTTCGGTGAGTAGACTAAACATCTACCGGGAAATTTTGTAAAGATGGCGTGTTACGCCCGTAGTTTTATTTAAATAAAAGTTTTACTTTTATATGCTAAGTTAATAATATGCATTCATATACATACTTATGCATCATTATGGTAATAGATATAGAACACTGCACAATTATCGACGAGTTATGTCGCACGTGCACACCTTTACATGTTACACTATACCTCGTTGATATTAACATGTCACTTTTACAATAAATATCCATCTGTTAAATATGATTCCTATCATACCTCAATTATTAACAATAGTGGTAATTTGCATAAATGACATCATGTTTATCATCCGAGTATTCTAAGTTGATGTAAGAAGCTTTTGTATTATTGAGAATTTTATGCTTTGGGTTTTCCTGTACTATTACATAAATCCAGTGATTTCATGATTGATGTGACATATCAACCATAAGATGTTTTATGATTTGGTTTTATTCCGGACCGAGTGGGGGAGCTATACGGTCGCGGATTTATACGTTATCCAGACTGAGTGGGGGAGATATACAGTAGGATACATGGTGGACCCGGTCGAGACCGAGGGGCAGGATAGCCGCATTTGAGGCGGGGGAACCTAGCGAGGTTACTCGATACCAGAGACAGTGGTGAAATAAGGCGGATATCTAGATGATACCGACCGGTATTATTGATTACAGGATCGTTCGAGGAATGATGCTTGAAAGAAATGGAAGTTTTGTGTCGATGATGGACACGGAAAGATGAATTTTATTGGGAATAAATGATGAGATTTCAGTTTTGGTTATGTGATTTATAGTACAGATTCATGCTTCCATATGCTATCATACATCATACTTGCTCTCATTTCAGTTAGTTATGATCGTCATATTTACATTATCAGCCGTTATATGTTAGTTTTATTCACTGAGTTGGCAACTCACCCCCGTTGTGCCACAGTTACTTGCAGGGGTAGAGTGGACAGTTAGCGGTAAGGCAGATCCACTTTTTCATCTTTTATTGCATCTTTTGATATATGGGTTACATATGTAGTAACCTTCTCTTTTGGTATTGTATTTTGGATCTAGAAAATCTCCATCAGACCTTGTACTATGACTTAGAATGAGAGATGATTATATGTATATTATTTGACAGGTGAGATCGTTGTTATGTTAGAGGATATTTCTTTTATTCATATCTGTGATTTTTACTTAAAAACTAATTTTTTGTAAAAATTCCGCAAAAAGGATTTTGATCTTGGTTTTTCGGCTTGCTCGGTTTGTGTATATATCTTTAGATATTATACAACCTAAGTGCCGGCCACATCCAAATTTTGGGCAGTGACACTCTTCCCGATATTCACACACCAAGAATGGTCGGGCAATGCCACGCAAACCGAGCAACTTCCCTGCTCGGTCCATCCATGGCTGGTAGTTTACTACCCATCTATGCCAAGGATCCAAGCCCTCATCAAGAGGCCACCGAGCAGCTTCCCTGCTCGGTCCATCCTTAGCGGGTAACTTCTTACCCATCTGCTCTAAGGATCGAAGCCCTCATCATGAGGCCACCGAGCAGCTTCCATGCTCGGTCCATCCTTAGCAAGTAACTTCTTACCCATCTATGCTAAATATCAAAGCCCTCACCAAGAGGCTACCGATCAGCTTCCCTGCTCGGTCCATCCTTAGTGGGTAACTTCTTACACATCTACACTAAGGATCGAAGCCCTCATCAAGAGGCCACCGAGCAGCTTCCCTACTCGGTCCATCCTTAGTGGGTAACTTCTTACCCATCTACACTAAGGATCGAAGCCCTCATCAAGAGGCCACCGAGCAACTTCACTGCTCGGTCCATCCTTAGTGGGTAACTTCTTACCCATATACACTAAGGATCGAAGCCCTCGTTAAAAAGCAACCGAGCAACTTCACTGGTCAGTCCATCTTTAGTGGGTAACTTCTTACCCATCTACACTAAGGATCGAAGCCCTCGCCAAGAGGCAACCGAGCAACTTCACTGCTCGGTCCATCCTTAGTGGGTAACTTCTTACCCATCTAAACTAAGGATGAAGCCCTCGCCAAGAGGCAACCAAGTAGCTTCACTGCACGGTCCATCCTTAGCGGGTAACTTCTTACCCATCTATGCTAAGGATCAAAGCCCTCGCCAAGAGGCCACCGAGTAACTGCCCTGCTCGGTCAATCCATGGCTAGTAGTTCACTACCCACCGACGCCAAGGATCGAAGCCCTCGTCAAGTGGCAACAGAGCAGCTTCACTGCTCGGTCCATCCTTAACGGGTAATTTCTTACCCATCTACGCTAAGGATCGAAGCCCTCGCCAAGAGGCCACCGAGCAGCTTCCCTGCTCGGTCCATCCATGACAGGTAGTCTACTACCCACCGATGCTAAGGATTAAAGCCCTCATCAAGAAGCCACCGAGCAGCTTCCCTGCTTGGTCTATTCTCAGTGGGTAACTCCATACCCATCTGTACCAAGGGTCAAAAGTCCTCAACCTCGGCGACGCCGACCCATCTTAAGAGTAGTGGTCGCCGATCCAACTCGACGTATCTTCAACGAGCAATCGCCACCTCAACTTCGGGTCCACAAGGATGCCGATCTTACACCGGCCTTTGTACACTTCAAATAATTGGATATAACTCGACGCGTGATAGCCAGCTAAAGGACCTGCCGCTGACCTGGCGTTCATCAGGAAAGAAAAATGAAGACATTACCACGAAATGAAAACATTGCGACACAAATTTCTGCAAAAGGGCTTTATTTACAACTCGTGAGTCTTTACAAAGGTATTGTGGGCTCCTCAGCCTTACAAAATCGCTCGAAGGCTTACAAAATTCCGAAACAAAAAACAAGAAAAGAATAAAAAAGAAGTCAGGGAGATTCAGGCCTCGGGGCCGGGGAGGACCTCGACGTTCTCCGCCACAGTGTCGGAAGCCGGGATGGCGGCTTGAGGGTCGACGCCTACAGTAGGATCTTAGACGCTAGGAGCCGGGGTGATTGCCTTATCCCGAGCGCCACCACCAGGGGACTTTCCCCCGGCGGCGCTTCCGGCGGCATCCCCCTGCGTCTCACCCTCGAGGGGGTACTCGAGCCGGAGCTTACCGTCGGGAAACTCCGGCATCAGCGCCTTGACGGCGTAGAGGGCATCATGCCAGACGAGAGCTATCATGACCCGAAATATTAGCTCATGACCAGCACTTAAATCATGCAACGTCTAAAGGCGTAACGTAATTCAAGTAAGCTGAACCCAGAAATCTAAACCTTTTTAAGAAAATAAAGGAGGTGAAGTTTTGAAATACAGGTATAACGAGATCAAGTTTTCTTAAAAAGCATAGAAAAGGGACATGAAAATGCAAGTGGAATTTACTAGTTTGAAAACATGTTTCTTCTTTTAAAAATTTGGGCAGCACCTCCTTTGTATATTTTGATCCAAAACCATATATACAAGATAAAGATAAAGGCATCCCTAAGCGGGAGCTAGCTCTTCGCCAAACGGCGGATCACAACCATGCAAGACAATATATATAAGTATACAACGCCCAACGGCGAAGATCACCACAAAGATAAAAGAAAGCAAGACATAAAAAACCACAAGTAGCGGAAAACCCCTCGCCCTAAGTCTCGCAACCACAATCCCACTAAGTTTCATTACTTATACAATTTACTAATTTTGATTGATGGAGTTGACTAGATACAATATGAAATAGAAAATACAAGAGTGGGTAAGTTACAAATGCCCCACCTACCAATGCAAAACACCCAAATGCAACTGTGTGCCAGCAAAGCCGCTACTGATCCCTATGGTCTACCTGCAAGAACTGTGGCACAACGGGGGTGAGTTGCCAACTCGTGAATAGAAATATATCAACAAGTAGAAATCGAATAAACAACGACTCCTAGGTCAACTATATCATGAACGTAATACTATGATATCTAGGGTGACCGGGTCTGTATATGTGCCAACAAGGTAGTCAATGCCTATAAGCATATGGATAACATCCAAAAGTATAATCAACGCATGTATGCATGTGGATCTCGTCCACCCATATGATCAATGTATGTATGCATGTGACCAATGACACAACAATATCATGCATGTAAATATCATAAAAACATATGCATGAAAATATGAGGATATAAATCAACGTGTGTCCCTCGCGACACATCAAAATCATAGAACTGGAGTGTTCAACCTCGACACTCGAAAACATCATGAAACCCGTGTCCAGCATCGACACGTAAATCCTCATATGTCTCAGGCGCCACACACCCTGGTCGGCCCTCATATCCATCTCTCTACTCTGGTCGGTATCCTCCGGATAACCGCCGAGTCCAAATACAATCACCGGTAGGTAGTGCTCCCCTGCCAGGCTCATCGTCTACACCTCGAGCTTCTTGCCCCGGGGTACGTTACCGGGTCCACCATGTACCCGCAATCGGTCTCATCCGCCTCCTCGAATCGGGTTTCACATGTCGCTCTCAGAACCGAGAAAACACATGGTGGACGCACTGAAATATCATATCAAGAGAAACCGGGTTTTTAAAACAGTACATGCTTTCCTTTAAAATCGCCACGGTTCTCAAATTCAGAAATCTCATAAAAACAGCATATCTCAATGCGTAAAATCATAAAGCATGATGTATGCGACATATGATAGAAATGTAAGCATCTTCGTATATCATGCAACATGGGACAATAATATGACATATTAAGGGAAAACGCTCTTTTAAAATAATTCCAGTTTTTAAATATATCCCGCGGTTCCCAATTTCTCCAAAGTCAAATGCATCATCGTCTATGTATGTGCAATAAGTATATATGTAGGCATGAATGCATAAAGATATATATACACAAGTATGTTATGCGAAGAGTCATATCATGATGCAGCAATCCTACTGTGTAGTGACATGGAAATTATCGATGATGAAGTGTGTGACCCGGCAATTCGGTGTAAGTGTAACATACACATCATCGATAATGGTGCAGGTGTACTAGCACAAGTATAAGTAATGCGATGCGAATAATATGCATATGCTGACGGGTATACGTATCTAACATGACCGAGTCGGTGAATCTATCAATCGGCATCTAGCCTCACAACATCACGTACGGTATAATCCATCGTACGATATCCTCTAGTCAAGGGTATGGATCAAACCTCAAGTCAAACTCATCACGTACGGAAAATCATCGTACGGCGACATTAAGCTAAAAGGGATCCTATCAACCTATAAGACAATGATGGTACGGCCTAATATCACGTACGGCCTATCATCCATGATTCACAACATTCTATATATATATATATATATACCTATGTCCCAGGTCACATCCATAACGATCTCATATCAGGGGATAGACAAGGTATCAACTATCTCAATTGACTCGCATCCATATACTAAAATATCATCATATCATCATATCCGTCTTATATTCTTTCATCGCATTTATACCTCACATCAAGTCGAGTTTACATAAACATTCTATCTCCACTAAAAGTATAAGTATCTAATCTAACATACACACCCGAACCATACAATCAGATTTTGTAAAGAAGTGAATCGTAGTTTTGAAAATAGGGGTAACGGTGTTTTAAGGAAAAGATATCATTTGAAATTCCGTAACGTCCCTCAAGGTATCTGTTTAAAAGATGCATACGATTCTTTAGTTTAGAAAATATGTTTGGTTCGGATGACACATCTACGTCGACTATCTAGTCCTATAGTATCCTAAACGGCAATATCGTCAAACATCATCCTCAAATACCGTCATCACATATTAGCCGTATTATATCACTTCTAACTATCCTTAGTTTCTAATATGGTTTCACTAACCATCATTTAACTCTAACCCTAGTTTCCAAATCTAGGTTTCCTTAACCATATTCTATAAATCAGTTTCCATCAAAACTTTGCGGGGGTGCTATACGCCATCCACCCGACTTCCCCGGTAGATATAGATCTACTCACCGTAGTCTTCGCTTGCCGAAGTCGTTGACGCCATGCTCCATCGCCTCGGAATCTACGTGAAGGTACCTACAATAACAACACATATCGCAACGCTATTAAAATCAAGTTCTAAAATCCAAAATGGTACGCGCATTGCTCATAGGTCAGAACCTATGGCCTACGCGTACAAAATCAACCAAACACCCCTTGTTGTTGATGTACGAACACCCAACAACCAATGTCAAATTCAAATATCAAAACTTAGCATTACAAAATACGGAAAACCATAGCCAAAATCACACTAAAATGCTCCCAGATTTTGACTCAGGCCAAAAGTAGTTGCACAAACAAGTCTAGGGTGCTGTATATGATGTATATGACCTACTGGATCAACCTCGACACCAATTTCCACCAAGTGGCCGGCCACATCACTATAAAAACCAGCCTCCTCTACCCCCTAGGCTCCAATGGGGTTCGTCTCATCAAGGTAGTCTCATAGTACCCTAATTTGGTCCCTGGAGTTGTTTGCTAAGCTCAGAAATTCCCCGGGTTGCTCCAGATTTCCCTGCACACCCTATATCCTCACAAAACCGACATGGATCAATTCTAAATTTGTATTTTGGTTACCACACTCAATTCCAGCTCTTGAATTCAATCCCTAAGGTTTGTAACGGCCACTACACACCTCAAATCTACACAAACACCCAAACCCTTCACTAGAATTTTCCAACATCACAATTCCATGCTAAAACGACTTCTAAACTAAACTAGAATAGAAAGAAGCTTAAAACTAACAAAATGGAAGAAGCTATACCTCATTTAGGCCACTCTAGACAGCCCTAGCTTGCCAAAGTTGTCAAAATCCCATTTTGCTTGGTCCAATGTGTAGAGGGTGAAGAGGAGATCAACTTTTGTGAGAGGGGTTTAGGGTTTTGGCAAGGTTTTTGCGGTGGGTCAAGAGGGTAGAAGATGGAGGGAGATGAGGAAGAAGAAGAAGAAGGAAATGGTGGAGGAACAATGAGGCAGCACTCTCTCCCTCTCTCCCACTTTCTCACACTCATTCTCTCTCCTAGCATGCTTATTCTTCTCATTGTGTCCCCTCTCTCTCTCCAAGTCATCATTACACCTTTTTCCATTCTTTTCTCAAAAATAGCACATACACCCTAATAAAAAAAACACAAATGAAATAACATGTAACATGTCATGGTGCACTAACCATGAAAACAGTAGAAACACGGATTTGGCTAAATCGCGACTAGCAGTGCACTAATCGGGTTTTTATAGAAACTGTATATAATGAATTTTAAAAATGCCAAATCCTTTAGTTATATTATTAATTAAATAAATCATTTTAATTTCCAATTATTTCACAATTATCGGTATATATTTATACCCTTTTTCGAAAACCACAATTTCGCAGATCGGGCAGTTTTCGGGAAATATATTATTTTAATATTAAATTCCAAAAATAATATTTTATATTTTCTGAAATGTTACAAGGGCCGAGGCTTCCGTGAGGTCGGCGTAGAATTGATCCGACATCTTGTAGCTCTCCACCGCCTTCGCAGCCCGGAGGTCAACGCGCCTCATCGCTTCCTTCAACGCCTCGTTTTCCCTTTTTATGGTGTCCCGCGTCTTCTTCAGAGTGGCGGCGAGCACCCTGGCATCCTCCAACATGGCCTCAACGGCCTTGTTGAACTCCATCAATACCCCGATGGTCTCCCCGCAGCCGGCGTTCACCCGACCCTCGGCTGCCCCCCGATCTTTGAGGGCGGCGATCCTCTCCTTCACCTCACGCAGCTCCCGGCTCAAGCCCTCCTCCCGCGAGGAAGACTCGCCCGCGATCTGCATTGCTGGGGCAATTTCCTCATGCTCCATGTTGGCAACGAAGGCGCAGTACTAGAGGACCTGAGGAAAACAAAAGGAGGGGTTAAAAAAGCTCCCGATCTTGCGAACAAAAAGTACTTAATAAAAACCCGAACGGGAGGCGACACTGACCTGCACGGCCTCCTGGGCTATGGCCACGATTTGGGCCTTAAGGGTCCCCCGGGGGATTTTGCCCCCAGCCGACCTTTCCATCTCCAAGAGCAGGCTATCGGAGACAAAAATCCCCTAAGGAACCTCGAAGCGAAGATCCCCTTCATCCACGAAGATCGGGGAAGACGGGTAACAGGGCACCGTCCTATGGTGCCTCTTGAGGAGGGGCACGGTAGGATCGACCTCGTCTCCTACCTCCAAAACCCGGGGTTCCTGCTCCCGAGCGTGTTTGCGGCACTGCGCGCGGCCGGCCTCCGAGGCCCGGGGCGTGCTGGAGCGCCAAGACGGAGCGGCCGCCGATGGAGCCGGGCTCACAGCTGGCCGTGACGAGCCGGGGCCTCCGGCCTTCCTCCCTTTCTTCTCGGCCATCGCAGCCCGGAATTTAGATCAATCCATCGGCTCTGCAAAAAAAGCGAAAATACAAAGAAGGGGTTAGCAATGCCAGAAAGAATAGAAGAATATACAAGTCTAAACAGGTCGCCAAAGCTCCTAACTTACCCGCAAACTGAGCGGGGCTAAGCCCGGCCCAACTGAGGGCCTGCTCGGACAGCAACACATCGGCCCGTTGAACGGGCTCCCATGCCGACACTTCCATCATATCGGGATCGGACGACCTCCTCACCCACGGGCAGTTGGCCATGTGCCACTGGACAGGCACAGGCCATTCCTCACCCTCGGGTGGCCCGACAAACAAGAACTTCTCCTTCCATTCATGCATAAAAGAAGGTACTGCTATGACCCCCGACCCGGCCGACCCTCTTCTGTGTTCTCTAAAATAAATGTATACCCAGCTAGGATCGTCCTTACGAGTGCCGGGGTGATTTTTGTAGCAGATGGAGGAAAGGAGAAGGTTCAGGCTGAAAGGGATCTCCTGCAGTCTCAACCGAACTAGGAACCCGAGGAGAATCCTCCATAAGTTCGGCACTAGCTGGCCCAGGGCTAATTGAAAGCAATGCAGTGCCGCACTTGTTAGTTATGTATATGCCCTAGAGGCCATTGTTGTACATATGATGTATATTATAATGGATGCTTGGATATATATAGAGATGACTTTCTTGCTCGTCATGATAGTATGCTATTTGGTTTCACTTTATCTTAACATGTTGACTTGTATTGGTTTACTGTTTTACTCTCACATGTTGATAAAGCCCTTAGGATCTGTACTCGACTACTGGGACTATGATGAGATCATACTAGTGGGGCCACGGTAGTCGAAGAGTACATCCTATAACTGTTCCTAGTCGAGGGTATATCGAGACAGGGCATCGATACACCAGAGTAGACTAGCGTATACGCATCTTGACCCATATGATGGGCGATGGATGATCCCATATCCATCGGTGTTTTGACATCAGAGATGGTGTACGGGTGCTCAGTGGAGACTGGGTACACTGGACGGACTCGCCGAGAACTCCCAGATGGTGATATACCACACGTCAGATGGCAGTTCTCCGGTGACACTGGTACAGGGTAGTCTGTAGACCCGAGATCGTCATAGAGTCTTGTGTGATTCCCACTGTGCTTTGATTTCCACCTTACCACGTCCAAGAGGGCGTGCAAAACGGTGGCTTTTGGGTACAGTCCCGAATCACATGGAGGCAATGAGCGATAGGAGGGGATTCGTCTCTCCCGGTATAGGGAGTTGATGTTGTGCTGTGTTCGATTGGCTATAACTGGAAGTCCCTGTTCAGGGCTGATATAGAGATTTACTGGTAAGTGTTACGAGTAGTTTCTCGACCCGTTATGAGCCACACATCGACACGACTTATCGGTTACTGGGGTCTGACGTATACCACCCCTAGACTTGATATGCGACATATCAGACGAACAGACCGGACTGTACGGGAGTGTCACTGATTGGATTCACAGGAGAACGCAAAGGCTAGCTTGTTGATCTTCTGATCGCTCAATACCTGGGTGGCTGTTACGTTTAGCTGACCGCTTGCAGCTTGTGGGTGTTTGATATGATCATCACCTGCTACCGGCGTATTGACGATTCTTTAGAGTCCTACACAGAGGTTTCTTGGCTCAGGCGAAACGGAGTAGAGGCACATATGTGATATGTGCAGGACCGAGAATAATGCGATATGAGATACCGTATTATATTCTCGCGATATTTAGTTATGAACCGGGTCATCGGATCAAGTGTTGATTCGATGAATCGATACATGATATATTAGTCGGTAATATTCGATATAGCCGGATCGTCGGATCAAGTGTTGATTCGATGATTTAATGTATAATAATATATATGATATATTATTACATTATCTAATATTGGCTCGCTTTATTATTTCATTTTCTCATTGGATGATACATTGATATATATGCGATATATGTTAATTGTATTATTTTCTTTTGTTGAAAATATATAATATATATGTGATATATATTATTGTGACATGATATGATTAATTGTTAAACATGTTTAAGGATGATTAATTGAGGTTAGGGTTTGATTTGGGTTAGATGCTTCATGCACCTTCTAGAAGCTTTTTCTTTTGTCATTCTTAAGATATTTTTGGATGACACATTCTTAACCCAACCAAACCCTAACTCTAGTTTATTCTTTACTAAATCCTAGCCACTCATCCTTGACCATGGTTTATAAATCAATCATATAGTCTTCTTTCTATTCATCACAAAAGGATTAATCTTATTTATTGATTTTCCATTATCATCTTCTTCTCCCAAAAAAAAGCTTACTAGAAAATCTTTAAGTGATGAATAAATATGAGAAAATGATTTAAAAAGAAAGCAAAATTACTACTCTCTCATCCTCATCTCATCTAGTCCATGAGATTAGTGTGTTCATCTCTTTAGAGTGAGAAAGCTCGAGTCTTTGCAACTTCAAGGTAGATCATCGGAAATTTGGAATACTTCAAGCTAGCATGGATCGTTCGAGTCGTGGTGCCTCTCATGAGTCCGGGAGATCGTGGATCGCGGCAAAGGGACTTCTACTCGGAGCTTGTGAAGTGAAGGAGCGGACTACAAAGGTTGTAATCCCTCACACTTAGATAAAAAGTTATCATCTTGCATGTTTAACCCTAATAATCTAGCAAAGATCCCGGCTTTGGGTTGTTCGGCACGTCTAAATTTTTATCCGGGCATGTTTGATGCCTTATGAACCTTCACAAGAGTGCCTAGGAACCCTACAGTGGTATCAGAGCCTAGCTAGAGCATTAGGCGATGTGTTTACGAAGTTAAAACTCCGATCGAACCCGAATCGACGGAAAAAGCCCCCTCTCTGGAAATTTTTCAAAATTTGGGATTTTTCTGAATTAAAAATATGTAAAAAAATCAGCAGGGAATTCTAAGAATTACCATAAAACCCGAGCCCCCAATTCGACCAAACGGCGGCGGAACTGCGGCACAAGCATGCTTGCGCGGCGGTTCCGCGGCGGATTCATCGATTGGCGACACGTGGCTTTTCTGGTAATATCCGTAGGTGCTTGTTGATGCTTCTGGATATTTTTAAAAGTGATTCCAGTGTTGTTTAAATCTGGGGTTTATTTTGTAATCGTAGATTCGATCGGAATATTTAAATTCGTATTTCTTTCCAGATATTTAGAAACTGTTAAACTAGTTGAACGGATATCATTAACCCACTTTATCCCGGCACGGAAAACTTTCAAGCGTTGAATTTTTATCGGGTTTAAATCTTTCGGAAAAATTGTACAAGTTAAGCGGTGGACCCTCTAGAAGACAACAAACCTTAACTCGATTATGTGACCGTCTTGAACTGCCTTTTGAACCTTCGGGTTTGGGGCAGTACGGCGTGCCACATGTGAGGCGTTGGCTTGACCCTTCTACGGCTGGATCACCGGTACTGTGACATATTCTGGGATTATTTGAACTCTGCTCAAGTGTTGAGCATTTTAGGAAATTTTGGGTATTTGATTATCTGTTCGAAAAGTTTAATGCTGTCTATTTATCTGGAATGTGATACAATATGTGGAATTCATAGAGTTAGGCATGAAATGCGAAGTATGTGATATTTCGGATTTATGATGTCTAAAGTGATTGTGGATTCCAAATGTTGTAGTTTTACACTTTCTTTTCTGTGACCGTAAGTGTAATATGTGTTATCGCCGGTTTCGTTGCTATATGTCAACGACAATTGGGATGCGCATATTTACTTACGTTGATGATATGTGATATTATGTATTGCTGTGATATGTTATATTGGATCGTCGCGTTCAGAATAGCCGGGGGTTTTATGTGAGATGAGGGCTTTTATTTTCATTCATGTAAAATTCATTTGTAATGTAATATTCTTTTATTTGGGGCACTTCCAGGTTGCGGTTGCTGTCACCAGTGTATATTATTTACTTTTCCGCATTAGGTAGACCCAAGGAGGGGAGCACAAGTAACCGGGTTCTAGGGTCCAGTGGGAGGCCATCTCGAGGAGTCGAGACCGGGTATCCTAACCCTAGAATTGGCAGTGTTACTTGCCGCTCTCGTAGGGGTCTTGGGATGTGGGTTTGGCTATTCGTCGCGACCGTGGAATCCGTGTTTTATACAGGCTCGTATTGAAAACACGGACGTCCTAGTATATCCAATATTTCATATATGTTCTTCTGCTGCAATGTTCTGTGATGAGATCATATTACTGCCTGAGACGAATGCTTATACTATATATATATGCTGATATATAAATATTACTGCTTTTGTTTCTTCTGTGATGCTTAGGAAGCATAAGCTGATGGGATTTTTATTAATGAGATTAATAAAAGAAAAGAAACCTAAAGATGTTGTAGAATCAAAACTTTATAAAAGGGGTAGCTACAGTTTTGCTTTGCACAGTGATATATATGATATATCATGCACCTTATTCGATGGGGAAAGAGCCGACGATCCCTTCACCGGGAGTGACCTCTTTAGCGAAACTGGCAAATGCTACAAAACGCGGTTTGTCTTTTGAATGCTTTTAGTGTTTTGCTTTGCACAGTGATATATATGATATATCCTGCACCTTATTCGATGGGGAAAGGGCCGACGATCCCTTCACCGGGAGTGGCCCTTTTAGCGAAACTAAGAAAAAGCCTCAAAAACACTCCTTTTCAAAAACACTCGATTCTACGACGATATCAAGTTCATTACGCTCAGGGTTTTCTGAAAAACCTGCGTAGCCCTCCGTCATTTCAGATAAGTAATATTTAGTATTCGTGCTACGGTAGTTTGGCATGCGTCAAGGCGTAGTGTACGGTAGCTGATTATTACTTATCTGCAGCATGAGATGCGATTGGATTAGGGTATTCGTACGGCGTTGTTTGGCATGCGTCAAGGGTCGTACGGGTGGGTTTAATTCAATCACGAAATGTACGGGTTGAACTTGACTAGTGGACTATGGGTTGTTTGGCATGCGTCAAGGTCATAGCACACTAGGGGTAAAAGTATTATCGGGAATTTCAAGTGCTGAAATTTGCAATGAGATTGCATACCTCCTATAAGATAGTTGGATCCTGATACCCACTGCGAGTAAGTGTTACTCCTGGGAGAGTTTTACACAGGACAATTAGCCGATCAAGTAGGTGTCTAGAAAAGTGTTAACGGGGTTACGCCTCTGGGAAAACGAGGTTTACTTTAATTAGGTCCATGCGAAAGCACGGGGAACCTCCCTCAAAGTACCGACACTGATCTGGCTGAAAGATTGACGAAATTGTAAGGTGTAATTATGTTAGTTATATGTATGCCCTAGAGGCCATTACTGTACATTGGATGTATATTGTAGTGGATGCTGGGACATATATAGGTAGGACTTTCTTGCTCGACATGATAGTACGCTATCTGGTTGCACTTTATCTTAACATGTATACTTTCTGTCTCTCTGATTACATGTTGATAAAGCCCATAGGATGTGTGCTCGACTTCCAGGACTATGATGTAGATCATACTAGTGGGGCCTGGGTAGTCCATGAGTACATCCTTGAATTGTTCCTAGTCGTGGGAATATCGAGACGGGGCATCGATATTCCAGAGTAGACTAGCGTCTATCTTCTCGACCCATGTGATGGGCGATGGATGATCCCATATCCATTGGTGTTTGACATCGAAGATGGTATGCGGGTGCTCAGTGGAGACTGGGTACACTGAACGGACTCACCGAGAACTCCCAAATGGTATTATACCTCACGTCAGATGGCAGTTCTGTGGTGACACTGGTACAGCTTAGTCTGTTGACCCGAGATCGTCATAGAGTCTTGTGTGTCTCCCACTGTGCTTTGATTTCCACCCTACCACGGCTCTACTGAGTCGTGCAAACAGGTGGTTTTTGGGTACAGTCCCGATTCACATGGAGGCAATGAGCGATAGGAGGGGATTCGTCTCCCCCGGTATTGGGGGTTGATGTTGTGCTATGCTCGACTGGCCATAACAGGAAATCCCTGGCCGGGTTGCAGTGATATACTGGTAAGAGTTATCAGTAGTTTCACGAATGTTATGGACCTCAAGTCGGCATGACTTATCGAGCTATTGGGGTCTGACGTTTACCACCCCTAGGCGAGATATGCGACATATCAGACGAACAGACCGGACTATACGATAAGTGTTACTGGTTGGATTCACTGGAGTGTGAGCGGGCTTGCTCGTCGATCTTCAGATCGCTCAATACCCGGGTGGCCGTTACGTTTAGCAGACCGCTTGCGGCTTGTGGGTGTTTGATATGATCATCATCTGCTGCCGGCGTATTGACGAGTCTTTAGAGTCCTACACAGAGGTTTCCTGGCTCAAGCGAAATGAAATAGGAGCGCATATGAGATATGTGCGGGACCGAGAATAATGCGAGTATGTGATACCGTATTCTATTCTCGCGATGAATGTATCGAATGGTTATATGCGATATAACCTAGTTATCGAATCAAGTATTGATTCGATAAGCCGATACATTGAATACTAGTCGGTTGTGTGCGACATGACCGGATCATTGAATCAAGTGTTGATTTAATGATTTAATGCATAATTATATATTTGATATATTACTTTGCGTTAACTAGTATTGGTTCACTTTAAATGGATTTTCTCACTCGGCTTGTACACATTGTATATGTGATATACTTTTGTGCACATGCTTGTATCATATATGATGATATATGATAGCTAGGGTTTGTGTAAAGAGTTAATACCTTGGTTAAATAAATGGTTAAGGTTTTTATTCTTTTTATTCATTTATTCTTTTAGAAAAAGAAAAAGAAATGAGATAAATGGTGGCATTCTTTTCATTCATGAAGCTTCATGAATACTTTGACCATGTCACCATTTTTGTCTTCTTTTTAAACCTAACCATTCTCATTAACTCAAGTTAGCTCTCTACACTTTACCATAGTCATTATTATGATAAGAATTATCATTCTAATATATTCTATTATTCTTATCATAATATTTTTAGCTTCTTCTTCTTCTTCCTTCAAGTGAAGAAAAGCTTGACCATCAATGGCAACTTGATGAAATGAGTGAGAAATCCAATTCTAAAGTCTACCCACTTCCTATTTCTTCATCCTCTACCTCTTGCCAAGTAGTAGAGTGTGTTTCCTTCACAAGTTTTCATGGCAAGGTGAAGGTGGAGCTTGATTTAGCGATGCCTCGACGTAGATCATCTTCGGCATGGACATCGACGACCTAGCTCGCTTATTCTTCGACGAAGCGAACGTTGGAGTCCGGATTCTTTTTGGACAGCGGAGGGGACTTCGTTGCGGAGCTATGGAGGTGGAGCACCGGATCTACAAAGGTTGTATTTCCGTTATCTTATAGTTTAGTTGTAAACTAGCTTGCTTGCTTTGCATATACTTCTAGCCAACGATCCGTTCTAGGTTTCCTCGGCACCGTAATTTTTATAAATTGGCATGTTTGATCACTTGTGAGACTTCACTAGAGTGCCTAGGAATCCTACAGTGGTATCAGAGCCTAGCTAGAGCCTTAGGCGAAGTCCCGACGAAGTTAGAAGTCCGATCGACCCAAAACCCCGACTAAGAATATGCTCTCTGTACATTTTCTAATTTCGAGGATTTTTCAACATTAAAAATATGCAGAGAAATGTGCAGGAAATTATAAGAAAAACTGCAGAAAACGACAGCCTGATTCAACAGTACGACCGCGGAACCGCGGCGTTGACCCCCATTCTGCGGCGGTTCCGCGGCCGTCTGTGATGATCATGCTGTGAGTTTTCTTCAGTTGTTTCTTTTTGTGTTTCTTGTGTGTTCTAGATGTTTTTAATAATTTTCCCAGAGTTGCATTTTCTGAGTTGTATTGGGGACTCGGTGTATTCGATCGGACTGTCTAATTTTGTCGGTGTGCGTTTCCGGATAAATTTTAGAATATGTTAAAAGGTTCGACCGGATATAAATACCCACTTTTTCCCCTGCCGGGAAATTTCCAATTGTTGGATTTTTCCGTAGTTTAACGACGTTCTAAGTAGTGCAAGTAATGCGATGGACCCTCTAGAAGACAACAAACCTTAACTCGATTATGTGACCGTCTTGAACTGCCCTTTGAACCTTCGGGTTTGGGGCAGTACGGCGTGCCACATGTGAGGCGTTGGCTTGACCCTTCTACGGCTGGACCGTTGGTACTGAGGCACGAACTGAGTGTTGTTAGACTCATATTTCATGTGTTGAGCTGTATCGGGAAAACTTGGGTGTTCGATTGTTCGATCGAAAAGTTTAGCATTTTCTATTTATCCGGAATGTGATACAATAATTGGAATTCACAAATAGTTATGAGATAACGGAATGAATATTATAAACGTAGAAGTTTTGTCTCACTTGATCGGTTGCCACGGAATTTTTGATGTGATCAAAAGTCCGTCGCAATCACGTAGCGTACGCGGATACTCACCGGGTAAACTTAATAGACAGCCTCACTCCATAGCCCCGACCAAGTGACTGTAGGAGAACCCCGTCGCCGAAAGCATCCGTTCGGGTGCTCGCGGTAGCGGTGTTCCGCCTTGGTGCACTTTGTCGACGGTATCAGGGGTGCGGCCGCCTACTAAAGTTTGCGACGAGCATTCGATCAGTTTGTCGGGAATCCTGTTGAATTGCCCGATTTGATATTGAAAAGTGTTTTCGATAAAGAGACTAAAATGCGGGGTTTATAATTGTTGGGCATGCGATGTCTAAAGAATTCATTTGGTCAGGCATGCGATGTTTGAGGAGGTTGCGGATTCCAACTATTGTAGTTTTACACTTTCTTTTCTGTGACCGTAAGTGTAATATGTGATATCCCCGGTTTCGTTGCTATATGTCAACGACAATTGGGATGGACATATTTACTGACGTTGATGACATGTGATGTTATGTGTTGCTGGATATGTTATATTGGATCGTCGTGTTTGAATAGCCGGGGGTTTTTATGTGAGATGAGTGTTTTTCATTTTCATTCATATAAAAACTTGTATGTAATATTCTCTTATTGGGGCACTTCCAGGTTGCGGAAGTTGTCACCGTTGATGTATATTATTTACTTTTCTGCACTAGGATAGACCCAAGGAGGGGAGCACAAGTAACCGGGTTCTGGGGTCCAGTGGGAGACCAACTCGAGGAGTCGAGTCCGGGTCTCCTAACCCTAGAATTGGTAGGGTTGCTTGCCGCTCTCGTAGGGGTCTAGGGGTGTGGGATTGGCTATTCATCACGACCGTGGAATCCGTGTTTTATACTGGCTCGTATTGAAAACACGGACGTCCTAGTATATCCAATATTTCATATGTTTCTTCTGCTGTGATTTATCTGTGATCATGTGATGTTCTGTGACAGGTATTATATATAGTATATATGATATATTATATAGACGTTGCTAATGTTTTACACCCACGCTAGCCTTGCCTCGCTCTGGCGTTAGTTACCTAACCTAACGGTGCAGACGGGACATCGAGGCGAATGCGGATGGCATAAGCGTACGTTATATTTATCTGTGATGGTTAGGTGGACTTAAATGATGGGATATTCATTAATGAGATTAATGAAAGAAAAATAAACCTAATTGATGTTGTGGAATCGAATTTCAAAATAAAACAGGTAGCTACAGTTCTTGCTTTGCATCGCGGTGTTCCTTGTAGAACATCCTGCACCATATTCGATGAGGAAAGGACCGAGATCCCTTCACCGGGAGTGACTCCTTTAGCAATAACTGGAAGATGCTACAACCATCGGTTTGTTTTTGATCGCTTCTATAGTTTACGCTTTGCACAGTGATATATATGATATATCCCGCACCTCATTCGACGAGGAAAGGGCCGACGATCCCTTCACCGGGAGTGACCCCTTTAGCAAAACTAGAAAAGCTTCAAAAACATTCCATTTAAAAACCATTTGATTCCGCAACGAGATCAAGTTCAAAGCGTTAAAGGTTTTCACAAAAACCATTCGCAACCCTCCATCATTTTAGGAAGTAGAGTACTTAGTATTCGTGCTGTGTTTGTTGACCATAGTCAAGGCACAGTGTACGGTAGCTAAGTGATGTCTTCCTATACAGCATATGATGCGATTAGTTAGGACAGTCATGTGGCTTTGTTGACCTTAGCCAAGGGTCATGTGGGTGGGTCTAATTAATCATGAAATGACGGGTAGAACTTGACTAGTACCTATGATTTGTTGACCTTAGCCAAGGTCATAGGTGCTAGGGGTAAAAACCTTTATCGGGAGTTTCAAGTGTTGAAATTTGCAATGAGATTGCATACCTTCTATGTGATAGTTGGATCCCGATACCCACTGCGAGTAATTGTTACTCCTGGGAGAGTTTTGCACTTTACAATTAGCCGATCAAGTAGGTGTCTAGAAAGGTGTCAACGGGGTTACGCCTCTGGGAAAACGAGGTTTACTGTAATTAGGTCCGTGCGAAAGCGCGGGGAACCTCCCTCAAAGTACCGACACTGGCCTGGCTGAAAGATTGGCGAACTTGTAGAGTGCAATTAATCCCGGCTAGTCTTTCCTTTTAAGGTTTGAAGGAAGATTTGATAAAAACAGTGGGAGCCATCCTGATTAGATAAAATATATAACCAATCTGATCTTGCAAGAGCGCACGCAGAGTGTTTTCTTCTCTCTCTCTCCTGGTAGCGACCATATCACGCCTTAATCAAGATAATAAAATGGATGAATTGACCGAACCCGCTTGTTATTCTGAGCTGGGGAACGTTGGTCCCGCTCCAACTTATAATTGTTATAAGACAGAGCAGGAAATAGGGAATACCAGAATTCCTATGCCGCCCAAACGAAGAAAGTGCATACGATGCATCTCCTTCGGGTGTGTTCATTACAAAGAACTGTTTCTCAGTATCCTCTGCGTCCAGGGTATATGATACCGGATCAGGATCCCAGAAATGTAATCTGTTACATAGGGCTACAAAAAGGTAGAAAAACTGAGAACGGGTGATAAGTTTCATGAGACAGAAACCGGGGCAAGTGTTGCAGCCAAGTCTGTTGGTCACTGTCACCCTGTAATACGAATACATTGATTCTGAACAAATGCTATTAGATACCGAACCTGATATACAAAATCATATCAGTCTCTTTATTAGTAAACAAATGATATAATTTTGCATTGTTGGATAATGTTTTGAACATTTCCTATATCAAAAGTTGAATGGTTCAGGCACGTTATCTAAAAGCATTGACGTTCTAAATCAAACTACAGTTCCTTGTATACAGAACACACACAAGAGGAAGAGTTCAGAAATGAACGATTCGTTCTTGAGGCATTGTAGACTAGGTCATATCAATGCGACCCGATTGGCAGAAGTTACATTTTAGATGCATATTTAAATCAGTTTGAATTTACATCTTGTGAAACTTGCCAGTCATGTCACAAAGATATAATGACACTAGCTCTGTTTACTGGAAGCAGAGAAAGAGTTAGTAAACTCTTGGGACTGATACATGATGATGTATGTAAGGTCTCCTGTCTACACATGCCAGGACTGGTTCTTTATACTTCGTTACATTCTCTGATAATCTCTCAAGATTCAGTCGTATGTTCCTGTTGAAACATAAGTCCGAAGCTTCTGAGGTATTCACAGAATATAAGTTGGAAGTAGAGAACCAAAATACGGGTATAAGTATTATGTCCTATGATGAGATTAGGGAGGAGAATACTTGTGCACAGCATTCCTGGACTATTCTAAAAGAAAATGAGATTCTCTCTCAGCATTACTCCCCAGAATAAACCATAGCACGATGGTATATCGGGGCGGAGCAATCACACCCTATATGATAAGGTGTGCTCTATGATGAGTACTACTGAGTTACCTATTTCCTTTTTGGGAGTTATGCGCTTGAGAAGCTGCATACCTATTGAATAGGGTTCTAATCAAATCACTGCCTACCATTCCATATGAGATATGGTATGGGCAGATCCTATCTCTTAAGTAAGTTAAGATTTGGGATTGTCCGTCCTATGCCAAAAGCAAAATCCGGACAAGATCGAGGCAGGATCAGTTCTGTAGAACTGGAAAGGTTCCAGCTGTACAAAACTGCTAATGATTTGATAGAACCAAAGGATTCAATAGTTTCCGACGAACCTCAGCCTCTCCGCCGATCTAGTAGGGTTCCTCACCCACCTGAGAGATACCTCGGTTTCTCGATGACAGTGGAAGCAAGGATTGCATCATGAGATGATGACCCAACTATTTTCGAGCAGGCCATCGAGAGTAGGGACTCTGTAAGAATGGCTGGATGCTTAGCGATCTGAGATGGAATCCATATACACCAACAAAGTATGGACTTTGGTTGCGATATCTGAAGGGTTAATTCCCCATCAGGAGCAAGTATATCTTGAGAAGATTACTTAGTGTAGATAGAAAAGTTGAGACTTTCAAAGCTAGACTTGTTAAAGTTTTTCGTCATCGACCAAGCGTGGATAATGATGAAACCTTTTTCCAGTAGCTATGCTTAAGTCTATCCAGATCCTACTTACCACGGCTACATACCATGACTACAATATCTGGCGGTTGGGTGCCATGACTGCTTTTCTAAATACTGATTTAGAAGAGAACGTCTATAAGAACACAGCCAGAGGTCTTCGTAAACAGTGGGAGCAGCGGAAACGTGTGCAAGTTACTTTACATAATGAAGCAGGCATCGCGGAGTTGGAACGTCTGTTTTGATGTGAAAGTCAAGGTGTTTGACTTCATCAAAATGGTAGACGAACCTTGTATATACAAAAGGGTAGTAGAGAGTAAGGTGGTTATCTTCGTATTGTACGTAGACAACATACTCTTAATAGGAAAAGAGTTTCCTATACTACGATCGATCGATCTCCTATTATCACTAGAATTCTCCAAATAGGATCAAAGTGATACCTACTAAATCCTAGGCTTTGGATCTATGAGATAGATCTAATTGGATGTTAGGATACTCACTAGTTGTAGTGAGATGGTATCAATCTATCCTGGGGAGAATCACTGGAAGGGTTCCAGAGTGATAAAGACGACTGAATGTCAGTCACGGGCATTGTCTTTACCCTCAGTAGAGGGACGGTATGTTGGAAGAGTTCCAAGCTAGATACCGTGGCAAACTAGACGATAAAGGCTGGTAACATCGCTATTAAAGATACTACCAAAGAGGAAGTTTGGGTGTATATTGGTTCATAAGATGAACTAGGTTCCTGCCATTGTATGACAATGGAAGTATGGCTTTGGCCCTGGAACCCTGGTCCCATCAGTGACCCAGACAAATTCTGAGGCAGCATCACCTGATCATGGAGATAGTTGATCTCCAGGGTGATCGAGGTTAGGAGAGAAGACTCAGAGGACAACACGGCGGATCCACTCACGAAGGCCTTTTTCCCAAAGAGAGACAATTTAAGGGATGGTTGAGTATGTGATACTGCAACCACTGCTACAGATGGCCCTAGTGCAAGTGGGAGATTGTTAGTTATATGTATGCCCTAGAGGCCATTACTGTACATTGGATGTATATTGTAGTGGATGCTGGGACATATATAGGTAGGACTTTCTTGCTCGACATGATAGTACGCTATCTGGTTGCACTTTATCTTAACATGTATACTTTCTGTCTCTCTGATTACATGTTGATAAAGCCCATAGGATGTGTGCTCGACTTCCAGGACTATGATGTAGATCATACTAGTGGGGCCTGGGTAGTCCATGAGTACATCCTTGAATTGTTCCTAGTCGTGGGAATATCGAGACGGGGCATCGATATTCCAGAGTAGACTAGCGTATATCTTCTCGACCCATGTGATGGGCGATGGATGATCCCATATCCATTGGTGTTTGACATCGAAGATGGTATGCTGGTGCTCAGTGGAGACTGGGTACACTGAACGGACTCGCCGAGAACTCCCAGATGGTATTATACCTCACGTCAGATGGCAGTTCTCTGGTGACACTGGTACAGCTTAGTCTGTTGACCCGAGATCGTCATAGAGTCTTGTGTGTCTCCCACTGTGCTTTGATTTCCACCCTACCACGGCTCTACTGAGTCGTGCAAACAGGTGGTTTTTGGGTACAGTCCCGATTCACATGGAGGCAATGAGCGATAGGAGGGGATTCGTCTCCCCCGGTATTGGGGGTTGATGTTGTGCTATGCTCGACTGGCCATAACAGGAAATCCCTGGCCAGGGTTGCAGTGATATACTGGTAAGAGTTATCAGTAGTTTCATGAATGTTATGGACCTCAAGTCGGCATGACTTATCGAGCTATTGGGGTCTGACGTTTACCACCCCTAGGCGAGATATGCGACATATCAGACGAACAGACCGGACTATACGATAAGTGTTACTGGTTGGATTCACTGGAGTGTGAGCGGGCTTGCTCGTCGATCTTCAGATCGCTCAATACCCGGGCGGCCGTTACGTTTAGCAGACCACTTGCGGCTTGTGGGTGTTTGATATGATCATCATCTGCTGCCGGCGTATTGACGAGTCTTTAGAGTCCTACACAGAGGTTTCCTGGCTCAAACGAAATAGGAGCGCATATGAGATATGTGCGGGACTGAGAATAATGCGAGTATGTGATACCGTATTCTATTCTCGCGATGAATGTATCGAATGGTTATATGCGATATAACCTAGTTATCGAATCAAGTATTGATTCGATAAGCCGATACATTGAATACTAGTCGGTTGTGTGCGACATGACCGGATCATTGAATCAAGTGTTGATTTAATGATTTAATGCATAATTATATATTTGATATATTACTTTGCGTTAACTAGTATTGGTTCACTTTAAATGGATTTTCTCACTCGGCTTGTACACATTGTATATGTGATATACTTTTGTGCACATGCTTGTATCATATATGATGATATATGATAGCTAGGGTTTGTGTAAAGAGTTAATACCTTGGTTAAATAAATGGTTAAGGTTTTTATTCATTTTATTCATTTATTCTTTTATTCTTTTAGAAAAAGAAAAAGAAATGAGATAAATGGTGTCATTCTTTTCATTCATGAAGCTTCATGAATACTTTGACCATGTCACCATTTTTGTCTTCTTTTTAAACCTAACCATTCTCATTAACTCAAGTTAGCTCTCTACACTTTACCATAGTCATTATTATGATAAGAATTATCATTCTAATATATTCTATTATTCTTATCATAATATTTTTAGCTTCTTCTTCTTCTTCTTTCAAGTGAAGAAAAGCTTGACCATCAATGGCAACTTGATGAAATGAGTGAGAAATCCAATTCTAAAGTCTACCCACTTCCTATTTCTTCATCCTCTACCTCTTGCCAAGTAGTAGAGTGTGTTTCCTTCACAAGTTTTCATGGCAAGGTGAAGGTGGAGCTTGATTTAGCGATGCCTCGACGTAGATCATCTTCGGCATGGACATCGACGACCTAGCTCGCTTATTCTTCGACGAAGCCAACGTTGGAGTCCGGATTCTTTTTGGACAGCGGAGGGGACTTCGTTGCGGAGCTATGGAGGTGGAGCACCGGATCTACAAAGGTTGTATTTCCGTTATCTTATAGTTTAGTTGTAAACTAGCTTGCTTGCTTTGCCTATACTTCTAGCCAACGATCCGTTCTAGGTTTCCTCGGCACCGTAATTTTTATAAATTGGCATGTTTGATCACTTGTGAGACTTCATTAGAGTGCCTAGGAATCCTACAAATTAATCCCGGCTAATCATACCTTTTAGGGTTTTAAGGTAGATTTGATAAAACCAGTGGGAGACATCCTGATTAGATAAGATAATAACCAATCTAATCTTGCAAGAGCATACGCTAAAATGTTTTCTTCTCTCTCTCTCCAGGTAGCGACCATGTCAGGCCATAATCAAGATAATAATATGGATGTATTGACTGAACCCAATTATTGTACTGAGCTAGGGAATGTTGGACCCGTTCTTTCTTATAAGAGTTATAAGACTGAACAGGAAACAGGAGAATATCTAGATTCTCACGCCGCCCAAAAGAACATACATGTTGATGCATCTTCTTCGGGTGTGTTAGTTATTGAGAACTGTTTCTCAGTTCACCCTACGTTCTGGGTATTGGATACCGAATCAGGATCCCACATATGTAAACAGTTACATGGGCTACGGAAAGGTAGAGAAATGGGAAAAGGTGATCATTCCGTTCAAGTAGGGAACGGTGCAAGTATTGTAGCCAAAGCAGTTGGCGAATATCACCTTGTATTGCCAAGTCGTAATACACTGATTCTAAATGAGTGCTATTATATACCGAACATGATGTGCAACATTATATCAGTTTCTTTATTGAGTAAAGAGAGATATAATTTTGTAGTACAGGATAATGTTATGAACATATTCCTAGATCAAAAGTTGATTGCATCAGGCTCGTTACATAATGGCATATTCATTCTAAATCAGAATACAGTGCTGAATATACAAAACACACACAAGAGGAAAAGTTCAGATATGAACGAATCCTACTTGTGGCATTGTAGACTTGGTCATATCAATGCGACACGACTGGCTAAGTTACATAGAGATGGTTATTTGAATCCGTTCGAATTATTATCTTATGATACTTGCCATTCTTGTCTCAAAGGAAAAATGACCAAAGCTCCGTTTAGTGGACACGGAGAAAGAGTTACTGAACTCTTAGGACTAATACATAGTGATGTATGCGGTCCCATGTCTACACATGCCAGGAACGGTTCTTCCTACTTCATTACATTCACTGACGATCTCTCTAGATTCGGACATGTGTTCCTGATGAAACACAAGTCTGAAGCTTTTGAGAAATTCAGAGAATATAAGCACGAAGTAGAGAATCAAACGGGCAAAAGTATTAAGATTCTTCGATCTGATCGAGGAGGTGAATACTTAAGCGGTGAGTTTTTAGATTATCTAAAAGAGAATGGGATTCTCTCTCAGCTTACTCCTCCTTATACACCACAGCACAACGGTGTTTCGGAGCGGAGGAATCGCACCCTATTAGATATGGTGCGCTCGATGATGAGTACAGCTGAGTTACCTATTTCCTTTTGGGGGTATGCGCTTGAGACGGCCATAGACCTATTGAATAGAGTTCCTACCAAATCTGTGCCTACCACTCCATATGAGATATGGAAAGGGAAGAGACCACATCTTAATTACATTAAGATATGGGGTTGTCCGGCCTATGTCAGAAGACAAAATCCGGACAAACTCGAGGCAAGATCTGTCTTATGTAAGTTTGTAGGATATCCCAAAAACTCACAAGGGTATATCTTCTACCACCCCGAGGAACAAAAGGTGTTTGTTTCTCGACATGCCACTTTCTTAGAAAAAGGTTTTCTTATGAAACAGAATAACAGCATTGAGGTAGAACTGGAAGAAGTTCGAGCAACACAAATTATAACAGAAGACTTGGTTGAACCAGAGGATTCAGTAGTACCCGACGAACCCCAGCCTCTCCGCCGATCTAGTAGGGTTTCTCGTCCACCTGAGAGATACTACGGTTTTCTCATTGATGGTGGAAGCGAGGATTGCATCATGGATGATGATGACCCGACTAGTTTCGAGCAGGCCATCACGAGTGGTGACTCTGTGAAATGGCTGGATGCAATGCGATCTGAGATGGAATCCATGTACACCAATAAAGTATGTATTTTGGAAAATGCTCCTGAAGGGGTAAAACCCATTGGGAGCAAGTGGATTTTTAAAAGGAAATTTGGTGTAGATGGAAAAGTTGAGACTTTCAAAGCTAGACTTGTAGCAAAGGGTTTTCGTCAACGACCAGGTGTGGATTATGATGAAACCTTTTCTCCAGTGGCTATGCTTAAGTCCATCCGGATCTTACTTGCCATTGCTGCATACCATGACTACGAAATCTGGCAAATGGATGTTAAGACCGCCTTTCTAAACGCTGATTTAGAAGAGAGCATGTACATGACTCAGCCAGAGGGCTCCGTAGATAGTGGGAGCAGCGGAAAGGTGTGCAAGCTGCTTAAATCCATTTATGGGTTAAAGCAAGCATCGCGGAGTTGGAACATCTGTTTTGATGTTGTAGTCAAAGAGTTTGACTTCATCAAAAATATAGATGAACCTTGTATCTATAAGAAGGTAGCAGAGGGTAAGGTTGTCTTCCTCGTATTGTACGTGGATGACATACTCTTGATAGGAAATGATATTCCTATGCTGCAATCAGTCAAGCTCTTCTTATCACAGAGATTCTCAATGAAAGATCTAGGTGATGCCTCCTGCGTATTGGGAATCATGATCTATAGAGATAGATCTAAACGGATATTGGGATTGTCCCAATCCAGGTACATTGACACCATACTAAAGAGGTTTAGTATGGAAGAATCCAAGCGTGGGAACCAACCCACGATCTCTGGACTCACTCTCGCCAAAGAGATGTCTCCCAAGACTGATTTGGAGAGAGCTCGCATGCAAGGGATACCCTATGCTTCGGAAGTAGGCTCTATCATGTATGCGATGCTATGTACCAGACCCGATGTAGCATACTCACTAAGTGTAGTGAGTCGGTATCAAGCAGATCCTGGAGAGAGTCATTGGACAGCAGTGAAGAACATTCTCAAGTACTTACGAAGGACTAAGGAGATGTTCTTGGTGTATGGTAACGGAGAACTCCAGGTGGAGTCCTTTACCGATTCCAGCTTCCAAAGTGATAAGGACGACTCTAAGTCGCATTCGGGTTTTGTCTTTACCCTCAATGGAGGGGCGGTATGTTGGAGGAGTTCCAAACAGGATACCGTTGCAGACTCGACGATGGAGGCTGAATACATCGCTGCCAACGATGCTGCCAAAGAGGCTGTCTGGATCAAGAAGTTCATTACTGAACTTGGAGTGGTTCCATCCATTGAGCATCCAATACCTCTGTATTGCGATAACAATGGAGCTGTGGCATTGGCCAAGGAACCCAGATCCCATCAGAAGTCCAGACATATTCTGAGGCGGTATCACCTGATCAGGGAGATAGTTGATCGCCGGGAGATCGAAGTCAGGAGAGTAGATACGAAGGACAACACTGCGGATCCATTCACGAAGGCTATTCCCCAGATACAGTTTGAGAGATTATTCGGGATGCTAGGTATGAGATACTACAGCAGCTGGCCTTAGTGCAAGTGGGAGATTGTTAGTTATGTATATGCCCTAGAGGCCATTGTTGTACATATGATGTATATTATAATGGATGCTTGGATATATATAGAGATGACTTTCTTGCTCGTCATGATAGTATGCTATTTGGTTTCACTTTATCTTAACATGTTGACTTGTATTGGTTTACTGTTTTACTCTCACATGTTGATAAAGCCCTCAGGATCTGTACTCGACTACTGGGACTATGATGAGATCATACTAGTGGGGCCACGGTAGTCGAAGAGTACATCCTATAACTGTTCCTAGTCGAGGGTATATCGAGACAGGGCATCGATACACCAGAGTAGACTAGCGTATACGCATCTTGACCCATATGATGGGCGATGGATGATCCCATATCCATCGGTGTTTTGACATCAGAGATGGTGTACGGGTGCTCAGTGGAGACTGGGTACACTGGACGGACTCGCCGAGAACTCCCAGATGGTGATATACCACACGTCAGATGGCAGTTCTCCGGTGACACTGGTACAGGGTAGTCTGTAGACCCGAGATCGTCATAGAGTCTTGTGTGATTCCCACTGTGCTTTGATTTCCACCTTACCACGTCCAAGAGGGCGTGCAAAACGGTGGCTTTTGGGTACAGTCCCGAATCACATGGAGGCAATGAGCGATAGGAGGGGATTCGTCTCTCCCGGTATAGGGAGTTGATGTTGTGCTGTGTTCGATTGGCTATAACTGGAAGTCCCTGTTCAGGGCTGATATAGAGATTTACTGGTAAGTGTTACGAGTAGTTTCTCGACCCGTTATGAGCCACACATCGACACGACTTATCGGTTACTGGGGTCTGACGTATACCACCCCTAGACTTGATATGCGACATATCAGACAAACAGACCGGACTGTACGGGAGTGTCACTGATTGGATTCACAGGAGAACGCAAAGGCTAGCTTGTTGATCTTCTGATCGCTCAATACCTGGGTGGCTGTTACGTTTAGCTGACCGCTTGCAGCTTGTGGGTGTTTGATATGATCATCACCTGCTACCGGCGTATTGACGATTCTTTAGAGTCCTACACAGAGGTTTCTTGGCTCAGGCGAAACGGAGTAGAGGCACATATGTGATATGTGCAGGACCGAGAATAATGCGATATGAGATACCGTATTATATTCTCGCGATATTTAGTTATGAACCGGGTCATCGGATCAAGTGTTGATTCGATGAATCGATACATGATATATTAGTCGGTAATATTCGATATAGCCGGATCGTCGGATCAAGTGTTGATTCGATGATTTAATGTATAATAATATATATGATATATTATTACATTATCTAATATTGGCTCGCTTTATTATTTCATTTTCTCATTGGATGATACATTGATATATATGTGATATATGTTAATTGTATTATTTTCTTTTGTTGCAAAATATATAATATATATGTGATATATATTATTGTGACATGATATAATTAATTGTTAAACATGTTTAAGGATGATTAATTGAGGTTAGGGTTTGATTTGGGTTAGATGCTTCATGCACCTTCTAGAAGCTTTTTCTTTTGTCATTCTTAAGATATTTTTAGATGACACATTCTTAACCCAACCAAACCCTAACTCTAGTTTATTCTTTACTAAATCCTAGCCACTCATCCTTGACCATGGTTTATAAATCAATCATATAGTCTTCTTTCTATTCATCACAAAAGGATTAATCTTATTTATTGATTTTCCATTATCATCTTCTTCTCCCAAAAAAAAGCTTACTAGAAAATCTTTAAGTGATGAATAAATATGAGAAAATGATTTAAAAAGAAAGCAAAATTACTACTCTCTCATCCTCATCTCATCTAGCCCATGAGATTAGTGTGTTCATCTCTTTAGAGTGAGAAAGCTTGAGTCTTTGCAACTTCAAGGTAGATCATCGGAGATTTGGAATACTTCAAGCTAGCATGGATCGTTCGAGTCGTGGAGCCTCTCATGAGTCCGGGAGATCGTGGATCGCGGCAAAGGGACTTCTACCCGGAGCTTGTGAAGTGAAGGAGCGGACTACAAAGGTTGTAATCCCTCACACTTAGATAAAAAGTTATCATCTTGCATGTTTAACCCTAATAATCTAGCAAAGATCTCGGCTTTGGGTTGTTCAGCACGTCTAAATTTTTATCCGGGCATGTTTGATGCCTTATGAACCTTCACAAGAGTGCCTAGGAACCCTACAGCACTTACCTCGGGGGAGAAAGGCAGACGCATTCTGGCCCAAAAGGCTTCCAAGTACAAGGCAATCTCCTTGCCCCGTACCTTGTTTGCCCTCTCTCCCTCCCCGTCCAAGCGAAGCGAGTAACCGGGGGGAATGTGGAAGCGAGCCCGGATTGTGGTGAGCTCGTCCACATGCCTCAGGAGGGAAGGCACGACGCGGACACTCCTGACACACGCTTTAGGGACCGTCCCCGTCGCACGACCCCGGGGAGCATGACTAACCCTAACTCCTTGGGGGATTCCGACTCGGACGAGGAAGAGGAAGAAGCATAAGAGGAAGTTGTAAAAGACTCCCTAGACTCTACCCAAACTATTTCTACGGATTCCCCAGAGGAAGACATCTAACCTGAGCACAGAAATGAGTTCCTTGAGGAAAGAACGCAAGAAATCCGACCTAAAGTAAAGAGTGCCGAGCTAACACACGAAGGGATGAGGAAATTATAGCGATGTGTAGACCCTTGGGGGGATCCCACCTCTATTTATAGCAGTCGGCAAACACATCCTACAAAGCCGATCGTCTCCCGCCAAAACAACACTTCGCATTAAACGGCCATCAACGTCCCACGTGTCTCACATGCATTGGACGCGACCCCTCGAAAGTGAAGAACACCGGCGGCCCGTCACGTCAGCCAACCGACGCCGGACGCGTGGCCTGGCGCCTCAACGGACGTACGATCGAATCGGCGCTTCCTATTTAATGCGTGATCTTTTCTCTGATCCACTAACATCATAAAAAAAATACAACTAATTGCCCGGGAGTCCGCGCCGATGATGTCTTCAAATAAGAACTTGGCCCAGGTGACCGATCAGACCACTCTCGACCCGACCCATGAATAGGTCGGTCCGAGAGTAGTGGGCTAATGATGATGCTCAATACTGAGAACTCCCCAGCTCACGACACGTGGCAGATGACGTGTCTAATGCTTACGGGAAAGGAGTAAGAACGGTACATTGAAGGCGTACCCCAGGCCTTCCTCCCGAGGATGTTCCCGACCTTCAGTGGCCTTCCAGACCACTCCTATGCTCATCTTACAAACAACCATTGGCTCACCTCCGAGCCCTCCCGCACGCTGAGCTCCCTCAGCCCTCCTAGCTCGCCTCCGAGCTATCACAGAACCAAGCTCCCTCGGCCTCCCGCTCGTCCCCGAGCCTCCCGCGGAGCTTAGCTTCCTTGGTATCACCGACCGACCTACAGCACATATCATAGGCGTCTCCGCCACGGCTCCGCGAATCTCTCCAGATGCGAGATATCTGCCGCCCACGATCCCGCGTTCCCCCCATTGACGAGCGTATCTCATCGTTAATGGGGGATCCTGCCTTTTACGCAGGCGTAACGCCGGGGGCGTAACGGCCGGCGTGAATCTCACGCCCACCAGCCTATGGTTGCCACTATATAAACCCCTCTCTCAGACGACTCAGGTAAGGAAATTTTACCCTAATAGGCCGTTACTCTACTCAAATACCTCGACTAACTTGATCGTCGGAGGGTCCACGGTGGTAAAACCACCCCGGGACTTCTTTGCAGGTAGCTCAGCTCTATTCCAAACAAGCCCACTGAGATCTATACGCTTTAGGAGGCAACACTCCAACCCAATCTCAGCCACCCATCAACGCTCGCTACAGATCAACGGAAGACAACATCTGAAGGAGATCCTGAGATCCATCAGGTACTAACCACACTTGGGATCATGAAAAGCCATCCCTTTCCATAAATTTCTTTGCAAAATAAATTTTTGGCACTAATTAGTAAATTGATGATGAAGATTGAAAGCAGGTCGTAACGTTTGCTCAAATCTGTGATATAGCCCTGCATCATAACCAGCCCTACTTTGATGGGAAAAGGTTCTCATATTTTCATGATGACACCCGTAAGTGGGGATTCCCCTATCACGGAAAGTAGCAGATGACATGTTATCCATGTATGCCAACTAAATCACTGGAATAAGGGAACATTCCTCAGTACCTCGCCCCCGAGACTCCATACGAGGAATAGTCTCCGACCTCTCGAGCCCTCCCCTTGGTACATTCCCTCTTCGCCTAACCACCAGCCAATAGCTCATTTCCGAGCAATCATAGAGCTGAGCTTCCTCAGCTTCCTTACTCATCTCCGAGCTATCATATAACAGAGATTCATCAAAGTCCCTTTTTGGCCAGAAGCATAGAGCATGAGCGTCCTATTAGTGTATATGCCCTAGAGGCCATTACTGTATCATACTAGTTTGTATATTACTTAATGGAAGCTTGGGATATTCACAATTGTATATACAATCTCGCTCGAAATGGTAGTATGCTACTTGGTTTGTCTCTGCTTTAATATGTGCATGTGTTTCTTTTAGCATTTCGCTGATATACATATTAGTAAAGCCCTTAGGATCATTGCTTGATTACCAGCGTTGTGATGGCACTCACACTCGTGGGGGCTGGGTAATCCATAAGCATATCCTTATACTGGTCCCTAGTCGTTGGACTATCGAGACAGGGCATCGATACTCCGGAGTAGACTAGCGTATGCGCTTCTCATCCCAACGTGGGAGACGGTCTTTCCCACAGCCGTCAGTACGTCGTACTTGAGATAGTATGCGGGTGCTCGTTAGGTTACGAGTACACTGGACAGGACTCGTCGGGAACTGTTGGTTGGTATTATACCTATCGTCAGTTATCAGTTCCCAGGTGACATGAGTACAGCTTAGTCCGCTGACTTGACACTGTCACTTCGCCTCGAGTGTATTCCCACTGCACTTTGATTACTACCCTACCACGGCTCAAAGGAGTCGTGCAAACAGGTCATTTTTGGGCGCAGTCCCGAAGCACTTGGAGGCAGTGACGGTTAGACAGGATTCGTCTCTCCCGGTATTGGGGGTTGACATCGCGCTGTGTCCAGGAGAGCCATTACACAAGTAGTCCCTGGCCAGGGCAAGCGAGATATACTGGTAGGTTTCCAGTGTTATCTCAGGGTGTTCTGGGCTACACTCCGACACGACTTGTACCGCTATTAGGGGACTGACGTTCACAGCCCCCTAGGCCCGCCATGCGATGTATCAGAAGAACAGACCGGACTGTACGGAGACTGTCACATACAGGCTCAGTAGGAGTTCAGATGGGGTTACCTCGTCAGTCTTCTTATCGGTATCTACCTGGGGACCGTTACGTACAGCTAGTGCCGCTTGCGGTATGTGGTTAAACCCACTGCCAGCGTAGGGTCGAGTCTTTAGAGTCCCACACAGAGAGCTATTCGCCTTTAGGCAAAATGAGTAGAGGTCGCATGGTTTTGCGACAGGGTTCGTTCGCATCCGTGCACTTGTGCACGTTTGCTGTCCGGACAGCTTATACTAGCGGGCTTTGGTTTAAGCCGGATCCTAGTATATGATTTGGGATTGGTTTTATCTCATTGTGTTCGTGTTCCTCGGATCACGAATACGGGTGCGTATGCACAGTTGATTGAGACAGAGGGAGAGGACTTTGATTAGGATTAATGTCCATTGTCATTTTATTAACCCTAATGCTTATGTATGTATTATGGTTAATTGATATTAGTTTAATATAATTATGTAAGGTTATGGTTGTTGACCATTTGACATTCTTGACTTGTTGACCTAGGTTGACACTTTGACCATCATCATTTCATTTGGAAAATGCTCTTTGATCCTTGCAATTTGCATTAAAAATGAAATGATAATGATCATGTCTTGATTAAGCCATGACAATTATCTCACTAATTATCAATTCACAATAATTCACACATATATATGAGAATGCTTCATAATTCTCTCATTCTATCATATACTTTCTCTCTCTTGCTCTTCCTCTTCCTCAAGCTCTCCCCTCTCATGTGTTGAGAAACACTTAAGCTTGAGAAAAACCATTCCATAGTAATCTCTACTCTCATCTAGGGTTCTAGGATTAGCACTTCTAGCACCCTAGTTACTTGTAGCTTGAAGTTGAAGCCAAAGGTTGAGGCTCTCGGGTGGATCCTTCTTCGACGTGAGAAGACGACAAAGGTGATCCCTTTCTACTACTCCAAGGAGCAAGGAGAGAAGGACATAAAGCCCTAGGTATAACAATTCTACCCTTTAGCTAGTTTCTGTAAGTGCACGGCGGCGCCCCGGCCGTCAAACCGACGGCCAAATGCGGAAACGGTGATAAACTTTAATTTTGCGAACTTTGCAAACCGGCACCACCGCGCACTAAACCCCGGATCGGGCCATTAAACTAGATCTAGCAAAGTAACAAGATAGGGAAGAGATATACCGACTGATCCGAGTCCTCCGGTCTTCATCTCCACTCCGATCTCCTCGCGGAAACTCCGGTCGTCGCCTCCTCGCCGGAAGGGCACCACATCGCCTGTTTCTTTTACGGGCTCCCACCTCAATACCGAGGCAACTCGGTCACGAAGCTGGCAAGTCGACGTGCCCAAGATTTGCTGTAGAATGTGTAGTGCTTAGTCTCTTTGGGGTTATGTTGCCATGATGGAGGAATCAAGATGATATGAACTTGGGGATTTTTGTGGCAATGGAAAAATGATATGAATGATAATTTTTCCCACACCAAATGAAAACCTCTCATTTTCCCCACCTCCAAAAATGTGGCCGGCCAATCTCTAGAGAATGGTTGAGGGAAAAATGAAATCAACCATACTTAAACCATGAAGGAGAGTGAGTGTAGTAGAAAGCAAGGGGTGACCACAAACAAACATCATGATAACAAAACCCATATCCAAATCAAATCCTTTCAAATCTCATTTAATGCAAGTGATGGAAGAAAGATATCATAATCAATACAATTGCAAGAAACCCCCTCCACAAATGTTATTTGCACAATTGCAAATAACCCCCTCCATTGGAAAAGTCCGGCCGGGAAAGAACAAAGGAAAACCGGCCGGAACGGAATGCAAACAGGCAACTCCAGAAAACTGGTCCCGTAATAAATTACAGGAAAACCCCAATACTGTGCATACACACCCGCATCTGTATTCCGTCCGGATACAAATGCAAAAAGACAAAATCTACACTGTACTAAACTAGGATCCGGCTTAAACCAAAGCCGGCTAGTAATGTTCGTCCGATCCTGATCCGTGCAATACCGCACGTATCTGATCGAACCCTGCCACATATATCTATACGGCCTCTAGTACAAACCGTCCGATCCTGATCCGTGCAATACCGCACGTATCTGATCGGACCCTGCCATATCTCCATACGGCCTCTACAGCGTTTCGCCCGAAAGCTGAGTAACTGAAAGTGTGGTGGACTCTAAAGACTCGTCAATACTATGGCTGTGGATTTAACCACTAGCACGTCAGAGGTATAAGCCAATACGTAACGGGCCACCAGCTATTGACTAAAAGGGACATCGATGAGCGAACTCATCCTGACACCCTACTGAGCCTGTCAGTGACAATATCCGTACAGTCCGGTCCGTTCGTCTACGAGCATCGCATGTCGGGCCTAGGGGGTTGGTAAAAGTCAGACCCCCAAAAGCGGTACAAGTCGTGTCGGAGTGTAGCCCAGAACACCCTGAGATACTACTGGAATACTTACCAGTAAATCTCCTGCCTTGGCCAAGGACTTCGTGTAATGGCTCTCCTAGAAACAGCGCGACCTCACCCCCAATACCGGGAGAGACGAACCCCTGAAGATCCGCTCACTGCCTCCATGTGGCTCGGGACTGTACCCAACTAAAACCTGTTTGCACGACTCCTTTGAGCCGTGGTAGGGTAGTAATCAAAGTACAGTGGGAACTCACACGAGACAAATGACGATCCCCAGGTCGATGAACTAACCTGTACACATGTCACCTGGGAACTGCTATCTGACGTCAGGTATAAGACCAACTAGCATGTTCCCGGCGAGTCCTGTCCGGTGTACTCATAACCCAATGAGCACCTGTATACATCTTAGGTGAACCAACTGACACCAGTGGCTTGTGAGACCGGCCACCGCCCCTCGTCGGGGTCTCGACTGTATACACTAGTCTACTCTGGAGAATCGATGCCCTGTCTCGAAAACTCCCACGACTAGGGACCTTTTAAGGATGTGCTTATTGACTCCAGCTCTCACTTATATGATCGCCCTCATACTGCTGGCAGTCAAGCAAGAATCCTAGGGGCTCTATCAACGTGCAATAGCGACCTGTCAGGTCACCTAAAGCAGTACACGATGATAAAGGTAAACCAGATAGCATACTATCATCTCGAGTAAGACTGTCGTCCCGGGATAGGTCCTCCCTCAATCATTGCAATCACGTGTCTATGATCCAATAATTGACTCTGAGGGCACTATCTCCAACAATCTCCCACTTGCACTCAGGGCTAATTATTGCGATGTCGCATACTCACAGCCCGTGTGATACCGAACACCCAACTCCTCTACTAGTCAGTCGCACAAAGCCTGTTTGCGAAACTATTGCGTTCGAGGAATAGCCTCAGTGAGTGGAACCGCCTAGATGTTTCTTTCTATGTCTCTCTATATCTCAAGTTCGCGGAGAAAGCCATCTCCCGAAATGAGCAATACCTGTCTTAGAGTGTCTGGATGTCTGATGGGACCTAGTTCATAAATGAACTCCAAATCCAAACTTCTTCGACTGTATCGTCAACTGAACTTAATCAGTATCCTGCGCCATGCCACCCTCAGTATTGCCTTGGACCACCTGTCCAAAATACTGCCCCTCGTCAGAAGGAAAAACTATAACTCTGACAACTTCCTTGTCGTCCATGTCACCTTGGAAGCCTGGAATGATAACTGTCTCCCCAAATGAGGCTGTCGTTATCATATCCCTAGAACATCCACTTATGTTCTAAAACTGCTTCCGACTGTTTCTCCAAGATTGGATCAATGTCAACTTATTGCATCTAGTGCAAGAACAACATCTGGTGTGGTACTTGACATCTCATGATTGACTCAATTGCCTAAGCAAGTGATCTGCCAATCATGCATATCCCTCTCCACTTTAGTCTATAAGACACCTTTAGAGAGGGTGACTCCATCACCTGCAGGTACACTACCGTGTCAGGAGTCGTCTATTCTAAATACTCTTAGAATGTTGTCGAAGTACCCTGATTGGGAAACCACCCAAATCTAGATCTAAAACCATAGATCTAGTAACTAGTATGTCTGATATAATGTCCAAGTTCCTTGTGGAGAATCCACCGTGTGACGACCAAATTATAACCGATCGTAGTATAGGAATGTCACTTCCTACTTTGTGTATGTCATCCAAAACCCGGATATCACACCCTACTACCTTCTCAACAGATCCATCCCCTATTCTGATGACGTCAAACCCATGACTGTCACATCAGAAATAGATGTTCTATCTCTGCTATATCTGCTTAAGTCTATAAATAGACATAAGCCTGATGTCCACCAATGCTTCCGCTGCTCCCACTGACTACGAAAACCCTCTGGCAGAGTCATATAGACGTGCACTTCTAAAGCTAGTTTAGAACGACGCTATACTCATCCTCCTGCCGGGTCTCGCAGCCTGGAACAACAACAATGGCATGTGTGGGTAAACAAGAACTTCCCTGTCACCGTCCTTGAGGCTACCGGAGTACCTCTCGGGTGCCTGAAGTTACCCACCTTATCTGCGGAGTGGCCAATGGAATGTCAAATCAGATTGAATCTTTAGGTTCCTTATCAAATCTTCAGTAATCGTTTGCGGTTCTGGAATCACTTCCAGTTCTACCATACTCCCACTACTGTTTTCTGAAAAAATCCATTTTTAATAAAACTGTGGCGAGTCTAGAACAATATCGCTATTGTTCATCCAGATGGTAGAAAATCAACCCTCATCATAGCCTGGGTCAACCCACAAACAGCCATTACAGAAACGTGCCTTGAGTTATCCAGAGTCTGGTTTTAATCATAAGCCGGACAACTCCCCGTACCTTAACAATGTTAAGATATGAACTGTGCTATATCCAATATAGAACCAGAGGCACTGATTTAATTGAACCAGATTCAAATCATGCAGCTGTCTCTAGTGCATGTCGACCAAATGGAGAGAGGCCGATCAGCGTTACTCAACTTAGGAATGCTTCCAATTATGAGTAACCTGAAAGAGAAGCTATTTCTCTTTATCATTACTATCAACTGAATACCATACACAAGTATCTACATCTTCGATCACTTTGAAGAATCCCGATACTTGCTATACCTGGTTCTCTACTCTATTCAAATACCTATAACTCCTCAAAACTTAGACCCTGTGTTTCTACGATACACATGTCTAAGAACTAGAGGAGTTAAAAGTAAACAGAATATAGTATGAGGACCAACCCCTCTGTCCTAATGGACACTGGACAACATACAATACTCTGTATAAGTCCGCTGAGTCTAACAACTCTTTCACTGTGTGTCGTAGGTTGAAAACTGTACTTATGGTTAAGAAGAATTACACCGCTGTTTAATGCTCCTTACCTAACCATCCACTGATATAGGTAAATGTCATCGACATAATATCAAAAGGTATATCTCACTCTATGAAAATAGACATACAGATATATCAATTTGAAATTGGCGCACAACAGCGGATATTCAAAACCAAATATTTGCCGACCGGCAAACATCCCAGGTGATCTTCTCAAATATCACCGATTACAACGAATCCCGATATAATGAGGATGATCACCCAATTCCCAATAACTTACTCCCACTCATCATCTGTAAAACCATACAGATGTGAGAATCATACCTGGTAAATACATACCCTGGAGTAAGTATCTAATCGGGAAATCAGTTTTCTTTTAACAGTACACAGTTGAACTGAAACATTGAAATGTTTCGATGGGGTATCCTGGTATTCCTAGTAATGCCTCTACCATTATCCAGATTCACAACTATAACCGTATAATTCTTTGCCACCTCTCCAAATCCCTTTATATGTCTTTAGTCATTACCTTCTGTACAGCCCTTAGGCCAAATGGTTTTCTTCCTTCCCTACCGTTCGGCACCAGCCTATGGTTTGGAAGAAGACTATCCAATAAGCATAATGGGTGTACTGTCCTAGTCCTAGGAGCACTCGCAATGCGAGAGAAGGTGAAGATAAAAGACAACCGAATAAACCTTATTCCTATTTCTCCTGGACCAGAATCCATCCCCGAACTGGAACAAGTTCCTTTCGAGTTCGTATATAACCATACGATGGAGTATCCAATAAACTGTGGATCTTCGTAGTGATACGGAGTGTCCTGGAGAAATACCAAGGTGATTTAGGATTGGCGAAGAAATATTTGGTTTGGTCGTGAATATCAGTCGCAATTTACTTTGCCCTCTTACTAATCCCTTGCTTTGTCTTAATCTTAATACCTTCTGCACACCGTTTAGTCTAATTGGTTTTCTTCATTCCCTACCGGTCGGCACCAGCCTAAGGTTTGGAAGAAGACTATCCAATTTGCATAATAGGTGTACTATCTCCTAAACCAAGGAGTACTCACAACTTGAGAGAAGGTAAAAGGGAAAAGACAACTGAATAATCCTATCCGTTTTCTCCAAAACCGGAAACCATCCTCGAATTCCTTCGAGTTCGTATCTAACCATACGATGGTTTTGTCCAATGGAAGTGGACGTTCGCAGTAATACGGGGTGTCCTGGAGAAAAGGGTAAAAGTAGGAGTGACAATGAGGTCTGCAACTCTGACAATCCAAAAGCCGGTGTAAAGAAGGTTCGGTTATCTTGGTCACTGAGTCATAGTCTTGGGGTCGGGTCAATGGTCGCTGCCAGAGAGAGAGAGAAAAGAAACACTCAGCGTGCACTCTAACCTAGATCAGAATAGTTACCATTTTATCTAATCAGGAAACCTCCCGCTGTACCTCAAATTCTCCTCCAAACCTGAAAGAAGAATTAGTCGGGGTCACCCGAGGAGTAAACTAACTCATCAGTGGGAATCGGGATCCAACTATCATTGCATGATAACGTGACGGAATCCGCTCACGGTATCACACTCCAGAAGGTATGCGCATATCTGGCAAGTTTCAGTTCTTTTGAAACTTCCGATGTGGATTTCTGCCCCATGCTCTTATGACCTTGACTTTGGCCAACATATCATAAGTCACATGTCAAGTTCAACCCGTCATTCTCCAGGTTAATTTGAATCCACCCGTACCTACCCTTGACTTTGGCCAAAATGGCAGTACGACTGTCCCAAACCAACGCATCTATCTATGCTGCATATGAATACCCAATAGCTACCAATCACTGTGCCTTGACTTTGGCCAACATACACAGCTTGAATACTATTGACTACCCATATGAAACGACGGAGGGCTACGAATGGTTTCTGGCGAAAACCTTTAACGTAATGAACTTGATATCGTTGAAGGAACGGATAGCTTTTTAGAAAATATAGTGACGAAAACCTTTACTAAAGAGGTCACTCCCGGTGAAGGGATCTCGGCTCTTTCCCCGTAGAATGGGGTGCAGGATATTCCAACTGAATACCACGATGCAAAGCAAAAGTAATCGGCTATAGTGAAGTTAATGCCCTGACGCAAACTTCTGTCCAAGGGGTCACTCCCGGTGAAGGGATCTCGGCCCTTGCCTCGTCGACTGAGGAGCAGGATATTCCAAATGAATACCACGATGCAAAACAAAAGTGAACGTCCTTGCAATAACAGCTTTTTGAAAAGTGTTCCAACAACATCAGAATAGGTTTGTATAAACTTGCATTGATCCGAATCAATGCAGTCCCATCAATTGATCACACCACAAAGAACGAAAATATACTGACGTACGTATATGCCATCCGCATTCGCCACTGGGTCCCGTCATCACCCGTTAGGTTAGCTAACTAACGGCAGAGCGGGGACTGGACTAGCGCGGATGAAAAACATATACAACATCTACTAATATATATACCAATATATAGTATTTCGCTCAAGGCGTGAATAAAATGCAACATCACAGAAATGTACAGCATCACAGAACAATACAGATATCTGGGATCCCCGGGTTTCATAGAGCCACTACTGAAAACCCGACGTTCCCCTGGTCGTGTGGATAGCCAGTGCAATGAAATCCTATACCCCCTACGAGTGCGGCGAATAACCAGCCAATCCTGGAGTGAAGCCCCTTCCGTCCCAATGCCATGAGATGCGGGCTTGTTGCCTTCTAGAACCCGGCTATCCATGCACCCCTCCGCGGGGTAACCCTAGTATAGAAAGTAAAATATACATACAACGGGTACATCGACCGCAACCAGGTCGTGCCCCAAAATAATAATACAAACAGGCAGTGACGGCAGTCCACATGTCGGACGCTCGCCCCGCAATATCAAATGTACATGATACAACAGAAACTGTACTAGCATTGCATCCAGGCTATCCCCCACGACCGATCCGCAACATCACAGCAAAATCACAGAACATCAACGTGAAAGTCACGTTCGCAAATCCGTCTAACCGGGCTATAGCAGTTAGACCGGATTTACCGATCGAGTGACATTCACGGTCGCAGATATAATGTAAATACTGTGAAATAATGTGTTTAAATATATCCGATCGATCAAAAATTAACAAGTGGGCCCCAAGCAATACTGTAGCACTCACAGAAAATCTGGGCCCAAAATTAATATTCCAAAACCCCTAATTACAGCCCAGAAGCCCACTGGAGAATTTCGAAGCATTGATCCCACCAACCTGCGGCGGAACCGCGGCAACAAGGGGGGTTTTGCCGCGGTTCCGCACTCGAGCTGAGGGATCATTGTCTCGAATTTTCCCAGAGTTCTTAGAACTCCCTGCACATCATTCTGAGACAACTTGAAAAATTTTTAGACTTCAAAAAATTTCGACAGAAACTGATGTGAAGGAAAAATACGGTTTTTGGAAATTTTGGTCGATCGGAAATGCAAACACATCAAACGAAGCTAGACGAAGTTAATGGCGAGGCTCTGATACCACTGTAAGTGCACGGCGGCGCCCCGGCCGTCAAACCGACGGCCAAATGCTGAAACGGTGATAAACTTTAATTTTGCGAACTTTGCAAACCGGCACCACCGCGCACTAAACCCCGGATCGGGCCATTAAACTAGATCTAGCAAAGTAACAAGATAGGGAAGAGATATACCGACTGATCCGAGTCCTCCGGTCTTCATCTCCACTCCGATCTCCTCGCGGAAACTCCGGTCGTCGCCTCCTCGCCGGAAGGGCACCACATCGCCTGTTTCTTTTACGGGCTCCCACCTCAATACCGAGGCAACTCGGGCACGAAGCTGGCAAGTCGACGTGCCCAAGATTTGCTGTAGAATGTGTAGTGCTTAGTCTCTTTGGGGTTATGTTGCCATGATGGAGGAATCAAGATGATATGAACTTGGGGATTTTTGTGGCAATGGAAAAATGATATGAATGATAATTTTTCCCACACCAAATGAAAACCTCTCATTTTCCCCACCTCCAAAAATGTGGCCGGCCAATCTCTAGAGAATGGTTGAGGGAAAAATGAAATCAACCATACTTAAACCATGAAGGAGAGTGAGTGTAGTAGAAAGCAAGGGGTGACCACAAACAAACATCATGATAACAAAACCCATATCCAAATCAAATCCTTTCAAATCTCATTTAATGCAAGTGATGGAAGAAAGATATCATAATCAATACAATTGCAAGAAACCCCCTCCACAAATGTTATTTGCACAATTGCAAATAACCCCTCCATCGGAAAAGTCCGGCCGGGAAAGAACAAAGGAAAACCGGCCGGAACGGAATGCAAACAGGCAACTCCAGAAAACTGGTCCCGTAATAAATTACAGGAAAACCCCAATACTGTGCATACACACCCGCATCTGTATTCCGTCCGGATACAAATGCATAAAGACAAAATCTACACTGTACTAAACTAGGATCCGGCTTAAACCAAAGCCGGCTAGTAATGTTCGTCCGATCCTGATCCGTGCAATACCGCACGCATCTGATCGAACCCTGCCACATATATCTATACGGCCTCTAGTACAAACCGTCCGATCCTGATCCGTGCAATACCGCACGTATCTGATCGGACCCTGCCATATCTCCATACGGCCTCTACAGCGTTTCGCCCGAAAGCTGAGTAACTGAAAGTGTGGTGGACTCTAAAGACTCGTCAATACTATGGCTGTGGATTTAACCACTAGCACGTCAGAGGTATAAGCCAATACGTAACGGGCCACCAGCTATTGACTAAAAGGGACATCGATGAGCGAACTCATCCTGACACCCTACTGAGCCTGTCAGTGACAATATCCGTACAGTCCGGTCCGTTCGTCTACGAGCATCGCATGTCGGGCCTAGGGGGTTGGTAAAAGTCAGACCCCCAAAAGCGGTACAAGTCGTGTCGGAGTGTAGCCCAGAACACCCTGAGATACTACTGGAATACTTACCAGTAAATCTCCTGCCTTGGCCAAGGACTTCGTGTAATGGCTCTCCTAGAAACAGAGCGACCTCACCCCCAATACCGGGAGAGACGAACCCCTGAAGATCTGCTCACTGCCTCCATGTGGCTCGGGACTGTACCCAACTAAAACCTGTTTGCACGACTCCTTTGAGCCGTGGTAGGGTAGTAATCAAAGTACAGTGGGAACTCACACGAGACAAATGACGATCCCCAGGTCGATGAACTAACCTTTACACATGTCACCTGGGAACTGCTATCTGACGTCAGGTATAAGACCAACTAGCATGTTCCCGGCGAGTCCTGTCCGGTGTACTCATAACCCAATGAGCATCTGTATACATCTTAGGTGAACCAACTGACACCAGTGGCTTGTGAGACCGGCCACCGCCCCTCGTCGGGGTCTCGACTGTATACACTAGTCTACTCTGGAGAATCGATGCCCTGTCTCGAAAACTCCCACGACTAGGGACCTTTTAAGGATGTGCTTATAGACTCCAGCTCTCACTTATATGATCGCCCTCATACTGCTGGCAGTCAAGCAAGAATCCTAGAGGCTCTATCAACGTGCAATAGCGACCTGTCAGGTCACCTAAAGCAGTACACGATGATAAAGGTAAACCAGATAGCATACTATCATCTCGAGTAAGACTGTCGTCCCGGGATAGGTCCTCCCTCAATCATTGCAATCACGTGTCTGTGATCCAATAATTGACTCTGAGGGCACTATCTCCAACAGTTTCTAGTTAGCTTTAGCTAGTTTTTGTTTAGCAAAGATCCCGACTTTGTCTAGTCCATGTTGCCTAGAGTAGTAAAAATCCGATTTTTATTCCGTTTTCCGCCTCCCCGCAAGCACCGGGGTGGGCAACGTGGACTTATAGTGGTATCAGAGCCTAACTAAACATAAACTAGCTAGGTAGTAAAAGTGTATGGAAGTTTGATCGGAAAAATCGAAAAACCAAAACATCAAAACCCTAAGTTTCTGTTGATGTTTTTTCTTTTCAAAATAAAATAAATCTTACGTCAAAAATCATCTCAAGGTTTTGTGAAGAAAGCCACCAAAAACGATCCAGTGAGTCGCTCAAAGCGCGGCGGTTCCACGGCAAAAGCATGCCTATTGCCGCGGAACCACGGCCATTTTGACTCGGTTCTGGGTTGAGTTGGGTGCAGTGTTCTTCTGGCTTGGTTTTAGGATTTTTAAGATGGTTTATTTGTGCCCAGGTTTTCCAGAAAAGAAATTTGTTTTTGGGGGCCTATAAATCCGTATTTTTTGATCGAACTTCACTACACTTTGACTAATCGGTTATATCTGTGATGTTTATATGTATTGAACGTCTGCTAATCGCTATAAGTCGATTAGTGGGGGTTATACATATCTATGATCTGTGTTTGATGATGGTATGTGTATATGAATGCGTTGGATTGTTGCGGGTGAATAGCCGGGGTGGATGTGAGATGAGTGTTTCTTTTTCTTTCATTCATTGTAATATGTAAATTGATGTATTATTATTTGTATGGCCGCACAACCGGGTCGGGGTTGTAGCCGTCATTGTATAATTCCTTTTACTGTTTTTGCTACTAGGATAGACCCATGGAGGGGGTGCACAAACTACCGGGTATCTCGAAGTGCCGAATGGCCTACTCACGGTGTTGAGGGAGGTTGCTTCGCTTCGGGTACTTGGAGGGTAGTTTGCCGCACCCGTAGGGGTCTTGGGTAGGGTATTTGGCTATTCACCGCGACCGTGTAATCCGCTTTTCGTTGCAGGCTCGAACGGATTGCGGATTCCTAGTATATCCAATGTATTCATCTGTGATCTGTAATGTCTATCATTGCTATATATTTATATATTATAACTATTTAGGCGTTGCTTATGTTTTACAGCCGCGCTAGCCCAGCCCCCGCTCTGTCGTTAGTTAAGTAACCTAACGGGTGATGACGGGGCCCCATGGCGAATGCGAATGGTATAAGCGTACGTCATATTTTGGTTGTTTTCTGCAATGGTAGGATTAAATGATGGGACGCATTAAAAGAACTAATGCAAGAAAATAAACCAAGTAAAAGTCGATTGGAACACTTTGAAAACCACTCGGTTCTTTTCAAAACTAAACTTTTAAATGCGGAGCTTGAACCACTCCTTTTAAAAGCTATCTCGTTCCATCGATTATATCAAGTTCACTACGTTCACGGTTTCGCCAAAACCATTCATAGCCCTCCATCATTTCAGTTAAATATTCGATAGTATTCAAGCTATGTATTTTGACCTCACGCCAAGGCATAGTGATTGGTAGCTGCCGGATATTTATCTGTTGCATAGATAGAATGCGTTGGTTTGAGACAGTCGTACTGCCATTTTGGCCTACGTCAAGGGTAGGTACAGGTGGGTTCAAATTAACCGGGATAATGATGGGAAGAACTTGACATGTGACTTATGACATTTTGACCTCACGCCAAGGTCATAAGAGCATGGGGAAAAAATCCACATCGGGAGTTTCATAAGTACTGAAACTTGCTAGCGCTGCATACCATTTGGAGTGTGATGATTCTGGTAGGATTCCTTCGGTTTTATCACGCGATGATATTTGGATCCCGATCCTACTGTGAGTATATGCTACTCCTCGGGAAAACTCTCACTTAACGATCAATACTATAAACCTAGTAGGTGTCTAGAAAGGTATTAGCGGGGCTACGCCCCCAGGGAAAAGAGGTTCTTAAAATAAGGAACTTCGCGAAAGCGTTGGAAAACCTCCCTCGAAGTACCGACACTGGCTTGGCTGAACGGTTAAGAAAGTATTGTACGGTGAGATTGATCCCGACTAATCCTTTCTTTACGGTTTGAGAAGGGATTCGAGAAACAGTGGGAGCCATCCTGTTTAGACAAACTAAAAACCACTCTAAACTTGCAAGAGCATCATGCTAAAGTGTTTCTTTTCTCTCTCCTAATTGCAGCGACCATTCAACATGACCGGACTTAAGTTATTACTAGATAAAAACATACTGACAGGGCCAAACTATAAAGATTGGCTCAGGAATGTCAAGATGGCAATCACTTACGACAAGTTGGCGTATGTACTTACCACCAAAGCTCCCCCTGTCCCAGGTCCAACCTCCAGCATCGTGGATAAGGAAATCCGTAAGACATGGGAGATCGATTGTGCGAAGGCCAAATGCCTCGTGCTTGCCTCGATGGACAACGAACATCAGAGGAGGCATGAGAATATGGACCTAGAGTCCATATTTCTCCATACAAAAGAACTGTATGGAGAGCAGTCTCGTATCGCAAGATACGAAGTGTCGAAGAAGCTATTTTCGGCAAGATTGGCCGTCGGATCATCGGTAGCGGAACACGTGCTTAAGATGATTAGCTACATAGAGGAGCTCGCGGACCTTGGGACCACATTGGAGAATGAACTCTATACTGATTTGATTCTCCAGTCCCTTCCTTCCACTTACGCCCAGTTTATCCTTAACTTCAACATGCAAGGAAAGGAGGTTGAACTTTCCGAACTTCTGAACATGTTGAGGAGTGCTGAGGGCACCCTACAGAAAGGTAGGAAGACATCCACTTTGTTTGTAGGAGGATCTTTCTCTTTTAGATCCAGGGCGAAAGCCAAGGGTAAGAAGAAGAAAGCCCCCGCCAAACTAAGAGGCGGTGTCAGTAAAGTGGATACGAAGGGAAAAGGAAAGGCAACAAAGGTAGCGGGAAAGCTGGTGGGGAAGGAAGAATGCTTCTACTTTCACAAAAGTGGTCACTGGAAACAGGATTGCAAGGCTTGGAAGGCCAGAACACAGGATTTGAAGCGAGTTGCGGCTTCAGCTTCAGGTGTGTATGTTATTGAAAACTGTCTATCAATAAACTCTACATCCTGGGTATTGGATACCGGATCAGGATCTCATATCTGTAATTCTTTGCAGGCGTTGAGAAAGCGTAGAGTTTTGAAGGCAGGTGACATGACCCTCAGAGTTGCAAACGGTGCTAGCATGGATGCTGAGGCCGTGGGGGACTATCACCTGGGATTGTCGGATGGACACTTTTTGGTTTTGCGTAGTTGTTATTATGTACCAAATGCAACCTGTAATATCATTTTTGTATCTTTATTATCTAAAGAAGGTTATGAATTTGCATTTGTAAGTAATGTAGTGAACATTCACCTTAATCAAGTTTTGATTGGGTCAGGTACATTAAACAACGGTGTATACGTTTTAAACCAACCACAGATTTTCAATGTCCAGAATACACACAAAAGAAAGTCTCCAGAAATCAATAAAACATTCTTATGGCATTGTAGACTGGGTCACATCAATGAGAGAAGGTTGACTAAGTTACATACAGAAGGATATTTGGATCCGTTCGAATATCAATCGTATGCAACTTGTCAATCCTGTCTCAAAGGAAAGATGACAAAGACTCCGTTCACTGGACACGGAGTAAGAGCGAGCTCGCTCTTGGGACTCGTACACAGCGACGTGTGCGGTCCAATATCTACACATGCGCGAAGCGGTTATTCTTACTTCATTACTTTTACGGATGATTTTTTAAGGTTCGGACATGTCTTCTTAATGAAGCATAAATCTGAAGCTTTTGAAAAATTCCAGGAATACAAGAATGAAGTAGAAAAACAAACAGGCAAAAGTATCAAGGCACTGAGATCTGATCGAGGTGGTGAATACTTGAGTGCCGAGTTCCTGGGTTACTTAAAAGAGAATGGAATTCTCTCTCAGCTTACTCCTCTATAACTCCGCAACATAACGGTGTATCGGAGAGACGGAACCGAACCCTATTGGATATGGTACGGTCCATGATGAGTAACGCTGAGTTGCCGCGATCGTTCTGGGGATATGCGCTAGAAACAGCTGCATACCTTTTGAACCGAGTTCCCACTAAGACTGTGCCTACCACACCATATGAGTTATGGAGTGGGAAGAAACCCTATCTTCAATACTTGAAGATTTGGGGATGTCCAGCTTATGTCAAAAAGCAGCATACGGACAAACAAGAGGCACGCTCAGTACTGTGCAAGTTTGTGGGATAGGCAAAGAACTCCAGGGGGTATCTTTTCTATTACACAGAGGAACAAAAAGTCCTTGTTTCTCATAATGCCCATTTTATGGAGCATCAGTTCTTAGAAAAAGAAATAAGTGGGAGCGCAATAGAACTGGAAGAAATTCCAGAACCACAAGCTATTACTGAAAGCTTAGTAGAACCAGAGGGTTCGAAAGATCAGGACATTCCCACGCCACTCCGCAGGAGTAGTAGGCAGTCTCATCCGCCCGAGAGATACTACGGTTTTCTCATTGACGGGGATAGAGAGGATTGCATCATAGACTGTGATGAGCCTACTAGCTTCCAGCAAGCCATTCAAAGCGTCGACTCGGTAAAATGGCTGGATGCAATGCGGACCGAAATGGAGTCCATGTACACCAACAAAGTATGGACGTTGGACATTGCTCCAGATGGGGTAAAACCCGTAGGATGCAAGTGGATCTTCAAAAGGAAGATTGGTGTAGGTGGACAGGTTGAGACCTATAAAGCTAGACTGGTTGCAAAGGGTTTTCATCAAAGACCTGGTTTGGACTATGACGAAACCTTTTCTCCAGTAGCTATGCTGAAATCCATTCGGATCCTTCTTGTCATTGCTGCCTTCCACAATTATGAGATTTGACAGATGGACGTAAAGACCGCTTTTCTAAATGGACATTTAGAGGAGTGTGTCTATATAGACCAGCCAGAGGGTTTCATTCAGAGTGGGAGCAGCGGAAAGGTGTGCAAGTTGCTTAAGTCCATTTATGGACTAAAGCAGGCATCGCGGAGTTGGAACATCTGTTTTGATGAGACGGTCAAGGAATTTGGCTTTATCAAAAATCCAGATGAACCATGCATCTATTGTAGATTTGTAGCGAGAACTATAGTATTCCTCATTTTATACGTGGATGACATTCTCTTAATAGGAAATGACATTCCTATGCTACAATCTGTCAAGGGGTTCTTGTCACACAGGTTCTCCATGAAAGACGTGGGTGATGCCTCATACATTCTGGGCATCCGGATCTACCGTGACAGATCCAAGAAGATATTAGGACTTTCACAGTCCAGGTACATCGACACCATACTGAAGAGATTCAGTATAGAAGATTCCAAGCGCGGTAATCTACCGGCTTGTCACGGGATCACCCTCTCCAAAGAGATGTCTCCCAAGACTGATTTGGAGAGGGATCGCATGTCTATTATACCCTACGCTTCTACAGTAGGCTCTATAATGTATGCGATGTTGTGTACCAGACCAGATGTGGCTTATGCACTGAGTGTGGTAAGCAGGTATCAGTCAAACCCTGGGGAGAAACATTGGATAGCAGTAAAGAACATTCTCAAGTACCTGAGAAGGACTAAGGAGATGCTCTTGGTGTATGGCGGAAAAGACCTTCAGATTGAGGCCTTTGCTGACTCCAGCTTCCAGAGTGACAAGGATGATTCCAAGTCCATGTCGGGTTTTGTCTTTACCCTCAATGGAGGGGCGGTGTGTTGGAAGAGCTCCAAACAGGAAACCGTTGCTGACTCGACTATGGAAGTGGAATACATCGCTGCATCTGATGCCGCAAAAGAAGCTGTCTGGATGAGGAAGTTCTTGAAAGAACATCAGGTGGTTCCGTCCATTGTTGACCCAATACCTCTGTATTGCGACAACAACGGGGCTATAGCTTTAGCAAAGGAACCCAGGTCCCATCAGAAATCCAGACACATCTTGAGGCGGTATCACCTGATCAGGGAGATCGTGGATCGCCAGGAGATCGAGGTTCGGAGGGTTGCTTCAGAAGATAACACTGCAGATCTATTCACCAAGGCCTTGCCCCAGACTCAGTTCGAGCGGCTGATCGAGATAATAGGTCTTCGATACGCCAGTACATGGCCTTAGTGCAAGTGGGAGATTGTTAGTGTATATGCCCTAGAGGCCATTACTGTATCATACTAGTTTGTATATTACTTTATGGAAGCTTGGGATATTCACAGTTGTATATACAATCTTGCTCGAAATGGTAGTATGCTACCTGGTTTGTCTCTGCTTTAATATGTGCATGAGTTTCTTTTAGCATATCGCTGATATACATATTAGTAGAGCCCTTAGGATTATTGCTTGATTACCAGCGTTGTGATGGCGCTCACACTCGTGGGGGCTGGGTAATCCATAAGCACATCCTTATACTGGTCCTTAGTCGTTGGACTTTCGAGACAGGGCATCGATACTCCGGAGTAGACTAGCGTATGCGCTTCTCATCCCAGCGTGGGAGACGGTCTGTCCCACAGCCGTCAGTACGTCGTACTTGAGATAGTATGCGGGTGCTCGTTAGGTTACGAGTACACTGGACAGGACTCGTCGGGAACTGTTGGTTGGTATTATACCTATCGTCAGTTATCAGTTCCCAGGTGACATGAGTACAGCTTAGTCCGCTGACTTGACACTGTCACTTCGCCTCGAGTGTGTTCCCACTGCACTTTGATTACTACCCTACCACGGCTCAAAGGAGTCATGCAAACAGGTAGTTTTTGGGTGCAGTCCTGAAGCACTTGGAGGCAGTGACGGTTAGACAGGATTCGTCTCTCCCGGTATTGGGGGTTGACATCGCGCTGTGTCCAGGAGGGCCATTACACAAGTAGCCCCTGGCCAGGGCAAGCGAGATATACTGGTAGGTTTCCAGTGTTATCTTAGGGTGTTCTGGGCTACACTCCGACACGACTTGTACCGCTATTAGGGGACCGACGTTCACCGCCCCCTAGGCCCGCCATGTGATGTATCAGACGAACAGACCGGACTGTACGGAGACTGTCACATACAGGCTCAGTAGGAGTTCAGATGGGGTTACCTCGTCAGTCTTCTTATCGGCATCTACCTGGGGACCGTTACGTACAGCTAGTGCCGCTTGCGGTCTGTGGTTAAACCTACTGCCAGGGTAGTGTCGAGTCTTTAGAGTCCCACACAGAGAGCTATTCGCCTTTAGGCAAAATGAGTAGAGGTCGCATGGTTTTGCGACAGGGTTCGTTCACATCCGTGCACTTGTGCACGTTTGCTGTCCGGACAGCTTATACTAGCGGGCTTTGGTTTAAGCCGGATCTTAGTATATGATTTGGGGATGGTTTTATCTCATTGTGTTCGTGTTCCTCGGATCACGAATACGGGTGCGTATGCACAGTTGATTGAGACAGAGGGAGAGGACTTTGATTAGAGTTAATGACCATTGTCATTTTATTAACCCTAATGCTTATGTGTGTATTATGGATAATTGATATTAGTTTAATATAATTGTGCATGGTTATGGTTGTTGACCATTTGACATTCTTGACTTGTTGACCTAGGTTGACACTTTGACCATCATCATTTCATTTGGAAGATGCTCTTTGATCCTTGTAATTTGCATTAAAAAATGAAATGATAATGGTCATGTCTTGATTAAGCCATGACAATTATCTCACTAATTATCAATTCACAATAATTCACACATATATGTGAGAATGCTTCATAATTCTCTCATTCTATCATATACTTTCTCTCTCTTGCTCTTCCTCTTCCTCAAGCTCTCCCCTCTCATGTGTTGAGAAACACTTGAGCTTGAGAAAAACCATTCCATAGTAATCTCTACTCTCATCTATGGTTCAAGGATTAGCACTTCTAGCACCCTAGTTACTTCTGGCTTGAAGTTGAAGCCAAAGGTTGAGGCTATCGGGTGGATCCTTCTTCGACGTGAGAAGACGACAAAGGTGATCCCTTTCTATTACTCCAAGGAGCAAGGAGAGAAGGACATAAAGCCCTAGGTATAACAATTCTACCCTTTAGCTAGTTTCTAGTTAGCTTTAGCTAGTTTTTGTTTAGCAAAGATCCCGACTTTGTCTAGTCCATGTTGCCTAGAGTAGTAAAAATCCGATTTTTATTCCATTTTCTGCCTCCCCGAAAGCACCGGGGTGGGCAGCGTGGACTTACATGTCCTCGTAACGGCTCTGTGTATCTCGTCACGACGAGATCTCCGCTGCTCCACATCCCACATCCCATGCTAGTGTATCTCGCGATTAATGAGAGTATCTCGCCATCAATGCGGACGTGACACATGGGCGAAACGGGCGACGAGAATCTCGCATGAGCTCGCCCTCAGGCGACCCCTATATAAACCCTTCCTCCAGATGATTCCGGTAACTCTAATTGATTCCAATACGCCACCATTCTGCTAAATATTCCTTGGTACTTACTTGATCATCGGAGGGTCATACGGTGGTTTCCCACCTCGGGACTTCTTATGCAGGTAGCTCGGCGTCAATATCAATCAACAACCTATTGAGATCCACACTTTCTCTCCAAATCATAACCCTTCAACCCCGCTGGCCATAAGATCGACGGAGGACAACATCTGAGGGAGATTCCGACCTCCATCAGTTGGCGCCATATATGTGAATTTAAGAACTTTTTTCCACCAAAACGTTGATCTTCCGCCTTCGATTCAATGGCCAGCGATCATCGCAACGAAGATCCTAGTTCGAACCATCCCATGCTTCGCAACGGAGGCCGGGGAGGTTCCACTCCTCCCAACATCGTCGAAACCCTAACGGCACAGATCGACCGACTGGCAATGATGGTGGACGCACTCGCTCGTGTTCAAACTACCAGCCATGCCCAGCAAACCGCCACCCCTGCTCCCAGAACAGAGGCGGGTAGGAGACGGCGGACGGATGCGCTCAAGTCCTCGGCCTTACTCGTATCAATCCTAACACCACGGAACACCGACATGCCGATTCCGGCAGTCACGACCCCCATACGAGGAATGATTCCATGATTCATTGGGCGCCGAACAGTCAACGCCCAGGTTTCAGGACCAACCGAACTATCGCTTTAACGCTCGCCGCGCTCCCTCGCCTTCCAATGCGACGTCGGTAGGGTCGTCTCATTCCAGGGAAGACTGATGTCACCATTATCACCGAGGCTTTACACGTAGCACTCGTCGGGAAGAGCCACGAAAGGGTTCATCTCGAAGATCAGAATAACATGATAGAGCGGAGCCGAAGCCGTTCCGTTGCCCAAACCCGAAGTAGGGACAACAGGAACTCCGATTATGGAGAATCCTCAGCATGCCGGCAGTGAATCGAGGACATACAACTTCCCACCGGTTCGCCCAGCAGGTCAGGTAAGTATTCCGTGGACTCTCTCACGAAGCCCTTCACCGAGCAGTTACTGAGAGAGCGGGTCTCTTCCCGGAACGAACCGTTCAAAGTGTCTCTTTTCAACGGGAAGTCCGACCCAAAAGACCACGCATTCACCGTGGGCATGAGCTTTCTGTTAGGAATATGTATGCCCTAGAGGCCATTATTGTACATTGATGTATATTATAGTGGATGCTTGGTGTAACGTTTTAAAAATAATTAAATAATTAATTAAATGAATAAAATTGTGTAAGTGAAATTTTGATTTTCGGTAAAATAAAATGTATTTTTCGTAAAATCAAACCGCAATTGTTTTTCATTATAAATTCAAAAATACCTATTTAATTATGTAATTACTAGTAAATAGTGTTTATTTAGCCACTTATAAATTTTTAGTTTAATAAAATATTTTTCCTAAATTAATTATTTTAAATATTAACATAAACTTTATTTTTACACTAAATTAGTGTAAATTACAAATTTAAATGGTTTTAATTTGTAAAAATGAACCATGGCATATTAGAAATTAGTGTGTATCATGCAAAATTTATTTGCAAATTTTCCCATTTTTCTAGAGTTTTCTAGGTTGTTTTAGTAAAGAATTGAAAAGAAAACAAATAAATCATGAAAAGACTTAAAGATGGTGATGTTTTGAGTGAAGTTTCTACACAATTCCTCATTGTCTTCTTTCTCCCTTTCCTCCCCCAAGTTTGGCCGGCCTCCCTCTCATGGCAGCCCCCCCCATTTCCCACTTCATTTTTGTTGCAAAATCCATCAAAAAATTCATTAAAAATCCAAATAAAAATCCACAAAATCCTAATAAAGTCATACCCTCTATTCCTTGCTCTTCTTTGCATGGATTTTGGAGATGGAAAGCATGTATTTTTGAGGCTCATTTTCAACTTTGGATTTCTTGTGTGAAGGTATAAATCTTGTTCTTTTGAATTATTATTGTTTAAATGTTTCATTCTAGCATAAATTGATTTAATGAATTAATTCTAATTCTAAGTTTTAAAAATTCAAGTTAGGGTTGTAAAATAAAGTTATGATTTTTATTAATTAATTAGGGTTATTATAACTAGTTTAACATTTTTAGAAGTGGAGATTCTTGTATGGAGGATAGATTGTACATTGTTTATCCAAAATGGTTAAATTAAACCATTTTTTTTAGCAAACTAGATTTCTATATATTTTATATATTGGTGAGATAAATTCCAATGAATGTTTGTAACAATAGATTGTTGTTTAAATGAGGATATTGACATGTTAAAGGAATGGGAAAACTTAGTTTAGTTACTAGTATTATTGATAATTGATAAATTTTGATAAAAATTTGCTATTTTGCTAACTAGTTTTTGGAAATTATTAAATAAATGAGATTTAAAATATAAATTAAGGTTTCATTATATCCTTATCATTGTAAATTGTAGTTTGATACATTAATTCATACAAAATCAAGTGTTGTAGTGGAATGGTGAATTTTTCTTGAAAGGTGTTGAAAATTGCTAATGGTTGCAAACTTGAAATTTCAAACTAATGCAAAATTGTGCAATAAAAATATAGTAAGGGGTTGTATAGTCTAGTTATGCTATTTAATGAGTTTTATGACCCTTGGTTTCATTTAAATGTCAAGTTTTCATGAAAAACGGTAAATTGGCATTTTCGGGTTTTTCGGAAACGGACGATTTGATCGATTTTAGTGTTTCGATGAATTTGATCATGTTTTGCAATATAAGTAATGTGTTTTAAACCTATGAGTTATCTGTTGATACTTATCTCGATCCATCGGAGTTTGTACGCCGATATCGAGTGGTATTTGGTTCTTTTGCTTGGACGGGACATAGGTTTTAACCTATGATTGTTCTTTGTATCGTTTGACTATTGTACGTGATTCTAGTTACGATGCTCTTTATATGTTTGCGTCTAGGTACCCCCACGTGGACTGCGGGCGATGAAGAGGAGGATGGCGACACCGTCTTCGGCTGACATGGACCAGGTGAGTAGATGCATATCTACGGGGGAAAGTCGGGTGGATGGCGTTTAGCACCCCCGCAACGTAGAATAGGATTAGTACCTATTGACATTAGGAAACCAGACGTGACCCTAGTAGGACCCTAGTATTGACCCTAGGCTGTACTAGACTGATTTAGGAAAGCCATATCAGAGGATGAGTACCTTGGAAGAGATTCGTAGGTTTCAGATAGAAACACACCCACGCACACACGGGAACTCGATATGGGGTACGTGTATGTGTATATATATATAACTAGGTATAGGTATATACATATATATACAACACGTATAGGTGATTCATTGATGTGATATGATATCCGAGGTATGATGAAACAGTATAACTGGGCTTGATGCCGTGATTCTTGACTATACAGTCGAAATAAAGTGTTAGCGGATCATTAGAGAATGAGATAGTGAACATGAATATATAAGTTGTAAGGAGTGGTGGTGATATTGATGTACATGGGACGCTAGAACCCGGACTATAACTCGTGACTGATTGTGCTATGGGATATGTATGACTTGATTACGACATCACATAGGTGCGACCTGATGTCGATACTATAGAGGTGTGACTTGAGGACGATATGATATCCGTATGACTTAATCACAACACGATACATAGGACATGACATTCCTGAGGATGACATTATACGAATGATGAGACACCTAGGAGATACTTGACCGTACCCCGATATTGGGATGCCGTACGATGGATGTTACCGTACGAGGCTTAGATTTGATGATTGATCCGCACTCTTGATTCGAGGAAGCCGTACTACGTACGTGACGCTATTGAGGCGGGATCGCCGACTATTAGAGATATTGATTCAGACCTTAGGTAGACTTTAGTTTCTTAATGACTAGTTCTTAGGAGGGTAGATGGACACTAGGTTAGGGTTGAGTCATATAGTGGTAGTAGTATAAGTATATTAAATGAGTGGATAACGCACATTCGTCTTTACTTCCACACTGTAATCATAATATTGCATGTTCATACATATGTTGCTATAACAGTATAAACCTTACCTGTTAGGACACCAGCACCATTACCGATGATGCGCATATTCCACGCACACTTATTTGCCGGCTCACACACATCATCATCGGTAATTGCTATGTCACGTACACTTTAGATCATATTATATTTTGTTGATAGAATCAGTTAACAACTGAACCGATATAATATTATGATTACTCTCTGATGTTAGTATAGACAAGATATTCATAACTTAGACATTCCTGCATTCATATTTTTATGTTATCGCACAGTATTATGAGCATATGCCGACATTTATCATATACTACTCATGATTTTGAGATTTCTGGATTTTTTTGGGGAAAACCGCAAGAATATATATAAAAACTTTTCTCTCTCTCCTCCTTTCTTTTTAAATAAGATGCGGTTTTCTCGTGATGTATGTGTCGTCCACCATGAGATTTCGTGTTTTCTGATGGGTTTCGAGACCCGATTCGAGGAGTGGATGAACCGTCTCGGGTACATGGTGGGCCCGGTATGGTACCCCGGGGCAAGAAGATCGAGTTGTAGACGATGAGCCTGGCAGGGGAAGGCTACCTACCGGTGATGTCTGGCGCGGCGGATATCCGGAGGATACCGACCGTTGTCGTGAGATTTGATGATATGGGCCGATCCGGACTGACGGAGCCCGACATATTGAGACTTGAGACTACATGTGTTGTGTCGATGCTTGACACGGATTTCTATGGATTTCATTGTTGAGATTTCAGATTCTTATACACATTTTACGATGATAACAGCTACAGATTTCTTATACATATATATCTGGATTTCAGGATTTGTTACTTTACATTCATGGTGCATGCATTTCATTTCATATGGCATAGTATTATATGAGGCACTGACACGACACGGAGTATTTGCACTTATACGTAGTATTACCCTGCTATTACTAGATGTTTGGGATACAGTAGTGTGTTATTATGACCTAGGTTAGCGTCGTACATTCGATTTCTTTTCGTAGATGTCTTCTACTCACGAGTTGGCAACTCACCCCCGTTGTGCCAAATTCTTTTCAGGTGCGATGTACAGGTTTCCCTTGGCAGTTGCTGGCACATCATTTTCATTTCGGGTGATTTGCACGGTAGGTTGGTTCATTTGTATCTGAACCGCCGTTGTATTTTTATTATTTCATTTGTATCTAGAAAGCTCCATCAACCATATTTGTATTACTTGATAAGCTTATTGGACCAGTTGTTTATTTCGACCTTAGAGTCGCGCAGGTGTTATTCTGATCTGGTGGTTTTTGTTTTCTTTTGAGATTTGAGCCTCGCCCTTTGGCGTTGTATATTACTGTGATTGTTGTGGTTGTCTCCGCCTGTTGGCGTTGAGCTAGCACCCGTTTGGGGATGCTTTTTATTGTTTATGTATATTATACTTGTTGTACCCGTTTGGGGGCCAGTTTTGCAGAGGAGACTCTGCCGAAATTTTTGGTAAAAATTGCTGATGCTTTTAAACTTGTTTTCTTTTTCTTCTTCTTCTTCTTCTATGGTTTAGATTTCTGGGCTTCGGCTTACTTAGGTTACGTGGCGCCTCTAGACGCTTCGTAATCTAAGTGCCGGTCACGTTCCGTACTTTCGGGTCGTGACAAAGTTGGTATCAGAGCGCTAGGTTTAACCCTGTATAAGTCTAGGTGACCCTTGGTTGATGGAGTAGGCGAGTTAGGTAGAGTAACGTACCGTGGGTATGGTCCGCGGCATACTTACGATACGCTACTCTGCTTAAGGAGCCTTAGGATGTACATTTGCTTGCACCGTATTTCATTCGTTCCTTGATCTATCTTCGTCAATGTCGGAGGGTGGTTCTGTTACCACGAGCGCACGGGCAGAGGAAGCTGCGGCTCGAATGCGATAACCATTAGAGTATTGGTTATTCTTGAGGATTGAAGCATTGCTTAGCGTGCGGTCGAAGGGTATTCACATGCCGTCCGGATGAAGTTAAAAGGTTCGAACGATTATCAGAAAACCATTTTCCTAAGTTTAAAGTATTCGGAAGAACATGCAGGTATTTCGATGGACCCTCTAGAAGAATGAAACCCTAACTCGACATAATGACCACGAGAACGCCCTTGAACCTTAGGGTTTACGGCAGTTCCGCTGTGCCATTAGTGAGGCTTGGGTTTGCCCTTCTACAGCTGGATCATCGATGCTGGGGTATGTACCGGATATTTTTAAACTGTACTTGAGTGTTGAGCTCTCGGGGAATTATGGGATTTTGATGGATCGATCGAGAAGTTTAATGTAGTCCGGGTATCAAGTGAAGGGGTCGACTATGTGGGAGACTCTAGATATGAGAATTGCCGTTGGTAGCGCAGTCAGTACACTTATGAAGAGACAAGTGTGAAGCAGCAGACATCAGAGGAAAGAGGCGCACATTGACGATAGTGATTACGATGTGACTCGGTGATTTGAGTTTCATATTTCTGTTATTGGATTTTGGTATTTTGAGGATTTTTTTTTTCTACGATTGGTATTTCTTATGTGTACCTTCATTATATTCTATCTGTGTTTCATATATCAGTTGTATTAATGTTGCTTAGTATACACCCAGTACACTTGATTTGGTTTTACATATTTTGAGATTTTGAGTTGATTTCGTGCATAGGGGTTACACATGATTTTGACATATGTTTCGACCTAGTTTTCATGCATTTTTGTGCTGTGATTTCGATTTTGATATTCGATGTATGTTTTCGTGCACCATGTGCACCTGATTAGGATTCTTGCGCATACTTGGCGCACTTGATACGATTTTGTGCACACCAGATGCACTAAATCGGGGTTTTGTGCAGATTAGATGCACCTGATATTGAGTCGTGCACGCCCGTTGCACTTGACAGATGTTTTTGGTGCACACCTGTTGCACTTAGTTTTGTTTTGTGGGTATTCATGGTATCTGTATTTGGTTTCGATTTCAGTGCGCACCGGACGCACATGATATTTTATTGATGTGATTGGGATTGATTTCAGTTTGAGCAGTATATTTTCATAATGATTATTATTTGATTTAGTAATCAGGCGGGACGTGTAGGTTAAATAAAAGATATATATATATATATATATATAGTTATTTTTTTAAAAAACGTCCGCTACTTATGCCATGACACGTGCATCACACGGCAATTTTCAAAAAGAGGTTGCATATTCCCTTATCCGGATATTTGAACGGTTTTACTGTGATGCACACTATATATATAAGTTATAGATTGAGATATATTAGGATGGTTTTCATATTGGGTTTTGATATTTTATTCTTTCCATAACTCCGATGATTGCATTATGCTTGACGGAGTTGATTTTTGTTATGTATTGATAATTTCGGAGCCCCGACGATTTGAATGTTTGCTAAATGTTTTAGTGTTTGGAGGGGGAGTTTTAATTTAAATTCGGGGACCGAATTTCCTAAAGGGGGGAAGATTGTAACGTTTTAAAAATAATTAAATAATTAATTAAATGAATAAAATTGTGTAAGTGAAATTTTGATTTTCGGTAAAATAAAATGTATTTTTCGTAAAATCAAACCGCAATTGTTTTTCATTATAAATTCAAAAATACCTATTTAATTATGTAATTACTAGTAAATAGTGTTTATTTAGCCACTTATAAATTTTTAGTTTAATAAAATATTTTTCCTAAATTAATTATTTTAAATATTAACATAAACTTTATTTTTACACTAAATTAGTGTAAATTACAAATTTAAATGGTTTTAATTTGTAAAAATGAACCATGGCATATTAGAAATTAGTGTGTATCATGCAAAATTTATTTGCAAATTTTCCCATTTTTCTAGAGTTTTCTAGGTTGTTTTAGTAAAGAATTGAAAAGAAAACAAATAAATCATGAAAAGACTTAAAGATGGTGATGTTTTGAGTGAAGTTTCTACACAATTCCTCATTGTCTTCTTTCTCCCTTTCCTCCCCCAAGTTTGGCCGGCCTCCCTCTCATGGCAGCCCCCCCCATTTCCCACTTCATTTTTGTTGCAAAATCCATCAAAAAATTCATTAAAAATCCAAATAAAAATCCACAAAATCCTAATAAAGTCATACCCTCTATTCCTTGCTCTTCTTTGCATGGATTTTGGAGATGGAAAGCATGTATTTTTGAGGCTCATTTTCAACTTTGGATTTCTTGTGTGAAGGTATAAATCTTGTTCTTTTGAATTATTATTGTTTAAATGTTTCATTCTAGCATAAATTGATTTAATGAATTAATTCTAATTCTAAGTTTTAAAAATTCAAGTTAGGGTTGTAAAATAAAGTTATGATTTTTATTAATTAATTAGGGTTATTATAACTAGTTTAACATTTTTAGAAGTGGAGATTCTTGTATGGAGGATAGATTGTACATTGTTTATCCAAAATGGTTAAATTAAACCATTTTTTTTAGCAAACTAGATTTCTATATATTTTATATATTGGTGAGATAAATTCCAATGAATGTTTGTAACAATAGATTGTTGTTTAAATGAGGATATTGACATGTTAAAGGAATGGGAAAACTTAGTTTAGTTACTAGTATTATTGATAATTGATAAATTTTGATAAAAATTTGCTATTTTGCTAACTAGTTTTTGGAAATTATTAAATAAATGAGATTTAAAATATAAATTAAGGTTTCATTATATCCTTATCATTGTAAATTGTAGTTTGATACATTAATTCATACAAAATCAAGTGTTGTAGTGGAATGGTGAATTTTTCTTGAAAGGTGTTGAAAATTGCTAATGGTTGCAAACTTGAAATTTCAAACTAATGCAAAATTGTGCAATAAAAATATAGTAAGGGGTTGTATAGTCTAGTTATGCTATTTAATGAGTTTTATGACCCTTGGTTTCATTTAAATGTCAAGTTTTCATGAAAAACGGTAAATTGGCATTTTCGGGTTTTTCGGAAACGGACGATTTGATCGATTTTAGTGTTTCGATGAATTTGATCATGTTTTGCAATATAAGTAATGTGTTTTAAACCTATGAGTTATCTGTTGATACTTATCTCGATCCATCGGAGTTTGTACGCCGATATCGAGTGGTATTTGGTTCTTTTGCTTGGACGGGACATAGGTTTTAACCTATGATTGTTCTTTGTATCGTTTGACTATTGTACGTGATTCTAGTTACGATGCTCTTTATATGTTTGCGTCTAGGTACCCCCACGTGGACTGCGGGCGATGAAGAGGAGGATGGCGACACCGTCTTCGGCTGACATGGACCAGGTGAGTAGATGCATATCTACGGGGGAAAGTCGGGTGGATGGCGTTTAGCACCCCCGCAACGTAGAATAGGATTAGTACCTATTGACATTAGGAAACCAGACGTGACCCTAGTAGGACCCTAGTATTGACCCTAGGCTGTACTAGACTGATTTAGGAAAGCCATATCAGAGGATGAGTACCTTGGAAGAGATTCGTAGGTTTCAGATAGAAACACACCCACGCACACACGGGAACTCGATATGGGGTACGTGTATGTGTATATATATATAACTAGGTATAGGTATATACATATATATACAACACGTATAGGTGATTCATTGATGTGATATGATATCCGAGGTATGATGAAACAGTATAACTGGGCTTGATGCCGTGATTCTTGACTATACAGTCGAAATAAAGTGTTAGCGGATCATTAGAGAATGAGATAGTGAACATGAATATATAAGTTGTAAGGAGTGGTGGTGATATTGATGTACATGGGACGCTAGAACCCGGACTATAACTCGTGACTGATTGTGCTATGGGATATGTATGACTTGATTACGACATCACATAGGTGCGACCTGATGTCGATACTATAGAGGTGTGACTTGAGGACGATATGATATCCGTATGACTTAATCACAACACGATACATAGGACATGACATTCCTGAGGATGACATTATACGAATGATGAGACACCTAGGAGATACTTGACCGTACCCCGATATTGGGATGCCGTACGATGGATGTTACCGTACGAGGCTTAGATTTGATGATTGATCCGCACTCTTGATTCGAGGAAGCCGTACTACGTACGTGACGCTATTGAGGCGGGATCGCCGACTATTAGAGATATTGATTCAGACCTTAGGTAGACTTTAGTTTCTTAATGACTAGTTCTTAGGAGGGTAGATGGACACTAGGTTAGGGTTGAGTCATATAGTGGTAGTAGTATAAGTATATTAAATGAGTGGATAACGCACATTCGTCTTTACTTCCACACTGTAATCATAATATTGCATGTTCATACATATGTTGCTATAACAGTATAAACCTTACCTGTTAGGACACCAGCACCATTACCGATGATGCGCATATTCCACGCACACTTATTTGCCGGCTCACACACATCATCATCGGTAATTGCTATGTCACGTACACTTTAGATCATATTATATTTTGTTGATAGAATCAGTTAACAACTGAACCGATATAATATTATGATTACTCTCTGATGTTAGTATAGACAAGATATTCATAACTTAGACATTCCTGCATTCATATTTTTATGTTATCGCACAGTATTATGAGCATATGCCGACATTTATCATATACTACTCATGATTTTGAGATTTCTGGATTTTTTTGGGGAAAACCGCAAGAATATATATAAAAACTTTTCTCTCTCTCCTCCTTTCTTTTTAAATAAGATGCGGTTTTCTCGTGATGTATGTGTCGTCCACCATGAGATTTCGTGTTTTCTGATGGGTTTCGAGACCCGATTCGAGGAGTGGATGAACCGTCTCGGGTACATGGTGGGCCCGGTATGGTACCCCGGGGCAAGAAGATCGAGTTGTAGACGATGAGCCTGGCAGGGGAAGGCTACCTACCGGTGATGTCTGGCGCGGCGGATATCCGGAGGATACCGACCGTTGTCGTGAGATTTGATGATATGGGCCGATCCGGACTGACGGAGCCCGACATATTGAGACTTGAGACTACATGTGTTGTGTCGATGCTTGACACGGATTTCTATGGATTTCATTGTTGAGATTTCAGATTCTTATACACATTTTACGATGATAACAGCTACAGATTTCTTATACATATATATCTGGATTTCAGGATTTGTTACTTTACATTCATGGTGCATGCATTTCATTTCATATGGCATAGTATTATATGAGGCACTGACACGACACGGAGTATTTGCACTTATACGTAGTATTACCCTGCTATTACTAGATGTTTGGGATACAGTAGTGTGTTATTATGACCTAGGTTAGCGTCGTACATTCGATTTCTTTTCGTAGATGTCTTCTACTCACGAGTTGGCAACTCACCCCCGTTGTGCCAAATTCTTTTCAGGTGCGATGTACAGGTTTCCCTTGGCAGTTGCTGGCACATCATTTTCATTTCGGGTGATTTGCACGGTAGGTTGGTTCATTTGTATCTGAACCGCCGTTGTATTTTTATTATTTCATTTGTATCTAGAAAGCTCCATCAACCATATTTGTATTACTTGATAAGCTTATTGGACCAGTTGTTTATTTCGACCTTAGAGTCGCGCATGTGTTATTCTGATCTGGTGGTTTTTGTTTTCTTTTGAGATTTGAGCCTCGCCCTTTGGCGTTGTATATTACTGTGATTGTTGTGGTTGTCTCCGCCTGTTGGCGTTGAGCTAGCACCCGTTTGGGGATGCTTTTTATTGTTTATGTATATTATACTTGTTGTACCCGTTTGGGGGCCAGTTTTGCAGAGGAGACTCTGCCGAAATTTTTGGTAAAAATTGCTGATGCTTTTAAACTTGTTTTCTTTTTCTTCTTCTTCTTCTTCTATGGTTTAGATTTCTGGGCTTCGGCTTACTTAGGTTACGTGGCGCCTCTAGACGCTTCGTAATCTAAGTGCCGGTCACGTTCCGTACTTTCGGGTCGTGACACTTGGACATATATATAGAGGACTTTCTTGCTCGACATGACAGTATGCTATCTGGTTTCTCTTTATCTGAAAATGTTGACTGGTATTCTTATACTGTCTTTCTCTTACATATTGATAAAGCCCTTGGGATATGTACTTGACTACCAGGACTATGATGCAGATTATACTAGTGGGGCCAGGGTAGTCCACAAGTACATCCTTTAAACAATTCTTAGTCGAGGGGATATCGAGACAGGGCATCGATATTCCAGAGTAGACTAGTGTGTACGTTTCTTGACCCTGTATGGGGAAATGGTTGATCCACTACCATTGGTGTGTGACATCAAAGATTGTACACAGGTGCTCATTAGAGAATGGGTACACTGAACAAGACTCGCCGAGAACTACTAGTTGGTATTATACCTATCGTCAGATAGCAGTTCTCTGGTGACACTGGTACAGGTTAGTCTGTTGACCCGAGATCGTCATAGAGTCTTGTATGGCTCCCACTGTGCTTTGATTTCCTCCCTACCCCTACCATGGCTCAAAGGAGTCGTGCAAACAGGTGGATTTTGGGTACATTCCCGAGTCACATGGAGGCAATGAGTGATAGGAGGGGTTTCGTCTCTCCCGATATTGGGAGTTGATGTTGCGCTATGCTCGATTGGCTATAACTGGAAGTCCCTGGCCAGGGCTACTGATGAGATTTACTGGTAAGAGTTACCAGTAGTTTCTCGAACCGTTATGAGCCATACAACGGCATGACTTATCAAGTTACTGGGGTCTGACGTTACCATCCCTAGACTCGATATGCGACATATCAGACGAAGAGATCGGACTGTACGGTAAGTGTTACTGATAGGTTTCATGGAGAGTATGGACAAGCTTTCTTGTTGATCTTCTAATCGCTCAATACATGGGTAGCCATTACGACCAGCTAGTACCGCTGACGGCTTGTGGGTGACTGATGTGATCATCACCTACTGCTGGCATATTGACGAGCCTTTAGAGTCCCACATAAAAGTTTTCTGGTTCAAGCGAAACGAAGTAGGGCACATATGATTATATGTGCGGGGGCCTTATTAAATACGAGTATGTGATGCTGTATTGTAATCTGGCAGTTATTTGATGTTGGTCAGGTTATATATGATATAACCGGATTATCGAATCAAGTGTTGATTTGATAATGTGATATACAGATAAATGATATTAATCAGTTATATATGATATAACCGGATTATTAAATCAAGTGTTGATTTAATAATGTGATATATATTATATTTGATATAATTAAATCTTAACTAATATTATTAGCTCACTTAATATTTTCATATATGTATTAATATATATATATATATATATTTGATATTTATATATATATATATAAATATATATGAAGCATGGCATGAATTTCTATTTTTGGAAAATAGAAAAAGAGGTGGAAAATGAGGAGGAATGGTGAGGCATGGGCTTTATTATTTGTTTATTTTTCTTGACTCACTATTCAAGCATGGTTGCAATTTTATTTTGCAACTTCTCCATGCTTGAATGAGTGAGGGTCAAGGGGGTAGCCATACTCACTTCATTCTTCACTTGTGTTATTTTCTTGTGTTGCTCTCTTGAGCTCTCTACCTCTTCTTCTTCTTCCTCTTCATGCATCAAAACTCCAACCCCTCACATGTGATGTGAGCCATAGAGTTTTGAACAAACTAGTGAGCTAAACCAAACCCCTACTTCACCATCCTACACTTGATTAGCAATCAAGTGTAGTGTGTTTTCTTCACTTAAGATAGTTTAGTGAAGATGTGGGTTGAGCTAGAAGTGTTGGAGATAGTGCCCTCAGAGTCAATTATTGGATCACAGGCACGTGATTGCAATGATTGAGGGAGGACCTATACCGGTAGGACAGTCTTACTCAAGATGATAGTATGCTATCTGGTTTATCTTTATCATCGTGTACTGCTTTAGGTGACCTTACAGGACGCTATTGCACGCTGATAGAGCCCTTAGGATTCTTGCTTGACGACCAGCAGTATGATGGCGATCATATACGTGGGAGCTGGGGTCTATAAGCACATCCTTAAAAGGTCCCTAGTCGTGGGAGTTTTCGAGACAGGGCATCGATACTCCAGAGTAGACTAGTGTATGCAGTCGAGACCCCGATGAGGGGCGGTGGCCGGTCTCACAAGCCACTGGTGTCAGTTGGTTCACCTAAGATGTATACAGGTGCTCATTGGGTTATGAGTACACCGGACAGGACTCACCGGGAACATGCTAGTTGGTCTTATACCTGACGTCAGATAGCAGTTCCCTGGTGACATGTGTACAGGTTAGTTCATCAACCTGAGATCGTCATTTGTCTCGTGTGAGTTGCCACTGTACTTTGATTATTACCCTACCACGGCTCAAAGGAGTCGTGCAAACAGGTTTTAGTTGGGTACAATCCCGAGCCACATGGAGGCAGTGAGCGGATCTGCAGGGGTTCGTCTCTCCCGGTATTGGGGGCGAGGTCGCGCTGTGTCTAGGAGAGCCATTACACAAAGCCCTCGGCTGAGGCAGGAGATTTACTGGTAGGTATTCCAGTAGTATCTTAAGGTGTTCTGGGCTACACTCCGACACGACTTGTATCGCTTTTGGGGGTCTGACTTTTACCGACCCCCTAGGCCCGCCATGCGATGCTCATAGACGAACGAACCGGACTGTACGGATATTGTCACTGACAGGCTCAGTAGGGTGTCAGGATGAGTTCGCTCATCGACGTCCCTTTTGGTCAATACCTGGTAGCCCTTTACGTATGGCTAATAGCTCTGACGTGCTAGTGGTTAAATCCACAGCCAAGGGATTGACGAGTCTTTAGAGTCCCCCACAGACCGTTTTCTCAAGTTTTGGGTGAAATGTTGTAGAGGCCG